>JAKFHU010000379.1:0-1200000 GCA_023783475.1 Daubentonia madagascariensis | reverse complement strand
GACAGTGGTCAGCTTCCACCTCCACTTAATGAATATAAATATATTTCCTCTTCCTTATGATTTTCTTAACAATATTTTCTTTTCTCCAGCTTATTTTATTGTAAGAATACAGTATATAATACATATTGTATACAGTATATAATACAATAACGTACAAAATATGTACGTGCTGTGCTTCAAGGAAGTTAGTCCTCCTGCTGGGCACGTTCTTTGATGGCTGTTGGCTGTGTGACAGATTCTTCTTTTGCACAGCAATTTTCCAAGGCAGAGCTTGGTAGGAACTGCAAAGCTATCCCTAAATATAGGAATTATATTTCTCTATGCACATTTTCTCAAAACTTGGCCCAAGACCCCAGAATCACCTGGAATGAGAGGTATGATACTGTGACATAATAAGAAATTTTTTATATTTGGTCTCTGTCCCTTGTAACTGGCACACAGCTCCTAAAACCCTTAGAATCCCCAGAGTGAGGAATGTCTTTCACATGCTAATGAGATGACTCCTGGCTGGGGGCCCCTAAGTAGCTTGGGGGAATGGGGGCTGGTCACAGGTAAGACTGAGGAGGCATGATTAACAGGCTGGGACTTGCACTCCCACCCCCCAACCTCTAGGGAGGGGAGGGGGGCTAAAGATTGAGCTGATCGCCATGGCCAATGATGTGATCAATCATGCCTATGGGATGGAGCCACTATAACAATCCAAAAGAGTGGGGTTTGGAGAGCTTCAGAGTTGCTGAACACATGGAGGTGCTGGGAGGACGGTGTGACCTGAGAGAGGGCACTGGAGCTGTGGTCCCCCACCACCATACCTCGTCCTGTCCATCCTTTTATCTAGCTATTCATCGGTATCTTTGTAATGTCCTTTATAGTAACATAAGTAAATGTTTCTCTGAGTTCTGTGAGCTGTCCTAACAAATTGATAGAACCCAAGAAAGGGTTATGAGAGCCCTGATTTATAGCCAGTTGGTCAGAAGTGTAGATGACAACCTACTACTTGTGATTGGCATCTGAATTGGGAGGAGTCTTGTGGGGCTGAGCCCTTAACCAGTGGAATTCTGGCACTGTCTCCAGGTAGTAGTGCAGAATCAGACTGAGTTATAGGACACTCAGTTGGTGTCTGGTGGAGAAGAGAATTGCTTCGTGTATGGGGAAAAACCCCCACGCATTTTGGTGACCAGAGGTGAAGTATTCTATGGTGAGTGGAGTGTGAGCATAGAGAAAAGCAGGTTGGTTTTTCCTATATTTTTAAAAAGATTGTTGGATCCCATTCCAGATTTACTGATCAGAAGCTCTGTGACTGGAGCCCAGGAATGTGTATTTTTAACAAAATCCCTATGTGATTTCTGTGCCCATCAATGTTTCTGAGACCACTTCCATGTGCCACCAAAGGGTGGCTGCTTTGGGTAGAAGATGATGCTGGTGTAGATGCAGTGACTGAGCTTGGTTCCTATGTGGATAACTGGGAGACCTGGGGATCTGTACTGATTCACTTGTCCTTTTTAATATCAGTATAGACAGAATGGCTCTGGCTTTTGTTCTAGGTGATCCTAGAATTGCGCCCTTAACCTTTGCCCTAAGGCAAGTACAGCAAAAAATAAGGAGTTTTTTTCTAGTCTAGGAATACAAGTTTTTTTTAAGCGCTCAAAAAATTATGGAGAAGTTAACATTTTCATAGGGAAGACCAGTCAAGAGTTATACAAATAGTTTAGAGCAGCCCAAGCGCAGAAGAAAGAGAATTAGAAGTATATAAAAGAAACCACCCAGGTAAGCAGAGTTCATAACAGTGAAGAAATGAGATGGGTATTTATTATTTAGTTTGTGCTAGAAGCTAATTTCCTTTTTAACTTCTGTGCCAATAGGGATAAGATATTGCTTATAAGTGTAAAACAGGAGTTCCATGATGTTTTTAGTTGGTGCTTCTCAAGTTTTAGAATGCATAAAGTTCTAGGAGAGAGATTATTAAAAGTCAAAACCCAAATCCTAGATTCAATATATTAGGGTAGGGAGAGACCCAGGAAGTTGCATTTTCAATAAACATCCCAGGTGATTCTTACAGTTCCATGATCCATGTTTTGAGAAACAGTGCTCTGAATATTATGGCCACAGCCTGGCTCTTCCCCCGTGTATCTGTCCTGTGTTTTAATGTTAGAACCTCACCTCTTGGTTCTTAAAGCAGCTAGGCTTTTCTTAAAATTGTAACATCAGGCCACGCACAGTGGCTCACGTCTGTAATCCTAGCACTTTGG
Organism: Daubentonia madagascariensis; assembly: GCA_023783475.1. Classification (NCBI taxonomy): domain Eukaryota; kingdom Metazoa; phylum Chordata; class Mammalia; order Primates; family Daubentoniidae; genus Daubentonia; species Daubentonia madagascariensis. The sequence continues at coordinate 1,197,754 of JAKFHU010000379.1, read as the reverse complement.
GAGGCTGAGGCGGGAGGATTGCCTAAGGCCAGGAGTGTGAGACCAGCCTGGGCAACATAGCAAGACCTTGTCTCTACAAAATGTTAAAAAAATTAGCCAGGCATGGTGGCATGCACCTGTAGTTCCAGCTACTTGGAAGGCTGAGGCAGGAGTTCAAGGCTGCAGTGATCTATGATCGCTTCACTGCACTCTAGCCCGGGTGACAGAGCAAGACCCTGTCTTTTTTAAAAGAAAAAATTGTAACATTAAAATAAATAGAATATATTTAAAATAAACGTGTCTAGCAGTTTCCTCATAGCCACCAAGCCAAAGCTTCTCTTTCCTCTGTGTGACATTGTCTCTCTCCACAATTGCTCCCGTTAGCAGAGAAGAAACAAGTCAATCAGATTTCAATGGAACACTTGGGCCAGATCTTTCTAGCTGTTCTTTGGCCGGTATATCTGAAACATACCTGAGCTTTGCATGTGTAGTGGAACCATTTAGTAGACCGGTTCTACCTAAGGCCCATCTCAATTTTCAGGAAGTCATTTTACCTTAAGAAAACCTAGATCACTAACTGTAATGCCTCTTTTAAAATTAGCAAATGGCTGTAGAGTGCTTGCATCCCTAGTGGCACAGAACAGTGGAATACTGGGGACAGGAAAGTGAATTTCAACATTTTCTGACTTTTATTCTATTCAGGAAGGATGAACAGCTTGAGTGAACCCAAAGACATTTGTTTTGATCCTTTATAAAACATGCTTGAAACCAGGCACAAAGAGACACAGCAGATCCCCGCTGAAGTTTCTTAGTCAGGCTGCTGGCCTTCTAACCATATGAAATAGAGGGCCTGTTTATTAGGGGCAGGTGGGAAAATGGATGGACTGTTTATTGCTTTGGAAAATAATTCAAGTAAAATGTGACCTTGCTAACAAACTGTGATCACCCTCACTGTTTCACCAAGATGCTCTGGAAAATAAGATTAATTATTCCAGCCTGCTATGGTGCTCTCAGATTCTGTTTGTAAGGACATGGCCATCTGTATTGTTAATGAGCAAATGCCAAACATTGAAAAATTCAACTTAATGTTAGTGTTTCAGGTTTACTCAAGCAATCTTGTGGTTCTTACCAGCTTTTTCAGTAAGTCCACACAGTGGAGTTCATGGAATATAAAACTCCACATGAAGATACCCAAATATGATTGCTAAAAATGTCCACCTTTTTTATAAGCTACAACTTTAAAACATGTGAAAATATTAAGCTGCCAAACATGTTGCAATTTGATAGGGAATAAACGGTACAGCAATAGAATAATATGTTTTCAAGAAGCAGAGGCCAGCAGAAAATATTCCCTCCTATAGAGCCTACATAGTGCTATGTACAATCCATCTCTAACAGACCCTAAAATGGGCTTTCTAATTATGTTTAGGTAATCTTAGGTTTCAATTATTCTTCTCATAAACTCTGACTCTTAATTGCTTTCCATGTTACTTCATTATCGCCACTGTTTTAAAAATTCTACCTCCCATGGACTCTTCTAGTTCTAAAATGTAAGCCATTATCTCTTCTTATCATTCAGGTAATACCAATTGCAGTCACTCAATAACTATGCAGGAGCAAGGAAGAAATAAAAGCCTACTGGGGTGTGTGAAAAATAAGCAACATATATATCTAATGATTTTACCTGATCCCAGAGGCACTAGTCATCCCCTTCCTAAAATTGCCTCCCTCAGAGTGCCAAGATGCCTAAAAAACATGACTATGGTTTCCTACTTGGGTTAAGGGACAATCTCAAAAGCACTTTTAAAAAGGTCAATATTGGAGAAATACTTCCAGAATAGCAGGGTACGTACCTCCAAAAACCCACTCCTCCATAAAAGCAATGAGAAAACTGGCAAAAATGGCCAAAACAACTTTTTCAGAATTCTGCAAATTAACCCAAGGCTTGCAACAATCCAAGGAGTATTGTATTTGTTCAAGGAATATGACTGAATCTTAGCAAGAACAGTCAGTTTTGTGGCATTTCAACCTGCCCTGTTCTCATCTCCCCTCTCCCCAGCTCCATGATAGCCTTGAAAACTAATAGCCTTATACCTATGGAAAGCGTGAAAACTGGCAGCCTAGCAGCCATGAGCGGGCTCAGAATGAGCCTGGAGCTCCTCCAAAGCCTCCTCAGAAAATTGTCATTATTTGACGAGCCTGGCTGTTCCCTGAATGGCTCCATTCTCAGGGTTTGTCTTTAGTCAACCTCACTCAGAGAACATTCTGTTCAATCAACTGCATCCCTAGGGCATTTGCCAAACACAATCAGTGGCATTTGTTTAACATGGCAGCTTCTTGAGGTGGTGATACCAGATGGAGCTAATGAGGCTGACCAAAAATCTTAAAAGGAAATGTGGGGAATTAGATGTTCACAGGGAGCTTTGTAAAGCTATGACTATATTGGTGAAAACCTAGAAGGCCACACACATGTGCAGGGCTGTGTGTATGCCCAGGCAAGATCTTAGAAGGGTTTAGTCTCTCACCTCTGGCTGACCTTAAGTCTCTGTGCAAGCAGAGAGTTAAGGTTAAGGCAGAGATACAAATTATCTGCTGGAGTATTGAAGGTGTGCCCCAACACAAACAGAGGGCCCCTCAGCAAAGGTTGGGAGACTTATTGGTTCAATGCACTTAAGGAAATGTTTCTTCTACAATCTGATTTAAAAGACAACTGTATAAAGCAATAATTATACAACTATGTTGATGGACTTATAATGTATAAAGATATAAGTTGTATGACAATACTGGAAGGAGGGGTGAAAGGAGCTAAAATGGAGGAATGTTTTTGTACACAATTGAAATTACGTTGGTATTAATCTGACCTAGATTGTGTTGAGATGTTAACTGTAATAATTAGGGCAAACACTAAGAAAATAACTTTTTAAAAAAGTAGAGTAAATGGAATAATGAGAATTAAAATGTTATACTAGATGATATCTCTTTTATAAAAAAGAAGGCAGTAATGGAAAAATAGAGGACCAAATAAGACATGACACATAGAAAACAAATAGAAAAATGGCAGATGTAAATCCTACCTATTCACTGGTTACATTAAATGTAAATGGACTAAACATTTCAATCAAAAGACAGAGATTGGCAGTCTGGATTAAAAAAAATGGTCCAACTATACGCTATCTACAAGAGACACACTTTAGATTCAAAGATAAAAATAAATCAAAAGTAAAAGGATGAAAAAAGATATACCATTCAAACTGTACCGAAAAGAAGCTGGAGGAGCTATATAGTAACATCAGACAAAATAATATTGAAGATAAAAATTGTTACTAGAGACAAAAAAATGACATTTACAATAATAAAAGAGTCAATCCATTGGAGGACATAACAATTATAAACATATATGTACCTAACAACAGAGCTCAAAATAAAAAACTCAGAGAGTTGAAGGGAGAAATAGACAACTGAATAATAATTGAAAGCGTCAAGACCCCACTATGAATAATGAACAGAATAAATAGGCAGAAGATAAACCAGGAAGTGGAAGACTTGAACAACATTATAAACCAACTAAGTCAACAGCTATCTATAGAACATGCCACCCAACAATAGCAGAATGTACATTCTTCTCAGTGCACATGGAATATTCTTCAGGATAGACCATATTCTAGACTATAAAACATTGTATTTAATGGTAAAGGACTGAATGCTTGCCTCTAGCATCAAAAACAAGACAAGGATGTCTCTTTTGCCACTTTTCTTAAACACTGTATCAGAATTCTAGCCGGGACAAATAAGGAAGAAAAAGAAATAAAAGGCATCCAATTTGGAAAGGAAGAAGTATAACAGTCTCTATTTGCATATGACATGATCTTGTATATAGAAAATCCTGAGGAATCCATGAAAACCTATTATAATTAATAAACAAATTTAGTAAGTTTGCAGGATACAAAAATATAAAAAAATCAATTCTATTCTAGATATAAGCAATGAATGATCCAAAACCAAATTTTAAAAAGCCATCCCATTTTATAATAACATCAAAGAGAATAAAATATTTAGCAATAAATTTAAATAAACTAAACAAAAGATGTGCAAGGCTTGTACACTGAAAACTACAAAACATCATTGAAAGAAATTAAAGAAGCCCTAAATAAATGAAAGATATCCTGTGCTCATGGATCAGAAGACTTTATATTGTTAAGATGGCCTATACTTTCAATTGATCTACAGATTCAATGCAATCTCTGGTAAAATCAGAGCTGCCTTTTTGCAGACACTGACAAGCTGATCCTAAAGTTAATATGGGAACTCCAGGGACCAGAATAGCCAGAACAATCTAGAAATAGAAGAATAAAGTTGGAGTATGCCCAATTTCCAATTTCAAAACTTGTTACAAAGTTAAAATAAGCAAGACAGTGTGGTACTAGCATGAAGGTATATATATAGGTCAATGAAATAGCATTGAGATTCCAGGTAAAACCCCTTATATTTATGGTAAGTTGATTTTTAACAAGGGTGCAAGACAATTCAGTAAGGAAAGAATTGTGTTTCATCAAATAGTGCTGAAACAATTGCATATCTAATGCAAAAGCATGAGGTTGGACCCCTTACCATATGTAACAATTATCTCAAAAATGGATCATAGACCTAAATGTAAGTGCTGTAACACTCTCAGAAGAAAACATAGGAGCAATTCTTCATGACCTTCCATTAGGCAATGGTTTCTTAGCTATGACACCTAACACGTAAGTGACAAAAGACAAAAATAGATCAGCTAAACTTTATCAAAATTTTAAAAATCTGTGCTTCACAACCTGAGCAAGTGCGAGACCCTGTCCCTACTGAAAATAGAAAAAAAATCAGCTGGGGGTGGTGGCACACACCTGTAGTCCCAGCTACTTGGGAGGCTGAGGCAGGAGGATCGCTTAAGCCCAGGAGCGAGCAAAGATGACACCACTGCACTCTAGCCAGAGTGTCAGAGCAAGACTCTGTTTCAAAAAAAAATTTGTGCTTCGAAGAACATCATTAAGTAAGTGAATAGACAACCTCAAGAATGGGAGAGGAATTTTGCAAATCATATATCTGATAAGTAACTGGCATACAAAGTATTAATATATTAAGAAGTCATAGCTTAACAACAAAAAGACAAATAATTCTATTTTTAAATGGGCAAAGCATTCAAAAAGACATTCCTCCAAAGAAGATATATAAATGGCCAAAAAGCACATGAAAAGATGCTCAACGTCATTACTCATTAGGAAAATGCAAATCAAAACCCCCAAAAGATACCACTTACGCCCAATAGGATGGCTGAAATAAGAAAGAGAGACAATAACAAGTGTTGACAAGGATGTGCAAAAATTGGAACCCTCATAGACTGGTAGTGGAATTGTAAAATAGTGCAGTTACTTTAGAGAACAGTTTTACCATTTTTCAAAAGTTTAAACATAGAGTTAAGATATCACCCAGCATTTCCCCTCCTAGTTATATACTCAAGAGGACTGAAAACATATGTCCACCCAAAAACTTGTTTATAACAGCATTATTCATCATAACCAAAAGGTAGAAACAATCAAAATATCTGTCCATTGATGCATGGATTAAAAATGTGGTATATCCATACAATGACATGGTAGTAGGCCATAAAAAGGGATGAACTACTGATAATGCTACAATGTGGGTGAACTTTGAAATCATCATCCTAGGTGAGAGAAGCCAGTCAGTCACAAAAGCCACATATTATATGATCCCACTTATATGAAATGTCCAGAATAGGCAAATCCGTAGAGATGGAAAGCGGGAGCAGTGGTTTCCAGGGCTGGAGAGAGAGACAGGAATGGTCAGTGACTGCTACTGCATATGATATTCTACCTGAGGTGATGTAAATGTTCCAGGGTTAGATAGTGGTAATGGTTACTTAACCTTATAAATACACCAAAAACTTGCATAATTTAAAGGGGTGAATTTTATAGTATGTGAATTATATCTTAGTAAAGCGTTTATTATCATTACTATTTAAAGGTCAGTCTCTTCCATGGGAGGGGTAACACTAGTTTGTTAAAATTTAAAAGTCAGGCCAGCTACCTTGAGCCATATAAATCTAGGAATTGTGGAGATGAAACATATAGACAGGTAAATTGGATGAAGATGAACGTTTAAATTGGTCCCCTGCAGCCTAATCATCCCAGGGAGAATGGAGCATTCTAAGACTCTAGAAGCCTGGCGTGGGCTGGGAAAGAGGGACTGGCACTTGGAAGGATAAATGCCATCTCTTTCAGGCCGGGTCCTACCCTTTGGTCTTTGATGCAAAGGCTTCCCCTGAGAACGCAGAAGGCTCTTTTACACAATTCCTCTGGTGTAAGGTGCTTTGTTTCTAATGACCACCATATTCTTTTCCTCCAAATATTTGGGCACAAGCTGGCTTCCTGGTAGACTAGGTAGACAGCTGCACCAAAGGCTCTAAAGGAGGTTGCAGACAAGAAATTTAAGTGAATTTTAAATATTAAGAATGAATAGAATACTGCCCAAGGGCATCGACCTCATTAACCCCTACTGCCTTAAAGTTGGACAAACCGATGTGTCTTTGGGACATTTCCCATTTGGACAGCAGAGGTTGCTTCTGCACAGTGGCGCGGTTTTAGGACCCTCAGTAAACCGCCAGAGTCCTGGCCTGAAAAGGCTTTGAATCCACAAGCTCTGGCTTGCTCCTTCACTTCCCTGGCCTGTCCCCTCCACTGCCTTTCACTGTCCTCGATCTGGAAGAGGAGCAGTAAGGTCAGAAGAGAGGACTTTACTGGCCAGATATCCAACTAGCAAGGCCCTGGTTGGGAGAGCGAAGGCCCCTGGAGCGCAGGAAGGAGTTCGTGCTGTGCGTCCGCATTAAAGTGGGCGGTATCTCTGGGTCAATAACGCCAGGTTCGGCTAGTCGTCGGGTGGGAGAGCCGGAGAGAGAGCTGTCTCTGAGAACCCGGGCGCCGTGTACACGTCCCCCCCGAGCGCGAGAGCGCCCTGGTCCCCGCTAGGGACCACGCCAAGCGCCCCTGGACAAAGGCACTGCCTGTCCATAGAGCCCGCCGCCGCTCGACTCAGGAGCAGTTGCCCCTCACTTCCAAGATCCTTTGCCGGTGGAAGGAAGAGACTAGGAGACTTAAAAATCGCCGCCTTGATTTAACTGAGTCGCCGCACTGGAGCACCCTGGTGAGAATGGGGAGACTTAGGCTTCGTCTTGGCTCCGTGCAGATCCCTTCACTTCTCAAACCCACCCGCTCTCCTCCAGCTCCGTCAGCACGACCCCTTCCCTGCCGCCTCCCTGTCACCTCTCCCCGCTGGAGTCCCGCGGGGTCCCTCGGGGGTGGGCCCTCGCCACTGCTCCCTGCGCTCCCCGCTGACCGTGACACGTGGGACGAAACCTACTCCCCGCGCAGCCGCAACTTTCCGCTCACCTGGCCTCTCTGCCCACGCACACTGGCGGCCCCCTCCTCGTGCTCCCTCCTGACTCCCGCCCGCAGAGGTTTTCACACGCGTCCCCTCCTCCTGGGACGGCCACGTGGCTAGCTCCCGTCCTCTTTTGGGTTTCGCCTGACGTGCGCCCTTCTCAGAGGGGCCTCCCTCGCCACCCCATCTACAGTGACGACCCCTTGTCCTTCCCAAGGAGACACCTTGTCGACGTCCCTTCATGACGCAAATCACAGTCTAATTATTCATGTTCGTTTACTTGCTTATTTTCTGTTTCCATCATTAGGATTGAAATGTGCACCGAGGGCAGCGCTGCTTGTGTTTGGTTCGGGAAGGCCTCGCACAGAGCCGGTGAATCAGGGCCTTGCAGGCCATGGTGAGGATTTTGGGTTATTGTAAGGGAAATGAAATTTCATTCCCTGGCTGTGGCCAATCAGGTTCGTATTGTGAAATGATTGCCCCACCTGGTTGCTGCGTGTAGGGTGATTTGCAATGGGGGCAGTGAGGGATAGGGACGTCAGGGGGCAGGTTTGTGGGCAAGTCCAGGCAAGAGGTGATGGACACTCTAACTGGGGTAAGGATGGTGGGACGGAGAGCCAGCATGTACAGTAGAGTCAGCAGGAGGTGGGGGCTGATTGGAGGGGAGAGGAGGGAGCAAGCAAGGTGGAGGCGCAGGTGGTGATGCCATTCAGAGAGAGAGGGAAGACAACAGCAGCTCATGTTTGTGGGGAAGATGAGTTCACTTTAGACGGTTGAGTTTGAGGTGTTTGTGGTGCATCCAGGGGAGATGCCAAGTAAGTGGTCAGATATGCCTTGGAAGGACAGAGAACTGGGCTGGAGTTGTAACAGTGGAAGTTTCATCAATACCAAATGCTGTTCACGACAGGTGTGCACATATAGACTCTGGCAAGAGCAGAGCGAAGCAGCCACCGTATATGAGTTTATAATGGGAAACAGATGCAAGTCTATAGGGGATGTACAAATGCATAGAACTGGGTGGAAATCTGACCCATGTCATAAGAATTAGAGTGGCCATATTTAGAAGAAAAAAAAATACAGGATTCCAGTGTTATGGTCTGAATATGCCCCCAAATTCATGTGTTGAGACTTAATTGCCTATGTGATATAGTATTAAGGGGTGGGGCTTTTAGGAGGTGATTAAGTTGAGAGGCCAGAACCCTCCCAAATGGGATTAGCGACCTTATGAAAGGGCTTGAGGGTACAAGTTTGCCCCTTTCATCCCTTCTGCCACGTGAAGACTCAGCATTCCTTGCTGCAGAGGATGCAGCAACAAAACACCATCTTGGAAGTGGAGACTGGGTTCTAACCAGGCACAGAAGCAGCTGGCACTTTGATCTTGGACTTCCAGACTCTAGAACTTGTGAAGTAAATTTCTGTCATTTATAAATTACCCATTCTGTGGTATTTTGTTATAGCAGTGTAAAGATACCCAGTTAAATTTGAATTTCAGATAAACAACAAAGACTTTCTTTAGGGTAAGTATGTCCTAAATATTACAAGGGCCATACTTATATTAAAAATCATTTGGCCTTCTGATGATTTATGGTTATTTCATAAAAGGCATATTTATATTATACAAATTCTACCACAACACTAAAATGATTACACTAGCCCTGAGGGGTTTTGTAATAATGCTTATTGTGTGGGAAATCCACCAGATTTAAAACCAGGAGACCTGTCTTTGAGTCTGGACTCTTGTATTTACTAAACATAACAACAGGCAAATCCTGTGCCTCTCTGTCCCTTAGAGTCTACAACAGTGAAAATGGAGTTTCCTACACCTCTTTTCTTGTCATAACAGAGCTGTTGTGAGAATCAAGTCTAAGTAATGTATGTGGAAGTCCTAGGCAAATATGAATGTGTTGCTTCCCACTCTGTAAGGTGTGACTATAAAAACAGCACACTGTTTCAGAGAACTGTTGCTTTAATAAATATTGGTCTAGGACATGCAAAAGTCATGAAATATAGATAAAATGAGAGAAACAAGGTAGATGTTAGAAACACTACTTGTGTGCTTTAGTTTCTTTTCCCCTGTGGAAATGTTTTTAAGTTAGTTAAAAGGTTGTGCCCACTGACTCATGGATGGCCTCATCTATGAAAATGACCAGCCACGCTGTCTTGAGCCACCTTTCAAGGTTATCCATGAGTATTTTCCACCCTCATCAGTATTCGCGCAGGTTTCTGTTTGTCAAAAACCCAGCAAGTAGTCTGTGACCACACCCTTGTCTTCAGACATGGGTCATTTCCCTTCACCTCTGTCGTTCTGCTTCGTTGGAACCGATGAACCGAGGATCGCTTGCTGGTGTTCCCTGGAGCCACCCCGCCGGGACAGGAGCCACCCTCCTGGGATGCTCCTTGGCTGGCACAGACAAAGCTGGGGAAGAATTGGCACAGAGACTGGTGCAGCTGGAAACCCAGTGCTCAGCAAGGAGCAGAACTCACGTGCCACTGAATTTCTTTGGAAGTCAGTGATTCAGAGCTTTGATTTTTTAATTCCATTTTGAGAAGGAAAAAATTGAGGTTTAAATGGTAGGTTTATTACATCATTTAAAAAATAAGTACAGTTGCTACCTGCTAGCACAGTACTATGATTTCGTCAGTCTTCTGGGCTGTAGATCCAACAATCAACGTGTGTTACCCAACGCTTCCACGGGAGAGAAGCAGTACATGTCCAGAGCTACACGCTCAGTTTCACATACATCTTCATCTTGAGAGGAAGAAAAACAAAACTGGAGCTTCACATCAGAGGTGGAGTCCGGAGTTCAGAACTTAAGTCAGCTGGGTTTAGGTTCTGATCCCAATTTGGGCAATTAATAGTCATGTGATCCTGGGTCAATTCCTTAACACTCTGAGCCTTTGTTTGCTTGTCTGTAAAATGGAAACAATTCTTACTTCAAAAATGGTTTTGGGGGTGGGGCGTAGTGGCGCACACTTGTGGTCCCAGCTATTCGGGAGGCTGAGGCAGGAGGATTGCTTGAGCCCAGGAGTTCAAGGCTGCAGTGAGCTGTAATTGTGCCACTGCACTCTAGCCTGGGAGACAGAGTGAGACCCTGTCTCAAACAAACAAACAAACAAAAAAATCCAATTGTTTTGGGGATCCAGTGCCACATAGGTGGCATTTAACACGTGATAGTTCCTTGTCTGCCAGGACCATGTCTCAGCCTAAGCTTTCACATGACAATCTGCCATCATTTAATGAATTAAGATCGCAAGGCCAGAAATGTGTGACCCCAGGACTTTAATCTCAGCTAGGCATTTGGCTAATTCACAAATTTGAGGGTAAAACACATTGTCGAGACATGATAAAATTGTTACTGAATTTGGTTGGACAAAGGCAGCCTGAGGAGACGCTGGAGGAAGGCCTGAGCCCCCAGGGGCTGCGACCAGTCAGCAACAGCATCACCATGGGCCACCAGCCCCGAAGGTCTTTGTCAGGCAGTACCCCCCTCAGTTGTATCACCAGCAGCCGCTCCTGGGGAGGGGAGGAGCAGTGGCCTCCCAGAATGCCAAGTTCTGTGGGAAACTTGCCAAGTTGCAGATCAAAGAGCTTCCCCGGGTGCCAGGGGCCCCCAACCCCTCCCCATGACCTGGAGGAGTGTGTGTGTGTTGCGGGGGGTGTTGAGGGGAATGAAGGTACGTGGAGGGATATTTTGGCAGTTCTGTCTTCACGGCTGTAATGCCTCAGTTTGTCCTGCCATTCACTGACTTTGCAATGGAATCATTGCTTAATATTCAGTTGGAATTTCTAAAACCCAGAGATTTTCACCTGCATAGGAGCCTGAAACCTTTAGGATCTTATTAAGGTGGCAGTAAAATTAAGCTGCTTTTAAGTTGCTGGATGCTGTTCAGAGCTAAGGGTCACAGTCTATTTTCTCCCTGTGTCCTTGACTAAAAGGAAACAGAATTGCCAGATTCATCACGGGTGTGTCCCTTTGAGGGGAGGGCAGGCAGTGGGCTGATCGACAGTTTGCTAGGACTGAGACACTTTGCAGAGCTTGCAGGGGGTGGAGGAGCAGGACTGTGGTCAGGAACTCAGGCCAGGACTGGGGCGACTCTGGGCACCCTCCGCCCTTCTCTTCACTCTGGATCCTGGGCTGACATTGCCAGATTGCCAGGGTTCCCTTGTGATCTTTGGGGACATCAGCATGAGGCTCTAGGAGAAAGCCTTCCTGGGCATTCAGGAGATTCAAACCCACTGTGATCGCAGAAGGGAGCTGGTGACAGCAACCACAGCTGTTTCTCCATGTTTACTTTTTTGCCTTGATTGAAAACTTGAAATGTTTTTGATTACTTTGGGCCACAGGGAAATCAGCCTCAGTTCTTGGCCTAGACTGGAGACTAGAACATATTTCTTGTTTGTTCCCTCCCTGGGCTGCCTCTGTTTTTTTGTTTTTGTTTTTGTTTTTTGTGGTTTTTTTGAGACAGAGTCTTGCTCTGTTGCCTGGGCTAGAATGCCATGGCATCAGCCTAGCTCACTGCAATTTCAAACTCCTGGGCTCAAGTGATCCTCCTGCCTGAGCCTCCCAAGTAGCTGGGACTACAGGTGCATGCCACCACGCCTGGCGGCTAAGTTTTTCTGTTTTTAGTAGAGACAGGGACCTCACTCTTGCTCAGACTGGTCTCGAGCTCCTGAGCTCAAATGATCCTCCCACCTTGGCCTCCAGAGTGCTGGGATTACAGGCGAGAGCCACCACACCCGGCCCTCTGCCTCTCTGTCTGACCTCGCTTCTCTCTGTCCCCTGAAGGGCTTGTCCACACTCTCGCCTGCTTCAGGTGCCACCACCAGTGAATCAGCAGCTCCAGACCACTCTCTCTTTCTCTGGAATTGAGTTCTGCGTCTCTTGCTTGCTGGCCCTTTCCACTGGGTGTCTCCAAGGGAACTCAAAAGTCCACCTTCTTTCCTCTTGCACCCTCTCTGCCTCTGAACCATTTCTCCCATGACCGTGCCCAGCCCCGGATCCTAACCCGTGAACTTGTCCTTGCTACCTCCACATTCCTCGGCCCCCCTTCTAGCCCGTCACCAAGTCCCACTGACTGAGACATTGAACTTACCCCTTGAATCCATCCCTTCGTTCATATTTTTATCGTAACACAGACCTAGGTCCTCATAGTCAGGCCGGGACAATTGCCGCCATTTCCCCACGAATGGCCCTCACTCTGGGGTCTTCCTCCTCGACATCGGCTGTTACACAACAGGCAGATGAGTTGTCCCAACTTGACACAGAGGACTCCCCTGTTCATAAAACTTTAATGACTTCCCCTTGCCAGATAAAGTACAGGACACTCAATTAAATATGGATTTCACATAAACAACAAATGCATTGTTTTAGCATAACTGTGAATCGTGCAATATTTAGGACATACTTACACTAAAAGTTATTTGTTGTTTATCTGATATTCAAATTTGACTGGGTACCCCGTATTTTTATTTGCCAAATCTGACAATGCCACCCCTCCCCTTCATAAGGAAAGTCAGACCTGCCTGGGCGGCCTTGGTGGCTGTCTGCCACCCGACCCTTCCCTCCAGCCTCCTCCACTGCTCCTCCAGTCAAACTTGTCTGCTCGCTACCTCGGCAATGACAGTCCTGTAGCCCAGAGTTCCTTCGCCCTCTCTTCGCTTGCTTAACCCTGACCCTGCTTGAAGCTCCTTTCCCAGGAAAGCTTCGCTGGCTGCTCCAGGTTCTAAAGCGCCTGTGACATCTGTTTAATATGTGGCTCCGACCTGGTTAAGACGCTTTGCAGTATTAACAGTGCCCCGGGGCTTGTGAATGCTAAAGAGCCAGGAAATACACTCTGTCCCCAGTGGGACTCCGGGGCTAGCATTCCCACAGAAGGGCTAGCTGGAGTTGTCCCTATAACTGCCAAGCGCTATCCCACAGGGCACAGGAAGAAACCCCTCCCCACAAAGGGAGCTGGTCCATACGAAAGTGAATAAAAAGTCAGGTAAAGGCAAATTCAATATTTCTGAGAGGCATATGATTGCAGAGGGGGCACCTTCCCTGTGGGATGTAGGGTACCTCGGGCGTCCTTCTTTGGGCTGAGCAGCCCCCAGTTCCTGCAGCTGTTCCCACGCGGCAGGGCTTCTAGACCCCGCACTGAGCCTCTGGACGGTCTCGAGTTGCTCGATGTTGCTCATTAACTGCAGACACAGACCTGGGCCCCACACTGCACATCACACCCTCCACTGTCGACACCACCAGCAAAGCTACTGCCTTCCCCGCCCGATCCCACGGGTCTGAGAACACGTGAGGCTGGGTTAGGTGGTTATCACCCCTCGCAGCTTATGATTAGTCTATGATTCAATAAAATCCATCCCCAGATCTTTTCCTTATAAATTGATGTCAGGCTAGGTTTCCTCTGACATATACTTGAATTTTTGAAAGGGAAGTAAGTGCTTTTACATGTCTCCGCGTGGATTTTAGGACCGCATTCAAAGCCATTTGAAACTCGGCTCTGACAGCTATTAAATGCTGTAGGTGTGCCATGTGGGAGTCCACTGGAGATGCACAGATTGGCACTGAGCAGTCGTCGCAAATTCATCTCCAGCTAAAGAACTAGGTAGTGTATTTCTTCCTCTAGGAAAAACAAGAAAGCAAAGTTTCCCTGACATTTTGAAGGGAAAAGCAGGCAATGCCCAGAGGGCTGGGGCGAGAGTCAGGGTGCAGAAAGAGCTCGGTGTGCTGGGACCACGTTTGGGTCCCTCCCTGGGCATTTAGCAATCTTAAGGGAGCAATCAGTTGTGCGTGGGCCCAGCTCCTCTCCCCCTCGCTTCTCAAAAGAAGCAGAAAGAACTGTGTGCACAAAGGAGACCCTTTTCCCCACCGAGCAAACCCTCCTTGGATTGTACCTGGGGCGCCAGCGGGCCCCACTTGCCTACTTCCACCCACATCTTACCAGCGCATGGAAATCATTCAGCTCCTTTCTTCTCCCATCCAGCACGTTGCTAAGTTACAGAAGAGAATTAGGAACAGGTTTGGGAGCGCATTACAATTCCAGCCACGGGGCACTCTCTCCCCACCCCTCCCTTTCTCTTTCTGAGGAGCAGGAGGAAAATGCTTGTTAAACTACAATCGAGAAAAACATTCTGTTTTCAGAATAGGCAACAGAGGTGCCGGGCGTGGTGCAGTGGCTCTTGCAAACTGCACATATGAAATTTGTGCACACTGCAGAGACCCATGAAATGCTTCACTGGACCCCCGCCCTGCTTTAAGGAAAAATCTCAGAAAAGCACCTGCACCTCCTGACTGGGATTATTTGCCCAGTGACAAGGGGAGGAGCGGCTAGGAAATGAGCAGTCAAAGCTTTATCACTCTTAAGGAGCGAAGGGAGTCACTCTAAGCTCCGGTTTGGCTGAATGCAGTATTTCAAACCAGCAAGCACAGTCTCTCTGTCTGCAAAGCGATTCTCTTTGATTTTCCAAGCAACCCTTGCAGGACAGATCAGAAGAAAGCCAAATTTTAGTCCACTTTGATTAATGTTACAAAATGAGCTCCCCTGACACCTGTAATATTCTCTGAGTAAATGATGGAGGAGGATAGGCTCAGAAATTTAGAGAAACCTAACAAACCTCCAGCCACCTGCAGCTCCACAGAGAGTTAACCATTCTCCCTCCGAAGTCGGCCTGAACCCCACCTCAAATTCCTGGCACTCTGGTTTGACCTGGAGCCGCTGTGGCCCAGGCCTGACCCACCCCTCCTTTGACTCTGTTGTGACTTAGGGAGCCCAGTTTTCTCACACTACCCTGGAGGGTAAAGCTGAGCCTGACCCCAGGTGTGGCAGGCTGTTGGCACCTGTACCCTCTGTCAGCTGGTATCATCCCCTGGCCTGCAAAAGGGCTGCATTTGCCACGGGGCATCTGTTTCTATTCCATTACCCTGCATATCTCCATTTGCTGGTACAGAACTTACTACGTATCCCCAAATTGTTTACTGATGCTGTTCCCCTTGGCTTGTAAGCACCTCAATGCTGGAGAGAATGTCTCATCCACAAAGGTTTTTTTTTTTGGTAGAGATGGGGTCTTGCTCTTGCTCAGGCAGGTCTCGAACTCCTGAGCTCAAGCGATCCACCCGCCTCAGCCTTCCAGAGTGCTAGGATAATAGGCATGAGCCACTGCGCCCAGCCCACAAGAGTTTTTATTAAGCAAATGAATTTTCACCCTCAAGTGGAAGCTATAATTCCTAGTCCACCTTAGAAAGCTTGGGCTATTCCAACCATTAAACATTTATAGTCTGAAACCCTGAGAAAAAATTATAACAAAATACTATTCTTATTTAAAAAATTACAAAATAAAGAAGTCTCCAGAGAAGATAGCCCTCCCATGCTGAGAGTACTTAGAAGTTTATGTGTTTGTTGTTGTATGTATGTAGGAATAATGCAAAGATCTCATTTTTCTTTCAGCTGTAGTTGAGCATAAAAATTTCCATGGCTCCCTGAGTACCCCATTGTGGCGGACAAAACTCCCCAAAGGGCTACTCAGTCATCTCGAGGTGAGTTCTCCACTAGTGTTACCTTGCCTTCCACACACATCACAGCTAGTTATGCTGTTTGAATAGAGCGAACCTAGTGCATTTGCTAATACACGCTTCCAAATCACACTGAGTCAGCACCGGTGACTGACGTCAGGTCAAATCCCACCTCTGCCACAGCACAGTTGTGTTCCTGAGTGAGTGGCTTGCCCTTTGTGAGTCACGGCATCCTCACCTGTTGAAGAGATGTTGCTGTGAGCCTTGCAAAGATGTAGTATTTTGGATCCTGCACATAAAGCAACTAGTGTAGACCTTGGCAGAGAGTAAGCGTTCAATAACTGGCAGTGAACATTGTCATTGTGACTATTCTAGATTCCAACCTGACAAATATGAAGAAAGTATAGGGCTGCTGGTGTGAGTGGATGGCAGCAGCCAGTGAAATAGGTGCACACACGACCTAAGCCCCATCAATCCCACTGCCGGGAAGAGACTGCCAGAGGACACCAGCACCAGGGAACAAGGTCCCCGTGATTTATCAGAGCACTGTTGGTGGGTGTGGAAGGTGGAAGGCAACCTGGGGGTTTAACCCAGGGGAAGGGACAAGGAAAACAATGGCTGCGTCTGATAGATGACTGTGATACAGACAGGAAAATGAGCTGCAGGTACCTCCAGCAACAGCCAGTGGTCTTTAACACATACCTTGATTTTTTTTTTAAAGAGTGAGAAATAGCATCGTGCTATTGATGTGAATTTAAAATCTTTACAGACATGCAACAACACTATATTTTTCACAAATGCACACATATGCAAGCATATGAGCCAAAGGTACCAGCATGAGTGCTTAGGGTGGGGGGCCAGGGCTTGGAGGGAGGGGGACAAAGAAGTAGGAAGGAAAGAGAATAAATTAAAATAAAATAAGAGAAGAGCCTTGTGTAGACTATTGGTGAATTTTATATCATAAACTCAACCCTTCACTTTATGTCCAAAAAGAAAAAAAAAAGTAATGATCTCTGTTGTGTGATGTGGATAAATTTACTTGAAACGAGTCAAATTATTGTGTTCATCAATCCAAAGGCAAGGACAAAATGGAGCTCTCTGAGGGTAGTGACTAATATGTTCACTCGTCTTTACAGCCACATCACTGAGCACATAATAGGTAGGAAATAAATGCTTGCATAAATGAATGAAACAAAATATATTTATATTCATGCAGGAGGCTGGCAGCACCCTTGGAATGAGAACTTCCTAGCAGGCAAGTGTGTTTCCAGCAGACAAGGTGGAAAGGGGAGAGGTATGCTGGAGCTGGTTTTCCAACCCTCGAGGAGGTTGGCTCCCTTTTTGGAGGGAGATAAGACTCAAACAAACAAAATGAACAAAGAACAGCCCACAACGGCACACAATAAAGTGCAAAATTCACAAGTGCTTTGGACTTTCCAAACTCCTTAGAATGCAGAGGAAAATGAGTCTGGCTCTGCTTTGTCACTCACAGGGTGGGCACACAGTATGTCGTGCAGTATAATTAATACTCTGTGACATCAAGGTCACAGGCCAAATCCCAGACCTAATTGCAAATTTAAGGGGAAATTACCTTCTTAAATGACATATGGCACGTCAAAGCTAATGGAGTCCAGAGTCCAGCCTGACTGGGCTCAGGTTCCCAGTGACAAATGTGTGCACAATGATCCCGATTTTCCCTTCCTACCCACTCTGTGCTTATGTGGTGAGAATGTGCCTTTTGAGCATTTTATTCATTTTGAAGCAATGAGGCACGTGATGGTGGCAAGTGATTGGGCTCAAGCAGCATGTTAAATCCTTTGTTTTAATTTCTAATAAGTCGTTGGTACCTACTTAATCTCTTCACAGCCCATTCATTCCATAGCAGGGGACTTTCCAGTTTGCTGTGATGCCCTGAGTTTTATTGTTTACAGCAATAAAACTTATAGGGGTATGTTCCAGGAATCTTATTCTAGGCACCTCTGTTTTGACACCTGGTCAGTTGAAGGAGGCAGACTGATGTATGGCAAAGATGAGACAGGGTTAAAAAGGGCTTGGGACTTAGATTTGCCTGTTTCAGATAAGGAACCCAAGAAGCATTTTGAGTTTTTCAGAATTCTCTATTCAGTTTCTCATTTCTCCCTCAGTTGGGTGGTATTGAGCATCTTCATATGAAATTCCTTCTCATTTCTGTTGTCATTTTGGTTTTGAGACATTGGAGTTGAAAACTGCAAATCAATCTCTAAGCAAGAAAAACTGTTAGACTTTACCTGGAAAGTCTCAGCATCTTCAGAGAGATGCTGGTTGGGGATACAGGTTGACTTTGTGACTTATTGTAAACAGCGTGTGAATAGTCCCAAGAAGCACTATCCTCATGGGAGAGTCAGAGTAGGGCCTGGGGCGGGGAGTAGACAGTTGTAGATCAAAAGGCACAAAGTGGCAGTTATGTAGGATGAGTGAGTCTAGAGGTCTAATGTACAACAGGAGGACTACAGTTAACTATATAGTACTGAACGCTGATAATTTGCCAAGAGAGTAGATTTTAGGTACACTTACCACTAAAAAAAGAAAGAAGGAAAGGAAGGAAGGAAGGAAGAAAAGTAACTATATGAGATGATGGGTATATTAATTTGTTTAACTATAGTAATCACTTCATCTTTGTATATGCATATCAAGATAATGATATCAAAACATCATGTTGTATACCTTAAATACATATAATTAAAAAAGAAGTCTGGCCCAGGAAAGAACTGCACACATACCTGGCAGGAAGGGCCACTCCCTTAAGCCTTTAGGAGTCCCCCAGTGTCGGAATCATTAGCCATTTGCACATCTTACCTGGTCTCAAGTCAGGATTATCAACTCAAACTTCTAGACAAAAGCCTCCGAGAGCCATCAGCAACTAGGTCAGCACAGAAAGTTCAGCCAGAGTCTTTCAAATGGAAAAGTCCAGACCAGGCATCCTCTTACTTCTCTCCGTCTGGCCTCTCTCTGATCCATTCTGCCTCCTGATGCCAGAATGATCTTATCAAAGTGTGGCTTGGACCATGTCGCTCCCTCCCCAGCCTCCCCTCTGTTTCAACTCCTTCAACAGTTTCCCAGTGTTTGGTATACCAATGAGCCCCCGTGGCTGACAAGGCCTCAGATGGCCTGGTCCTCGTCTGTGTCTTCAGGCTTCTTTCCTGCCTCACAGTCTCTGCCACAGTCACACTGGCCTTCTACACGCCATGCTCCCTCACACCTCAGGGCCTTTGCACATGCTGCTCTCGCTGCCTGGGATGCCCTCCCCTCACCTGTCATTGCCTCCTACTCATCCCTCAGTTCTCAAATCAATACCACTTCCTCTGGGAAGCCCTCCCTGATTCTCTGGTTAGATCAAATCCAATGATAGACTTACAGCACCCTGCCCCTTCCTTTAGGACACTAACCAGTTGTAATTTCATGTTTATTGGGTGATGATTTGGTTGTCTGGTATTCCCACTGGATGGTAACCACCAAGAGGGCAGAAGCCATGTCCATCTTGCAAACTGTTGTGTCCATGTACCCAGAACAGTAATCAAGGGTGCTGGGGATGTTTGTTTCATTGCCTGGATGGGTGAATGAACAAACGAATGAGAAAACCAGGCCTGAAATCCTGTCACGCAATTGGGAAAACAGACTTGGGTTTGAGTTGAAAGATGCGCATATACTGATGGGCAGTTGATCGCAGGATTATGGATTTAAGAATGCAACTTTATCGAGTAGGGTGACAACTGTTTCCTGAACACACTTACTGGGAAATGGGATCTGGACTGACCGAGGGGCCACCTTGTGAAGCTTTAAGCCAGGACTCAGATGGCAGGAGGAAGAATGTAACCTGACACCCAATATTGAAGGTGAGCATGCATTTTCCCGTAGAAATATGGTTATACAGTGTTGGGGTCTAACAACATAGTGTTTGAAGTACTGTGATACAGTACATCCTGAATCTCCCAATTCAGATTCAACTCTCTATTTTGTTCTTTTGTTCCAGTAAGAACACGTGTATTTGTCAAACATGGATCCCCATTGTGGGTTCAGAGAACATGGCCCCTATAACTACAGCTAAGCTCTATTGTGAGTGAAGTCAGCCTTTGTGGACTGGAACTGAGATTCTAATTCCTATTTCTGTTTCCTGTGGGAAAATTTGTTCCAAGTTCCAGAGGACTTTTGGAATGGGACCCGTTCGTAGGGTGGGCACTGCCTACACAGTTGGAAAATCCATTTGCTGTTATTAAGTTCAGCTCTGACGTCATGATGCTTGCTCTTCCTTAACATTATTCTGCTTTCTCTTAATCTACAAGAGAGAGCATTTTAACAAAAAACAGCAAAAGTTAGTGAAAACTGTGGCTTCATAAGGAACCTAGTGTCCCCTCAACAACATATGAATCAAAGAGAGGGAGTTTGCCATTTTCCAACTGCAAGCTAGTCACTCTTAAGAACATCACAAGGTTAAAGAGGGCCAAACTGCCATAATGACATGTGTCAACTAATCCAAGAGGATTAGAGACATCTTGCACCTGCTTTCTGGACCTACCTTCTGCTCAACTTCTGTCTTCTTTTCTCGGGGGGGGAGGGGGGGGAAGCACCTTCCTTTTGATAAAGTGTGACACTCTTATGTCTCTAGATTTTTTGTCTTCTTGTGAATAGAATCCTTCCCTCTCTCCCTGCATCCCCATTGCCTTAGTTCCTGCATTGTGTGTCCACTATAGCTGCGGTCCCCAACCCCTGGGCCGCGGACCGGTGTTGGTCTGTGGCCTGTTAGGAACTGGGCTGCACAGCAGGAGGTGAGCACCGGTTAGCAAGTGAAGCTTCATTTGTATTTATAGCCACTCCCAGTTGCTTGCATCACTGCCCGAGCACTGTCAGATCAGCAGTGGCGTTAGATTCTCACAGGAGCACAAATGCTACTGTAAAGTCCACATGCGAGGGATCTAGGTTGCGTGGATCTAGGTTTCTCTTATGAGAATCTAATGCCTGATGATCTGCAGTGGAGCTGAGGGGGTGATGCTAGCGCTGGGGAGCAGCTGCAAATACAGATTATCATTAGCAGAGAGGTTGGACTGCACAATAAATGTAATTTGCTTGAATCATCCCGAAATCATCCCCACCTCCACCCCGGTCTGTGGAAAAATTGTCTTCCACGACACGGGTCCCTGGTGCCAAAAACACTGGGGATTGCTGCACTACAATATCACCCCAGGCCATGGGGAACCAGAGCCACGACCTAAATGGCCTGGTTTTACATCCTATGTTCTACTGGTTTGTTTACATTTATTTTTCTCAGTTAACAAAGAGCTTTGTTTTACATTTTGCCCAAATAGTATCAAAACAAAAAGAGAGAAACGAAACAACAAAAAAATCCATACATTTGACCATCTTGTGGAACATCTGTTTTCATTTCTGTTGCCCTCAGCCCTTGCCCAGTTGCAGAAGTGCTTTACCATTGATTTATTTTGTCATCCGTTTGTCTGTCACTCATTGATGGAGCTCCCATTAGGCACAAGGCTATAATCTGGCACAGAAAGATGAACCACTCATTTCCGACAAGGAGTTTGGTCTGCAAAATTTATAATCAGTACAGACACTACATTGTATTTCATTCGACTTTAATGAGGAAAATCAAAGATATTATTTCGCAGTGGATGCTATTCCTTGTGTATGCATTCAGCAAGCAGACAGCCTTGCTCTTTGCCAGTCCCTTGAGAACACTGAGAGTAGGTTTCTATTCGGGAAGGGATAGAAGAGAGAGTTTGATTGAATGTCTTCAAATTGGATTCCTAGGACTGAGTTATAAAGTAAATATCCCAAATTCTAACATCAAGATCCTAATTTCCAACCACAGTTGTTTACACACAATGCAGTTTGGTTGCACAAGGCATTTGTGGCACCATGAAAACCTATAAAATGCTATGTTTCTGTTGTTTTACTTAAGGATCTCTGAGAACTTTCCAGTCAAGAATGTACAGTGATGGTGCTAATTATGTTAATGACTTTCAAAATCAACCTTTTCTCTATTTCACAAGCAGGAAAACATGTTTATGTGTGAGAGAAAAAGGAAATGCTTAGTTTGGGCAGCACATTTTTAAGACATTGATAGCAACAGAAGGTCTTAGAGAAAATTGAGTGTTTCTACCACATTATTTCCTGGATTTAGGTATTTTTTTTCCCTATCCTAGACTATTTTGGATCCTAATTCTTCTACTGAAATTCTTTATTCTGTAGAAATTTCTTTTCTACTGGGAGAGAAATATCAATAAAGGGAGAAAACAAGGTGGCAAATGCTTTTGAGGCCCTCGTTCCCCTCCCCACCCCACCCAGAAGCAGCACCTCGGGACACAGACTGTCCCCACGGCCAGCAGCAGAGGGAGGGGCGCGTCCTGTCCACATCACCTTTTGCACACCTGAGTTGAAGGTCAAGGTGGAAAACTTTCACTCATGTTAACTGCAGCTGAAATTACAGACAAGCTTCATGTTTCTTTGAACTAAATACTTACCTTTTACAAAGCTGGATAAGCAACTTTGTCATAACTTTTCCAATTTCATAAACTAGAAACAATGGCAGCATTATAGCTAATCTCAACCAGCAAACATAGCAGCTAGAAGGTATCAGAATATCATGTGATCATTAGGAAAAAAAGAGGATATTTTAGCAATTCTACTTAACTCTTGAGTTTATTTAAACCCTTAGCACAATGGAAAGATTTTTTCCCCTTTATTAACATTTGCTTTATTTTTGGTTTTATTATTGCAAGATTCTAAGTTGCCCAGGCTTATTCATCATTTCAGCCAACAAATATTTACTGAGTTCCTATTGTTTGCTAAGCAGAGATCCAGGCTCTGAGGAAATCATTGTGTAAAATAAGTACGAGAGCTATGCTTTCACAGATCTTATATTTTAGTGGAAGACTGGTTATGAACAAAAGTAAATTAATGCTAAAATGTTAGATGGTAATAAGGGCTATATACGGATTTAAAACAGGTGCTGTGATGAAGAGTAATTGGGTGGCCAAGAAAGGCCTTGCCAGGGAAAAACATTTAAGTGGAGGTATAAACGGCAAGAGAGAACCCCACTCCTGGCAGCAGGAACAGCACAGTAAACAACAGGCTGCAAAGTCAGTATATAAACCGGGAGCAAGTTCCCTAAATCCTATGAGGGTTTTGTAACTCTTTCCCTCATTGGTAAAATATGAACAATAATAGTTCTTAACCCATGGGGCTGGGGCAAGGTTTAAAGGAGTTAATATATGTTAGAACAGTGCCTGATACATAGTAAGTGCTAAGGGATGGTCATTATTATTATTAAGAGTAGTATTACAAGTACTCAGTATATAGAACGATGTTTGTAACAGCATTACTCATAATAGGTAAAAGGTGGAGGCAACACAAGCGTCCATCACTGGATGAATGGGTAAGGAAAATGTGGCATGTACATACAATGAAATTCAGCCTTAAAAAAAAGAGAAGGAAATCCTGGCACATTCTACAGCATGGATGGACTTTAAGTGAAATAAGCCAGTCACAAAAGGACAAACGCTGTATGATTCCACCTACATGAGGTACCCAGAGTAGTCAAACTCATAGAAACAGGGAGTGGAAGGGTGGCTGCTAGGGGCGGGGGGAGGGAGACAGGGAGTTGCTGTCTAATGGGCACAGGGTTTCAGTTCCGCAAGATGAACAAAGTCCTGGAGATTGGAGGTACAACGATGTGGATGTGCTTAACACTACTGAACTGTACACTTAAAAATGGTTAGGATAGCAAATCTTATGTGTATTTTTTAAGGTGCTAAGCATAAAATACAATGAAATAAGGGTCAGGGTTGAGACAGGGAGTAGCCACTGTGCAGAAGCAAAGGTTATCCAGGCGTGCGAGGTTGCGCGTCTCCCAGAGTTTCCACTCATACCTTAATCTGCACAATTGGCACACCTGGGGGCTTCTGTTCTCAGCCTACCTGGATATTCCTGGTGCTCAAGACTATTTCTCCCTCCCACACTTCCCTGATGTCAAGGTTCTTGTTGCAAGCAACAGAAACTAGCAGGACAGAAGTTTATTTAAAGGATACTAGATGGGCATAAGGCCAAATTTCAAGGAAAGACCCCAAATCATGCTACGGTATGGGCCTGATGAGAAAACCATGCTATTGATGTCACTCAGTCCTAAATGTCACGTTTACACAGATGTGGCAGCAGTTGCTACAGCCACCAGCACCAATGTCACTTGTGTGTGAGGACAGATGGCCACCCCCGAGAACTGCGTGCCTCAGCCGCCACTCTCACCACAAGGATAAATTCCATGCAGAACTCCTGTTTTAAATCTCTAATATATAAAAATATGTGTGTATATATATATATATATATATATATATATTTCATGCAGGCGAATCTGACCGGTGGAGCGAGTCACCTGCCTGGGCCCTAGCTCATGAAGAAGCTGCCAGGGTGAGTTCTCCGAGTCTTATCGTGGCTCAGATAAGACTTTAGATACCATGACATTGTCTAGAAAATTGACAAAAAGCTCTCACTGTTGTCTTGGATAGAACAACTTGATGTTACCAAAATATCAGTGAACCTTAAATAAATCTATAAATTCAAGGAGACAAGATCTACTGGGTTCAATGTTAGACAGGCTCAGCTTGAAGTACTAATGGCAGACTCAGAGCTAGAGTTCAGGAGTTGATCTGGTTTGGACATACAGGCTGAGGAGTCATTTGTACATTCGGTTTAATGTTAGATGAGATGACCAAGGCTTCAACCCTGGGCTACACCTAAGGGGGTGCTAAAAGAAAAAAGGCTGACAGACATTGAGGAGGGCCATCAAAAATCGGGAGAAGAACCAGGAGAAAAAGCAGCACTGATGGAGGAGGGTTTCCAAGGGCGTCTCAGGTGCAGAGAAGTGCTGACAGTGGGGAAGAACATCATCCTCAGCTGGGCAAGCAGGTCACTGGTGATGGCCCAGAACACAGCTTCAAGCGGATCATGGGAACGGAAGCCAGAGTTCAGGGGACGCAGCAGCGTGAGAGCCAGAGGGGCCACAGCAGAGGCAGCGAGTGTAAACGGCAGTGTCAGGAAGCTCGTCTCTGAGGGAGGGGGAACGCATTGGAAGCCCCCACGTGAGCACGTGCTGTGGAGATCAGCCCGCCTAGGGTTCAATTTGAACATTAATCATCTGTGTGCCCAGTTCATATATGTGTGCTTGATTTTCCATGTATCTTTCTGCGAAGGCTCCCTTGAGTTTATCCAGGCAGGAAGATTTTAAAGACGGTTTCTATTCTCTTCTGCAAATGGGTACTTAAAGAGAGACAACAGTTTTGGCAATGATTTAGGGGCTTTTAAAAATAAATTTGCAGTTTGCATCAGTGATTGTAGATATTTCTGTTTTGTTTTTCCAGGGTTAGTTACAAGCCATTTCCTATGATTTTAAGAAAACATTTACCCTGTGACAGAGAACAACATTTTTTTCTCACCTGCTTGTGTGTTTAATTTTGTACTTTCTCTAATTCACTCTTCCTTAATATCCTTGATCGGACATGGAAAATAAAAGAAGAAACAAACTTCTTTTATTTTCTATAAAAAAAATGAGAAGAGGGCATATGAATTGAATTATTAATGTAACAAGCACTTGCTACATATTTATGCCAACAAAACCAGCAATACTTTGTCATAACCAGCTGCAAATCCACATTTCTTGGAGTCCTTCAGCTACTTAGAGCACGCAGGGTCAGCTGTTTTAAAGTGGACATGGAGAGAATTCCCTTACTCAAAAATTCTTTAAAGTCGTGCAATGTTAAAACTTTTGTTAACATAAAAACAGGGCTTCCAGGCATCTAGAAAGATAACAAAATGAGTGACTAAGCCAAGAACCTCCTCCTCACTAAATGCTATTACATATAGAACAACGAAAAACTTTAGCAGTGACAATGCCAGCAAGGAATATTAAATCTGACCCAACACAATGCAGGGTGGGCCAGTTTGCACGTGTAGTCAGAGACTGTGAGAACAAGCTCCAAACCACAGAGGGCTGAGTCAGACCGAGATTCACATCTCTGCATGCCTGTTTTCCCTCGTTCCACCTGAGAGAAGCAGTTGAGGATACAGGGCAAGGTACTTAGTTTCTAAGCCTTAGTCTCTTCATCTGTAAACAGTCGGACCCACTTCACAGGGTTGCTATGAGGATTAAAGGCAGCGGTGCAGATAAAGGCTTACTCAAATGCCTCACACCAATAAGGGTAGTGTTGTTGTTATTCCTCTTAAGTCACATTTCCTGAAGTTCAGCATAGCAGGCTGGGCTCCAACGAGCTTCTGCATCAGTTCTGACGATGTCTGGCTCCCGCCCTTTGGTCTCGCTGCTCTCCGTTCCAGTGTGTCTGGTATGAGCTCTGGGCTCCTGTGAGTCTACTGAGATGCAGATTTCCCTTCTAGAAAGGAATCATACCTCCATATTCAAATGGTTTACAACAGGTCTTAAGCATTAGTTTTCTGAGTACCTTTAGTTCCCCTAATTGTACTAAAGCCCTTAGAGTTCTCCAGAGAAACAAAACCAATGGGATGTGTGTATAGACATAGACATAAACCTATATATAAAGATACAGAATTGGCTTATGCAGTTATGGAGGTTGGCAAGTCCTGAGATCTGTAGCGCGAGTTGGCAGGCAACAGACTCGAAAGCAGACGGTTTATTTCCAATCCGAGTCCAGAGGCTTGAGGACCAGGAGAGCTGATAGTGGAGTTCCAGGCTGAAAGCTGACAGTTTCGAGACCCAGGAAGAGCTAATGTTTCAGTTTGAGTCTGAAGGCAGGAAAAAAACTGATGCTCCAGTTTGAAGGTAGTCAGGGAAGAGGAATTCTCTGTTCCTCTAGAGAGCATCAGCCTTTTCATTCTGTTCAGGCCTTGCACTGACTGGATGAGCCCCACCAGCATTAGGGAGGGTTGATCTGCTTTACTCAGTCTATTGATTTAAATGTTAGTCTCATCCAAACACACAGAATAATATTTGACTAAATATCTGGGCACCCCGTGGCCCAGACAAGTTGACAAATTTAACCAACACAATAAGCATACAGTCCCAAGGCTCAGCCTAAGGTAATCAGTAAAACCCCATTGGCTCAGAGTAGACACACGACAGACCATCACCAGAACAAGCCAGAGAAGCCAAGAGCTGTGGACTTCTGGAAAGGGACACCCTCTCTCTCTCTTCCTTTCAATGGGATGCATCTCCATCCTGAGGGAAGTCAGTGTACAGAGGAGGGAGGAGGCAGGGAGAATCCCAGAGAAAGGCTGCAGCCCTGACCAGGCAAAACACAAATTCTGATAACCTCAGGACATTTCAGTCACCTGAGCAGACCCCTCCTCTGTGCTCTGCAAACCAATTTGGTTGGGTTTTCTATAACTTGCAACATGAAGTCCAACTGGTGTACTCTGACACTAGAAGTGTTTTTGTCAACAATCTGGCTCCTGTTCCTGAACTCTGTTCCCATACAAGCAGTCAGTATTTCTGGGACATTGCCAGAGCTAAATGATGTTCTTGGAGCTATCCCTCAAATGTCACCTCTGCCTCATCTCACCTTTGGCCCATGAATTACTCACCAGAATTCCCTCTGCCCTGCTTCCCAAATGTCGGGCAGATAGGAATACTGCCGCAGAGTGAACTCATGTTTGGAACATTCCTTTGGCCACTGAGATTTGGACTTTTGGGGTCAACCCCTCAACACTCCCCATTTCCCAACTTTCTCACTGTCATGATAGTCAGTGCCATTTGGTCATAGATTATGAACAAATGTTAGAAAGAATTAATTAAACTGGTAATATTTCAGGAAGAACAGAATGAATTATTAAATAGGGAATGGTTGGCAGGCATAATTGATATCATTTTTGCAACAAAAATAGTGCACATTAGGGCAAATCAGCAGCTTATTCTATCCCAACATTCTGTTCCTGAGTTGATAGAGCATAGTGGTTGCCTTCCAGGTTGTTAAGTTCAAAAAATATAGCTTAGCTTTTTTTTTGAAAAAAAAAACTTAGCTTCCCATAGTAACGAGTTTTAAATTTTGTATTTATTACAGATCTATCATCTGTGTATTTATTTATATAACTTTCTTCAATCTATTTCTATTTTTGACCTACACAATGATGTAGGCTTGATATTTAATGGAGAAGTAGTTCTTTATGTCTTGCTCTTTATGGACACTCAGTTCTGACACTGAAGTTTAATGACGAAATTCCTCTTCAACTTAATCATAATCCCTCTTGATTTACAGATAATATGTATAGCTTAAGAATAATAAGCGTGAAGCAAGAGGCAGGGATCTAGGATTAGGAGGCTTCCAGGCATCTGCTATCTGGATTCTGGTGTTTATTCAGGAAAGTCGTAACTGAGCTAAACTCTGATCAGGGATGAGAAGCGTGTAGAGACTCAGAGGTTTGGTCTGGGAAGGCGGCAGTGCCTGGGTCGGGAGTTCTATACAGTGTGGTGGGGGGTGGGGATGGCATGGAACCAGGGGGGACTGGATCCTCGCAGGGAGGGACAGGAGGAAGCACAACCAACTTCATCTGCTTCCAAGTTAGCCCTGAACTCTGTCTATTCAGGATGGCAGGAGAGAAATCCACTGGGATCTAAGTCTGTGAGGTTAGCTAACCTGCTTTAGCTGTTATCTTGCAAATGCAACCCCAGGCCTCTTCTGGGTTTTGTTTGTCCCCTCCCAGGCTCCATGACTGCTGCCAGACCTAGCCTGAGTCTCTGAATCTGGCTGCTGCAGAGGGTTGATATCTGCTGGAGTTTGGAGACTGACAGCGCACTTGGCAGTTGGCAGTTGGCATTGTCAACCTGGGGCTGCTCCCGGTTTTAAGCTGTAGTGTGCCAAGCAGCACAGTTCTGTTGGAGAGAGGGAGGAGGGGAGCGGAGGGGGAGAGGGAGCATGAGGGGTTAAAATTGACCCCTCCTGGCCTGGGGAGAGAGGTCCAGGGGCTGGTGATGAAAGAGCCATTGTGAGCACAGTGGGCACCTGCTGTCCCCCTCCGTGGGTGGGGTGCTCCTGCCTTTGAGAAGTGCCTCTGCTTTGATGTGCAGCTGAAAGGTGGTTCTGTCCCAAGGGGTCCAAAATGGCAGCCTGTTTGGCAGGTGGTTTATTCTGGTGAGTCACAGGCTGGAAATTAGGAAAAGAGAGTTCACGCTCTGGGAGTCCCACCACCTGGCAGTGTGACTTTGGAAAAATCCTTACTCTAAGTCTCAGTTTCCTCGTCTGCAAAATTGGGGAAAGACTGCTTGTTTCAAAGAGTTGCAATGAGGATCAAATGAAACAATGTACATGTAGATTCACACGGGACACACCTGGATGGGAATGAACCCTATTTAAGCCACCATACTCTGAGGGGTGCTGGGGTGTTTGGGGGTGGGCAGACAGATTTCCTTACCTGGTCCTACCCATTCTGGTCACAGACTGTCTTACTCAAGTAACCATTATTTGGGTCCACTTGTCACCTTAAGGTACATTACAGGTGCCTACCTTTAACAGCACAAATGCAAGATGCTTCATATGTGCTGTCTCATGTAACCTTTACAAGAACCCTATGAAGACCACACCAAATCTCAGGTTTGCCTGTGACCAAACTTAGGCTCAGGTTGCTTAAGTGGTCTAAGACCACTCAGCTTGTAAGTGGCCAAGCTGAGATTTGAACCTAAGCATTTTGACTCCAGAGCCCATGCTTTAGAACTTAGAAATATTTTTAAAAATTATTTGAGAATGACAGAACCCACAGCACTGTTGAAAGAACTGTGTATGGTTGACCAAACTATTAGCTTTATATAAATATGTATGAAAAAATACAATACCATGTGGTTCTAGAGTCAATTCCATCTGCTTACCATTAAGAAATTGTTGATATTTTTGGCCAGGTATGGCCTAGGGAATGTCTCTCTCCCAGTCCTGTGAGGAGTTTATATTTTTGTTATCCAGTTCCATGTTACTTGCTAATACTCTTTTATATTCCGTGCTGTTTTGAATGGCCGGTTGAGTTCTCAGTGTTTTACTGAGGTAAGACTTGCTTAGAAGTAAGGCTGAGATTCAGAGTTCCAGGTGACTATATTTCCAGAGCTGCCACGATTGCTTTCTGGAATCTGTTACTACACAGAATTGTGCAGTGATGGAACATAAGGAGGCTCACAACCCTCCAACACACACTCTGCCTCCCATATGGCACCTCTCACACAACCCCCCCCAAAGCTCTGCCCTGAAGCTCAGCACATGGGGAAAATTTAGAGGTCACCTTAGACTAGGTAAACAGCTCTTGGTTGCTGGACTGTCACCTAAAAAAGTTCCTTCCCTGCACAGTTGTCATTGATATATTTTATGTTCCATGTGCATTGCCAGACATCCCCCTGACAGGTACAGCATCCTAGAGTTTTGCTACTATAAGTTATATAAACGTTATAAAGTTGTATATTATAAATGAGAGATGTGAGTGTACTGCGGCAGGCCTGATGAGAGCCTGAAGGAGACTACTTTTTAGGTATCCTCAGCCTAAGGCTCAGTTTTGTTTCTTCATGCTCCCCATCAGAACACTGTCCCATCACACAGTATCTTCTGTGCCTTTGTTTGTCTTCACTACTAGACTGTGACCTTCAAGATGGGAAGGACAATGTTTTGTTCCTCACTTTCTCCCCAGCATTTCACAGTGCCTAGTGTGGAGGAGGTGGTCAATGTAGTTTGTTCAATGGATGGATGGATGGATAGGTGGATGGAGAGATGCATGGATGGATGGATGGATGGATGGAGAGATGCATGGATGGATGGATGGATGGATAGATGCATGGATGGATGGATGGATGGATGGATTCCTGTGGTCTTTCTGGCCTCTCTGAGTCTCAAACCAGAGTATGGTTTCAGTTCCTTCTGCAGGTTTGTCCCATGGTTCAGTAAGGTATATTTCAGTAAGAAATACGTAGCTGGGCCCAATGTAGAGGGCCCCAGAGATTGCTCCACCCTGGTACAACTTAGGGATTTGGAGCAAAGAGATATTTGGTACCAGTAGAAAGTGGGGAGGGGTCTTAAGTAAACTCAGACTTCATTTTGGTAAATAAACCTTTTATTTTGGAATAGTTTTAGATTTACATAAAAGTTGCAAAGATAGTACAGAGTTCCTGTTTGTCCCTCCCCAGTTTCCTCTATTGTTAACATCGTGCATTACTCTGGTGCATTTGTCATAACTACAACTGATGGCAGCACACTGCTATTCACTGAACTCCAGAGTTATTTAGGGTTTGTTTAATGCCTCTTATTCTGCTTCACGATCCCATCCAGGAGCCCACTTTGCACTTAGTTGTCATGTCTCCCAGTGTCCTGTGCTCTGTGACAGTTTCTCAGGCATTCCATGTTTTTCATGAAAGTTTTGAAGAGCAGTGGTCAGGCATTTTACAAAATTTCCTTCAGTTTGGGTTTGTCTGATGTTTTTCTCATAATTAGACTGTGTTTGAGGTTTTTTGAGAAAATACCCCAGAGGTGAATCACATCATGTTGGGGGTACGTGGCATCCTCATGACCTCATTGGTGATGTTAACCTTCATCACTGATTAAGGGGTATCTACTGGTGTCTCAGTCAGTTTGACTGCTATAACAAAGTACCATAGACTGGGCAGCTTATAACCAACAGAAATTTATTTCTCACAGTTCTGGAGGCTGGGAAGTCCAAGATCAAGGTGCGGGAAGATTCAGTGTCTGGTGAGGGCTGCTTCCTGGTTTATAGATGTCTGTCTTCTTGCTGTGCCCTCACACGGCAGAAGGCACAAGGGAGCTCTCTTGGATCTATTTTATAGGGACACAAATCCCGTTAATGAGGGCTCTGCCCTCCCACCTCCCAAACCCCCACCTCCTAATACCCTCACATTGGGGGTTAGAATTTCAACTTGTGAGTTTTGTAGGGACACAACCATTCAGTCCATCGCAACCAGGGTTCTCCACTGTGAGGTTACTATTTTCCCTTTGATTTAATCATAACTGATTTCAATGTAATCTGAATGTAATTTAGTCACTAAATGATAAAATGTGGGCTTGGTAGAACCGTGAGACACTAGCCATTTTCAGTAGCTTTTCATCGCATGTTATTATGCTGATGTACTGTGAGCTTTAGAACTCATTCAATTCTCTCTGACAGGTTGGTTAACTCACAGGGAAAAGTCATCTGGACATAGAACGGCCCGATGAGGTTGGAGGACTGGTGCAGGGGACATTGACAAGAGAAAGTGCTGGAAGGGCAGGCAGTGGTGATCAGAGAGTGGAACGACTCACTTGAAGACACCAGAGGTGGAGCAGTTCCAGGGCATGGCAAGCTCCAGGGCGGCCATCGGAGAGGGTGAGGCCACACAGGTGGACAGGAGGCCCTCAGAGAGGAGGTGGGCAGGCAGCAGAGACCTTCAGTCGTGGAAGACATCATCTGTGTGAGATTTCCCAGAATAATACTGGAACAGCTATGAAGAGGAGAAGACTGGATGACATGTGCCTCAGAGAGCAGATTTTTGTTCTGTTTTATTTGGTTTTGTTTTATAAAGGGTGAAATAAGAGCAGGAGGAACGCTGACCCCTCTTCCTGACCCTGAGCTGCAGAGGATGTGGGAGAAGGAACTGCCTCCACTTGAGTGGGCTTCAGGGAAGCTGTGTTCTTGGGTGGCAGCCAGAGTTCAGTTCAGGCAAGGAGGTGGAGGAACATTTAGCGATGACGTAGGGGAGTCTGTTTTTCCTGCAAGGAGGATTCCAGAAGATACAGCAGAGATGTTTGGGAGGGAAGGCAGCTGAGGCACTTGGGCTGAGGGAGAGGAAGCCCTGATCAGCTGGGGGCCAAGAGGAGAGGATGGTGGTTGGCCAGAGGGACTCATATCTTGGTTACAGAGCAAGAATTATGATAATTCAATAAGTGTGTGAAGTAATGTATATGTTAATTAGCTCGATTTAGCCATTCTACAATGTGTACATATTTCAAAACATGTTGTACACAATAAATACATACAATTTTTATTTGTCAATTAAGAAAGAATTATGATCATTCATTTATTCCACCCATGAATATATATTGAGTGCTTCCTCTGTGCCAGTGAGTGGTTTGGCAATGAAGAGACAGAGGTGACTAAAACAAAGTCCCTGGCTTGTGGAGCTACCTTCAAGTGGGGCAAGCGCACAGGTAAGTGCCATGAGGAAGGAGGAGGCAGACTGGGGGGTGCATCTCAGGTAAGGGGTCCAAGGGCCTGTCTGAGGGGTGACATCGGAGCAGAGAACTGAAGGGAGTGGGGAGCCCCTTGGTGGGGGTGGGGTGCTTCCAGTGGGGACAGGAGGGAGCCAGGCTGGGAGCAGCAGCCCTCAGAGGCCCAGCCCGGTCTCTGAACCTTATTCCGGGTGTAATGCGGGGCCAGTGGGCGTCGAGAGCAGAAGGGGCCTGCTCTGATGTTATGCGACAGACCTGAGGCATGGTGGGTTCAATTGGCCCGAGCCAATGATTTATAACTGTGGCCCCCAATCCCCGGGCCGCAGCCCATTACCGGTCTGTGGCCTGTTAGGAAACGGGCCACGCATCACCACCTGAGCGCCGCACCCCCCTACCCATGACACTCCACACCCCACCCCCAGCCCGTGGAAAAATTGTCTTCCATGAAACTGGTCCTTTGTGCCACAAAGGTTGGGGACCACTGGCATTAGTTCCATCCGTGCCAGGAGGACGAGCATTACCCAGGTCTCTCAGAAGTAGCCAGCCGTGTGCAGGATTGGCTGTTTTCTAAGGGTGAGTTGCAGGAGGCAGTGGTGGTCTTTGGCTCCCAAGATTCACAAAGTATGGGAAACAGAAGCAGCTTCTGAGAGGGGACTGTGGTCTGGGAGTGGGCAGCTTTAGCCTCAATGGGTTCTCCATGCCAGGGTGCCCACCCTCTGTGGGCAGGGAGGTCCCAGGCCCTCTGGAAGAGGTGCACCAGCCTGTACTGACTGTGGGGTCTGGATTGCTTGTGCTGGGTACAAAGAAAGGCCTCTGGTTCAAGGCTGCTGGCAGGCAAACCCCAAAGACATGGTGGCAAGTGCGCCCCATCCTCTGCCGGGGCCTGAGTCCACACCCACAGGGCGCCTTGGCCCAGCTAACTTGGAGGGCCTGGCACTGCCCATGGCAGGATTGGGCCACAGTCAGAGTGGCATCAACAAGCGTGCA
Source organism: Daubentonia madagascariensis (assembly GCA_023783475.1). Taxonomy (NCBI): domain Eukaryota; kingdom Metazoa; phylum Chordata; class Mammalia; order Primates; family Daubentoniidae; genus Daubentonia; species Daubentonia madagascariensis. Next base: position 1,163,655 of record JAKFHU010000379.1, on the reverse strand, counting down.
GTCTGCAACAGTTTCCAAAGGAATTTCCTGGCAAAATCCACCCCAAATCAATGTCTAGAAATTCTGATTCTCCTCTTAATCTTCAAGAGTGGCAATGAAGGATGGATGATAATAACAAATGCATGCACACATGCAAACACACACATGCACAAGCAAACACACGCATGCACACACAAGCACGTGCATGCACACACAAACACGCGCATGCACGTGCACACGTGAACACACGCATGTGCATGCAAACAACGCACATGAAAACACACAAACATGCGTGCACACACAAACACATGCATATGCAAGCACATGCAAGCACGCACATGAACATGCAAACATGCACGCACACATGCACTGCAAGCATGTGCAAACACACGTAAGCACACGCACGTATATGCAAACACACATGCACATGTGAACATACGCAAACACGCATGCACACGCAAGCACACACAGTCACACGTATGCATGCGTGCAGCCTCTTGTACAGTACAGGTATGGTCACGAAGATACTACATGGGTTCCCCATCCTACCGTTCCAGCCAGAGGCTCAAGCCCGGTATTTATAGGAGCGTGGAAAGTTAGAGCTGGACAGAGGCTCTTTGCTCACTTGATCCCATACCCTCTATTCTGCAAATGAGAGACGTGGCCTCTGGAGAGGTGAGGTGAGGTGACCGAGGCTCACAGAGCTGGCTGGAAGGCACAGCCCCTTTGCTCTCCAGTCCTGTGCACCTCACTGCCGTCAGACGAGAATTCCGACCAGAGTGTGTGTGTTGGTTCTCTCCATCCTGACCAGTCCTCACCCCTGGTCTCTCAGCCTTCCCTCAGACCCACACCATCTGGCTGTGCTCAGTCAACAGAACTCTCAGACCATGAGACATGGTCACGGGGCTAAGAGGCCCTAGAGCTTCACAGAATAGCGTCAGCATTAAGACACCAGAGTGCCAAAGGTCACAGTAAAGCAGTCTAAGAGGTAACCAAACCTGTTAGGATTTACACACAAAAATAAGCGTGTTCTCCTTAATACTCCCTTAGGTGGGTGATGTTTCCATCCAGTGATGTTTCTATTGCTCACATCTCTGGGCCTCCTCTTTGAGATAGCAACCGCAGTGGGAAGTAGGCTTTAGAGTCACCTCTGACTCTAAAGTACCTCTTATGTACCTCTACCTAAGTTAAAGCTTAGTTCTAAAACATACTAGCTGGCTGTGTGACTTTGGGTGAGTTACTTAACCTCTCTGAACCTCAGCTTCTTCAATTATAAAATGGACATACTTACACTTTTCAGGAATCATGAGAGGCTTAAATGAGGTAATGGAAATGAACGTGTCTGTCCTTAGCATATAATGGGCTCTCAGAAATGTTTTGTCGTCCTCCTTTGAGGATTTCTCCTCGGAAACTGAAGCATTAGTTTAAATCACTTAGCGGTGCCAAATCATTATCTTTCTAAGGTGAATTATACTTTTGAAAACAGCCAAAACCTATTTGGATTCAAGTGTGATAAATGAGACTGGAAACCAAGGGGACAACGTAAGGAGCAGCCCCTACATCAGTAATGAGAGTGATTTTCCGTAGAGATCAAAGACGGGCTTTCCTTGACACCCATGTTCCACGGGCTGTGCTCGGTGGTGAGGTTACTACAGTACACAGACCATGACCCTTACCCTGGGGAGCTCTCAGGTCTACGCACGCCTCAGTGGCATCATCATTGGAGTAAGCAAATGCACAGGTGTCCAAGAAGGATGATGTTAAAAAATAATGTGTGTGGGGTCATTCTGGAAAGTTTGTTTAAAAATAAGTTTTGCTACCTCACAGGTTAACCAGTGAACCTACAGCCTCCCAGTATAAATCATTAGAAAGAACAATTTGACAATTCTCCCAAGAATTAGCTATTACTCACGAATCTGCAACATGTTATCAAACTTAAAAATAAGCAATTAATAAATTATTTGAATTTCATAATTACATAGGCATTTTCCAAGCCATGAGTTTCAAACCATGAAAGTTCTGACGTCAATGATTTCCTCTACTAGAAGCTCTAATCAGGTTGTCAACTATTACTTTAATTAATATGTAGCCCTTATGACATAAAGATGAGTCTTATGCTTGTGAGCTTTTCTTTCAACCTGTACACTATAGCCACTGAAGGCAGGAAGTTTAAAGCCTTTCTATTCTGCCTCTATTTTCTCAGTTGTAAAATGGAGATATCAGAGTTACCTACTCAAAGGATTGTGGTGAGGATTAAATGAGTTGATATATAATAATTAAGAGGGTTTACAAAGTGCCTGGATCATAGAGAGTGAGTTTGCTGTTACTATCGCTATTCTAATCTGATACCCAAAAAACAATACTAGGTAGTGAGTTGCTGACAATTTTCCACATCGAAATCCTGCCTTCCTCTTATGATTAAAATACGTCATCCTAAGTAAGCTTTCTGGGTTTGGTTTCATGGCCAGTAATAACTAAATTTATGTAGCATCATAGTTATGTAAAGAGAGGTACATGTAAAGACACAACCCTCCAATGTGGCACCAGGTGTGGAGGCCACAGCATGGAGAGATGGGAGCTCACTTGGGCTGGGTGTATGAGGCACTAATGTCACTGTGTTGGCAGCAGCTTGCCAAATTTGAATTTGGCCTTGAACATATCCTTTCTACATTCTACAGCCCATTGCCACAGCATCCAAAGGGTGAGGATACAGTAACACAGAGTTTGGGGGGGGGATGTTCACACCAGGTGCTGAGATTAAAAGAAAACAGGAGGGGGATCTGGTGTGAATCTCAGTCTGACTTCCTCTCCTTGGTCCTTTCTGGACCCCCAGGGGAGGGCTGGGCTCTGAACCTCTCTCCCACCTGACTGCAGTCTTGGTGGAGGGTCACAGTGCTCAGAGACGAGGGAAGAAATTAGTGACAAGTGGTATGTGGTATGGAAATTCCAAAAAACTAGGGTTGCCAGTCTTTAGGAAGTCACATTTCCCATGACGGTGGGAGGTTGGGGATAGGGTGGGAAGAGAAAAAGGAAGTAGAGTTTATGCCCCAAAAAGGTAAATAAATTTCCCACCCTGGACCAGACCTTTCATTGCCTTTAATCATGAGAGATTCATGCGGAACATCCCCAACCACTCAGTCTGATATGGATGTAGTCATAGGATGCCGAGAAAATGCCCAGTCAACCCTGCTTCACTGAGGAGCTCCATTTGAGAGTGTCAGAAAACTGCCTCACTAGAAGTGAGTGAAGAGACCTTGCTGTAGATGGAGAAAGAAAATTCAGGACTCCTCAAGAGGACCAACAGCTATGGTGGCACTGCAAGGCACCAAAGGCTGAGAAGTGGACTAGATTAAGAAGTTCCGTTTCCCCTTCCCCCCGTATGCCCAAGTCAAGGATCCTGGGAGCCTTGGTAGTTAATTTTGCCTACTCTTTTTTTATGTGCAGAAGAATTTGAGGAACAGAATTAGACCTGTGACTGGATCAGCTTGGGAATCTTGTCAGACACACACAGCAACCTGCTTGTCTTTTCTTCACTTCTCTCCCAAAACAAAGCAACCAAAACACAGAAATGGAGAACTGTCTTTTAAGTACTACATATTCACAATTCAGTGGGCAAGTCTGTTAGAATATGTCATCCTAAGTAAGTTTTCTGGGTTTTGTTTCCCAGTCACTCAAGATATATACGTGTATACATATTCTCTCCTATGTGCTGGACACTGTGCTGGGCTCTGCGGGTACAGCAGCGAGCAATTCAGATAACACAGAGCTTAAACCATAGAGGAGAAGAAACAGTTAAACAAGTGATTAACAGTGACACTTAGGACAAAAGAACAGAGAACTATGGGAGTATGTAAGGGGAGGATTTAACCCATCAAACGTCTTGTATGGAAATGGAATAAGAAATCTAAAGCTAAGTTTATTCTTTCACTACTTGAAAAGTCCAAAGTCAGATCTATTTGGTTAACCAGATGTGTAAGCTTTGCCTGCCTGCTCCTTTCCAAAACTTCCAAAGACTCTCTCAGTGGGTCCTGAAGCACTTTCAGGTAGGTATACAACAGACACTGTGTTGAGGCTGTTCTGGGCAGTTTGTTCTGTTCCTTCATCACTTCTAGTTTTAACTTTTCCTATTTATTAATTTGATAAAATGTGACTAATTTCCTCTATTCAATTGTTTCAACATCCACGAAATGCTGAGAAGAACCCTGGATCCCATTGACCTGTTGCAAAGATTAACTCTATACCATCTTAGAGGACTTTTCACAGAGAAATGTGCTGGCTCCTCTGTCAGTAAAACCTGCTGTTAACATGCTTTCTAAATTGTTTGAACCAAAAATGTTAACATGTGGTATCCTATGTCTCCTTGCATCCCAAACATCCGAAAAACACTTTCCATAATAAGGTACAACATTGCAAAGCTCATTTAATGTATGGTCTCTTTATTGGGAATCAGTGGAGTGGGTAGACTGAACTTCTCAGCCAACTAAAATAAATTTCCACAGAGCTCATACTTGACTTAGAATAAGGACCTCCAAGAATATTTAGAATTGGAAAGTAATTTTGAGATTGTCTTCTTCAACTTTATTATTGCATGAAAGAGAAAACCAAGGCCCAAGGAGACTGGGTGACTTAGCCAAAGGCACCTGGCTAGTATAGGCTCTTAGCACCTGTGGGCTGGTGGTATCAGGACACTTGGTGTTGAGTACTTTTTTTTCTACCACTGTCACTGACTCCCCATAGCCTAGCACTGTGTCTGGTACACAGCAACCACAAAATACACAGTTTCTAAATGAATGAATAGTTGCTGAAGGTGTGTCAGGCACTGTTCTAGGACCTTTGAATGCTTTAATTCATTTGCTTCTCTAGCAGTCCAGTGAGGTAAGTCTTGTTAATATCCTCTATCTACTGAGGCATACAGGATTTAAGATATTTTCCTAAGATAACACAGATAGAAAAGTACAGGTCTAGGATTTGAATCCAGGCATTCTGACTGAGTCTGAGATTTTACACACCATGCTGTACCCACAATGAAAGGATGAATACACAACAAGATGTATAACACTGAAGGAGGAAAGGACTGAGGAAGCAATTTAAGAGCAAGAACAACAAAAAAATAGAAGCTGAGTATCATATAAATGTATAGGATTATCACAAACATATATGCTTTGAAATATATATGCACAGAAACCACAGTCTGATGACCCTGTGCTTTATATATAACACATACACCCTTCAGACTGTTAGAGACTGGTTTGCTGATCTATAGCTCAAAGACTGTGTAGTATATGATAGGGCACAACATTTACATTCTTGGCATACAAATTTTGAATTATAGCAACTGGTATGTTCATAAAAATTGTGAATTATGAATATAAAATCATAGTATAATAACCAGCTTCTCAAAGGTAGCTCCCTAAATCTACTTAATTTTTAAGTGCTGGGGGCATATTAGCACAAGAAGTTAGTGCTATTATTGATGATCTGTCAGTATTATGATCCTTGCACTATCATACAATTTTCCTTTGTACTAAGTTGGAATGTTATCTCTGGGCATGCTGATATTTCTAATGTCACCATTGCTACTTCCAATAGTAGCTTAGTGATTATTCCTTGGAAATCTCCTACTTAAAAACTCACTTGGGTAGAGCTAACTTTATTAAACTTGACATTCATTTATCCAAGATGACTGCAGGTGGATTCGGAGTTCTGTTTGAACCCACCCTCAAAGACTGTTCCTGGCTAAATGAACCAGTGGTCTAACATAGCATGGTTGCTGTGGGGTGTGTCAGGGACTCTGGGGCTTTTTGGCATTAGAAGTAGCACAGGAGGGATCTTTCATGGTGTCCTTGAAGTGACCCCTGTCAGTGGGCTTCTTCCTGTCCTCCTCCATGCCTCCCCTCTCCACACCTCAAGGTGGCCCCGAGCACAGGGAACCTGTTGTTCAGAGTTTCCCAGCACGAGCAAAGCTGCCTAGAAGCCTCCATCAGACCACCAACCCAGAGGTAAGCCTGTGACTATTTCATTTGTAAAGATGTCTATGCCTCAAGCATATAAATAAGCCATAGTAACTCAATGTGAGTTCGTTGATGTTTGGAAAATCCCTTACAAATTCCTATTCCATGGCACAAACAAGAATCCATTCCTGAAAATGCGAACATTCCCAGTTAGGATTCAAACAGCCATCAGGAAAACTAAGGGATTATTTTGGTGTCTCTTAAAATTCTTGTCTGAGTCACGATGGCTGAGTCACCAGCCCCCAAATAATACAAACATGAAACGAAAACATTGCCTCCCTCACATCAACAGGTCTCACCAGCTCCCAGGGAGGCAGGAAGGAGCCCCAGGCCCCCAGGTGGGAGCTCCCAGGACCTCTAGTGGCCGTAGAGAGAAATGTCCTCCTGAACTCCCCCGCCCGGCTCCGTGCAGCGGCGGGGCAAGTCTGTGGGGGGCACAGGCATCAAGCTCTTTTCCAGGTCAGAAAGCTGAGACCAGGCTGAGAACGGCTTGTCCCATCCCGCACCTCTCATAGGTGGTGTTGGTACTTATTTCCCATAGGTCATTTCTATGGGAAATGTTGTGCGGGAACTCGGGGCAAACCAGCCATGTAATGCTGAGTGGTTGAGAGGCAGTTTCAGCGGACCATCGCTTACCGGGTATTTGCATCTAAATGCAGCGATTTTCCCAGTTCTATTATTCACCCGTGTATGGATCATATTGTGCTGCACCGAGGCAGTATTCTAGCTCTGAAACTCTATGCAAACTTACCTCCTGTAAGACCTGTTCTGAATTTCATGATTATAAAACGTAAGAAAACAAAAGTACTCTTGCTACTCAATGTTTTATATCTAAAATAAAAATATTATAGAGGGAAATAACTTCCTGCTGTAGGTACTGCTAGATCTCATAAGCTGAAAATGAGATGCTAAAAAAGACTTTTTATCTTTCAGCCCAAAGCAGAGAAGAGGAGAGGAGAGAGAATCCAAGGGAATTAGGAATCAGAGCTGTTATGCAAGGTAGACAGGCAAAAAAAAACAAACCAAAAAAAAAAAAATCAAAAGCCAAGGTTCTCAGTCCCAAAATATCCCTACAGGAAGCTCAGTGGAACAATTTTCCATGGAACACAGGAGACATGTCTGTGAATAATGGGCTGGCCAGGGCTGTGAGTGAGCCCAGGAGCCTTGGAGGGAAGAGGGAGAGGCTGCATGGGGCGGGCGGGGGGCTGCTGGCTGCCCCGGCCACAGGAATGCAGTCATGGGTCTAAGACTTGAATATTTCTATTCTGCTTATAAAATATGCCTTTTATTGAGAAATTTAGACACACTCTACTGTGTCCAAAGGGTTCCATAAAGTCACATCCTTTACATTTTCCATCTCTCCTTGTCATGGGTCAGCATCCACGGAGACTGGCTTCATTTGGAACAGGAAGGCAGGAGAGGTGCCCTGGTGGGGACTCCCAGCAATGTGCCTGGACATTTATGTCTCATAGGATGGATTAAAAAGAAAAACGTATACTTATGTATTAGCTGCCTTTTTTCAATGGTAAGGACTCTGAATGTAAGTGTAAATTCATTCAGAATTTAAATATAAGATCAAGCTTAATGATAACCAAGAAGTGACAACTTGAAGATCAAACTGTGCTCCTGAGACCGGAGACCCTTGAGAACCACACTTCGTCCTCCCGTTCTTTCATTTGGGATTGCCTTAGGGACAGAGACCCATGGAGCCCCGAATGCCCAGTATGATGTCAGTATGAAAAAGCTAAGCTCTGCCTAGGGACATTCTCAGCTTCCCTTACCCCTAACCCCCATACCTCTGCCCCTCGGCAGAGGTCACTGTCTCTGCTGGCTCCACTGCACTGGATCAGTGGGGAGACTGGGGAAGCTTTTACCCCTCCGCTTCCTTCTACTGACCACCCCACCGGGCGTAACCTCTCCCCGCCAACTCCAGGCTGTGCCTGTGTGCGCCTCAAGTGCCACCCCAGGCGTCACCCGGGAGCCCCAGGGCAGGAGGCCAGGGGCATGAGAACCTGAGAAAAGACCCTGGCAAGCTGCACCTGGTGTGGCTGGAATGAGTCGGGCAGGGAAACCCTGAGCCAGTCCTTACAGAGGTCATTCACCTAAAGCACCAAGACAAGGTAGTGTTGCCGGCTGCGGCACAACCTGTCCACCCTGCCTGGAAATCGCTTCCTGTGGTGCATGTCCTCTTGGCAGGTCAGGCGGGCCCTGCAATAAGGAGAACCAGGTGCTCCGAGAATCTCAGGAGGCTAGCCCTGGCAGCGCTCACTTAGAGTTTGTGTACTTGGTCCCTTTTGTAAAAAGCTGGGGAATCCAGAGAAGAGAAGAGGCGTTCCCGAGACCACGCAGCTGGGGTAGGTGGCAGATGGGACCCAGCTGAACTCACAGTACACTCGCCTGTGAGAATAGGCTGGGGAAAAGCCCTCAAGTAACACACCGTAGATGTTTTAGTATAAAAGTTAGCAAACAGTACATTTTTGAGCAGTGGATGGGCCTCCCAGGACAGTAAAGCAGCTCAAGTTTAGGAGGCCTCCCCCTTTATTTTCGTATCTGAATGTTGTACAAATGCTGCCGTTGCCAGCCGTGGGCTCACCCTGCTCCTTGGCCATGGAGTCTCACCAGCGCAGACACAGCCCAGTAACTCACAGACCATGCTCGTCCACGTCATGCATGGTTCCTGAATTTGGAGCTGGACAAAGGCAAGTTTTATGTAACATTCAGAAAGTATATCAACACCCCTGCATTTAAACTTCTGGCTGGGGCATAACACAGAAATGACTTCACCGCTTGTGGATTCTTGCCCAAGGCTAGACCCAGCTAGCTGCCACACGGTGCTGCTCTGGCGGGACACTAGCCTGGGCCCCCTCCTCCTCTTCTGGCTGTTTGCCCAACTCAGGAACTGTGGCCTCTGAGTGATGGCTCCTGGGTCTCGAATCCTATACAACATAAGGCACCCCAACTATTGTGCCTGGTTTTTGTTTCGTTTTGTCTTGGTGTTCTCCTCTCCTAACAAGGATGTTTGATTTCTTGGGAGGACTAATTGGGCAGGTAAGTTTGGCTCTGGGAAACTGACCCGTCAGCATTATCAGATTTCAGGAACTATAGTGCACTGAAGATGTTAGTCTTCTGTTGTCAACTAAAGATCAACTTTCTGTTTTCTAATATCTACCATAATTAACATTATGACAGTTTCTTATAAATTCATGGTTAATATCAATCCTATAACTTCTACAAATGGTTCAGAAAGAGTCTGAAAATGTCTGCAAACAAAAAGAATCAGATTTACCTCTTCTGGGCTTGTAAAGGCTCCTTGCAGATACTGTATGTTGGTTGCATGATAAAGGTACTTTAGGTACTTTCTTCAGAATATTTAAACATGTGGTGCAAACTCCTTGATGATAAGAGATCTTCCACCCTCCCTTCACAGTCCATCAGTTTCCTGTCTTTAGTATTCTGAAGTTAGCATAATAGCATATATAAATAATAGACTTCCTACATGTTGTACTACACTTAGCTTAAATTGCATGACAACATGTTACGTTTTTAAAACTTACTGTGACCATTTACACTGTCTAGGTACAGTCATGTGTCACTTAACAATGGGGATACATTCTGAGAAACTCATCCTTAACCATATATGGTACAGCCTATTGCTCCTACGCTACAAACCTGTACAACATTTTACCGTACTGAATACTGCAGGCAGTTGTAATACAATAGTACATGTGCATCTGAACATATCTCAACATAGAAGAGGTACAGTAAAAATATGGCATTATATTCTTATGGTAATACCGTGGTATATTCGGTCTGACATTGACCCAAACACGTGTGACTGTGTTATTGTTATTACTACTGCTTTTGTTGATAATTTATAGCAAAGGAAACTAAATAACCAGAGAATCGATACACTTGTTTTTAGGGCCCTCATCATAATCAAGGTTAAAAGTCAGACTTTTCTTAACCTTAATCCTGAATTTAAGTAACCAGGGATTTAATAACCTTGTGTCTACTTCATTAATATCAGCTCCTATTTTAATGAATTTCCTTTTCTTAGGTCCTTTTAGTTTGTGTTATTGTTTTTTCTTCTAGTTTCTTAAAATTAATTCTAACCTGTATTTTAAAAATTTCTTCTATAATAAAGAAGGCACATATTTAAAGCTATTTCCTCTAATACCACTTTTCCTGCATACCATAGGTTAGCCACAAGGTCTTCCAGTTTGAATGGTTTGCTCAAGAACTTGTAATTTCAGCCTTGACTTCCCCTTTGCTCTAGGGACACTTTATGAGAGTGCACCCTACCTTCTAAGTATTTAAGCTTTGGTCTTTATAAAATTTATCTAATATTTTTGGATTTTGATCAGAGACTGATGGCTCTAAAAATCTCTGCTTTCTTGAACTATTTGAAATATCCTTCACCATCAAGTACCTAACTGAATTTTATAAATTTTATAAGTAGCAAAGGACAAAAAAAAAAGGAAAATTTATATATTCTGTATTTGTAGGATATAGATTTTATATATATTATTACATGAGATTATGAATATGTTAAGATCCTCTTTATCCTTGATTATTTAAAATTTACTAGATATGCTGAATTTTTAAATGGGAATATTTAAAACCATTCATCATATTTGTGCTTTATCAAGTTTTGTTTATATTTCTATTAGCTTTTGCTTTATATGTTTAGGTCTGTTTTGCTTTGTGTATACAGGTGTCTTATTTTCTAAACAGTATAAGGTAATGTTATAAATGCAACAGATCCATTAGTCATCTGGGAAATGAAAATTAAAAGCAAAATGAGATGTCACTATTCAGCCATGTAATGTGTGATAGTGAATATTACGTGTCAGCTTGACTGGGCTGAGGGATGTCCAGATAGCAAGTAAAATAGTATTTCTGGGTGTGTCTGTTGAGGGTGTTTCTGGAAGAGATTAGCATTTGAACCAGTGGACTGAGTAAAGAAGATCTGCCCTCCCCAATGTGGGTGGGCACCATCCAATCCTTTGAGGGCAGGGAATAGAAGAAAAAGGCTTCAGGGAGCATGATCTTGGCAAAAAAAAAAAAAAAAAGGGCAGAGGAAGGGCTAATTCTTGAGCTGGGACGTGCATCTCTTGTCTTTGAGGACATCTGTGCTCCTGGTTCTTGGGCCTTTGGGCTTGGACCAAGACTTACGCCATTGGCTGTCCTGGTTCTCAGGCCTTCAGGTTTAGACTGGAACTACACCAGGTCAGCTTTCCTGGGCATCCCGCTTGCAGACAGCAGGTCCTGGGACTTCCCAGCCTCCATAATCTCATGAGCCAATACCTTATCATAAATCTATTATATATGTATTTATATATATATTATATATATGTCTTATATATTTTTTATATTAGATATTATATATGTTTTATATATTTTTATATATACTATATATTTTATATATAGTATATATTTTATATATACTATATATTTTATATATAGTATATATTTTATATATACTATATATTTTATATATAGTATATATTTTATATATATATTATATATGTGTGTGTGTATATTCTATTGGTTCTATTTCTATGGAGAACCCAATACCAAGTGTTGATGAGGATGAAGAGGAACTCTCACATAGTATTGGGAGTATAAATTGACACAGCCACTTTGGAAAACTGATAGGCTATACTAAAGCTGATAAATATGCATACCATCAAATCAACAATTATATCTTTAGGTATATATCTGTTAATGGAAAAAAACCTAAACTCTGTAAAATAATTTAAAGAGGTTTATTCTGAGCCAAGTATGTGCGACCACAACCCAGGGGAACATGGTCTCGAGAGGTCTTGAGAAAATGTGCCCAAGGTGGCCAGGTTACACTTGGGTTTTATGCATTCATGAAGATAGGAATTACAGGTAAAACCATAAATCAATACAGGGAAGGTGTACATTGGTTAGGTCTGAAAAATCAGGACATCTCAAACCAGGGGCTTACAAGTCATAGGTGGGTTTTAGGGTTTCTTTAGTTGGCAGTTGGTTCAAAGAGTTAAGCTTTGTCTGAAGACCTGGAGTTAGTGGGAAGAGCTTGAGTTAAGATAGGGGTCTTCCATCTGTCATGAGCTACTGTACCAGAATCAGGTTGGAATGTAAGCCACGTTATACCAAGTTAACAAAAAGCCATTTAATGAGATTTTATCATTTGTAGGTGTGACCCCCAACCCCCTAGGAGAGAATTTGAGTGAGAAGAAAAAAGGTCAGAGTTCAGTCCTCATATCCAATGGTGCTGCGTATATGCATTTACCCCAAGATGCACAAAAATGCTCGTAGCAGCTTTATTCATAAAGTCCTAAACAGGAAAACCAAATTTTCATCACCAGTACAATTAATACATAAATCTTGGTACTGTGCAATGGACATTATGTTGAGTGAAAGAAGCCAGACACAAAAGAGTACACACTATATGACTTTATATAGCATAAAATACAAAAGTAGGCAAAACAAATCTATGGTGTTAGAAGTCAGGATAGTGGGTACCTTCCTAGGATGGAAGCGTGACTTGGAGGGGACAGGAGGATGGTTTCTGGGGCTGTTTCTTACTAAATGCTAGTACGTGGGTGTTCACTGTGAGAATTCAAGCAGCCACATACTTGGCTGTTGCACTTTTCTGTTGTATGTGATACACTCCTGCAAAAGTTTTTCAAAGAAAACCTAATATGGAGGGCTCTGGACAGGATTTATTAAGAAACAAGATGTGAAAAGCTTTATATTTTTTATAAGGTAGAATTCAAATTTCCAGGAAAATTGTGTCAGGCACTACACCAATTCCTTCCCATAAATCCCTTTGTTCAATCGTTCACACTGCCCATTGAAGTGGATATTATGATCCCATTTTGCAGATTAGGAAAATCAGGCTCAGAATGGAATCAGTTTGTCTGAGACCACTCATCCGCTAAGCGGCAGATCACTCTGACTTGAGAGCTGTGGTCTTCGGTGCGACCTGATCACGATGAGATGAAGAAGGCAGCCAGTGAGGCCGCGGGGCTGGAGTCAGAGCAAATCCCAGGAACCCTGTGGCTCAGCGTGTCTTTCTGTGAAGTGCAAAAATGATCTTCCCCCATGATACTGTATACACTTGCTTAGAGATATTTCAAAACCAACATGGAGCTTCAGCATTCTTCAGTTGAACTTCTCAACTTCCCTTGCGCATGGATTTCATTTCACTGCTGTTTGTCATAAACCTGGCATTGTTTATAGCGTTATTTTATACACTAAATTTCTTCCATAACAACATTTACTCTACAGTGTTTGTAACAATTTAAAAAACTTGTATTATGTGATCCACCCAATTCTATTTAATAACCTTACAGCTTTGTTTAGGGCATTAGATGTTTTTACTTCATAGCAAATTAAACTCAGATCAAAAAATGTTTATTCAAAATCCCTGTTTCCAAAAAGCGTTGGCTCCTAGTAAAAGGTGCACATAAAATAAAGCTGAAATACACAACTTAAAACCTCACGGAAGAAGAAGAAACTCACTAAGGATAATACAAAGGCCGTAGTTGGATATTAAATTTAGCTCTAAGCTTTCCAGAAGATAAGAAGTGCATAAATCTCCTTATCTGATAAAAGGAAATAGATCAGTTAGTCAAAGAAGACCATTTTCCAGACACAAATCTCCAAGAGGCATGCCAAACAAACTCACACAACTTTGTCGAAAGGTTTGGCAATGAGCTATCTAAATTACATGCAGCAATAGTGATATTCAGAAGTGTCATCTTAAGAGGAAAATCTTGCAATCTCAACAGCCCTGGGTTTTATTTTTAGAGAATGAGTTCAAGGAAAAAAACAACAAAATAAAGGAAGAGAGATTTTGAATTTATAAAGGGAACAGAACTAATTCCTCCTAACTGTAACTTTGTACCCATTGACCAGCCCCTCCCCTTCCCCACCCCCAGCCTCTGGAAACCACCATTAAATTCTCAACCTCCATGAGGTCAATATTTGTAGATTCCACATATGAGTGAGATCATGTGGTATTTACCCTTCTGTGCTTGGCTTATTTCACTTAACACAATGTCCTCTGGGTTTACCCATGTTGTCACAAATGACTACAGTTAACAATAATGTATTGTATATTTCAAAATAGCTAGAAGAGAGGATTTTGAACCTTCTCACCACGAGAAATGACAAGCATTTGAGGTGATGGATATGCTAATTACCCTGATTTGATCATTACACAATGTATACATGTATCGAAACATCATACTGTACCCCATAAATATGTACAATTAATATGTGTCCATTAAAAATGAAGTAAGACTTCAAACGAACAAACACAGGCAGCAGAGGCCCACTGGGCCTCCAGGCGGTGTCTGGCAGCAGGTCAGCCCTCAGGCCCAGGCTTAGGTGGTTGCTCAGCAGTCAGGGTCAGGCACCTTCTGTGCCTTAATTTTCTCATTAGGGAAAAGATGGAAATAACAGTCCTTTCCCTGACCACCTCATGGTTAAAGTACTCTGTGAAATGTAAAATGCTACATCAATGTCAGTCCATCATCTTAGCTCTAGCAGTGCCAGCAAAAACGGGAAAAAGCCCAACATGCTTCCCAAGGTTGAGAAGCAGTTAGAACTTGCCATTTGCCATTTTTCTGGCAATCCTTATTTGTTCCACTTACTGTCCTTTCCACTGTAGTCAGGAAGGGTATTTATTAGAAAATCTCTATGAATCAGCACAGAATTACAAAAATGTGACCTTTCACAATGAGTCGCGCTTGCCTAGTGTTTCAGCCTTTCCCCATGGCATAAAGCTACAAACAAAAAAATTCCCTCATTTGAAGTCACAAGAGACATAAAATGTGGGGACATAAAATTCATAAATTCTGAGGACTCTATTCTTCAGAAAAGCATATTCTTTTTCTCCAAGCAGACAGTCATAGAGATTCAACCTGGAAATTTCCAGTGAGCTCAAGACTCTCTATGTAGTGTGTGTGATGTGTATACTTGAGTGTGTGTGTGTGTGTGTGTGTGTAACCATCCAACAACCAGGGCCAGGATCTGGGAGCTGCACTGTTGTCTTTTCCCTGAGTAGCTCCTTGGTTGCCAAAAACGGTTTCCTGAATCTCTCAAGCTGCAGAGACCACCGCTGCTGAGATGGCAGAAGCCCAGGCAGTATTTGATCAGAAAAAGACAGCACCCGTCACCTAAGCACCTGCACTCCTGTGCCCCCCCGCCCCGCACAATCCCCTGCACGCAAATTCGCAAATGCCCATGGTGAGGCAGCCGAGCTACAGGAGTGATGTACACTGAGTGGGGAGGGCTGGAGAGAGTCCACATCGGCCATGGACGTTTCTCTGGGTGGTGTAAGCTGAAGGGGAGAAAGGACCCTGCCAACACCAAAAACAAATACTTGAGATTTAATGAGTTTGGGTATGTTCCATTCCACCGAGCCAATATTGGCATTACTGACTAAGACACGCATCGTGGAAGGCTTCATTATCCACTCAGACCAGTTGAAGATATATTTACGTGGATATTTCCATACAACATTTGAGTCATTCGATCCACTGTCAATCTAAACAAAAAGTAGACTTCTGAAGAACCATCTTTTTACAGGTGCATTCCCCGTGGTGTTTCTCCACAGGTGGTTCTCAGACCACATGTGTCAGAATCAGCTGGCAGGGCTTGATAAAATGCAGATTCCTGAACTCCACTATTGGCCAACAGAGGCAGCCTCTCTAGGGTTGACACTTAGGAATTTCCCTTCTGATCAAGCTCTTTGGATTAAATCTGTGCATAATACATTTTGAGAAGTTCTGCTCTTAGAGTTAATTCCGCAAGGGTTACCCCCTGGGAATCAGTACACCCGATGCCCGTGTGTGATCAGTTCTCTGAGACAGAGAGTTAGGGCACGTGTGTGAACGTGGGTTTATGTCTCTGCTCTATGTGAATGTGAGCATCAGAACCAATGGTTTCATCTGGCAGCCCAGTTTGCTTTGGAAACTGAAGCACTGTGAACATGCAACATTTAAGAAAGTGGCCCATGGATCTTTCCACAAAGGCTGGAACTTCATCATTGCCTTCCCATTTGAACTTTTAAATCTTATGTTACTTTTCTCTTCATCTCCAATTCAGTTAGAGTTTAAAATTCCCGTTCAAACCAATGGAGCTTATCCATAAGCCTTCAGGGCAAATACTATGTCCCTAAAATTTAGGAGTAACAAAAGAAGTCACAAAACTGTCCTCTGATCCCTGCTTTCTCTGTCATAGTCTACATTAATCCACTGTGGCCTACCCTCCTGTAGCACAGAGGCTGCCACGATTTTTCAGCAAATGTGCCCCAGGGAAGATTTGCCCTGTTCCTAGAGTGGGTCCACCTACCTCAAAACCTGAGACACACTTGCTGTCTCTGTGTCCCACACACGATCCAAGAGCAAGGACTTGCCCATTGTGTCTTCGAACTAGGCTGTTAAGCAACATTTTCCAAATAGGATGGTGAAAAGGTGAAGACTGTATGTCAAATCCATTAAGATTGACCTTTCTGACTCATTCTGATTCCAGCCGGCCTCTGCAAAGCTGCTTTTGGTTTCCAAGCCCTCTCTGGCCCCTTCTCCGCCTGAGGGCAGCTTTCCTTCACCCGACTCTGGCTTTCTCTGCTCCCCTTTAGGCACAGCGTGGCTGTGACCTTCTCCTCCATTGATGAGAGCAAACGAGAGACGCGCCCTGACGGCAGCCCTCACCCACGCCAGCCCTCGCCTCTTTTTTCTACTCTCTGATAGAGATTTTCCCACAAATTTGGAGATATGAAAATAAGAGCTTTGGGGAGAAAAAAGACCAAAAAAAGAACCAAAACAAAGCATTTTCTTAACATTACTGTGATTCCAGACCAACTCCATGTTTATCCGTGTTTCCAACATCTTTAAACTTTTGACCTACAAGCTCTTTGACAGAACTGACACTGACTTTTGTTTAGTGTCATATAATATATAATGATATCTTTTATACTATGTGAGATTTTTATTTACACCTGACATTCTGATTCTGAGGCATTTATCTTGGGCATAGGCGTCATAGATTATGCTACTCTGACCCTGATCAAAATTTATCAATAGGGAAAATGGGGTGAAGGGGAGAAATAAATAACCTTTATCTTAAAAATTCAGGTTGAAAACCCCTTTATTTTAAAAATCCAAGTAACCTATATAACAATGAAATTGCCAGGAGATTCTACAACGAGAACATGCCACCTTTTATTACAAGAAACAAGCTTCCCGAATTTTCCAGTGTGTTTTTGAGCATACTGTGGGTCGAATCAAGCTAAGTGGATAAACTTGGACCATTTCAGCTGCGTCCTACCCCCATCCTACGATGTTCCTATATATAAGCACACAGGTTGGCATTTTATATTTTGCTATATTTGTTGTTTCAAAGTCAAACTGCCTTTGTTGCTTGTGTCTACATGGGGCTTTACCATCTGACTCACCAGCACCTCACCCTGGGTTCTGCTGCCTGCTCCTCACCAAGTTGGTGGTTTGCCTCTGGGTTTCCCAGTGGACCACAGCTATAGCATTTTACTTTGTGCTGTGCTCTCATCTGAGCAAAAGTTGCTCGAAATGGGCCAACCATAGTCTCTAACCTCAAAAAACAGAGAAGAGTTTTATAAAGGAATTATAACAATTAGCAAAAGCCAGAGAGAAGAGATTCAAACTGCTAAAGGATTGAAAATTGAAGTGCCTTGAAGCCCCTTTCCCCTTTCAGCTGTACAATTTGTGTCCATAACAGAGAAACCCTAGTTGGATTTTCTTTAGGTAATTTCCCCTCATTAAAACTGAGCTTTAGAAAATTGGTGGTTGCTGGCTTTATATTCTAGATCTCCGTCTTCCCGTGGACTTGATGGCTCTGTCTACTGTCAGCTTCCAAGGTCAGTAGTGTCATGATGGGAGCTTTGTCCCCAACCCTGTTTTTGTGCCCGTGGAACACAAAGGTGGAGTTATGCCTGGCTTCTCTTCGTGGTGGTGCTGTTAGTTTTTCTGCCCAACACTCTAATTACTACTTGGTGCACTGTTAGAAGAGTGTGGACAGACAGACAGACTCAGACATGTTTCAAGTGTTGGCTCAGCCAGAGGAAGGTTGGTGAGACGTACAGGACCTCGTTCAGAGCTTGACAAGTGGTGAGCACTCGGCAAAGCTGTCTCCCTCCTCCCTGCTGCCACCCCAGGACCAGGGCCCTGGCATGCACTCTCTCCAGTGTAGCTGGAGTACCGGCCATTTGGTTTGGCCACCCAGGATCTCAACCCTATCTGTTTGGGGGATTTCTGCTGAATGGGTTTTAGTGGAAGTTTAGGAAATCACTGATGAAAATGCTTATCTGAAAATGCCAGCTGCACCAAAAAGTGCTTGTGATTGGCCAAACATAGTCCAGTCTTCAGTCTTCCTTGCTGCTAGGGCAGTGGCACACAGCCTGGGCTCCACTGATCAGAAAAACCCTCACCATACACAGGAGCTAGTGGCCAAAGAAGGAGAGGCTGGGCCTCAGCCTCCCATCCATGGGGACAGTGGTGGAGGTGACTAAAAGGAAACTTTCCTGGGGCAAAAGTGGCGTCGGTGATGACAGCATTAATAATTGTCCCAAAACCAAGTTCTGGTGCAGAAGACACAGGACCAAAGCCAACTATAGGATATGCCCCAGTCCTAATCCCACGCATGATTGTGAGAATTAGTAAAGGCAAAAAAAGAAACATGCAGCGTATTGCCCCGCTAGTCGACAGGACAGCAAGAGACAAAAGGACGAACAACCAGGGCAAAGACTAAGAACCCGATTGCTTGAGGCCCAAGACCTCGAGAGAATAAGAAAGAAAAGTGCCCTTCTATGAATCTTGATAATAAAAGGAACCTAAATAAGTTGAAGCACTTGCCAAGTGTTAAATTCTGATTTGCAAGTTGCACTATCGAAACCCCTTCTGTGTCTTCTGACGATTACACTTGTGAGAAGTTGTGAATGAGTTTCACTCTTTGGGGAGCTCTCTTGGGAATGACGCCACCTGGTTTCTACCTGCGGTGTCCCCTCCCACCTGGCTTTTCTCCTGCTGGGGAGGTCTGCGAGGGGGAGCTGTCAAAACCAGTTTGGTAAATGAGTAGTAGCTGGTTGATGACTAGCAGCTGCAGCCACAGCCGGGTGCAAAGGCAGGATTTAAAGTGGAACAATCAACAGATTGTTTTTAGAACTCTGGTGACATCATACACCGTGAACCTTTTATTCATTGTCTGCATGGGACAGAGAAAGAAAGGGTCACTAATTACAGAGAGACAGATCAGGGAGCAATCTGGATTTCATAGCAGAAGGCTGCCCTCTCCTTGTTCGCAGTGGTGTAAACAACAACCTTTTTTTATTGTCTCTGATAAAGGGTGCATGAGAGCTGGAACCCTGACACCAAAATTGCTCCCATTTCCCTGCCTATATCGCTGGGCTGCCTGTTTGGGCTATTACCTGGGATGGGCTGCTTTCTTTGGATTTGTATGCTCACTTTTTAAGCCAAGATTAGAATAATATACTATTGGTGAAATACAGACTCCTGATTATAACTGTAATTCCTGGGTCCTAGCAAGCCAGGAATTTATATCAGAAGTCAGCAAACTCCAGCCCATGGGCCAAAGCAGTCACTGCCTGTTTCTGTAAACAGAGTTGTACGTGGACCTGCCCTGCCAACTCATTGCTCTGTCATTATGGCTGCATTCATGCAACAATGGCAGAATTGAGTTGTTGCAACAGAGACCATATGGTCTACAAAGCCTAAAATCTTTACTATCTGCACTTTACAGAAAAAGTTTGCTGACCCCTGAGTAAGATGCTGTCTTGCTTCTCAGCACTAAGGGAGGCACCTCGATAAAATGATGTAGTCACACGTCCTGCTTCCCTGGTACTAACCAGATGCTTGCATGGGATGAAACAGACCAACAGTTCTCTTCCTAACACAGACCACCTGGGAATTTCCAAGGTGACCAGATGGTTGGAATTCCAAGGTAGTTATAGAACTGAGGGGACTAAGAGCCCGTTGGCACAGTCAAGGAAGGATTTGCTTTTGTAGATGAGGATCTGAAGACTGGAGTGTCTTATGGCCTTCCCTGATCCCATTATAGCAGATCTTGGGTTTTAAAATCCCCCCAAAGACCAACCAGAGTATATATTTGTTGAGAATTTAGCTTAGTTGTTATTAATCTTTCTTTGGGGGGAGGGGAGGAGTAATATTTCTGAAAAATGACATATACACAGGCATCCACAATTTCACTTAAATTTCTAGAGGTTCATCAGCCTCCAACAAGCTAATCCATGAACCCCAGATTAAGAAATTTTGATCAATTTTTCTGTTTGTTGTGGGAAAAAACAAACTAAAAAAAAGTACTAGTCAAAAAACCTGTTTCAATTAGCTTAATTAACACTTAGTAAGTGCTTACTTGGCAATTAATTTAAAATTGGCAGCATTTATTTAGTGCCAAATAAATGGTATAGATAATAACTTTATAGGAACTGAGGAAAGAGATTATTGTTGTTTAGTAAGGTGAGAGCAGCCTTGGCAGAGTAAGTGTGATTTGTCTATGATCTCAAAGAACAGCGAAGTTCTAGACAAGCAGGAAGAGCGGGGAGGGCTGAGCTACAAATGTCTTCAAAGCTCAGGGAGTTCTCAGCCTTGGGTGTCCTACCTGTGGGCCCCTGGCAAGGGAGCACCTAACACATCCCTAAAGGATGGTCACTTAAAAGAATGTTTAGATGTTTGTTTCAGATTCTACGTTGCAACTAAGCTGTAGGAAACCACACTTGTCAAGAAATTCAAACCCACCATTATCTGAAAAGGCTGTTTAAATACTCTTCCTTTTCCCACTTACATATCTGTGTGAGGCCAGATTTTCTTCATATACTTCAACCAGGACGATATATTGCAACAGACGCATGAAATGCAAGAGCAGATAGGAGAATCCAGCTGCCTTCCATTAAGCCTGACGCCAAAGGGATTTTGAAAACTCCGAAACAGTGCCATTCTTCTTACTCCTTGGTTTTTGGCTTTGGAAAAATATAGTTATCTTCATAAAAATATGGAATTTATGGAATGGGATTATTATTGTACTTTTAAAATGAATTAATAAGTATTTTTTAAACTTCTCAATTTTAATTTCTAATATTGTAAATACTAGTAGATCTAGCCAGTCAAAAACAAAAGTTCCTTAGGATCCTCGATTTTTAAGAACATAAAGGAATCCCGAGACCAAAAAGTTTGAGAACCATTGCCTTATATAAACTAAAAACAACTCAGTGACATGCCTTCCATGAGTCATGTTTCTCTGGCATGTTTCCCCCATGTTTGTTTCTTATTTTCTCTGAGTTAGGCTGTGTCCTTGGAACTCAGAAGACCAGCCTGTCCTTGTAGCCTGTAAGGTTCTTGCCACTCTGTTCCCAGTCTCCATGGCAAAGCTAAGCCAGGTGGTTTAAGGATACCATGTAGAAAGTAAACAATTCCCAATAAAGAAAGCATAGAATATGGATTTCTTACAATCTGATTATGAATGTGGCATTTTTTTTGCCATATAACTGGTGTCTATTGAGATAGATATTGAAGAAATGAAAGTCATAGAAAATGTCTTTTCCCAAAATAACCTTATGAATAATGCAGAGGTTTATTTCTTTTTTTTTAGAAGTATAACTGACTTTATTTGTAGAGGACATAAGAATGTACAGAGAAAATACAGTGGTTTCTACAAATGTTACTATAATTGATAAATGAGTTTTAGTTAGGTTAAGAGAAACAAATTACAAATTCAATGTTCAAAAATTAATTGTATTTCTTTATACTGGAGTGAAAACTTAGAAAGTGAAATTCAAAAGATATACTTACTATAACATAAAAATATATATTTTTAAAATTTTATTTCAGAATATTATAGGGGTACAATGTTTTGGTTACATAAATTCCTTTTGTACTGTTTGAGTCAAAGTTATAAGTGTGTCTATCACCAGTGCATTGTACTCATTAGGTGTGAATTTACCCATCCCCTCCTCCCTCCTCCTACCTGCTTGATTTCCGATGAGTGTTATTTCCATGTGTGCACATAAGTGTTGATCGATTAGTGCCAATTTAATGGTGAGTACGTGTGGTGTTTGTTTTTCCATTCTTGGGATACCAGAGGTTTATATCTTGACAAGAGATTTGATGGATTACACATGGCCACAATTTCTTTGTAACCTTCCCCATTGAGAAGTGGAGTTTATTTCCCCACATCCTGAAGTTAGTCTTGGCCCCGTGACTGCTTAAGCAGTAGATTATGGCACAAATGACACTATGCCAGCTGTAGGCTTAGCCTTTCAGAGGACTGACAGGTAGCGTCTGCTTCTGCCCTCTGGGAACACTCACTTCTAGGACTCTGCCGCTCAGACCCTGCTGCTGTGGGGTGAAAAATCCCAGGCCACGTGAGCGGGAGCTGAGTTCCCAGCGCCTGGGCAGCACCTGCTGGCAGCTGGGCAAGTGAGCTGTCCTGGACACTTCCACCCAGCGAGCCGCCGATGACTGTGGCCCCAGGTGACAGCACAGGACTGGAACTTTGCAAGTGACCACAGTCAACACACAGAACTCTGGGGAATAATAAAGTGGTTGCCACTATTGAGTTTTGTCTGGTTTGTTATGTAGCCATAGATTAAAAATAAATATGTATCATTTGGGGAAAGATTACTTGAATTGATGGAGGGGTGCAATAGCTCTCCAAATCACTTTATTGATCAAGACCTGTGGGATTCGTTGGACATTAACCAACAGTGCGTGCTCCAGGTCCTGAAGCAAGCATTTAGCATTAAATGTTGGGATCCAACCAATTTGATGGAGAAATTGGTCTCCTAACATCATATTTGATCCAGAGCACAAGGGACTATTAACTTTCTTTTCCATTACACTTACTCAGTCAGCAATAACTGTGTTAAGAGGAACAGATTAGTAAGTTGTGTAAAGAAAGATCCCCTGGGTTTGAAATTTAGATTGTTGATTTTCCCACTCTTACGTTCCCTTCTTGCCCAAGACCATAATTCCAAGAATTTCCCAGCATCATTCCAAGAGTCTGAACAGTCTTTTAAACAGCTGCTAAATGTTGATGGTCTCATGATTTTTTAGAGGAATTTTTCTGTGGGTGGGGGAAGCCACTGCCTATGGCTCTTAATCAAATGTTGAAAGCGCACCCACAACAATGAAAGGAACAGTGTGGAATCTTCAGAATTGCAATGTCGGTAAAGGGCTTCCTCTTCCATGAATAAGGACTTGCTACAGAAAACTCATTATTACCTTCTTCTTTTCTGTTTAGTAAAAAGACTATTTTTTTTTAAGTTTTTGAGAGAGGGTCTTGCTCTGTTGCCCTGGGCTAGAGTGCAGTGGCATCATCGTAGCTGATACAACCTCCAACTCCTGGGCTCAAGCGATCCTCCTGCCTCAGCTTCCCCAGTAGCTGAGACTACGATTGTGTGCCACCACGCCCAACTAATTTTTCTATTTTTTGTAGAGATGGAGTCTCACTCTTGCTTAGGCTGGTCTCCAGCTCCTGAGCTCAAGTGATCCTCCCTCCTTGGCCTCCCAGAGTGCTAGGATTACAGGCATGAGCCACTGAGCCCAGCCTTTAAAAAGACTGGTTCCCACCCTTAAAGGGCTTGCTGTCTTTTTTTCTTTGTTTTTTTTTAGAGACAGGTCTCCTTTTGTCACCCAGGCTGGAGTGTAGCAGTGCGATTATAGCTCACTGCAGCCTTGGACTCCTGAGCTCAAAAGACTATTCTTGATAAATGAGAAAAGCGGACTGGGTGGCTCTAATAACCGGGGAGTCACCTGAGTCTCCTGATTCCCCTTTCACACATTTCTCCTGGCACTGGCTCACTAAGGCTACCACACAGGTTGAACCATAGGACTTACCTGCCATGTGAGGGATGGGAAGGCAGCCAGGGCAGAGGTGACGTTCTCTGTCAACACAGTAGCTTCTGCTTCCCTTAGCGGGAGACCAGGGGGCGACACTGAGCATTCACAACCCTTTGGCAAGGCACCAGGTCCCCACTGCAGGCTGGGCGAGGGGTCCAGAGCCTTCCCGAGCCCCATGAAATGTGAAACTGAAGCAGGTGCTGTGCGCCCACATTCTCCTTAGTGCCTTTTCCACATCAGGGTGAACGAGAATAGTCACTTTACCAGTCTGAGTTGAAACCAGCAGGTTCACAGAACATTCTGGGTGGGGGAAGGAGCCAGAGAGACTTCTGTACACAGATAAAATTAGCATACTCGGTAATGGGAGTGGAGAGTTTATCGCTGATACTGTGTGGATCTGGCCATCAACAGTAACAGAGGGAAACCCGATGTACCCTTCTTGCCCTATCAAAAAACAAATATGAAGGAGCTGCTCTGCACATGCCTCTCAACTTCACTGTGGTTTTTTTTTTTTCCCCCTAACTTGACTGCTTTTGGCCTTCATGTTTCTTAGATTTTTGAAATTCTGTTCTGAGTGGTTTTGTCCAATTTGGTGGCTTCCCACAGAGGATGGCAGTCAGGTGGGTGGTCTTGCTCTCAAATGACACAGTCAACCCTTGCAGGTATGGGGACTTCCACCTGTTACCTAACATCAGCGGACTTGGTATAAGCTCTTGAGTTAAATATCTTTAAAAGATTAAATTGATGTTTTATGCATCTAGAAAAAAATTGAATTTTTTGTCTCCATTAAAAGTATTATATTACAAAAACCTTTCCAACCTACCCAAAACGAGTGAAGCAAATAAATGAGTCAAACACTCCCTGGCCAGGACTTTATCAAATGCCCCAGTGTGCTCAGTTGTGGTGACCTAGAAAACAAAAATTAAGTCTCAGACCTACTCACTCAACTAAACTCAGTTGTAAGAATGGAACCTAGACTCTGAACCAAGGGCAAGTCGCCAGGGAAGGGCCACCCCGATGTAGTGAGTTCATTTAGGTTTACTCATGTTTAAAAGTTTGGTCCCATTTCAGGGCAAGCTTAACCCTCAAGTATAAAGTGATTTTAAATTTCTTCTGTTTGTGAACTGAATTTTCCCATGTTCCTGAAACTCTAATGCCCTATTTTCAACCAAAAGTCTCTGTACTCTCCATTACTATAAAAAGCAAATAGGCAAACAACCTTTCCTAACAGTCAGCCACCCCTGTGAACAAACATAAAAGGAAACTCAACATATTTGTAATGACTCCTTGTGAAATCTCTGGCAGATGTGGAGCTGAACCAATTCCAACAGCTTTCCACTTCCTGCTAATGCCATATAAATGATTGTTAAGACACAAAAATACCATGTGGACTGTTAAAAGAAGAAATTATTCAGTGACACTTGTTAAAGCACAGTGAGGAAGACTTTATTTAGGACGATCATGATGGGTACAGGGACCACTGCAACAGGGTCTTGTAGTGGAGGAGAGAGAGCAGGTTCAACTCTGAGCACAGCTTAGGCAAGTGGGAATTTATAGCCAAGGAGGAGGGTGGTGTCAGTGGATAGAAAATCACTAAGCAGAAACATCAGGAGTGAGGGGAATTCTGGCTGAACCAATCTAACAGGATTCTTGCTAAAGATAGGCCAGGGTGGTCAGACATCACCTGGGGGATATTGGAGGGTGATCATATACTGAGGACGGAGGATTCTTGCTACATTGACTAAGCAGGGTTCTTGCTAAAACTGGATTTTACAAGGAAGTACACAAATAGGTATAGCAGAAGATTCAGAAAGCCTGACTAAAGTTTGGCCAAGCAACAAATCTTTGCTGGAACTCAGAACACAGAGGACAACTGTGGGTAAAGAATTATCTGAAAACGGAGGAAAAAAGTAACCCAAAGAAGCAACTCACCTAATGAGATAGCTTTAAATATGGTATTGAGAATGTCTTAGAAACCCAGAGTACAACTAGGTGTCCAAAGTCAATATCTTCCAATCTGGAATTCACTGAAGAATGTTGCGTGTAGACATAAGAAAGAGAATTTTCTCTTTGATTGTTGATTGGACATTGTTTAAGGGACAGAGAAGGTCCAAGATTATGAATTCCACATGGGCGGGTCATGGTCTTAGCCATTTTTGCATCTGCAGTGCCTGACATGGTAACTAGTACCTAGTAGAGGCTCAATGTATGTTCATTGTTTGGCCTATTTTATGGTAGAAATCTCAGTTATTAGAAATGTTACTTTTATCAGATTTTTCACAGCTTGAAGGAATTTTAATTTCTTAGGTCACTTAATATTTATTCCTCTTTCTAATTCAAAGTTTGCCAAGCATATGTCTGGTCATGGATGTGTTTTCCCAACTGTCTTGATATCTGGAAGGACCCGGGACAGTGGACCCAAGTTACTGAAAAGGACTATCTCTCATTGTAAATTAACACATTGGAATTCTGACTTATAAGATTTGTTAGCATGAATTGGTATGCTAGAGTCAAATCAACTCCAAGGAAACTTATGTAAGTGTGTTTATAATCAAGTTACTCTAATGAAAGACCTTGGTCTGTGCTAAATGTCCCAAGAGAGTGCCACAGACTGAGGTCCTGCCTAAGCTGAGGGCCAGTTCCAGAACTAGTGTCAACACCATCCACGAAAGGGCTTCCCCATGGGCGGCAGTTCTAATTATGGCCTAAATCAATCAATCAATCAATCACAACTAACTAAATAAATAATAATAAGCTTGCAAACAGTTTGCTACTTAAATAGTACAAATCACTGAGAAATGGAGGGAAACGCAGCAAACTGGGTGAAAATGTAGGCTTTGGAGACTAGAAGAGCTAGGACTGAATTTGGATTGTTACTCTGTGGACTTAAGCAAATTATTTAATGTTTCTAAATCTCAGTTTTCTCTGTGCGATTGAGATCACAGTGTGCATCTCACTGGGTTGCAAGGATTGAGTGAGGTGATCTACACAAAGCTCTCTGGTCTCCATTGCCAGCAGTCTGGCAGAGCAGGGATCCTAAAAACCCTCCACTATACAATACCTAAGAATGTTAGATTCAATATTTTTTAAAACACATTTAAGAATGTATGGCCAAGGTCGCAAGAAAGTAAAAGAATTCTCCTGAGATCAAGAATGAAGTTGTAGGATAAGTTTGGGGAAATAAGAGGTTATCAAACATTCAGCTAGCCTGAGGGCATTGTCCAGCTCTGGGGAAGCTGGTGGCATCTCAAGCACCAGACTCTAAGGGCCTAGGGCTTTAATCTTAGTGGAGACATGAGTGGACAGGAGATTAGGTGGGAGGAGAACCAGAGACCACCAAAGAAAGACAAGACACATGAAAGGCTATGCCCTTACAGAAACATTAAACAAGGGGGAACATAAGCCCCCTACCCAAGCAGGCCATAGGGAAAGTTACATCTTGGTCTTGGCTCTTAGTGGAAGGAAAAAAGTCTCCCCTAGGTAGGGTTTTCCGTTTTAGCAAATAAAAATACTAGGTACAGGGGTTTTTAGGGCAGGGAAATTCTCTCGTATGATACTATAATATAATGTTGGATATGTGTCATCATAGATTTGTCAAACACCAGTGAACATACAACATCAAGAGTGAACCCCAGCGTCCACTATGCACTCTGGGTGATAATGATGTGTCAGTGTAGGTTCATTGATTATAACAAATGCACCACTCTGTGGGGGATGTTGATAGGGGAGGTTCTGTGTGTGTGTGTGTGTAAGGGGAAGGTAGAGGTATATGGAAACTCTACTTTCTGCTCAATTTTGCTGTAAATCCAAAGCTGCTCTAAAAAACAAAGTCTATATATTAAAAAAATACAGGGGGCCCAGTTAAATTTGAATTTTATGTAAATAACATACTTTAAAAAATTATTCATCACTTATTTGAAATTCAAATTTAACTGGGCATTCTGTGTTTTTTATGGCAACCCTACTCATGAGAATCCATGGGCATTAGCCAGCTCTAACATGGATTTGGGTCCTGAATTCACACTATATGTCTGAAAAATTATAAACTAAAATGTTTATGTTAAATAGATGCAAATTTGTATTTTTCCAGGCACCTAGTAAAAGCAAACAAAAATTCTTCCTGTAAAAATGCATCTTTTCCCCAGGACTTTAAGAATTTCCACAAATAGATTTCAAACAAATATAAGCTTACAAAAAAAAAAAAATACAAGGAAACAGAAGAGCCACAGAAAAAATAAATAATGGACCAGACTCACCAGGACCTTAGATATGGGAATTATCACACATAGATTATAAAATGTTTGCATGTTTACAGACATAGAGGAAATTGAAACCACAAACAAGGAGATTTTTGAAAACGACCAGGAACATAAAAAACAAACCTTTAAAATTGAGAAATATATAACAATTATCAAGATGAAAAACTCAAAGCAACTGTTAAAGAGCAGATTATACATAGTTGAATAAAGAATCGATGATCTAGAAGCTAGAATCCAGTCCACAGAAACAAAATGACAGAAAAGTGTGAGGGAACGTTTGAGAGCTACTGAAGCTTGAAGCATAAGAACCAACAAACATTCAACTGGAATTCTATACAGACAGCAAAGTGAATAAAGCAGGGGCAAGTAGAATTTTCCAAAACTGACAGTAGGTATCAATCCTCAGAATTAGGAATCATAAAGAACAGCAAGCAAGATCACTCTTAGACATGTTACTAAAAAACTGGAGAACGCCAAAATCAAAGAAAAGATTTAAAAGCAGCCAAAGAAAAAAGATTTGACCTTGTATCTAATTAGACACTCTGCTGACTCCACAACTGCAACCACAGGAGTGAGAAGAACATTATCTACAAAGCACTAAGAGAAGTAGAACTATCAATCTAGAATTACGTGCCCAGAAACCCTATCTTTCAAGAATGATGGCCAAATGTAGACCTTTTTTCAGATAAACAGATATAGTCAGGCAAATTGGGAGCAGGACACCAACATGAGATCCTTTTGAAAAGACTTTTGAGAGAATTTACTAGAGAAGAAAATAAATTAGCCCCAATAAGAAAAGGGATGATGAGCAAAGAAAATGCTATGTAGTGTGTGTCTAAGCAAACACTAATAGCGTAAGATAATAATAATAGTCTAACTGTGAAGATTTCAAAACATTAACAAAGTATGTATTAGCCCATAAATCAGGTCTCACAAATTTTGAAAAACTGATGTCAAATAGACCATGTTTTCGGACCACAATGTAATCAATTTATAAAATCAGTTGATTTTATAAACCAATTTTTAAAATAAGCCAAAAAAACCCCTCTTCTATATATTTGGAAAGTATAAAAACATCTAAATAATTCATGAATCAAAGAAGGCTATCATGGAAATTGGAAACTACTCAAACAGAATTATAACAAAAATACTTTCTATCATAGTTTTTATGGCTTTAAATGGCTAAATGATGTTTAAGAAGATGTTTGAGAAGAAGAAGAGAATAAAGAAGCATCAAGCAGGAAGAACACTTCTGTAGTGTTTACTCTACCCCAGGTGTTATTCTAAGTTCCCTACATGTATTCATTCATTTAATCTTCACGGCGACGCTATGACACTGGTATTACCCCCATTTCAAGGATGTGAAACTAAGGCACAGAGAAGTTAAGTTACTTGACCAAAGTCACACAGCCAGAAAGGAAGCCTGCTTGCTTATATTATAATAGAAAAGAAGAAGAACTAAATATTAATGAACTAAACACTAACACATAAAGGTAGAAAAGAGCAACCCAATAAACCCAAGAATGTAGAAAAAAGTAATGAAATTAATGAAATAGAAAACAAGGATACAACAGAGGGATTAAAAAAAGTCAAAAGTTGATTCTTTGAAAATATTAATAAAATTCCAAAACCTCTGGCAAGATTGATCAAAAAAGAAAAAGAAAAGGCTAAATTAAAATATCAGGAATGAAAAGGTGGTATGACAGTGCCATAACAGAGAAAAGATAAAACTACAATAATCAATCTTTTACACATATACGATATATTTGAAAACACAAAATGTACATATTCCTAGAAAAAAAATAGAAAATTGACTTAAAAAGAAACAGAATACCCTCAACCATTAAAGACAGTGAATCAGTCGTTTAAAATCTTCCCGTAAAAGAAACAGTAGTTTCGTATCCAATTTCTACACATAGTTTTATAAACAATATCTACTAAACATTAAAGGGTCAAATAATTCCATGTTACCCACACTCAAGGAAAAGAGGGAATGCTCCCATCCAGGGGGCTAGAAGGAATTAGCATTGGAACCAGATCTGGAACATAGGAGAGGATCTCTGCTTCACCTCATACCTTCCTCTCCCTGGCCCACACCAAAAATAAACAATGATTCATGTGCCCTTAATCTGAGGGCCACAAAACTTCAAACTCTTAGTGGAAAATAGAAGAGGATACCTTTGTGACTTTGGCATAGGAAAGGAATTCTTAACTTACAAAAAGCATTAATCATTCTAACTGGAAAAACCAACTCAAACTGTGTTTTCCTCTGCTCTCACACCACCACAACCACCAACACAGAAGACTTCTGTGACCGAATGTGTGGGGGTTTCTCCCCACACACCAAGCAAGCAATCGATTTTGCTGCAGACACCAGCTGGGTGTCCTCCAATTCAATTCTGACACTGTCAACCTGGAAACAGCCTCAGATCCCACAAGTTGAGGGCTCAGTCCCCAAGACTCCCCTCCAGTCACACCAGTCACAAATCTGGGCCTCTGGAACTTCTGATCGACTGGCTTCAAGTTGGGGCTTTCATGACCTCTCTTTGGGTTCCATTAGTTTGCTAGAGCAGCTCATGGAACTCACAAAAACATTCACTTACATTTACTGGTTTATTATAAAGCATATTACAAAGGATAAAGATGAAGAGCCGCATAGAATGAGGTATGGGGTAAGGGGCACAGAGCTTCCATGCCCTCCCTGGGCCACCAACCCCCAGGAGCCACCACTGTCTGGAAGCTCTCCAACTCTGTCCTTTTGGGTTTTTGTGGAAGCTTCATTACATAGGCGTGATTGATTACATCATTGGCCATTGGTGATCGCCTTCACCTTCAACCCTTCCTGCCTCCCTGTAGGTTGAGGGGTGGAGCTGGAAGTCCCCACCCTCTAATGCTGCCTTGGTCTTTCCTGTGACCAGCCTCCATCTAAAAGCCACGGAGGGGCTGGCAGCCATCAGTCAATCATTAGTATACAAAAAACCTCATTTTAGAGATTCTAAGGGTTTTAGGAGTTGTATGTCAGAAAACAGGGTTGAAGACCAAATATATGTATTTCACAATATCACAGTCATAAAGGGAAAAAGATTGACTACGTTAAGAACTTTGGTGCTTGCTCTGGCAACACATATACTAAAAATCAGAAAGAACTTCTGTTCCTCACGATGCTGTAAAAACAGGTGGAAAGTCAAGTCACAAACTGAGGGGAAGATATTTGCAACCTATGTAGCCAACAAAGAACTAGCAGCCAAAATATATGAACAAGCAACCCAATTAAAAATGGGCAAAAGATATGATCAGGTACTTTATAGAAAAGAAATCTAAATGGCTAGCAATTATATGAAAGGATGCTCACTTCTTTAGAAATCACAAAAAGGAAAATTTAAATCATAATGAGAACCATCTTATATGGCAGAAATTTGAAAACAAATTCTGGTAAGGATTTAGACCAAAGGAAAATTGTATACGCCACTGGTTTTAAGTATAAATTGGTCTGATCACTTTGGAAAATGGTTTGGGATTATTTTTTTAAAGCTTAATATACAATTACACTATAACCCAGCAACTCCTAAATATATGCCCTAAAGAAATTTTTGCGTGGGTACTGGGAGACATGTAGAATGCTCATGGACAAGCATTCTTGCAATATTAAAACTGGACATTAATGTTCATCCATGTGAGTATACACATACATACATACATCTATATAATATTTTGGTATCTAAGTACAATGAAATACGTCAAAGCAGTGAAAATGGATAAACTCTAACGCCAAGCGTCAGTATGACTAATAAAAAAGCCAAAGGAGGATGCATACACCATGATACCATTTTAATAAAAATTTTTAAAAACAAAAATAAAATATTGCTTAGGGACATAAACATTTGCAGTAAAACAATAAAGAAAAGCAAGAGAATTAAACACAATATTCAGAATATTGGCTACTTCTGGAGAGAGGAGAGAGGTATGTAATCATGGAATTAACATGCAAGGAACTTCAGAATTTTATAATGTTCTGTTTTTTAAGATGTGTGGAGGGGGGTCCGGATGTTCCCTTTATCATTATGCTTCATCTGTGTTTATATATATACACATATATAAAATATAATTTGAATTTGAATTTTTTCTAGAGGCAGGCGTCTTGCTATGTTACCCAGGTTGGACTCGAACTCCTGGACTCACGTGATACCCCCGCCTCAGCTTCCTGAGTAGCCGGGACTACAGATGCTTGCCACCGCACCCAGCAAATGTATTTGAATTTAAATTCTTTTATTTTTATATATTTATTTTAGTGGTGAGGGTCTTGCTACATATCTAACTTTTTAATGTTATCACGTATTTATAAAAACATGATAAATGTTTAGAAAGAACCTACTGTGTGACACCTAGTAAGCACCGGACGCATCAGAGCAGGAGTAAGAGTTGCTGGGCCTGCTGCCCCGCAGGGACAGTGTTGTGTCGCCACCAGAAGGGCTCCAGAGGCTTGGGCCTCAGGGAGGCTGGGTCTCCAACACTGTCCGGACAGGACCCTCCTCCTGCACGTGGCTGGTCTTGTCACCAGACAACCCAAGAGAGCGAAGGGGGTGTGTGCCTCAGCCAGCAGCAGCCCCGCCCGCCCTTAGCCGTTCCTTCTCGTTCACCTTTCCGTCCCTCCGTCCATCCATTCCGTAAATATTCAGGTCCCTGCCAAGGTCTGGCAATCGCCGTACTTTATTCTCATTCAAAGTCCTACAGTTTGAAGAATGCCAGGGCACATACAACCGTGGGCCAGCGAATTCCACACACGTGGAGGAGGCCAGGCCGCGGTGCGTCTCGTCGCTCCGCCCCGGCTCCCCCTCCCGGCCGTGTCTGCGTGGAAACGGATCGTTGCGAATGAGAACTGCGATTCGCAGGCTTGCGCGGCACGCGGTCGACAAGCTTCTCCAGCGCGTTGGCAGTTGCGGTCTCCTCAATTCTGGGAAGAAAGCTCACAGCTCACATTCACCAGCATCGTGGACTATCTGCAGCACGGGTAATCGCGGGGCTTTGTGATGAACCGACTGTGATGCCGGAGAGCGTCTGTGTGTGGTTGTTTCCTGTGGCTGCTGTCACAACTTGCCGCAAACCTGGTGGTTTGAGGCAATGCTGGTTATCATCTCACAGCTCCGTGGGTCAGAAGTCCAACGGGGGTTTAGCTGGGTTGAAATCAAAGTGCTGGCAGGGCTGAGTTCTTTCCTGGAGGCTGCACGGGAGAAACCATTTCATTGGCTTTTCCAGCTCCTCGAAGCTGCCCACTGTCCTTGGCTGGTGGCTCCTTCCTCCGCTGCAAAGCCAGCAATGTCAGATCGAGTCCTCACATTGCGTCTCTCTGAGCTCTCCTGTCTCCCTCTTCCACTTTTAAGGATCCTTCTGATAACATTGGGCCCCTCTCCTTATTTTAGGATCATCTGATTATAACCTTCATTCCAACTGCGACCTACAGTAACAGGTTCCAGGGATTAAGACATGGACATCTTTGGGGGGACCATTATTCTGCTAATAAGCAGAATATGAACACTATAAAATATCCCTCATTATTCCCTAATTTTCTCTTTAAATTAGACAATGAAAAAGCAAAATATCAGAACCATGTCACCTCTATACTCCAGAGAAATGAATTTACTGAGCTTTGCCTTAATTCAATGTCTATCACCTTTATAGAGGATTCAAGTATATTTGAACAACCTCTAAGTAGTTCTTTAAAAAACAGTAATTGAAGTTATTGTCCTGCACATTATTCAGTGTTCCTTTTTCTATAAGAGCCTACTTTGTAAATTTTGCTTGAGTCCAATTCCAAGAAAACTCCTGTTTCTGCAAAGTTACTCATCGAATGAAAACAACATGGCCCACAATGCTGCCCACCCACCCCTGCTTGCATGGGCTGCCGGAAACATAACAGCTAAATTCATTCCACTTCCTGTAGATAGTTTCTTTTTGTTCTAGCTCTAAAAAAACTTCTTATTTTCATTTTTTAAAAATAGTAATGGAAAACACATAACACAAAATTTACCATCTTAACCATTTTCGATTGTACAGTTCAGTAGTGTTAAGTATATTCTCATTGTTGTGCAGTGGATCTGCAGAACTTTTTTGTCTTGAAACACTAAAAATCTGTGCTCATTAAACATTATTTTAAATTCTTAAAGCAACCTCCAATTCTCTAAGAAGTAATCATTTCTATCCTAAATAAAAGAAGATGGCTTTCAATGATTTTTGAACATTTTACCAGTGCTTTATCAGGTTTGGAATACTGTAATTAAGAAACATTGAGATTTTCTAAGAACCTACACATAGTATGACTTCAACTGATATTTGGTGAATAATGCCCAATGTACAGAGTACACTTTAGTATTTTATCTAAATCAAGGCCACTGACCTTCAAACACTGACTTCAAACACCTATCAGAGGTAATAGAGGAAACCAAAGGCAGTAGAGGACATGCTTCCCACTCAAACTTTTGCATTTGCAGGTTAAGAGTTCATTTGGTCAAATTTTGACATTCAAAACAGTTAGGGACAAGTCAGTCCTTGGGCATGTATGCACCATCACAGTGCAGCCTGACCCAGCTTTCTTGCCTGATATTCTCTTAATCATCTTTATGCAATCTATGCTTCAAGGAAACCAGGTTATTCAGGGTTCTCCAAACTTTCTCTACTTATGCTGTGCTCTGCACTTAGAACATTCCCCCCTCTCAATTTCCCAAACTCCCGAAAGTTCTCTAGCCCTTCTTAAATGCCAACTCCTGCCTCCAGACTTTCCTGATGCCTTCTCTCTCTTTGGAAAGTTCGTATATATTTTCTTTCTTATAGATTATGTTCTACCTTGTAATGCAAATGTACATGCACACAGACATACACATATGTTTATGAGCCACTCAAATTACTCATCTTTTTACCCGCTTTTAAAATAAAGTGCCTTGTAAATAATGTGCGCTCAAAAGTATTCATTGAATTGAACTACAGTATCTTTTACTTATATGCATAACTTTTGCTTCGATAGAAATAAAAACTATACCATTGCTCATTACAGTGCAAGTTAAATATTACAGGCCAGATTATCTGAACAGTTTAGCCCAAGATTTATTGTTGAAGGTCAAATCCGTTTAATTTAAGGTTCAACAGCTCCCTCTCGTGGCCTCTGAGGGAAACTGGCTTTGCGGGCTGTGACTGGTCATAGTCAAACCAGAATTTCAATTTATTTTTAGAACCTAAATTTGAAGTGATTCTTCAGCAACTTCAGTTTTGAGATTTTAAATCAATTACCACTGAATGGAAAATTTCATTTAGCATAAAAATCTTACTTTTATGCCAAGAATAAATTTAAGCACTTATTTGAAAATTAAGGTCAACGGTTTCTATTTCAAATGACTGTAAATCTGCTTTTAAAATACTAATATATTTTATTTAAATGTTTATATTAATAAAATATTTGATTAAGGTTAAAAAGCAAAAAGCTTTTCAGAAAGTCACCTATACCTTTTCAGTGCACGGGAGTGCATATCTCTGGGAACCCAGTGACAATATATAGCACTATATTTTTGCTTTTGTCATAATTTGGAACAATGTCAACTGCAGACCAGTTAAAAGCCCAAGCATTACAACTATAAAATCAAAGGTTCAGAAGTTTGAAATGGAACAGTTTAAAACAAAAAAACTAAGTAAAATACCAAAACATTAAAACTCCAAAGCACAGGTCTCAACGAGGTCCAAATTCCTCACGTCACCACGCCAATTGTTGATGTGTTTCAAGCCAGCAAGGAAAAGCTGTCTGCAGGCGGTCAAGTTCGGGCTGTTGAGGAGGTGGGCTTCCTAAGGTAGAAGCTGCAGTCTGCACATCACACAGTGAGGACTTAAGCTTCCATAACAGTAGAGTGTCTGAAATCTGACATGGGGACAAACAGCTCCAGCTGGCCAGAAAACACCATAGGAGGACTCCAGGAAGAAAGGGGACTCTAACCTCCACCAGTCCCCACTGGCTCCAAAGGGGCAACATTAAAATCTACATCTTTGGTTGCTAATGTGACCTTGTTAATGACAGAAGCTTTTCCTAGAAGTGGAATGGGTCCTTCCCTTTGGATTCCCATTGTTCCAAAACCTCCAGAACCCTAGGATTCCAACGATTATTTCCAAACATCATAATTCTTTAGAACAGTTCTACAGGGTTTTATCCCTGTTGTTTTATTTTTCAAATAAAATCTGACCTTAGAGAAGCATTTTCATTAATGATATTTATTCTAATTATGAAGTATGCACAAGACACAAAAAGAAGGTACATTGGTAATATGCTTCTAAATAAAAGTTCAATAACCATTAACGTGACATTAAAACATTTTTATTATATTTTATAACATATAAAATATAATTTTTTATATTTTATAACATATAAAATGTAATTTTATGTTATATGTTATAAAATATATTTTATTATATTGAATATATGGCTAGATAATAGATTTTTAATAATGAATTTACAAAACAAAACAAAATGATTAAAAGCATGCAGAAATTGTAATGAGCCCAACTGCTATCAAATTTGTAGTGATTATAAAAATGTTATAAAAATACATACTGTGTTTCTCTTTTATAAATACAAATCATGTAACTTAGGGGCACCTTCTTTAGAAACATATTCACTTTCCCAGAATATAACCCAAATTCTATTAATATGTTCACTGAAATCCACTCAGTCAGGTATGCCTCAGTATTCTCCATCACCCTAAATATTAAAAATGTTATAAAACAGACCAAGGTTTTCATACTTTGCCACAATTTTTTTTCATCTGAGTGTATACGAAATGCTTTTGAAGTAAGATATAAAGATATGTGATCGATGATCCATTCACATAATATGCAAAACTTTGGAACCCAAATGCCATAATCTAATTTTTTCCACAAACAAATACAAATAGTTAAAAATTTGAAAAAACAAACATGCATCATTTAAGCAAAGTACAGGAAAACAAATAGCCCCCTTATTACTAGTCAATGGAAAATGGCAAATGTCAGGTAAAGTCAATGTCAGGTAAAGTCAATGTCAGGTAAGGTCAATGGTGCATCAAAGCATTGAATAATTCTCTGTTGAAACTTCAAACAACTCAGTGGATTGCCAGTAAACTGTGCCTTACATGTCCTCATTGGCTATTGCTGGATGGACCTCTTGAGTTTTCTGAGGACTAAATGTAATCTCAAGTTGAATGTCCTAAATTTTGTACGTCTAGCTCGTTAAAGCTTCTCCTAAGCTGCCATCCACTTTAATTGGAGGAATAAGAATAAAAAAGGATATTTCATTTATTACCTAAATGACCTTCCTTAGATTCTTCATTTGTTAGTCTTTATTTAGGCACAATACTTAAATAATATAAATCTAAACAATGCTAAGATGGAAAACATAATCTTTTGCCACATTTCTATCTGTCCATCAGAAAGGACATTCTGATCTTCCAACGGTGAAGTAGGCAGTAGTAGGGTTTAACCTATAACAGCACATAAATATGTCATATTTATAAACATGTATGTTTATGTATACTAAAATGTGTTAAACCCTAAGCTTGTATTTATCCAATAAAAAACAAAACAAAAAAATCCAAAACACTCCCAGATTTTTATCGCAATAAAATATCTTAAAATGTAATACTCTCATGATTGGCTTTCCATTGGCGTGAGGGGACTAATTTGCATTTGCTTCCAAAATAAAATCATTCCCAAGTTTGCCTACAAATAGACTGACCGCAACAGCCGAACATTTAGTGACAATAGTGCAGACTAATAAAATTTATGTATGGCCTAAAATTGTAGTAGGAAGAGGCCTAACTTCAAAAAGGACGATGTCACCCAAAGAGGCCTGATGGAAGGTATATTTTGTAAGTCAAGACAAGCATGAAGCTGTCAGTCTGCGAGACCAGTCGAGGTAAGATTTACAGAACAGACGAGGTGGCCCCAGGGAGGAGGGAGGACTCAAGGCCATTCTTATCAGGTTTGGCTACTTTTGAAGACAAGTTCTGGAAAGGAAGAAAAAGTCGTGCTGTTAGCGCACAGATGTGTGAAAATAGGTTATTTGAGGTTAAATCAGAAGGTCAGACAGGGCGCTTTCCGACTTGAAAAGTATATGTAAAGAAAAATTTATATATACATACACACACTCACACATCTGACATGACCTTAATAGCAGATTTTTATAGCACAGAGAATATCTCTGCCTGACATATTTGGAGCACACATCAGCCCCACGGTTCAGGCTATGCATTTTAAAACTATAAGCCCTGGGTTTCAAATCTACTGAACTTTGGTTAAGCACGTGGGCTTACATAGGTTCAGATTCCAGCCCACCACTTACTTGCTGCAGGACCCGGGGCAGGTTATTTCATTTCCCTGATGAGGATAATAACAGAATTGTGAGAATTAAATGAGTCAATGTCTGCTCGGGGCTTAGAACAGTGCCTGGCACATTGCAAGCGTATGTAAACAGATGCTGTTATTTTGGGAATTTGTTCTCTGTGGCTAAAAATCCGACAATTTCTCAGGAATGCTCTCTCCTCCACAGATATTTTCTCCACTCTCCTGGCACACGGCTTGGCTCCCTGGTGGAAAGGATTTCTGCCCCATTCCTGCTGCCTCATCCCTGCTTTGGCCCCCACTGCCATCGCTCGCCTCCGCGAAGCTGCCCGCCCCATCTCTGTCAGGATGCCACGAGTACTTGATCTTCATTTCACCCTCGGATGGGTGTCCATCATCCATCCTTTCCTTTACCAACTTAGCACGTATTTATTGAGTGCTGGACATGGGCCTAGGTAGGAGTGACACTGTCGTGAGCCATACCCGGGTTCTCTGCAACCTGGAATTTATCATGTCTGTGTTACCATGCTGGGGCCAGGCCTGGTGGGGGCAGAACTCCACCCTATTGCTGGAATTGGGGTGTACCGTACACCCTGGAGGACCATCAGTAATTAACTAGGACCAGAAAAGAAACTTGACAAGCAGGGAGTGGGAAGAAATGAAGCCAAGAGCAGGCAGTAGTCAGATGACGTGCTTCAGAGTTTAGGATCCATCCTAAAGGCAACACGGTCATATTTGTGCTCTTGATAAATCGCCTGCTAACAGAGAGATTTCACAGAAAGAAATGAGCTTGGACGCAGGGTTATCCCTGAATTGTGTTTTTATAGATGTTCACTTTGAAGAAATGGCTTTCTTAAAATGTCCAGTCCAGCTAGCTCCTCTCGGTGGAAGGCAAATTGATAAGGCTTTGACTTACGTTCTCTGAATATTTTGGAAAAGAAACATTAAATAATGCCATGTATCTACTTTGGAGTAAGCGCTCCCTTTCAGCAGATTGTTTGGCTTCCAAATCTTGTGGGATCTATTAATCTCTTGTTAAGATTCATAGAGGTCATCGTTTAGAAGTGACAGGCCTTGTTCTGTCAAGAAAACATTGCTATTACAGTAAAATTCCAGAAAGTGCCAAAAGAGGAACCTATCCCAGAACCGTAACAACTTTAACCTGAAAGGGAGACAATATGAAGCTAAAATAACCTGTGTGAATTACAACCTTAGTTAACAATTAAAGCAAGGATTTCCTCGCATCAGTCCCACTAAACCACCGATCTTCCTTCTAAAGGAGGTCAGCGAATAACAATAATGAACTTTTTGGGGGAGACACATACAATTTTATTACTAACTAAAAAACCAAGGAAACAGCAAAATTGACTGTTAAAATACTCTTTGACCAAAGTAGATGACAACTACTTTGTGAACACCTGAGAGAAAATTAGTTAATTTTTTAATACTTTAAATGATTGCATTTTAACCCTTTTTATAGTGAAAGTTTCCGAATATACTCAAAAGCAGAGTCCGAGAAACCTCTATGAAACCATCATCCAGCTTCAACAGTCACACATTTTGCTAACTTGTTTCATTTATTTTCATTTTGCTGAAGTTTTAAAAAACAATCCCAGTTCTCAAGCCATTTCACACCGAAATAATTTAATATCCGCTCAAAAAGGGGACATTTTCTTACATAAGCTTAATGCCATTATCACACTAAACAAAATTATAATTATTCCTTAGTTACTCTTTGGGCCAATGATTTGTTTGCTACAATCCCCAAATTTGCCAATAGGTGTTGTTCTAGAAATTGGTTCATGTCAGTGTAGATTTCAGAGACTGTTTCCCACAAGAACGTCTTTAACTCATATTTCACCTGAAATACGACAATTTTCCCACCAAAAATAGTAGAAAGCAACACTTACTGCACAGAAATGTTTTATACTCAAGAAGAATCACCAGGAATAAACATCTTTGTATGCCTTTTGTCCATATTTTAAAAATTATTTCTTAGAATATGCTTCGATCCCAAGTGAAATTCAAGAATTATGTTCATCCTAAGAATCTTGATTCATGCTGCCATACTCCCTTCCAGAGAGTGCTGGAGACCAGAGCTTCTCACACCTCCATGGGCTTTGGAGTCCCCTGGGCATCTTGTTAAAAAAATGCAAACTGTGGTTCGGTAGGACTGGAGAGACACTCCCTGGTGACACCCATGCAGCCTGCTTATGTGTTGTTCACGGACCACCTGTTAGGGGCTGCATCATGTCCCCTCAAAATTCATATGTTGAAGTCCTAACCCCAGTACCTCACAATGGGACCTTATTTGGAAATAGGGTTGTTGCAGATGTAATTACAGTTGACCCTTGAACAACACAAGTTTGAACTGTGGGTGTCCACTTATACTCAGATTTTCTTCCGCCTCTGCCAACCCTGACACAGCAAGACCAACCCCTTCCTCCTCCTCAGCCTACTCAACCTGAAGACAGTGAGGATGGAGACCTTTATGATGAGCCACTTCCACTTAATGAATAGTAAATATATTTTCTCCTCCTTACGATTTTCTTAGTAACATTTTCTTTTCTCTAGTTTACTGTAGTGTAAGAACACAGTATATCATACATAGAACATACAAAATGTGTTAATTGACTATTTATGTTATTGGTGAGGCTTCCAGTCAATAGTAGGCTATTAGTGGTTAAGTTTTGGGGAATCATAAGTTATATGTGGATTTTTGACAGCGCTGGGGAGGAGAGCAGCACCCCTAACCCCCACATGGTTCAAGGGTCAACTGTAGTTAAGATGAGGTTGTTTGGGTAGGCCCCTGATCCAATATGACTTGTGTCCTTATCAAAAGGGGGACTGTGGACACAGACATGCACACAGGGAGGATCCCATGTGAAGACTGCAGTTATGCTATGAAGAGCCAGGAAGGTGGCTGGACCAGATCTTTCCCCAGCACCCTCAAAGGGAACGTGGCCCTGTTGACCCTGTGACCTTGGACTTCTAGCCTCCAGAGCAGTGAGACAAGACATTCCTATTGTTTAAGCCACTTGGTTTGTGGTATGGCAGCCCTGGCAAACTAAGACAGCCCCCTTCACGTAGCCAAGGTTTGCAAGATTCTCACTCTAACACACTCCAGTCTTGCACCCGGGGTTAGCACAGCATAATGACTGAACACCCAGGCTCTGCCATCAGACAGGTCTGCGTTCCATCAGCTCTGAACAACTTCATACATAGCTTAACCAGGCTGAGCTCCGATCTCCTCATGGGGCAAATGACCACAATCGTATACAACACCCATCCCACAGGAGTTTTGCAAGAACTAAATAAACTAATGCATGTGACACTCCTAATGTTGCAGGATTTTGAGAGAGTAGTCTTCAGGGGCAAAAAAGTGGAGAAAAAAAGTCAGATTATAAGGAACCAAAGAGCAAGTGGGTGGTAAAGAAAGCAATGGTTGTAGATTACTTTTTCAAAACTTTTTTTAGCAAAAGGCAAATTAGAGATAAGTAAGATGTTGAAGAATTCACAAGGTCAAGGAAAAAGTACTTTTTTAGGATAAGTGGGACACAAGGTATCTTGTCCCCATTCTCAGAACAGGTGGAATCCAGGCACTGTCCCCAAGCAGCATCCCAGGTATGGGGCAAGGTACAGGACAAGGTATGGGGCTGGGTGGGGGCTGCCCGTGTGCCCCGGAGCCTGGGGCTGGGACAGACCAAGAGGGAACCCGGGCAGCAAGGGAAAGAGGATCTGTAGCCTGAAGGGGTCGAGAAGGGGAGGAGCGGGCAGGTAGAAGGAGTCGGATGCTATGGAAACCCGGGCACTCAGATAAAAGTGCCTTAAGGAGTGGGAGGTGGGACCTAGAGAAATTCCTTGAGAGAAAGAGCACAGGACTCATGCAGCATGAATGGGAAGGGAACAGGAAGTGCTCTAAACCCCCTCTCAGCTGGGGATGAGGCTGAGGGT
Source organism: Daubentonia madagascariensis (assembly GCA_023783475.1). Lineage (NCBI taxonomy): Eukaryota > Metazoa > Chordata > Mammalia > Primates > Daubentoniidae > Daubentonia > Daubentonia madagascariensis. The sequence goes on along the minus strand of JAKFHU010000379.1, from coordinate 1,121,199 downwards.
TCTCTCGGTCTGCAGAGGTTGCCATGTGCCTCCCACCCTGGCTCTAGGCTGTGGCCAAAAGGGCCTTAGCAAGGGGGAGACAGCGGAGGCTGGGAACGCCTGTCATGCAGTTGGGCCTTGCTTGCCTCCCCTCTGCCATCACAGTGAGAGCATGTCCAGGCTCTCTGGCTGCGTAGGGGGAGGCATGTGGCCCAGACCCACCAGCCTTCCAGCCACAGCCAGCTGAGGCCAGCCACGTGAGTGAGCCCAGCCCAGGCCTGCCAAGGTCCCCAACCTGGAGACACATGAGCTAACTAAACGCCACTGTCTGCAGCCACTGGGCTCTGGGGAAGTGGGCCGTGTGGCATTATTGTGGCAGCATTTAGTGGCCATGACTGCTCCTCTGCCCGTACCACTCCCAGCAAGGCAGCCACTGTCATCACCTGCTTGAAGCCTACGTCTTTACCACACATTACACTAGTCCAGCTGGTTCTGGGCTACAGAGGGGGAAGACTCCGGGAGCTTATCAGGGCAGAGAAAAATGAGCCTGGGAGCCCCTGAGTCTGGAGCACCATGAACTGGATCATCCTGGCAACTCGAGGGTCCTAACTCGAAGCCTGTCAGAATGCCTCATAGGGCTGTCCTCCCTCACTCCTTAGAGCCTGTAGGTATAATCTTTGTCCTCATCCTAGTTGTACCAGAAGACAACCTAACGGCATTTCTGGGCAGCTCCTTGAGAAACGGACCAACAGGGAGCATCGGAGGCTGATGTCCTCCTGCCCGGGCCAACCTTGACCAAGAGAGATAAGAGCTTTGTTCACGAGCTTCCCCATGCTCCAGAGTCTAGAAGTGTTTTGGTCCTCAGGTAGAAAGTAGTTCCCTGCTTTGGAGCGGCCCCGAGACCTCATCTGCCCATGACACAGGTGGAAAGGTTCCCAGGGCAGGTGACAGACACCTCCATCTCCAAGGGCTTTTCATCAAGGGCCAGTTACACGCTTGGCTTCTCAGCTGGGGCCCCGTGGTCAGACGCAATGGCTGCAAGAAACCACTGCAGACACCCGATACCTTCATCTTCTCAGTGAGTCCAGCCACAAGTTCTATTTAAGGATATGATGGCAAAGTCCAGGTCCCTGCCCCTGTGAATCTTACAGTCCATAGGGGGGAGGCGGAGGTGCACACTAACGTAATCACTGCAGGTATGATGGAGAAGATCTGAGTGTTCTGCATCTGTGAGCGCAGAAAGACTTGGGGCTTCCCGGGCTCTGGCCAGTTCATCCCTCATGACACCCCTGAGGCCTTCCCAGATCTGCCGTGTGGGTGGGGCCAGCCCTTCAGTTCCAGGCCATCCACCCCAGGCTGGGACTGCCAGGTGCCTGGACAGACAGCCTCTTGGCCAGGGGAGGAGGCTGCCTCCTCTGCACATCCCTTTCCAGCCAGGATGTCAGAGACTCCCAGGCCCTGCTCCCTGATGAAATTAGAGCCCAGTGTTTTCACCACACCTGAAGAAGACAGCTAGGCAGGGTTTGCCCCTTGTTGGCAGATGTAAGGGTGCTGGTGCACTGAGTGTGCTGGCATGTGTCCATCTTAGGCTTGCCAGGCGCCTGTGTTGCCCATAGCTAGAGGGCATGGGCTGCCTGGGTAGGGAGTGCCCAGGCAGGACTCCAGGGCTCTGTTCTCACTGGCAGCTATACTCTCAGGCACCAGCTGCTGGGTCACCTGGGTCACCATGCTCCCCGGGGGAGGGGCAGTAACTCCAGACACCCTCAGGACTGTCTCGGGGGCCCTGAGCCATCAGCAGCACTTGGGCCCAGATCAGCTGCAGCATGGGGGACCCCAGGGGAGAGCCAAGCCAGCCCTGTTTCAAGAAAGGGGAGAAGGGAAATTCCTGGAACCAGGTGCCCAGGGAGCCATGCTCACTTCTCCCTGGGAGGCAGGGGGCACCCAAGAGCTGGTCCGGGCTGGGAGGCAGCACCTGGGAGCAGCCTGGCCCACCTGCAGAGCATGGCGCTGCACGCAGGTCCAGGGAAGAAACCAAAATCAAAGCTGCAAAGGGGCCGACTGCAGAGTGCAGACACATTCCAGCAGGGAGGGGACAGAGGAAAAGACAAGAAAGAAAGCAGTTGAGGCAGAGAGGGAATTTTCCTCTAGGAAAATCCAAGGCTTGTCTATCCCTTGAGACCTCAGTCACAGGCAGGGCACAGCAGGGTTCAGGAGCCTTGGCGGTGGGCAGGGCCAGTGGGGGGGCCCGAGGGAGGGGCAGTGGGTGGGGAGGGGACCCTGGAAGGAAGAGAAGGAAGGAGGAGGGGGGGGCTGGTGGGAGGAGCAGCAGATCCGACTGGGGCCACAGGTGGAAGAGCCTCCCAGGCAGGGACGGCCGAGGGACAGTGGGGAGGAGGGTGGCTCTCCCTGCTGGGGCGGCTGGCTGCCCAGGGAAGAGGCAGCGAGGAACCGACAGGAGAGTGGGCAGCCGTCTGGCACCTGCCTTTGTGCGGTGGGCGTCTGCGATGCGCTCAGCTGAGCGCGGCGGCTCCCGAGGCACCCGAGCGGGCACCCGAGCGCAGCGGAGGTGGGCAGAGCTCAGGCTGAGTTTTGCACCTGCGGCCAAAGGAACTCTCCCGGCCGTGGGACAGCGCGGCCCTGGTGGCAGAGGGCTGGCTCGCTCACCGTGCCGCCCTTAGCTGCCCCCTGGGCTGCCTTTTGTGCCCGAGTCTGAGGCAGGAACAGCCCCGACACACTCAGTCCCAGGCCCCGGCGCTGACTTGGGCACTCTCTTCCTTCCTCCTTGGCTGACTGCATTTCCAGGGCCTTTAGGTCGTTTCGTCAGCAGCCGGGGGGGCATTTTCCTAGACAGAAGGGGCAGAACAGTAGGACCCAGGGCCCCAGGGGTAGGGCCCGGGCCAGGGCAGTCTCCAGGGCTGGCAGCTGGTTCCTGTCAGAGGCCTCTGCTTCCCTCCGCTCCCCCAGCCCCGCCCCACCACACAGCAGCATCTTCTCCTCTTGTCAAGTGCAGCTTCATGCACACGTTCTCCAGAAGTGTTCTCCCAGCGCTCTGTACTGTTCTTTCCTGTCCTGATCCTCTCTCTCTCCGCCCCGCTCCACCTCTCTCCTAACCCCCGACTCCTCTCAGAAGGCGCCACCAATGTGGAGAGCTGAGGGGGCCAGGAGCACAGGCCTTCCCTTCTGGCAGCCAACGACAAAGGCACCAATAGCCGCCCTTGACTTTGCAACACTGTCAGGTGCAACCAGTCACTGGGGCCTGACCAGGTGGACCAAGGAGTCAGGGCTTTGCGCGTGTCTCTCTCCCTCTCTCCCTCTTTCTCCCTCTGAGATGAAGGAAAACTGAAAGAAAGGCCCCTTAGCCCACAAATTTCAGGAGTTAATTCAGTAATTCAGTTACATTTTCTCCTGAAATTTAAAATACCCTGTCTGATCACCAAGAGCTTTAGGTGATTCAAACGTTCCTACGTGGGGACGATCGCGCCTGACCAGAGGGGAAGGGATGTGTGGCAGCACTCAGCCCACCAGGCAGGCGAGGGAGGTCTGGAGCCTCTGTCGCTCCTTGAGCCCGCGTTCTTAGCCCTCACTCAGGAGAGACGGGGCCAGCGCCGGCGACTCCAGCTCCCGTGTGCATATATGTCACCTACTGCCCTTGGCAGCCAGGGCCTGCAGAGTGGCCTTTTTGCAGCAGCTGACGCTGTTTCCCCCAGAACTTCCCAGTCATGCGTCTCCACTTGAAGTAGAAAGAATTTTTGCCCTTTCTGGGGGTGGCATGTGCACTCAGACAATGATGACAATACATACTGTTTCGTAAGTCCCACTATGTATAGAGCACATATAACATTCCCTTTAATCCTCACCATGAACACACGAGGTAAGTAATACTATTACTCCTAGATTTAAAATGAAAAAACCCGGAGCCTTGTAACTTCCCCAAGATCACGCAGCTCATCTGTAGTGGAGCAGGATTTTGAACCCAGCAGTCACTCACCCCAGGGCCCAGCTACTGACCACAGACACGACTGCCACACGCTGAACCTGCCCCTCTCCACGGGCAAGCCTCGCCCTGGATGGGCCACGCAGCAAATGCATTAAACTCTGCACAGGTCACTGAGCTCAGTGCCTCGGGGACACCAGGAGACCGGCACAGGCCCTTGAAAAGCTTGACAGTTGGGAAATGACTCCAGGACAGAGGGGCAGCTGAGAAGGGGCAGGAGGATCTCAGGGCAGGCTTTGTGCAAGAGCTGGCGTGTGGGCTGGACCCCAGGGGAAAGGTGGGCTTCGACAATAAGGAGGCTCAGGATAGGGAGGCTGGTCCCAAACGATCAAACAGTGAGAAAGCAAACTCTGCACCTGACGTCATCTTTTCAAGAGGAGGCTTTGTGTTTATCACAGAGCTAGAGCGTCCTTTCCTTATCACCATGTACGTGGCTTCCCTTCACTCTTAAAATAAAACTTCAGAATAGCAACTCCCATGGGGAGCTGGTGACGCAGAACACAGTAGTGTCAGGAGCTTGGGCTGTGTGTCTCGGGGTTCTCTGGCCCCACCCCTTGCCTGTGAGTGAGCTGCGGGCCCCACTGTGCCTCAGTCCCCCAGCTGTGAAATGGGGTCGTGACTGTCCATACCCATAGGATGACTGCGATGATGGAATCAGCTAGCGCCCAGAGCAGGCGCTCACTGGACCGCGGCTGCTGCTGTTGCTACTAATTGCTAAGGGGCCTGCTCTGCCCCTGCCCTGCTCGCCGCCCCCCTTGGTGCCCAAGTGCCTCAGCCTGTTGAGCTCCCTTCTAGCCCTTTTGGTTCCTTCACTTATCACAGTATGGGAAATGGGAACATGTGGGGACAAGTTTGCCACGTCGCTGTCTGAAACTGTGGCTCATTCATACCATTTACAGATTTTTTTCTACCATATTTGCAATCTAAGAAGGCTTAATGTTATACAATTCTCAAGATGCTGCGAAGGCCCTGTGTATCTATTTACCTGCTAATGAATTAGTCAATCTCATAAAGACTCAAGAACGGCCACTCCTATATACACTAGGAATAGGAAAACTTCTTCATACAAGGAAATAACTCCTAATGGATGCTAATATTTAAACTTACCCTCTATATTCTCCCAGGTATCCTTTAATATGTCCATTATTAACTTCTCCCCTGATTATGGACAGTTACTCACAAAATTGCCGTCTTCCTCTGCAGTTCACATTGAACACTGAAGGAATGTAGCAGGCACCTCTGGCTGCGGCCGCCTCCAGCTCAGCGGGTCTGATCCCGTATTTCTCAGGCGGGATGTCTTCTATCCAGAAGTATGAATCCAAACAGGGTAATTGTGTAGCAGAACAGGTGATAATTATGCAAGAAACAGTGTACTGTCTTTTAGAAGGTCAGCTCTAAAGGTCAAGGGGCGGACGTCTTGATTAAGGAGGGAAAAAATGTCAGCTATGCTGCTGTGTGCAGAAAAAGGAATCTACTCCTCCATTGACAAAAATGTCCAGCCTGCTTCTTGCTGACCCTCAGAGCTAGCTTTTATGGCTTGTTGGCAAATCTAAAAGAATGCACTTTTTTGGAGGAAATGCCCCTCTGTATTTTGCATGTCCCCAGACCCCTTTTCTTCAATTGAGTATTTGAAAGACACTTTCATGAGCTCAAATCTTTCCCATCCCTCCCGCACCTCTGTCCCTACACCAAGAGTGGTCAAATCACATGAGTTTGTCCCTTCACCAGACAAGGAATCTATACAGTTGCACCTTTCATTAACTATTCCATATTCCCCAAAGCATCCTTAAAATTATTGCTTTCATTTTATATCTGCATACACTCTATTTCTCAAACTTAAATGTGTGCTCCTGCCCTGGACCTACCCTCCTAGGCACCTGGTGAACCCTCTATTCTTGAGCTGTTTTTGTGGTTTACGATATTGGATAATTTTTTAATTTATTGAAGATCCCTGATTCTTGCCTCTAAACATATGAGTATCTTTTAGGAACATGGTTTAATAATCTATCCAGATTTAGTAAACATTATAAAAGTTTAATAATTAAAACAACTTTGAAATGTAAGCACTATATACAGGCTGCCAAAGAACAGAATTTATTTGCAATTAAATGCTGACGTCGATGTCTTCCAATGTTTGTTAACTCCTCCTCCAGAGAGTCAGAAAAAGCAGCGTTCTTCCAAATTAAGGACTCTCAGAAAAGTATTTACTTTGAGGAACTTTTAGAGCTTAAAAAGCAAGTTGGCAAAGATAACTTATATGCCATTAAAAGGTAGTAATATAAAAGGGAATGTCAATGCATTTTCAAATGCCCGTTAATAATTTATCTGATTTACTCTCACATATAGTAGCTTGAAATAATAATAGAAAAGCTAAAGTCAAGAGATGAGCTTTAAGCTTTTGCTGCAAGTCTGATGGTGTGAAGGGGTTTGCAGTCTAATTTGGGGTCTCTCAGTGGTTGGCATTTTGTTATCTGAGTGCCCTTTTGCATTATACTATTAGCCTGGTCTCACTGTAGACTCTTTGATAGGTTACATTGATAATGTGACTGAACATAATTTACGATGATAAATAGTATGGAAAGTCAATTTTCAGAGTAGTCTTGGAATTTACAGAGTAGTCTTGGAATTGATTTAACTGACGCCCCAGGAAGACTCTGACCCATTCCAGAGTCTTCCTGGGGCAGTGTCTAAATTGCCTGCTACTGATTCCAGGAGAACACCTGATGGAACACCGGAAGGAAAGAAGACCTTCATGAAGGGGGGGTCCCACTTCATTGACTCCGATCTGTTCCCCTGAGAGGAGTCCACACCCCTGGATGGCAAGTGAGTTAAGAAAACCACAACCTAGAGAAGGAACGAATACACTGTGGTCCATCCAACCTAGATTAGAGAAATTTAACAAGCAAGAAGTAGCATATTTGCCACTTTAACAACTTTAAACATTGATATAAATGGTACCTGTTAAAGTGCACAGATCAGCTGTTGGTACAATGAATTGAGATTTTACTCCTAACTCTTTACTGACTTGGGCTTGCAGAGCAGTATTTTATGTATCTGTTTTTAAATTTTGCCTTCCTAATAATTCATCCTTCTTTTTGTAATTTATAAAATATTGGTCCATGATGCTTTGGAGAGTTTTAAAAGCAGTGTTTTTACCAAAGACAGAAGTGCTATCCTAGGAAGGAATCCAGATCCCTGAACACCCTTGAGGATGGACCAGAGCCAGGGCTGTCCACCAGGGACTATGAAAGGAGATGAGTCAACTTTCATATTTAAAAAGCAATGATAATAAATATTATTTACATGTATGTATTTATGCTATAAATGTCAAAATGATGCCTGGAGAGAGTGGGGTGGGAGGAGTAGGACTGAGAAGGGGCTTCAACTGTATCAGTTTTGTTTAATGGATCCTGTGTTCACAAATGTACATTGTGTTTTTTCTCATATATTTCTGCATGTCTCTGACATTGTATTAAGTGAGTTTATAAATCAAACTAAAAAGAAGGTATTTTTAAAGATCATTAATATAATGGATAATAGCTGACATAAATGTAAAGAAAAATATTTTTGTAAATATTTTGCATTAGCAAAAAAATGGGCTGATCTTCTACAGTCATATTATTAATTATAATAATATTCTGCCTGAATCCAGTATTGCTTGAAATGCATAATATGCAATTAAACCTGTGTTAGTTAACTACCAATATAGCATGTAGAGAACTGAACATATAATGAAGATTCTAATCTTAACTCTATTATTTTTTTTAAATCTGAAGTTTTCTCAAAAGCTAGTTGTTATCATCAAAGCCCCTACATGCTTCCAAAGAAAAATTATACATTACTTGAAATGCAGCTTGACAGCCTACTTAATTCAGGTTCCTCATGAAGATACACACTGTCTTTCCTGTGTGCAGCCCATTCATTATTTGAATTGTCAATTTCTTTGCCACCTTCTCTTGTAAACGTTCTGTTATCTCAAACCTCAGTAATGAAATTGTTACTGGTGTCGGAGAAGCTGTGCTTAGTTGGGAATTTCTATTACTGAAGCACCAAAATGATTTAATTCAATGCTTACCCTGAGTTATTTGACATAGGCAATCCCCTATCTATCTATATATGTACACCTAATGATTTATGTATAGATGCATACACATACACACACACATCCACATTTATAGACCGGTGTGGGGAAAATACTGCAAATAGAACCACTGAAAACCAGACCAATGAGATTTCAAATAAATGTGCAAATGCTATAGTTTTGAAGACTGAACCAACAGCCTGAGGGAACTAAATCTACCCCACACCCCCAGGCCTGAGTTCACAGGGAGAACCAATAGAGGAAGAAGAGGCAGTGATTTAGTCTGTTCACCCCATGTTCAGAAAAGGAAAAATATGTAGCTGTGCCACTTCTGGGAACATCAGAAGCAAAGGCTCCAACAGGGCCCAATTCCAAATGCGGATGGCCAATGACTTTAATTCTGTAACAACACTGTACATAACTGTTTATTGGGAACATGGGCTTATGGGTTCCTAGGTCCATGGCTGAAGAATAAGGACTGCAGAGCAGTAGCAAGTAGGAAACCTGTTTTCTTCAGAGAGTACGGCCAGTGGCCCCCATGGGCTGGGTTACAGGTGTGCTGGATTCCTTTACCTTACTCAAGGAGCCAGACAAGACTTGGGGCAGTCTTCTCCAAGGGAGACTCTGGGGACCAGGTGAATTGGTGAAACTGTTTGCTGGCTTCTTATTCTTATAGTCCAGTCAGTCCAATAGGGAGGGATTGGGGGATTTCAAAGACCAATATAAATACCCTTCTGTCCATGCCTTGAGTCACTTGGGCCAATTGTATGCTTTCCCAAGCCAGAATGCTTTCACCCAACCATCTCCAGCTCCTCTACGCCTTCCTCCAGAGTATGTTACTCTGACCGTCTCTATGGATACAGAGCTGCTGTGAGATCTATCGCCCACTGGAATTCATTTGTTAATGTGCCAGTCTTGCTTATGGCAGTGAATACCCTGAGAGGAGAGACTTTTTCATTTACCCCAAGCCTAACTTGGAATTTCATATGTACTTGTCATTCAATATATTCACCAACACAGTTTTTGAAAGCCTTTTCAGTGACAGACACAGTGCTAGGGTGAGCTACTGAATGGATGTTTGGATAAATAAGCAACGATAACCTTAGACCTCTTCTTGTAAGTGACCTCATGTGACAGAAAGAAAGCCGTGACACTGCTTTTTTGAAGCTCACGCCTCAAACATGCACCCGACCCCACCTTCGCCGTTGCACTTTGCTGACCCCCAGTCGCTCCTCTCCACCACGGGAGACCCTGGCCCCTGGCCACAGTGCAGCTGTCCACCTCTGGCTCTCCCGGGAGTTCAGTGTCCACCTGGGCCCTCGTTCCGGCCACTCAGTCTCCTCACCTCCCGCGATCTTTTCCTTTATCCCACCATCCTTCCAGAAGTCACACCCTGAGCCTCATCTGCCCAAATCGCCATCCAAATCCCCACAACAGGCGTCGGCAGCCTCTCCCCGCAGCTTGCCTGTCCAGTTGTCACCTCTATTCCTTGACACCCTCCCCCGCCGCCCGGGACTGCTCTGTCACAGACGCCTTTACTTTCTCCAGCCCACCAGTCTGCTCCTTTCTGCACCTCCCTCTGATCCCCGGGCCACCACTAAATAACATTCCCGCCAATATCCTAAACTCCCGCCCACCTGGACGAATTCGGCGCCCTGCCTTGTGTGCCGCTGGGCTCCCCCAGCAAACAGCAGCGTCAGGACAGAAGAGACATTCGTGATCACCAACCTCAACGAGGACGTCACCCTGCCCTGCAGTCCTCGTGCCTTTCTCCGGTTGACTCATCCCCTCCTCTCTACGGCGACTGTGTCACACCTTCTCCAGTCTGCGCACACTTTAGCCGCGACACCGCGCTCTGCCCTCCCCTCACGCACATCCTGCTTCTCAGAGGAAACAGGTGTCATCGCACAGAAACTCCATTAATTCCCTGGCCCCACCTGTGAGTCTATCTACATCCACACGTGTCCCCTCTCTCCCGTCCCGCCTAAGCGCAGAGGAGCCGTCTCCCTGCAAGCCGCTCACCCTCCTGTCCTTCCAGCTCAGTCCACTCCGCGGCTGCCTGTGCCCTGCGTGCGTGTACGTTTCACTGCCTCCCTCAACGCCAACTCGTCGGCATCTGAACAGACTAGAATCTCGCCCATTCTAAAAGGCTCTGCCTCCCGGAACCCCACGCTCCTCCCTGGCCACCAGCCCACCCTGTGCCCCCTTGACTAGCTAGAGCGAGACGCAAAGCCTCTGCTTCCTCCCTTCTCGTTGCTTCTTCCGCTGGGCCCGTCGATCCCAAAGCGGCTCACGCAAAGGGCACCCGTGAAGCCTGTGCTGGGAAATTCCACAGGCGTAGTTTAGCCTTCAAATTACTGCAACATACTTGACCTTTCGGCAGCGTTTGGTACTATTGACCGCCCCTCCTCCAATAAGCCTCTCCTCCTCTGAGTTCCGCATGCCCCTCTCCCCTCCCCTACTTGGCCAATATTGTTATTATCTGACACTGTTCTGCAAGGCGGGATCCCTGGCCTCTCCTCTCCTTACCTCCACGCTCTCTCGAGGTGGCCTCGCCCAGGCTCACAGCTGCATCACCCTCTGCTACGGGTTGAATTGTGCCCTCCAAAAGGTGTCAAAGTCCTAACTGCAAGTTCCTGTCAAAGTGACCTTATTTAGAAATAGGGTTTTTGCAGATGATAAAGTTAAGATTAGGTGATTCAAGTGGGGCCTAGTCCAGTGTGACTGGTGTCCTTATAAAAAAGGGAAATTTGGACACAAAGGCAGACACACATAGAGGGAAGGCAGTGTGAAGACACAGGGAGGGACGGCTGTCTACAAGCCAGTGTACACCTGGGGCTACCAGAAGCTAGGAGAGGGGCCTGGAACAGATCCCCCCTCACATCCGTCAGAGGAACCTGACCTGCCGGCACCTTCCTCCAGACTTCTTGCCTCTAGAACTGTGAAACAGTAAGTTTCTGTTGTTCAAGCCACTGTTTTTGGTACTTTGTTATGCAGCCGTAGGAAACTAATGCACCATCTAGTCCCAAATTTATACCTCTAATCTAGACCTCTCTGACAAGCTATGGGTCATAATTTAAATTAGTTACTTGACATCTTCAAGTGGATGTCAAAAAGACACCACAAATCGAACATTTCCGAAACTAAACTGTGTTCTTTTGCACACTCCGCTACCAAATTGACAAAACAAAACAAAAAGAAATCCAGGGTTTTCCACCTCAGGAAATCATATTCTCATGTGCCAGAAACATGGTGGTAATTCCTAAAACCTCTAAATCCTAACCAAGTCCTTAGAAATTCCTTTTGAATCATCCACTATTTCCTAACTGCACTGATAACTCCATGGTCAAAGATTCCCTCCTTTCCTTCCTGGCAGAGAGAGATCAGGGAGCCCATGTAGGAGCTGCAGTAGCAGTGCCACCAAAATCCAAGCCTAAGCCTGCATCTCTGCCGCCTCACCCCCTCCACCACCACTCTCTCCCCGGCTCCCCAGGGCTCAGCCACCATGGGCTTCCATTTCCTTAAACACACAACGTCTCTTTCCCCACAGGGCTTTTGCATATTCTGTTGCCTCATCTAGAATCCTGTTCAGGGGGCCTCCTCTCCACCACTGTCCCTGGTTTCCACACTTAGGTTTTTTGGTATAATTTATTTCTCAGTTTAAATGTCACATTCCAAACCATGCTTCCTAGCACAGATTGTCTAGAGGGGAACTGATCATAATCCTGAGACACAATCCTGAATGTTGAAATCCCGAAAGATCAAAATCTCCAAAGTCTAAAACCCCAAAGATATGATTCTGAAAAAAAAAATTTTTTTAATTCTTTAAAAGATATTTATTTACGTTTTTAAAAGGGGATTTATTTGAGAAACATATAACAACTTGACAGAACAATCCATAGGCCACCTTACACAATAAAATAGGCAATAATAATGTACATATTTTTTGCAAGCATAAACACTCAAGTATACTAACGACAGTCACACGGGTATAAGAGTTATGAGCAGTAAACTGTATTCATAAAGAAATAGGCCAAAAAGGGAAATGTACAAATGCGTATCACCATGATTGGTAATTATGTGCATCCAGCTTTATAACTTTGGTCATCTGAAATACTATGATAAACACCCTAAGTGTTTTGACAAGATTGATGAAAAACTGAGATGGGTCACCACTGCATATGCAGTAGCCCAAAGAGCTGAGATCTTGAGAAATTTTATCATTCACAAATGCAGATGTATAAAATGATATCTCTTTATTCAACATTTTTATGTACGTGCATAATGCTTACACACAAAGTCAATATTATGATAATGCACTTTTGTGTAGTCAAATTTGCAAAAAAATGCATAAAACAAATTAGAACACTCTAAAAGTCTCTGCACAGTTTATGCCTCCAGTTTTGGAAATGATGCAAAGAAGAAATATGTGGCATAGTGAATTGTACAAAATAATGCTATTAAAATAGTAGGAGAAAAAAACTAAAGAAAGAAAAGAAAAAGAAACAAAACAAAACTATCCTGTGATTGTGATTTCCAAGATTTTAGACTTGATTTAGACTTTAGGAACTTTGGTCTTTTGGGATTTCAGCATTTGGGATTATGGCATTCAGAATTATGGTGTTTGGGATTGTGTCTTTTGGGATGAGGATCCAAATCCAACTAGAACTGTTCCTTCCCAAGCAGTTGTCTATCCCAGCCCTATTGCTTTCTTTCATACAGTTGATCACATTGGCAAACATTTTATGTAGTTACTATGTACTTGGTGGTGGCCCGTTTCCCCACTAGAATGTAGATTTTGAGAAGGTAAGGGCTGCGTCTGCCTTGTCGATCATTCCATGTGCAGTGTCTGGGGGTGTTCCTACGCACTCAAAAGTCCGCCTGGCTTTGGAGCCTCATTACCTACCACACTATCCTTCATTCAGATCTGCACAACTCCCACATTATCCTCCATCACATCCCATCAAGGCAAGAATCACACACAGTTTTGATCACCATTGTCTTCCAGTGCCCAACATAGCGCTGGCACTTCACTGCTTAAAAACATATTTGTTTGATGAAAAAATGAATTAATGTGCCCAAAGTTACATAGCTTATTAAAGGCCGACCTGGAACTAGGACTCAAGATTTTTAACTCACTGTCTTGAGTGTGAAATGCCATCTTTCTATGGTTTTAATTTGCATTTTGGTGATTACTAACCAGGGCAAGTATCATTTTTTATGTTTATGGGCTGACTCATTGTTGAATATATTCTTCTACATTGTACTGGCTTTCTTTCAAGCTTGGCAAATTGACCATTAGTATTGTCACGAGTCAGATATTTGGCCTAGGAATATTAACAGCAGAGCTGCTTTGGATTTGCTTTGCATAAATATCTAAACAGAAGAAAGTCTGCTACTAAAGGTAATAAAGAGGATTTCTGATTCTGAAAAAAAATGGAGTCATAGGAACCAGATTTACTCTTTCACCTAAAAAATCTAAGAACAACCTAAGTGTGTGAAACAACAGTTTTCAAACATTCGATACCGGCCAACACTTGACAGTGATCCTTGAGAGATGGAAATCAATGAGGGGTGCCCTTTGGTTGTACCAGTTATTGGCTGGAAAGAGTTTTTAGGCTGCAGCTGAAGGGGAAAGAATCCAGCCTGAACCCAGAGATGTCCCTGACTTGAGATGCAGTTGGGAGTCTGGGAAAGACAAGGTCCGTACACCTAAAACTACCAAATGCTGCTGAGACAAAATAAAATGAGAGATACACTGTGTTAATGGGTTGGAAGATTCAATATTGTTATGTCAAATCTCCCAAAGTTGATCTACATATTCTATACAATGCTAATGAATATCCAAATAGGCTTTTTTTTTTGGTAGAAAATGAGAATCTGTTTTTTAAAAATGAAATCAAATATCTAGAATGGCCAAAAAAACCTTGAAAAAAAAATTGGAGGACCTATAGGACCTTATTTTGAGACTTATAAAGCTACTGTTACCCAAATAGTCTAGTGTTAGTGAAAAGATGGAAAACTGATCATTGAACACAATAGAGTCTAGAAATAGACTCACAGATATATGGTTGTTGATTTTCAAGTGAAGTGCAAAGGTAATTCAATGGTGAAGTATAGTTTTTTTCCACCAAATGGTTCTGGAACATATGGATGTTCATATGCTGAAAAAGAACCATAACCCACTTCTCACACCATATTAAAAAATTAACTCAAACTGAATAGCAGACCTAAATGTAAAACCTAGATACATAAAACTTCTAAAAGAACACACAGGAAAAAACATTGTGACTTTGGATTAGGCAAAGATTTAGTAAATATAACAAAAAGCACAGCCATAAAATAAAACAATTGATAAATTGGATTTCATCAAAATTAAGAACTTCTGCTCTTTCAAAAACACTGTTAAGAAAATGAAAATATAAACCACAGGCTGGGAGAAAGCATTTGCAACTCATGTATCTGATGAAGGACTTTTATCTGGAGCATGTTTATAAAAAACTCTCAAGTGCAATAATATGAAAACAGCCTGATAAACATGAACAAAAGGTTTGCAGTGACATTCCATGAAAGACAGTACAGATGACAAATAAGAACATGACATAAGCTCAACATCATTAGTCGTAAAGGAAATGCAAATTAAAGCTACTCCAAGATACCACTGCACACCTTTAGATTGGCTAAAATTTTTTTAAAAACTGACGATATCAACTATTTTTGAGAATGTTGAGTAACTGGAACGCTCATTCACTGCTGGTAGGAAAGTGAAATGTGCAAAGACTTTGGAAAACAGTTTGGCAGTTTCTTAGAAAGTTAGACATACCTGCCACGTGACCCAGCCGTTTGTATGTAGGTATTACCCCAGGAGAAAAGGACAAAGACTTGTACCTGAATGCTTATAGCAGCTTCACTCACAACAGCCCCAAACCAGAAACAATCCAAATGTCCATTCACAGGTGGCTGGATAAACAATGGAATACTACTGAGCAATAACAGGCATGTGAACTAGTGTTCTGGAACAACACGTATAAATCTCAAAGTAGTTATGGTGAGTGAAAGTCATCAGGCCAAAAAAGAGAGTTCGTGGTATATGATTCCTTTTATATAAAATTCTAGAAAATGCAAACTAGTCTATAGTGACAGAAAATAGATCAGTTTGCCCAAGAATGAGGGCACAGGGAAGGGATGGATTACAAAGTGCATGCATGTTCTACCTTTGGTGGCAATGAATATGGTCGTGAATTTGATTGTGGTGGGTGTACACATATGTCAAAACTTAACGAAATTGGATGCTTTAAATATGAGCAGTTATTGTCTGTCCGTTACACTTCAATAAACAAAGAAAAGCAAAGATAAAACAAAAATGGAGACCATTTCTGCTCAGAATGTTTTTAGTCTAAACTGATGGTTGTTTAAATAGAAAATAATAATCATTTTAAGAGCTCAGATTTTTCTGTTAATCATGATCCTTACAGGAGTGATTAGAAACCCAGAACAGATAAGAATTATGCCATTATTCTCCGTTCTTAAGAGGGATGGGACACTAGAAACAGCAAGGGCTCTCCGAGCCACACTTTCCTACCTATAAATTGGGAGTAACAGCACCTACCCACAAGATTACCTGGGTGTGCCCACTGTGATCACAGGTTCCTTATAAGGGGAAGAGAGAGGCAGCAGAGTCAGAGGAAATGTGATGACCAAAGCAGAGGTTGGAGTGACGTGATTGTTGCCTGTGAAGATGGAGGAAGGGCCAGAAGCTAAGGAATGCAGGCAGCCTCCAGCAGGTGGAAAAGGCAAGGAACTGGCTTTTCCCCTAAGCCCCCAGAAGAAATGCAATCCTTCTGAGCCCTTGAATTTAGCGCAGTGAAACACATTTGCTACTTCTGACCCCCAGAAAAATAAGACAATAAATTTGTAGTAGTGTTGGCATCTAAGTTTGTGGTGATTTGTTATAGCAGCAAGAGGAAACTAATACATAACCTACCTATAAATCCTTCGTTTCCTCAAAGACCACCATGAGGGTCTTCCCTTCCAGAATGAATACCCCAATTCCTATGTGTCTCACAGGAACCATATCAATCTGTTGTTATCTTTGTACCTCTCCACACACACCTCAAGTTCTTCTCTGAAAATGAAGCTCAGATACGGACAAAGCACATGCTATTGGGGGCCCGACCAGCACTCCGAATAATGGGTCACCCCTTCCTCCACGCAGTTCCTCACGCTTCCCAGTTCTCCTTACTTCAGCGTTTCCCTCTTGGGAAAAGTGACTTGTTTGGATTTCTATCTCTTCTTGCCATCCTCTACCCTTCTCAGAGACTTAAATCCTTTGCTCTCAGTTGTGAATTAATACACTAATTAATACCCCTACCTCCATTTCTCTGCCCTTCACCACCTTTGTAATTTTTTCAGCAGTTTTGGTAAGAAGAGTGAGAACTGTCTAGATCACAAAGTCTGGTTGATTATAAATGTGAAAATGCATATCAGATAAAGATGGAAATATGTGACTGACATATTTTTATCTCAAAGGGAAAAACCTCAGTCAACCTCGAGATTGCATCTGTTTGAGCTGAAAACTGTGGCCTTTTAGGGCCAAGCTGGTCACTGTCATCTGCTGCCCATCTGGGGCATGATTAATTTCAAGTTATCAGTATAATTAATGATCTAAAAATAAGTCAGAAATAATAACAAGGTTAAAAACCAAGGCCTGGTGATGTTGATGTTAATGTCAAACCTAGTTAAATGGGATTTATCACCTGGATCTGATTAAGCCAAACATAAAAAACAAAATAATCTTTGATTTACGTGTGTTCAAAGATCACCTTTCTTTGTTTTTCTAGGAATAAAATCAGAAGGTCAGCTATGCACAATAAATAATTTTAACTTTTTTTGTAGTTTTCCAAAAACAAACGAGAGATGCCTATGTATCTTCAGGATCCTAAGGTTACCAAGGTTTCTCAACTTTGGCACTATTGACACTTAGGACAACATAATTCTTCGTTTGGGGGCTGTCTTGTGCTTGTGGGATGTTTAGCAGCATCTCTGGCCTCTACCCACTAGATGCCAGTAGCAGCCTCACACAGTCCTTATAATCAAAACCATCTCCAGCCACTGCCAAGTATCCCCTGGGGACTGAGAACACTGAGCTAACCAACTTACCTGCTTAATAATAATTAAAGCAAATACTTTGTAACAGTGTTCTGATGCGATTTTAACATTTAACCTGCCTTTTGGTCTAAAATGTAGGACTCGGTGACAAGCTATTTTCTCCATACCTCCAAGGAGATTTGGGGAAAATTATCTGTTGCCTGTTAACTATTAAAACTCTACTCTTCTGTTTCCAAAGATTAGTGGTATTTATTCCTCTATACTCAGAGACTCCAATTTTGCAAAGATAATAATAAAGAACAGTCTGTATTCATTTTACTCTTTTCTCACTATCATTACTCAGTGAAGAACAGGAAACTTCAACACTTCCCACCTGCGGTCCTTAAAGACAGGCTCCCAGTTACAGATGAGCAGGACCTACCCACTGCTTGCAGGGGTGGGGAACCGGTGGCCTTGGGGCCACATGTGGCCTTCTGGATTCTTGAGTGCAGCCTTCTGACGGTATCCAGATTTTACAGGACAAATCCTTTTAATAAAGGGATTTGTTCTGTGAAGTTTGGATTCAGTTTTGAGGCTGCAGGTTCCAGGATGACAGAAGCTGGGGCCTGTAAGGCATCTTCCAAATAACGCTGGCCATGAGTCTCCTCTACCACATCCCTGCTTTTATTCTAATAGAAAGTTCTGCCTTTATTAAGGAAGATTACATCATCCTCCAGCTTGCACTCTAACTTTACTCTCTAGAGCCCTGGTGGGATACATCTACTTCCTCCTTTATATAGTAGCCCTTTGAAAAGTTGAAGTTCCATTCATACAATATTAAGATATGTTTCCAATTCTTACCAGCTGACGTGAGCCCACGTAGAGTCTTTTTAGCTATAGTTTTCCCATAGGTTTGGTCAAAGGTGCTTTTGTGGAGCAGTCTAAGCCCCTTATACTTTCATAATAGAGTTTCCATTAGAAAACTTTTCTGAGTTGGAATCTAGAGGGCCAGGAGTACATCTTCTTTATGCCAAAACTGTAAGAATGACAAGAATACCCCTCATTGGCATGAATAGGCTCCGACTCCAAAGCATGGAGGACATTGCTTCATAACTGAAAGGAAGGACATTTTGTTGTAACTCCTTGTTACTTGTCAAAAAAAAAAAAAAAGGTCGAAGAAGCAAAAAACACACCCAGCACGTGCCAGCCTTCAAGGAAGCACCACTCACCCCTGAGCCTGCACCCTCACACAGTGCCTGGGACATAAGCGAATTTAATCTCCCAGCTAAATCTGTTGTTTCAATATTCAATGACTTCACCCCAAAGCTGCATAAATACTGACTGTGAGTAGGGTTGGTTTGCAGCTGGATAGGGAGTTCTGTGGGAAAGCACCCAGAGATCCCCTTAAAAACTAAGTCCAGCTGCTTTCTCGCCCGCTAGCAAGAAGGTGGACTTTTCTAGGTAAATTCTTATTTATGGTCCAAGAATGTAATGCATTCTGAGGGGTCTGAGGGGACGGCTGGGGGATGGCAGGCCACATGCACATGGTATCAGGTCCCGGGCTGAGAATGTCATTGGCAGAAACTGGCATCAAGCATTTGACATCTGTGAAACATCAGCCTTCTTGAGAAGTGTACACTTTCTCTTATTTGTAGACAGGATTTATTGCCATGGATGTGCTGGCAAGGGCAATGTATTTGATAATGTGCATAACACATTGTTGCAAGGAACAGTACTGACGTTGGTCACAGACTAGTTAGTAGTGGATCAACTAAAACCATTAATAAAAATATAGTGGTCCATGTAAAAGAGACAGTTGAAAACTGCTTCCTTGAATTGCAAATGTAATTGAACCCACCTGCGACACTCCATCTTTCTATGCAAGATAACGTCCTTCTACGCAAGGTAATGAGCTGTGATTCTGCGGGTACAAAGTACCAGGTTAGGAACCCGAGATGCCATGGTGGGCCAAGCTTGGGGGACACTCTGTTCAGGACCCTTCATGACAGCAGGTTCATTGCTGTCTGTGTGGCAGCTCAGATCATGGACTTTTTAAAACTCCATGTTTCCTAATGCTTCTGTTCTTTTCTGAAAGCACAGGGGCCTGGGCCTTAGCCCTGGCCCAGGCACATAATACGGTGCTTGGAGCGCACTGGTGAAAATGGCAACAACAAGTAGCTGTCAGGGCACAGCTGGTCTTGATGGATATTCTCATGCAGCACTGTAAACAGAGTAATAGTAGCTGACTCTTCCTAGCTCTTGCCACTTGCCAGGCTCTGTCAGAAGCACTTTGCATATACGTGGCAGCGGCTGCTAGCAGTCATCTAACTCAGGCAGTCTAGACAGTGTTTCCCAACACCTCGCAGCCACATGTGGCCATGTCCCCAAGGTCCAGTCAATGGAATATGAACTACAGAGGCAAGTTTGCCATGAAGCTAAGGAATCTTAGGCTGCAGGATCCCTCCCCTGCCTGGTCCCTTTCAACCCCTGGGACAGGCTGTAGCAATCTGGTCACAGGCCACTTTGTATTCTTTTCTTAATGAGTGTCCCCCAAATTACATTCTCTTTAGGCCTCACCATACCTGGGACCACCCCTGCCAACACTCTTCCCTGGTCCGTGGGTGGGATGGCAAGTCCCAGGTAGCCCTGGAAATCACACGTAGAAGATGCAAAGCCTTCATTAGCCTAATCCCTGCGGATTTTGTGGAGCAGAGCCATTCACCTCTACCAACCAGGCACATCTGCACTGGGCTGTTACCTAGGCAGTAAACTTTTATTGTGTCAAGCCACCAAAATGTTGGGCTTTGTTTATTATAGTGCTTAATGTTACCTTAGCTAATGCATGGTCTCCTTATTTTATTTAACCCTCACAATCACCCTATATGCCTCATGTTGCTCTAAAACACAGAGACTTAAGGAAGTTATACAAGGTCAGACAGCTTTTAAGAACAGAGTTAGACTCATGCCTCCTGCCCACTGATGCAGGCAGCACATCAGCTGGGGCTGAGGGCACACGGCTGAACTCTAGCCCTCCACTTACTACCAAGAACCTGGACTTGAGGAGTGTCAGGGAGTGTTCTGGGCCTCAGTCATCACTGCAAATGGGCCTAAGTATCCTACTGACTTCATAAGTTGCTGTGAGGGTTAAATAAAATAATCCATGTAAAATATTTAGCAGAGTGCTTGGCTTGCAGTGAACATTCAGTGAGTATTAGCGCCTATCATTACAACGACCCTGTGGTCATCACCATCCTTTCCTCTTCCTGCACGGGCAGCTTTCTATGTCTACTATACTAAAGCCTCATTCTGAGTAAGGAGTCTCATTCACTGCTGCTCTTCATGGAAGATTTTGCTTTTCAAAAACAAAACAAAAAACAACCCAGCAACCCACCTGCCCACCCTTCATACCCACCACTGACCCAAAATCTCCCAATCTGATTTTCTGCAAACAAAGGTCATTGTGGGATGATTATTTTATTCTCTTGGTGCTATGGACTGAGAAACATATTTACCTCTTGAACAAGTTTTCTCAAAGAACGTTGCCTGTGGTCACACAAACAACATGCATGATGCTGGCAATTCTAACCCTTGCTCTTTTTCCTTATTGGCCTTGCTATAAAAATCAGTCTTATCAATATATGGAAGGAGAGAAGGAAGTAATAATACAAGAACAGCTGGTCCTTGGGAGGCTGGAGTTCACTAACTTTGCAGTGTGAAGCCCAGTGGAGGAGAACTTTCTTATGACCACAAAATCCCCATGAATTTTCAAGGAGAAAAGAGGAACAAACAGGAAAGTCATCTGAGAGTGTTGTGAGCTCAAGGTTTGCGCGTTTGCTTCAGACAGAGTCCACTAAAACATGGTTTTTATTATTTTTACTGTACTGTGTATTGATTAGACCTTCAGTCCCAATCTGATGACTGCATTTTGCAAGCACAGGATTTCTTGTCTGGAATCAGCCCCAAACCACACTTATGTCTCAAAGAGAGGGGCAGGAATGTATTAAAAAGAAATGACAGCAGAGGTTCTCAGATGGGCTGCCCTGGAAGGCTATTTGAATGGTTATTCTGCCCTTAAAAACCATCCCTTCCTCACCAGCCCTGACCAGGATCTCTGGCCATGCCCCTGCCCCGCTGAGGGAGGTCCTGCCCTATCTGGGACTCTGCCTGGTCTTGACCTTGAGCAGGCCTTATCTCTTTTCAGTGTTTTCTCACCAGGTTAGTGGGACATCAGGCAAATAAAACTGCAGCCAACTTAGCTTTCTCTTCTTGCCACACAGGTTTTGGAATTTGCAGGGAAGACACTCAGGGTCTCATCCTGGGACTCTCAATACGTAATATTGTCACAACCCACTCATACATAGCAATGTCCCGTTCCTGGAAGACATTCGCCTTCAGTTCTTCAACCATCTTTCAACAGCAGTTCGTCAACAGATATTTATGAGTAATTACTGTGTTAGGTGCTGGGGCAATCATGGGAAACAAGGTAGCTGTGGTCCTGCGCCCTGGGCACCCACAGCCTGTGGGGAGTATCTGTCTGTGCAGGGAAGCAGGCAGATACAGTACAGGGTGATTATGGAAGACAAGGGACATGCAGGGCCCTAGAAGAAGCCACTAACCCAGACTTGGGGAGTGTTGGGCAAGACTTGCTAGAGGAAGAGGGAGTAGGACTTGTCCAGGTGAAGGAGGCGGGGGAAGGAGAACAGGGGAGAATATTCCAGAAGGAAGAGCAGTTTCAAAGTCCTGGAACAAGTGTGCACCCTGAGTTTAAGGATTTGGAAGAGCACTATGGGAAGAGCGGAGTGTAGGAAGAAGGGGGCAGTGAGTGAGGAAACTGAGGGGCAAGGGGGACAGGCCAGGGCGTGCTGGCCCCGGAGACCACGTCAAGGAGTTTGAGTTTTATCCTAAGGGCAATGGGGGAACAACAAAGGATTTTAACCAGAGATGTGATTTTACATAACCAGAGATTTACATTTTATAAACTACTCTTGGCGATAGATCAGTTAACTAATAGGACAAGTCTGGAGGCAAAGGATCAGTGGGGGGCAGCTGCATTAGCCCAGAGGCATGTGGATGGGGGTCCAGACATGGCGGCATTCATGGGGGCACGGGGTGGTGGGCACACTGGAGGGACAGTTAGCAGGCAGAACTGATTGGTGATTCTCTTAGTCTGTCCAGGCTGCTATAACAAAATCTCATAGACTGGGTGGCTTATAAACAACAGAAATTTATTTCTGACAGTTCTGGAGGCTGGAATTCCAAGATCAGGCGCCAACAGATTCAATGTCTGCTGAGCTCCTGCTTCCTGGTTCACAGATGATGCCTTCTCCCTGTGTCCTCTTTCAGGAGGGCACTAATCCCACTCATGAGGGCTCTGCACTCATGACCTAATCACCTCCCAAAGGTTTCACCTTCTAATACCATCATCTTGGGGGTTAGGTTTCAACATATGAATTTTGGGGGGACATAAACATTCAGACCAAAGCAGAGGAGAGCAGAGAGATACCCTGGAAAATCAAGACAGCAAATTCAGGAACTGAGGAGTTGCTTTGTGGGTCAAAGGAATGAGTTCAGGGCGAGGCATGTTGAGTTTGGGGTTTCCAGTATGTAGTTAGCTATATGGGATTAGCAAAATGAAATTTAAGAAAATGCTATTTGGGGGTTGTTTTTTCAGTTAATACCAAGTAATTTATTATCTTGAGTTTAGACATTCAACTTTTAAGAGATAACTTGAGTAAATCTTAACATTAAAACATATTGTGAGAAAAGAAATTTTTACAATGTTCTCACAAAGATATTCTTTCTTCTGAATATCAACCACTTCAATAAAGCCTCCTACAGCATCAGACTGTCCCCTTAATAAAATGTACTGTCACTGAGCCAGTATTTGATCAATGGTGTTGAAAAGCAGGTTTTACTATTCTCAGACAAAGCTCCTGTTTCACAGTGGAGCTCCAAAAGACGCCCACAGACTGTGCTAAGGATGCCAAAAAAAAGCAAATTTTTCAACAACAGCCAATATAAAGAATAGGGAGGGAAAAAACCCAACAGCCCAATTGAGAAATGAACAAAGGATATGAACAGATAGTCACCATGAAAGAAATACAATGGCCCTGAAACATTGAGCTCGCTTAAAATAAGAGAAATATAAATTGAAACTCTACTGAGACACCATTTTTACACCATGAGATGAACAAAGATGAAGGAATTTGTTAACACACTGTGTTGGTGAGGGTTTGCGAAACAGATTCTCTCTACAGGAGATGTAAATTGGTACAATCTCCATAGAGGGCAATTTAGCAGCATTCCAAAATTTAATATGCCTGAAACATTCCTTTTCAGCAAATCCATATTAATAAATCTAACATGCATTTGCGCATGCATGAAATTGTTTAAGTTCGCAATTATTTACTGAGGCATGGAAAACACTGCAAGCCCGTTGGCAGGGAACTGGTTTATGTTATGTACATAAAAGCCATAGAACAGAACACTACACAGGCATTTAAAAGAATGAGAAAGGTGGAAACAAACCAAGGCCATCCACAGATGGGCGGATGAACAAAACGTGGTGCATACGTAGGATGGAACTTCATTCAGCCGTTAAAAGGAAATGAAATTCTGACAGATACTGCGACATGGATGAACCTTGCAAACATCATGCTAAGTGAAATATGCCAGACACAAAAGGACAAATACGGTATGTACCCACTTCTATGAGGTACCCAGAGTCGTCGAATTCATAGAGACAGAAAGGGGAATGGCGGCTGCCAGGGGCTGGGGGAGAGCAAGTAAGGAGTTATTATTTAACGGGCATGGAATTCCAGTTTTGCAAGATGAAAAAGTTCTGGAGATGGATGGTGGTGATGGTTGTACAACAATGTGAATGTACTTCATGCCGCTGAACTGTACACTTACAAGTGGTAAATAAGAAACCAAACTTTCCAAATCCAGGGCTTTAACCTCCTAATTGGTCAATATATAATTGCATAGCCAAATTCTTACTGGTCAAATCAGGTCCTTTGGAGAAAAAAGGATGCTTAATTTAATGGCTGACTGCCTAAGTTGGCTGAATATAAACACTGTTGGAAAAATGATTTGTTTTGGCAGATCCCCAGAGCCAACAGTAATGAACATAATATTTAACTTTAAAAGTGCTTAAATTTTCTCCAAAGAATATTATTTCCACAGAGGAACTGTTGATTTTCACATTATTCTAGCTATCTTTCATCCCACTAAAAATGTGAATATCTTTCAAGTAGTGTGACTCTTCATTTCCAGGTCACAGACATATTCTAACCAGCAGATTACAAAAATATTTTCTAAAACACCATATTTACTATCTAAATAGAGACACGACCACTAAAAGGAAACCTGATAAATAAGATATGAAGATTACACATTCTATAAACTAAGAGATCTACTTTCATTATAAATGAAGGTTTCCTTTTACTAACAGGTTCGGTGTAGATTTCATTTATTAAATAGTTCAATCCCCTAGTTCATTTAAAATATAAATCCAAAATACCAAAATTCAAAACTTTTCAAGATATCATACCTGGTATAAAATGGTGGATAATTGTGCTTCACTTTGCATGTGCTGTAACTCACTGCACAAGATCCCTCTATGTTTCCAATCCAAGGAAACTGCAGGCATTTGGGTTGGGGAGCATCCTGAGATATTCTACTTGAGACAGAATACAACATCAGCAAAAACAGCCTTAAGCGACTATGACCTTCCTGTGCCAATACGAGTGCTGCATGGCCCCAGTGCTTTCTCAAGGCTGGGAAGATCTTACAGCTAAGACATCAAAGCCAAGAGCACGTGAAAACAATTCTATTTCACAAAGGCACAAGCCAAAAGGACAAATGAAATAAAGCTGAGAAATCCTCACCTTTAAAAATTTTCCCAGAGAGACTTTCCCAGCCTCGTGTATGAAAACGGGGAGCTAACATGACCCTTGACCCCTGCAGCCTCATAGGGACTCGTGAGTAAAAGGCAAAGCGGTCGATATTTGAGAAGCATTTGGGATTCTTAGAGAAGACGTGTTCCATTTTAGGCTGGTTTTGAAAAAGAGCAGAAGGGATCTTAGAAACTAATCAAAACCGTCCTCCTACAGATAACACATCTAAATCTTCGGGAATCTGGTTCACTAAGCATTTGTGGCAAGACTTGCACCCAGGTGCCCTGATGTTCCTCTGGCCCTCTGTGCTCTGTGCCGCAGCCACCCAAATAAAATCTTCATGTTACACAGGCTTCGTGCAACAGAAATACATTTTACTTGTTTGGAATTTGGCATATATTTTCCTTAGAAATAGGATATGGGATGACTAGTTCCCTGGGCCAGTCCCAAATACCTAATGTGTGTGCATGAAGCAGTGGTGTGCTCAAATCACCTGCAAACCTAACACCCCAGAACTGAATTTCTCTTTCCATCTTGAAATGCCAGGGACGATGGAATGAGAGACAGCTATGCTCCCTTCTGGGGACCCCTCCAGCTCATGAATTGGGGAGCTCCGTGGGTGAGGAGTGGGGAGCTCGGGGCTAATCTCGAGGGACACCTCTGCACCCCAGGGCTGGCTTCCTAGTCACTGCGTGTCTCTTCCCCCCTCAGCCTCAGGGTTTGGACTGCTTGCGATGCCCTCTCTTTAGTCCTCAGCTAGGGTTTGGGTCCAGCGTTTTTCTCCTTTCTGCCCTGCTGCTGCCCTCAACACCGTCTTATATTCTTACATTGCCTATGTACACTTCTGTCCTTAAAATGAACACTCAGGCCATCTTTTTATGGCTTTCCATCAATCTAAGACTACTATCAACCACGAAGAAAGAGTAAGAATGACTCTCCCTTCCTCGCCTCCGGCCCAGTCCCTTTTTTATTTCCTTCAGACCCTCATGAAATTCCTCCAGGAAGATAAAGGGTTGAAATCCCACGGCCAGATTCACCTGGTGCAAACACATCCAGAGTTAGGATTTCCTGAGCCACCCTCCCTGGATTGGAGTAAGACTGAGTTGGAAGGCAGGGAGGGGCTGGATGGGGGGTGGTCCTGGGGGGCGGGGGGGGGAAGGATGTGTCTCTCCGGCTGCACTGTGAGCCCCGCTCAGCAGGTGTTCCTTGCTGGCCCATGAATATGACACAACCTTTCATTGTGCTTGCATGTGTTCATGTCCAGTTTACTGCCAATTAGATTATAAACTATAAACTACTCAAAGAGAAAGTTCACGACACATCTTCTCACACCCCCATCAGCACTGAGTATACAGTGAGTGAGCGGTAAATACTGGTGAGCGCCTCTGAACTCCCAGGCCGCTCAATGTCACTGCCTTTGTCAGGAGCAGAGGGGGATGAAGGTATTTCACTATGCCAAAACCTGAGGAAGTCATAAACAGCCGGGAATGAACGTTTTCCCCCATTCTTTATACATTTGTATTCGGGTCTCCTGTTCCTTACCTTGAGGGGAGTATGTGAAGTGAACATCTAATTAAAAGGTGCAAACCAATGCACCTCCTGAATCTGTGCCAGGTGATCTTCAAAACTGACCAGTTAGACAACTGTCTGGCTCAAACCAGAAGGAGAAATATATTGTCTGCCCTTCAGGGGCTTGTGCTAACTTTCAAAGCTGACTTTTCAAACTCCATTTTGCAGTTGGCTGGCACAGGTCCCCATGCTAATTAAGTATGCGTGGCTCTGAGAAACAGGCATTCTTTTTTGGCTGGGATAACAATACCATTCTACACAAGAACCTGTTTCTGAAACCACCTATCAAGGGAAGCTGTTGGATTATATCCAAAGAGCACATTTCAAAAGCTCTTGGTATTCCTTGGAAAAGCTCCGCCAAGTATATTAGACCCACATTCTTCAGAAGGGATATTTCAGAATATAGTCTGGGGCCTCACACTTCGAAGTAAAGAGAATGGTTCTCAAAGGGGAACAATTGGGGAGATGCAACGAAGACACAGAGGTGAAAGGCAGGTTTTGTGGAACTGTAATAGAAACAAATTCCTAGAACAATGAGCAGAGTTCCTATTCAATTTACACAAAAGGGCCAAGAAGGGACCTATTAAAACTCTTTTAGCAAATGACGAGATATCAAATGAAGAAAAGTACACAACTACACTCCATCCTTTCTGAAGGCAGAGTATGAAGTAATGAAGGAAATTAAGGAGACAAACACAAGTACTTTGAGATTCTGATGACTGGTGAATACTGAAACTTTTATTGCAGAAGACTCTGGAACTTTCCTTCTTTGGCCATCTTAAAACACAGTATTGATTCCTGCCTTTACAAAGCATGTTCTGTGTAGTTCCCCCAAGGGCAAGGCATTGGCCAAGAAGACTTGCAGGTGTGTCTCTAGACCCTATTATTTTATGACCACATATTTTAACAATTTGAGTCTTTACAATACATTCCAATTATAACCTTGTTAGTTGCTCAATGCCTCAGAGAAAACCTTCAAATTCTTCTGGCTACCTTTCACAAACACTCTGAAATACTGTGCCAAACATATCTTGTCAGAAATAATCATGGATAACGCCATCCAGGTAGAAGTTTGCCCTAACCTATCTTCATGGCTATGACGCTTGTAAAATCCGTGCTCGCTGTGCACATGGTATTGCAATTTCATTTTTATCAGACTTATCATGCTGCACAGGCAGTGAATATGACTCAGATCACTCCAGAGCTCAAAAAAAGGCAAAGAGACAGGTCAGCCTGAGCTGGAAATGGGGTTGCCATCAGCTTCATCTGCCCTTGTCAAAACTTGACAAGGTTTGAAGCTGGCTCTGCACAGGTGAGAGTGGAAATAAAGTATGAAGCCAGCTAAATATAGAATTCGGTTCTGGATTTAAAAAAAAATACCCAGTAGAATATACGTATGTAAAAAATGGCCACAATTTGCTCAACCATTCATTTGTGCTAGAAGAGACTACTAATGGGAAAATAAAGCAATTGAAACAGGTAAATAGGTCTTGTCTTCAAAGTCATAGACCAGCATCACGTTCCTTATTCTCTGTTGTGGGCTTAAAATCCATAGGTCGAAGTTCTAAACCCCCAATACCTTAAAATGCAACTGTGTTGAGAGATGGGGCCTTCAAAGAAGCCATTAAGGTAAAATGAGGTCATTAGGGTGACATCTAATCCAATACGACTGGTGTCCTTATAAGAAGAGACGATTAGGACACAGACAACACAGGCAGGACGACCATGTGAGGGCATGGTGAGAAGGCGGCCACCTATGAGCCAAGGAGAGAGGCCTCAGAGGAAATCAACCCCGCCAACTCCTGGATCTCGGACTTCCAGCCCCCGAACTGTGAGACACAAATGTGTGCTGTTTAAGCCCCCAGGCCGTGTTGTTTTGTTCTGGCAGCCGGAGCAGACAGAGACACTCTCCCCTGTCCGCTCGCTCCTATTTTTGACCATTGGCTCCTTTTTTTTATCAACTTCACTTCACTCTTCTTCTGGACACTCACTTTCTTTTGCTCCGTTGAGCATGTCTCCAACTCTTCCTGTCATCTGCCCTGCCTCTTTGCTTGCTCATCTTTTCAAAAAGTTTCGTGATCTCACCCTCTTCCCAGACAGAAGTACAGCCTTGGGAACGTGAGAGGGAGAAAAAGCATCTTGCACCCAGCATCCCCAGTTCTGGTGGGAGACCCAGCCTTCCAAAGCTCACCCGTAAGTCCGGTTTGAAATGGCATAATACAAAACCATTTGACACGGTCAAAAGATGTGCCTCTCCCTTTCTGGGTGACCCTGATCAAGTCACTCAACTTCTCTGAGCTTCTATTTTCTCATACATTAAAAAAAATGGGGATATGAGTTCTTGCATGGTTGTTGTGAGGTTCAATTAAGATAATGCATTGGAAAGTATTTTATATACTAATCACCATAGCTCAGTTTTTCTACCTGTAACATAGGTACTACCTAGCATTTTACAGTATAGTATCATGAAAAAAAAATCAGCAAATAAATAAAACTTCTGTGACTCTGAATAGTGTATATTAAAGGATTATTTTTACTCTAGATTTAATTGGCCTGGGAAAGGTTATTTTTGCTTTTTCTGCTAGTTAATATTTACAAAGAGTGTTATACTTGGTATTAGTGAGAGGATTCTAAAGAAATAAACAACCAGGTTCTAGCCTTCAGAGATTCTGCAATCTACTTGAAAAAATAAATTTCAGCAGTGAAAGCACTGATTAAATTAGTTCAAAGACGTTTTCAGGGTTGCAATGGGGTATACATAGCCCAGTGCAGGTCAAGCCAGGTCCATACCTGAACTTTCTAGGACTTTCTAGGACAACTTTCCAGATAACTATTTGCACTGTCACCTCTCTAAAGTCATTGCAAGTGGCAGCTAACAAATATGACTAAAAATAAAGAAAATTGGAAACCTGAATGATAACTAAGTAGTACATTTTGCTTTAAACAAATATAATGCTATAGCAATTTAT
This sequence comes from Daubentonia madagascariensis, assembly GCA_023783475.1. Classification (NCBI taxonomy): domain Eukaryota; kingdom Metazoa; phylum Chordata; class Mammalia; order Primates; family Daubentoniidae; genus Daubentonia; species Daubentonia madagascariensis. The sequence goes on along the minus strand of JAKFHU010000379.1, from coordinate 1,091,622 downwards.
AAACAGAATACTTTAGAACACAAGTACCTCTAAATGTTTTTAAATCATGATTTGAATGACCAAATTTTTATTTTCTCATTAACGTCTCAGGAACCCCTGAAAAAAAATCATTGACACTAGTGACATTCCAGTAGGAAAAAATAATATTCTTCAGAAATGCAATTGACATCTGACTTTAGAAACATGTGACTTTAGAAACATCTCAACCAAAAATAAAACTGCATTATTACTGTTACTATTATTTTTAGAAATTTGCACTCACCATTAAGAATGATCAAAATATGCTCATTTGGGTAGTGAGGACGTAGGGATCAAAGGTTTAATGTTTCAGAAGCACATGTCACAGCAGTGACATTTGGATTTGGACCCTGACTGGCTGTAAGACTTGAGGCAAATTACCATACTTCTCTGGGTGTTGGCCTCCTCAGATTTTATAATGCCTGCCTTGAAGGGCAAAGGCACAAAGCTCAGCTGCAATCAGGGTACCTCTCTCAGTCAGTAGCAGGGGCGGTCCTGGGAGTATCTCCAGCTGAGGATGTATCATAGTGGATTATAACTGCTTCCTAGGATTTCCTGCTCCTTAAACTGTGAATTTTTCTAATTCAACCTCTCACCACGTATTCCTCTTCTCCCAAGTCTAGCACTGTACACAGCACATAGTAGTGCCTCAATAAATGATGAATGAATATATGAGTAAATGAATAACATAGACAATTTCAAAAATAGAAGTAGAGGGAGAAATAAACTAGTGTGGGGGAATTCATCTCAAGAACTGGTAACAGATCAGTGTCTTTGGCAAACACAGTTAAACTCTGGAGAAGCAAATTAAAGACACCAAAAGGCGCCTTTAGGTATAGGAGGATAAGCATGAAAGGGGAAAAAAAGTACTGCTGTGGCTGCAAAAAACTGCTCTGGAATAAATCATTCAAACTCCTTGCCATTTTCCCCCCTGTACTGCATGGCTAAAACAAATAATCTTTGACATAATAAGCCAAAATTATCTGGCACATTTACATGTAAGAAAATACCTAGTGAAATAAAATGAAGGCGATTCTCTCCCGCGCTTTGTGAAAGTTACATCTTTCTAAAACAATTTAAAATCCAACAAATCTGTCTGAATTTTTAATACTGTGCTTGCTACCTGCTGTGTGTGATTTTCTTTTGCAAACTTTTTGGTTAATATGTTTGAAAGGCTGAAGGTCAATTCGTTATGGATCCAAACCTGGTTCTGTACTTAATTTTTTTAGAAGTATAATAATTGAGGAATTCCGGTCAGTAGATGCTACCTTGAAAATGAGGAAACAGAATATCTTCTCTTCCCTTTGGAAACTAGAAGTACTATAATAGTTTCTAACTTTTTCATGTCTTCCATCCCAATTCAAATATTTTCAAAGGCAGAGCGTTAAGGTGATAGCCCAAACGCCTGATTCCCTAAGCAAGGGACAAGTGGCTGCCAGCAGACTGCGAGTTACCGTGGAGAGAGACAAGCGTAGAAGGAAACTTCGGCCCTGCAAGCTCCCGCTGGGACAAGGAGCGCGCAGGGATGCCGGATCCCGCTCCCCCAGCCCGCGCCCGCCGTTGCCCGGCAACCTGGGCACGCCGCGGCTCGGCCCCGCCCCCGCTGCTATGGCAACGCGGCCGCCCCGCGCGGGCGCTGCTCGGCGCTGCAGCCCCCTGCACCTGCTGCGGCCGCGGCAACTTTTCAAACCTCCACCGCACCGACTGCTCTGTCCCTTCTCTTATCCGGAGCCGCGGAGCCTCATCTCCTCTCACCCTTGTTTCAGAAAAAAATGTTCCGCGGACATAGCATTTCGGCCGCATGCTGCTTGGTTGTCCCTTCTCCAAGAGGGCGGGAGGGGCGACGATCGGCGAAGAAACACCACTTACCTTTCTCGGCATGCCTCCCACGTTAGCGAGGGGGTCTTTGGCGGGATCTCACCATCCCGCGCCGAGCTCCAAGTGGCAGGAAAGTCACGCAGAAGCAGATGGGAAACTTCGTCCTGGGCGCGCGCTGCCCTGCGCCCTCCTCACTTGCACGACAAAGGCGGGGACCTTCTGGCCACTCGGTCCCGAGACGAGGGTTAAATCCGTCTGACTGTTACCTTCCTACCCGGAGCTCGGATTGGCTCGGGGGGATGTTCAGATGCCACATTTCCCTGGCGAGGAGAGGGCCACGGGGCTCCTCCCCAGGGGCGGGCGCAGCGCCTGGTCGTGCTATTGTTTGTTGTCTCTAAAGGGCGGGGCGGAGGGGGGCGCGGCCGGCGGGGGCCCAGGGCCCGCGGGCTCAGGTTGAATTTCTCGCAGGGTTTTTCTCTCCTGCTTTCTCCCAGCCCCTTGCTGTTGCATATTCATAAGAAGGCGGAGTCGCTTTCTTTTGAATCCTCCGGGGTTGAGGAAGCAGAGGAAAAGAATCGGAAAAGATGTGGTTTGGGAGGAAACACTAAGAGGATAGGGTGGGGGAAAGAGTGGTGGCAAAAACAGGCACGCAAACGTTGGATTCCCATTCACAATTTCTTCCCCCACCCTCAGCAGCCAGGACACACACCATTTCTTAATGCCTGAATTGAGCAAAGGAAATTTCAAGGAAGTCCTGACTAAACCCCTTGGTCCTAATTATAATGTTAGGTTTAAATGGGGGGGGGTTTCTTTTGTCCAGGATTTTTAACCATGATTTGAACTACATGCTCTCGTACATAAAGAAAGCAGTTAAAAATGTATATATGCAGACCGTTAGTTGCATTGATTCTATAGAATTGCATCATAACTGATTAGTTCTCTGCTTTTTAAGGTGGTGCAGCCCTCCGCCGTTCCCAAACAACGAAGACTTCCTGTTGTAGAAATAATCAAGTTGCTACAGGAAACCCATTTTCTGAAAATAAAAGGAAACAGTGTAGAAAGATGACAGGCCCAGGGAAGTTTGCACAGGGGACAAATTCGGCCTGATGGAGAAGCACTAAAAGTCACTGGTGCCAAGCTGTTTTCCAGAGTCATAACAAGTGGTCCTTCAGAAGGGTTTCTCTCTCCTCCCTGAAATTTCCACGACTGGAATCTACTGAGTTTGTGGTCCCCAACCCCCTGGTGGTCTGTGGCCTGTTAGGAAGGAGAAGGAGGTGGACAGAAGGCGAAGGAGCGAAAGCTTCATCAGTATTTATAGTTGCTCCCCATCACTCTAATCACCACCCCCCATCCGTGGAAAAATTGTCTTCCATGAAACCGGTCCCTCGTGCCAAAAAGGTTGGGGACCACTGCACTAAATGACATCATGAATTTAGACTGAGGCTGCCACTTACGATTCATAGGTGGTGCTGAGAAGGCCGATTTGAAGGGATACAAAGATTCTTCTACCAGCACTCTACAAATAACCTGCCACGAGGCTTTCCCTGTCAGATTTAGTCCTCTGAATTAAAGTCCTATGGAAAAGTTCCCATCAAGATAGAAATTCCTTACCTAAAAGAAGTGATCCATACTTATTACCCCTCACTCCTTACAGGTAGTTATATGTACGGACTTTAGAAATCCATTCATTCCACAAACCCTTGCTGGTGTCTATCTCATAGGTGCCAGAAACTGTAGGTGATCTGAAGACAACTGACAACCAAATAGCCCAGGTCCCTGCCCTCGGGGAGCTTACCTTCCAGTGTAGGACAGAGTACAAACAAATAAAAAGTTAGGGAGCCATCATTGTTATAAACAAAAATAAAACCATTTAGAAAGTTAGGTGCTTGGAGCCCAGAAGGGGTAGAAGCATTGTGACTTTCCTGATGAACCAACTGAATCCAGGTTTTCCAACTGGATTTGAGGTCTAATTTTATGGTTACCAGCTATGTGACCTTAGATATATAGGTGCCCTTCTGGGCTTCTGTTTCCTCATCAAACAAACACAGGAATTGAACTATGTTTTTTAGTAGTTTTTAGAGTAGGCAGGGAAAGTTGTAGCATTGATTGTGTGCACACAGAGGCTCGGGGGGGTGGGGGGTCCCATAGTGTGGCCGAATGGTCAGTGCTAGTGCTATGACATTCGTCTGAATCTTTGCCCGTAAACATTGGAATTTGATCTAGAGTTCTAGTATAACATGGATATATAAAATCACAGCAGGTTTATAATACCCAAGTCATGGAAAAATTTGGAGGCCTGTGCTATCATTTCTCCAAAGTCTGATGGAATTCTGAGAGGCAGCCTGGACTATTCTTTAAAGTGTTTGACTCTATATTCCTGTAAGGACTGGTTTTAGTGGAGCGCTCTGTCACTCGAGCATTGGCTTGCCTGTACGTACAGTTTCTCTGCAGGGAGGCTCATGTCTATGCACATTGGGCCAGGCGTGTCACTTCTCCTGCCAACTACCACAAGCATAGATGAGATCAGAGTAATCCATCAATTTTCCCTCCCGAAACTTACAACACTAGAGCTGGCATTGGCTTATGCTTCTTTACCCTACACCCTTGATGAATGAACAGACCCCATTTCTTCGGGCTCTTGCTGAATTTTCAGCATAAACTTTAAATAAATCCATTTCTGCTCTCGTGAGTATCTTTATATAAATATAAGAGGGAGGTCTGTCTTCTAGCTGCTGGGCCCCTGCTAAATGTGACTCTTGTGTCACTCCAGGGTCATAGCAGGGAGTGACAGAGGAGAAGAGCTGCACAGAGCTGCCTGCCTCCTGGCCCACAGCCTCCTGATTGTGCCGGGCTGGGGAGCTGAGCCAGGGCCACCCTCTGGGCAGTGGGAGTTAGGCCTGAAGAGGTGCTGCCCTAGGTCCTCCCTGGCAAACTGCTTCCCAGAGGGTGGGTGCTGGCCAGTCTTTCAGCGGGGTGCCCCTTGGAGGCTGTGTCCCACATGGTAACTCTACCCTGTTGCCGTCTTCCCAAATGCAAGAATGTGGAAGACACCCAGATGTCTTTATACCAGACATTGTCAGGTTCCAATTCCCAGAAATAGGTCTTTCTGAATAAGAACCCAGAAGGAGCAATCATTAAAATATTCCAAGGTTCCAAGGGCAGTTTTTAGACCAATCTCTTAATACTAGACAAGTCTTTAAAATGCATAACACTAGCTAGGCATCAGCTACATTGGGGGCATAAGAAAAATGAAATGTAGGCCAATGAAAAGAAAGGAAAAGAGCAGTTTAGAAGATGAAATTAGCCAGAGTAAGGGTTGTGCTTAAATAAATTTGTGCAGACTTAAGAATAAACCTTTTTAAGGTTTCCCTTAGATTGAGGAAGAATTTAATTTGCTGCCTTCTTTTCTAGGTTGGATGCCACATCTGTGGTTCATTTTCCTAAGGATCCACACCAAATTCTATGGGGGGGGGGGAGGTTTACTGTTTAAAGCATATTATTTTCTGCTACACATATTGGAATCCACTTTCACTTTAAATTTTTGGGAATGCTAATGCTAGTTGTCAGCATATCCTTATAAATATGCTTATTGTTTTATTTAGATCATACTTTGTTCCAGAAAGAATTTTGGATGGCATATGTACATATAATCCAATAGCAGGAAAAAAAAGAATTAAAAATAGGCAGGCAAGGAAAGTAAGACAGGGGGAAATGAGAATAGAAAAGATGGGCAGGCATTCCTATATTTATATCTATGTAAATTCCGTATATTTATATCAACTTACATCAGGACCCTTTTAGAACTAACTCTGAAAGTGATATAAGCAAATCATGCAAAAATTAATCTTTAGCACATTTAAAATAAAAAGACATGGTATATTTCATGAAACAAATATTGTGTTTAGGGGAGAAGAAGAGAGTCGTGAACTGAAGAGGAGGGAGACCTTGGGTGTGAACAATCACAATTTTTTTTACAGTGCACATATTTGTTTTATGTACTTTTAAGACATTGACCATGTTTTGTTTCACTATGATAGAAGAAAAGGTAATCTGTTGTTAAAAGAAATTATTAATCTATTGTTAAAAGAAAAACTTTAGACAAAATACATTTAACAGAGTTTGTTTTTGTTTGAGCAAAGGATGATTCATGAATCAGGCAGCACTCCAAACCAGGAGAGGTTCTGAGAGCTCTGCTGCAATAGCACAGGCAGTAAGCTTTCATAGGCTGATGCAGAAGGAAGACAAAGAAAATATATTTGCTTTGTTAGGGTGCAAAGACCCTAGTTAGAGGTTAGGTGGTTGTTTCTGGTTGGCAAAGTCTCTAGTTTTGTTTTACTGTTTATGTTGGGCTTGGGTTTGCTTACATAGGAACTTAGAGGGCTACAGCTGGCCCAGCCTAATGGCCTCCCAATTTAAAAAACTTTATTTAGCACCATATATATATATAGAGAGAGAGAGCGAGAGCGCTCTGTTCTCCCTTATTGCTTTAGTCATTTCTGAAGAGTTAATAAAATTATTTGAGAGACATAGGATTAAACAAGTATCTGAATCACCCCTAGTTTTAGTTTAATACAGTTCTCTGCCCTTCGTGAGTGCAGTAAGTGCTTGTCAACTGACTTGTTGGCCAGCCTTTAGTCTTCCTCTGTGCGTTCCTGTGCATGACTTTCAAATGTGTTTTCTGGGTCCCTGTTTTCCCCATCTCCACTCAGGACCAACTTTGAGAGTGCTCTGAGAAACGTTTCTAGCACTGGCCATAAATTTGCCTGTGGATGCATTTAGATAGTGCTTCTGGACTTAACATCAACCTTCACACAAAGAGTTAGGGAGACAATGAAGTGGGAAAGGAAGAAGAGGTGAGGGCCGGGAAGGCCCAGCAGCCCGAGGCTCAGCTCACGAATCAGGAACACGTGGCGCTCCAGAAAGGGTGACTGCGAATTCGGTCACACCCAAACGTGTCAACTGTTTCTCAAGTGGATAGCTCACAAAGGCTGGCCAAACACTGATGATGCTTCTTAGAAACATGCAGTAGATATAGTAAAATACGTGTTCACTGGTCTGGAAATACAAGAATCTTGTTATGGATGCACTACTTTATTAGATATTGCTGTCCATAAGATTTAACTCAGTTACCACTCTGATCATCTCTTTTTCTCAGCTTCTGTGTTCATCTATGTTTCACTAATTTGGATAAAAATTTCTTCTGCCTTTGAAATACACAGAAATGCGTTGTGTTCTCTCCCTGAGTCCCAAGTTAATACACAAAAAATGTTAGGCTAATTATGTGGGAAGTTCTTTATTCTAGGCTACACAGATAAAAATACATACTTCAAAATGTCTCCGAATTTCCAAATGTAATATTCTGCCCATGAAGTGCTCTAGTGAATTATTGGGACTTGAATAAAATGAAAGGAAATTGGGGAGTGGATAATACACACTCACTCATGTCACTACACTAAATCCTTCTAAGCATCAAACAGGCATTTCACCTTGGGACCCTAAGTGAAGTTACTCTCTATCATTTTCAATGTGCACCCCAGAGAGATAAGCACATAAACAAAACTGACAAGATCTGACAGTGTTGTTAACCATCCACGTCAAACTTGATCATCCTAACACAGGATCCCCTCCGGATATGCAGCTACATCCAAACCCCCCAGCCCTCAATCTACCAGGTAGATACCAAGGGCAGAGAAATGAGATCAAAATTGAGGTTTCTTAGTAAATTCACTCCTTAGTATGCCCTTCAGAAATGTAAGGCAGATTTTTCCCGAAAAGCATTAATTGTCACCAACTGTGCGTATCACTCTGTTGCTATTGAAGAAATGGTAACAAATTGTTATTCCTCATTTTAACTCTTGTTCATTCATTCATTCAGCAACTATTTATTGAGTAACTAGGGATGATGCAATATTATAGGCACCTGGGGAGTTAAAAAAAAAAAAAAGAGGAATTGTCCATAAGGACATTAAAATATAGTGGGAAAATAACACATATGTGTAAATCTAATTCCTGGAAATTAAACTGTTGTTTAAATATGGCTTCAAAAGACAATTTGAAGTCTGTTAGAATCTGTTTGAATGAAAAAAAAAGACAATTGGAGGAATACTGGGGCAAATTCTTTTATAAAGCAAAGAATCCAATTATAATGTAAATAGCAGTCTTTACTTACTTTGTGACTTGGAATTTTGGTGTAAGGAAACACTCCTAAGGTTGAGAGGTCACTGAGGAATGGCAGTTTCTTCATGAGAGTCGCTTGATGGTGTAAGTGGGGAGACAGCATTGAGGATGAGGAGGCTTGGACAAGAACACCAGAGAAGGAGAATGGGGAGGAGGCCGCAGAGGGGAGAATGGGGACCTCCAGAAGAGCGGGAAGGTGATGACACCGGTTTAGGGAGTGTCCCTAATTTAAGGCAGAGAAGACCAGATACAATTTAATGCCTGCTGTTGCCCTGGAGGAGCTGGTGATATGCTCCTATGCCCTGCTAGGATATTAAGGTGTCATAGGGTGGACCCTCATTCAGTGCTCTTTGCTTACTGTCCTTCACGAATTCATTAGCTTGATAAGCATTGACTCAGCACAAACAATGTGCTGGGCTCTGTTTCAGGCACAGGGCCTAGGAAACCACGTGTGTCCTGCCCTCGAGGAATTCACAGTCTAATGGTGGAGACAGATTGGGAAAAATGGTCCAATAGCTGGAAGGCAGGGGAAAGACTGAGCAAGGTGTTGCAGAAGCACCGAAGAGAAAAGGCAACTAACAAACGTGGAATGCTTCAGGAGTTCGCTTGTCACTGCCATTTATAGAGTTTTATGAATTTTGTAGAATTTGAGAGTCCTCCATGTTAGCCTCACTTTTTCAGGTTAAACAATCCTTTTAATCCAGTACTTTATGGAAGCCTCCTTAGACCCTTGACTTTTTAAATTTCAGATTTTCATATCTTTCTTGGAGTTTGACCTGAACTTGAAGAGTCTTTCACTTGCGAACACTACAGTATAAAAAGTTATTATGTCCTTGGGCTATTTTGCTGTTCAATGTCAAAAAATTTAACAATGTGCACTCTAGAACTGATCATTTTTTCTTTTGAAATCCACTTTAATTGTAAATGTTGAGAACCTCCCACTCTAGAAGAGACCTGTTCTCCTCATCAACTGATAGTGTATGTGAGTGTGTGTGGGTGTTTGTTTTTTCCATTTGCTGATGCTGAAGTTGCTTAGATTCTTCCATAAATACTAAACCTCCTGCCTGGGACGTGTAATGTAAGGAGTAGTCCATGACAGCTAACTGTTCCTAAAAGTGTACAAGTGTTTTCACGTCAGAGATTTGAACGGATGTAAAGAATGTCAGTGACAACACCAGTGAGAAAAATTTCAGGTTTACCTATAGCCAAGCAGTCTAGTGTCGGCAACTGGTTGACTTCAACTTCTGAAAAATGAATAACCACTCTGAAGTTTGTAATTCCAGTTTGTGGATGCTGAATGTTCCTTGGCTGCCCTAACAGGAGGACGCTCTTAAGCTTTTTCTGGAGTGCCTTTGCGATTACCTTGAGACCCTCTCAAGAAGGTGTGAGAGCCAAAGAGCTTTTCCTGCAGGTGCCTGTGAATGTATCATGAGCTCCCTTCTGGAAACTGATAAATCACATGTTAGAAATCTATTTTCACATCTTCACAGGTAACTCTCTTCATATTTCATAGCAAGGAAGGATATATATTTAGTTAAAAAGTGTTTATGGCCTGAAGAAAGACAAAACGAAAATATGAAATTAAATACTATTTTAGTTTGTTCAGGCTGCTTTAACAAAATACCTGTGTGAGCTATGGTCAGACGCAATAATGTTGTAGGGAGCATGAGGAGAAGGATCTTAGACAGAACAAATTTCAACACCTTTAAATGCTATGATTTGGATTCCCAGATCAAATTCCCTCAGATTTGATCTAGTGTTCCGAAATGAGCATGAATATCTCTACAGCCCCTGCCACCACCACCTCCACCATCCTTGTTCTTTCCTTGCTGAGACTTGCAGTTCTGAAGTTCCCTGGCACTCAGGATCTGGGGAGAATGAGCAGAGTGGCTATTGCTGTCACTGTGCCCCCTACCTACCCCAGCCAAGATGGGAGGAGCTGCCCCCTGGGAGGGGACCACAGAGGCTTAGGGAACGAGTAGCTGAGGTGAAGCTGGAAACACGGCAAGTCCAGTACTTTTTGCAAACCTTGGTGTAGACAGCCTCAGCCAGACTGTGTCTCAGGGAGTGGGGGAAATGGATTAAAATGAGCAGAGCACAAGTCTAGCTGGTGGATTCCAGTGGGAATCGAGTGACAGTGCACAGCCGGTCCTGCCTTCCTCACCAACTCAACCAGGAATCCCCGAGTCAGCCTTCTACCCCTAAACTGCCCCCAAGCCCCTCTGTGTCTGGTTCTCAGCCAAGAAGAGTACCAGGTGGTCTTGGCTTCCTGCTCTTTGGAGATGTTCATCCTGAGTAGGGCTCCAAGAGGTCAGTGAAGCCAAGAGGCCCACCGTGTAAATAAAACCCCAGGCAGCCCATTCTGGTACCTCCCACACGTCAGAATTTGCAGTGAATACACAGCCTAGGGTCTCGCCCTGAACACTCAACATGCTGAACTCACTGCAATTCCCCAAACCTCCCTGTTTGGGGGTTGCAAACCCTCTGCCAAGAAAACCCTTCAGCTCCCAACCCATTGGCTTGGTTGAGCTTGGGACTCAGCTAAAGCAACACCAGGTCCAGAAAGCTTCTTTGACCTCCAAGGCTAGGCCCTCCTGTGCACACAGAGCATCTTATGCAGAGCTCTAGTAATGCACGAGCCTCGCTGGAGAATGACCTGTTGGATCACTTGTCCACCTCCCCAAACTGTGAGCTACTCGAGGGCAGAAACCACCAGGTCACAGGTCTGGAATATGTCAGGCACTTATAGATGTGTAGTGAACAAATTCATGAAAGGAGAAAGAGATATGTACAGGTAAATGTTAAGAAAATGCAGAGAAAGAAGATCTTATTTGCACTTAAGTTTCTCATGGAAGAAATATTCAAACTATGCCATGAAAGGTAAGATTGGATTTGTATATGCGGAAATTGGACAGAGGGAGAAAGCTCCCTGAAGGTGGCAATGCAGAAACTATGGGTAGGGTGGCACTTCGGCCTTCTGCCACCTGCCAGTCGTGTGCGGCTTTGAGCAAGTTACTAGCCCCTGTGTGCCTTGATTCCTTATCAGTGAAATGAGAACAATAGTGGCACCTATTTCACAGAGTTCTGAAGATGGAATGAGTTAAGATACCCTCATTGCTTAGAACAGGCCTTGACATGTAGTCAACATTTATAGAAATATCAACTAATACTAATAAACTAATCAACTAATACTACTGCTAGTAGAAGTACAAATGACAAATGTAGCAGAAATGCAGAGACAGAAAAATAGAAGGTGATCTGGATCAGCCTGCTTTTGTTTAGTATCCTCGATTCTAGATTTTCCCAATAGTAACACTTTCAAATGGAGCGTTCCAGTGTTTCCAACCTGTCCCATTATTTTGTAGAGAGAGGGTCATTCTTCCCTCAAAAAGAAGTCACTGGATGGATAAGATTCCTCTCAATTTCATTCCTGGTTGAAAAAAAGGCAGAGCATGGGTAAATTATATAAGCAGCGAAAACACACACACACACACACATGGGCACAAACGCCCTACAGGGGTAGCCAAATCATATTTCTTTAAAAATCATGGCTACATGGGATACATATAAACTGGCTAATTAAATTGTTCCAAATCCCATTTTTCTGCTTCCCCCCCCCCCCCCACTAAATTTCCTGATTAGGGCCAGATCCATTGAGTTTACATGGTCCTAAAAATCATGACAGAAAAAAAATACTAATACAGATAAACGTAAAAATACAAGATTCCAACACACAATGGTATGTCTACATTTTATTTAATTTAAACTCCTCCTAATCCATCTCCTTTGCCTTTTGGTCACTCATATGTCAATGTCTTACCCCTTCTTCATTTTTTTTTCCTTTAAAAAATAAAAGAAAGTCACACAGAATTAGCACTGCCATTGTATCCTCCTCTGCTCGTTAATATTTCCTTCTACACTTTCTTTCGTTGCCCCCCAGAGACCCATAATGACAGTGACTGTAAGTGATTGATAAGCTAAAGAAAGAATAAGGGAATTACTGACTTCAAGAAACAAAAAATAAGAAAGGAAATCATCATACTACACTAAATACTCAACTGTGGGTAATATTTGCATAAGCAGAATAATGTGAGGAGTAAATGTGGATTTAGTGAAAAGTTATAACTATTTTGAAAGGAAAGAGAAGGCAGAGAATATGATGGTGGATAAGAAGTATAGGAAGTCGATAAATCATGTTTAAATTGGTAAACAAAATGAAAACAATATATTAATATATACATTGTTTAGAACTATGGCAATTTTTTGTTAGTGAATTAATAATTTTGCTTTTATTATTATTTTTAATTGACACATAATAATTGTACATATTTGTGGGATACAATGTGATATTTCAATACAGCTATACAATATGTAATGATCAAATCAAGGTAATTAGCATATTCATCACCTCCAACATTTATCATTTCTTTGTGTTGGGAACATTCAAAATCTGCTTTTCTAGCTATTTGAAAATATACAATAAATTGTTAATTACAGTCACCCTATAATGCTGTAGAGCTGCAGTTCTCAACACCCAGCCACAGACCGGCAGTGGTCTGCAGTCCACCAGGAACTGGGCTGCACAGCAGGAGGCCAGTGGTGGGCAAGCAAGCAAAGCCCCATCTGCACCTACAGCTGCTCCCCATCACACGCATCACTGCCAAAGCCCTGCCTCCCATCAGATTAGCCACAGCATCTGACCCTCATAGGAGCACAAACCCCACTGCAAACTGCACATGCAAGGGATCCAGGTTGCACTCCCCATGAGAATCCAGTGCCTGATGATCTGAGGTGGAGCTGAGGTGGTGACATCCCCACACCTGGTCCGTGGAAAAACTGTCTTCCACGAAACAGGTCCCTGGTCTCAAAAAGGTTGGGGACCGCTGCATAGAGCACTAGAACTTATTCCTCCTGTCTAGCTATAATTATGTATCTGTTAATCAATCTCTCACTATCCACCCATCCTCCCTAGCCTTCACCACCTCTAGCAACCACTACTCCACTTTCTACTTCTATAAGATTAACTTTTTTTAGTTTCCACATATAAGTGAGAACATCCAATATTTATCTTTCTGTGCCTGGCTTATTTCACTTAAATAATGTCCTCCAAGCTCATCTATGTTGCTGTGAATGACAGGATTTCATTCTTTTTTATGGCTAAATAGTATTCCATTGTGTATACGTACCACATTCTTAATCCATTCATCTGTTGATTCCATATCTTGGCTATGGTGAATAGTGCTGCAAGAAACATGGGGGTATCCCTTTGATATCCCGATTTTTTCCTTTGGGTAAATACCCATGGTGGGATTGCTGGCTTGTAGGTAGTTCTATTTTCAGTTTTTTAAAAACCTCCATATTGTCTTCCATAGTGGCTGTACTAATTTACATTTCCACCGACAGTCTGTAAGAGTTCCCCTTTCTTCACATCCTCACCAGCATTTGTTATTTTTTGTCTTTTTGATAACAGCCATTCTAACTGGGGTGAGATGATATCTGCTTGTGGGTTTGATTTGCATTTCCCTGATGATTAATAATGTTGAGCGTTTTTTCATATACCTTATGGCCATTTGTAGACTAAAGAAAAAAATCCATTTGTGATTTAACTCAATACATAGAACATATTTCCACGAATCTAGTTCTTTCTTGGGTCACGTTGACTGAGAGAAGTTTATAAAGGAAGGTTCCTGAAAGGAGCATAAGTGATAAATGGCAAAGTCTCAGCCACCTAAAGTCAAGCACAGGATTGCTTGCTACCTGTAAAGAAAAAAATGTATAGAAAAGTAGTATGTCTGTGTGCTATCAGCACACACATGTGAAAGGGGAGTGGAATGCGGAACACAGTTCAGGAAAAATAAATTGAGAAGGAAAGAGTTAAAAAAAATTTAAATTTCATGTCTTAATTCTTCCCACCCCTTTCCTCTTTGAACTAATCTTCTGCTCTTTCTTTTTAAAATATTTTTCCCACCTTTGGATTCTCATATGATCCTTTCTCCATAAAGCAACATCAGAATCTTCACCCAAAGGTAGTTGATCTCTCATGCCCCAACAAATTGTAGTACAAAGTCCACTCATACTGTCATTCAACAAATCTGTCAGGAGCCCTGTGTAGATAGATGCTGGGCATGCCCCTAGGAGCCCACGGGACAAGGGACAGCAGAAATAGACATCGTTTCTGGCTGGGCGCAGTGGCTCACGCCTGTAACCCAGCAATTTGGGAGGCTGAGCTGGGAGGATCACCCGAGGCCAGGAGTATGAGACCAGCCTGGGCAACATAGCAAGACCCTGTATCTGCAAAAAATAGAAAAAATTAGCAGGGTGTAGTGGTGTGGGCCTGTAGTCCTAAGGGAAAAAAAAAGAAAAGGAAGAGACATAGTTTTACGGTTTATTGGAGAGACAGTACTTACCTAACTAGTCAGACAGCTTTACAGAAATGCTATGAAGAAGGGAGACACCGGCCAGTAGAATCTGGGCAGGTGGGGTGGGCCTGAGCAAGGCCTCCTGAGTGAGCGAATAAGTGATGCTCGAGCTAAGTACTGAAGGATGATGGCACTTTCCTTGGTGAAAGAGTGTTCATGCCAAGGCCTGGAGGCTTGTGCCAGGCTCTCTGAGGGGAGTTGTTGCTTTAACCTCATTACCTTAGGGGGTGCATGGTGAGGCCAGACGAGGCTCATGAGAGAAACCAAAGGGGGTTTTGCAGTTGGTTGGACTCACAGTTTCCTGGGGAGGACACAGAGCCCATGTGGGGCCACACAGGGTCACAAGGGGAAGCACCAGGGCCAGTCTCAAGGCAGAGGGAGAAGCCAGAACTGTGGGCATGAGCCTTCATTGTGGTTTCCACGGGAAGGCAGGACGGGGAGGGTGAGTGGGCACTGGCTAGTAGTGTCTGAAAGTGGGGCCCACGTGAAATTCACCTTCTCTGTGACTGTTACAGCATGTGGTTTGAGACTATCTAAGTCTCCAGATGGTTTTGGGTGGGCCACAGTTTACTTGGGAGCAGCTCGTGGCCATTGTGTGGATGTTGGAGCATGCACTTACAGAAGTGAAAAGCACACTTAACACAGTTGGGAGCGAGGAGAGCTGGGGGCAGCAGGCTCTGACCTGGAGCCCACCGTGCTCCAGAGTTGGCCTCTCAGCTCTGGGCGCTCTCTGGAGGGGATGGAGTAGGGGCAGGAAGCAGCCCAACACCTTGGTATTTTGAAAGGAACAGTCTGGCAGCCGTGTCATGAACAGACCACTGAGGAGGCCTTTCACACAGTCCAGGAGAGAGAAAATTCCATCCCTGCCTCTGCCGAACCCCACACAGAGAGGGGTCTCCACGTTCTGGGAAGACTTCATGAGTGGACAGAACATCAGCATCTGTGTGGGAAAGTCATTCTGACGCATGCCAGAATTCTTTAGAGCCAAGCTCTACCCTTGTGAGGTTAAGAAAAACACAGTGCCTGTGACCCCTGCTGTGCATGGAGCGAGCCACCATTTGTGGACCTTGACGATGGGCTGCCAGGCTGCACAGCACCCTGACCAGGTCTTGTTTGTTACCCCAGGTGCACATAGAAGAAAACCACATCTCTGGAGATTAAATGAAGTTGGCCACGTTCATATAGCTGGTTGAAACCAGTTTATCTATCTCCAAACTGAGGCATTTTCTGTGACCTCGCCACGTGTTAGTAGTGATAAGACACCTTAAGTAAAGATTCTTCTCAGAGGAAAAGCTCGCTGTTATCAGAGCCTTTCCTGGTAAAGGTGAAATTCCCTGATACAGCCTTAAGGGAACTGAAGTAATGAAGTAACTATCTTTTTTTTTTTTTAAATTGAGGTATAATTGCATACAGTAAAACATGCAAATCTTAAAAGCACAGTTTGATAAGCTTTGAAAAATGTATACACTCGGGTAATTACCACCTTAATATAGAACATTTCTCTCCGCTTTGAAAGTCCTCTTATGTTCATGTCCAGTCTCTCCCCCTCCCCACCCAGAAGCAGCCACTATTTTGGTTCCTGTCACCACAGGCTAGTGCTGCGTGCTGTTGGACTTTATGATAATGGGACCCTATGGTACACACGCCTTTTGTGTCTGGCTTCTGCTGAGTATAATGTTTCTGAGATTCATCCATGTTGCGCGAGTATTAGGAGTTTGCTCCATTTTACTGCTGAGTAGTAATCATCATGAAGTGGATGGTTAATGCATGTTAGCAGGCTTTACCATATCATTATTTATTAATATTTTCTCAATGGAAAGAATATTCATATTTTAAAATTTAAATTTCTCATGTTTGCTGTGATCTTACTCCTTTTACATAATAAGGGACATAGAATTGAGATATGAGCAAAATCTTTCCCCCAGTCGCACATCAATATACTGACAATATCCTGGGCCAGAATTGCCAAGCACTAATTGATGGGTTCAGCGCCCCATTGTTGATAATTAAGGCCATCTGCTTCAAATTGTCATCTTACAGGGAAACGAAATCCCAATGACAAGGTAAAGCTTCTATAAGCTTCGCTGATTGACAGACTGTGGAAGTGAGGAAGTGTTTTTGCGGATGAATTGGAAATGAAGACAGCTGCACACTGAGGAAAATTGAAACATTTTGCCTTAAAATAAAAGGAGAAAAAATGTGTTTTCTGGAAATAAATATGCCGCTATTTAAAAGGGCTATTTAAACCCCTGACAATGATACCACCACACATAAACACTGACCAGCACACACGTGCCAAGTGAAAGTAAAATCTAAGAAGAATGAGTGGACAGAAAGAAGGCATAAAATCTCCAGAAGGTCATCGGGGTGATAAAGGAAGGTGGAAGTCACAGTTTTCTCACCATTTTGTGGATGTAGGTAGAAATGAGTATGAATACCCTTTCTGTGCTACATGGCTTTCACGAAACAGATGAGTACATTCAGAGGAAATTATGGAGAAATTCACAGAGTTTGTTGAAACCATGCGGGCACTAAGAGTGCAAGTAACTAGGAATATGAGTGACTGACACATTTCCTTCACAAGCTCTGTCACAAAATCTTGGCTGTCTGATATGAACATTCCTGTATAATTTAGTGTAATTTCCCTCTGCTCCTGAAAAATCATACAAAAGAAATTAAACATTAAAATAATTAAAATTAAAACCACACAACATCCATTTTCAGCAATATTAAGTGGCAGATATTCTTTGTGGATTCCTATATATATATAAATATCTGTCCTCCCTTGGTATCAGTGGGGGATTTGTTGATTCCAGGACCCCCGGTGATACCAAAATCCGAGGATGCTCAAGTCCCTGATATAAAATGGTGTAGTATTTGCATATAACCTATGTACATCCTCCTCTATACTTTAAATCATCTCTATATTACTTCTAATACCTAATAAAATGTGAATTCTATGTACATAGTTGTTATACTGTACTGTTTAGGAAATAATGACAAGGGAAAAAGTCTGTACGTGTTCAGCACAGAGGCAATTCTTTTGCTGAATATTTTCTAAATTTTGAATCTGTGGGTGTGAAACCCAGGGAATATGGGGCGCCCATATTAGGGCTGCCAAAACCAGCTGACGATGAGCAAAAGCAATCTGGGAGAGACAGAGAGGAGAGAGAGAGAGAGCGCGCGCGCGCAGTGAATCAGCCCAGCAGCCACAGATCTCAGGGAGTTCCAGCAAAAGCACTTCTTGAAGTACAAAGTTGTATCCTTTCTTGGCAAGAATGTTTGCAGGGACTGGCAGCAGAAGCCTCTCCTGGAACTAGTTGGATTTACAGAAGCAGACTGTAAGAGAAGAGTCTCAACGAACCACACAGATGGGACATAGTTCCAGGTGGGAACGTGGATCTCTACACAGACTGTGGAAGGCCCCTCTGGCCCTTCTCTTACTTCCCTCTGTAGGGACCTCCTGCAAATGCCCAGTCCTTCAAGTGCCTGGCCCAGGAAAGTTCAATGTATTCAGTGAGGTTAGAAAAAAGAAAAAAGGGAAAGGCTGACCCAGTTCCAATAAAAAGATGCTACTTAAACCATGTGAAAAAGAGCATCAGAACTCACCAACAAATGAAAAATGTGAATTTAATTACCATTAAAATATTTCATGGTGCAAATAAAAAATGTGACCAAATATCACCATGAATTCAGAAAATTCATGGAAGCAATTGCCACGGCTGGGAAATTCACACAGTTGGTAAGGTCATATAAATGAGTCTTATTTCCAGCAGATATTTAACAGTATAAAAATAAACACCAAAAAAGATAATATTACTGATTTACAAGTTGATAGGTTGGGCACAGCGGCTCAGGCCTGTAGTCCCAGCTATTCGGGAGGCTGAGGCAGGAGGATCGCTGGAGCCCAGGAGTCTAAGGTTGCAGTGAGCTATGATCGGGCCACTGCACTCCAGCCTGGGTGACAGAGCAAGACTCTGTCTCTAAAAAAAAAAATATATATATATATATACACACACACACACACACACACACACACAAATAAATCAAAATTATATAATCAGCCTAAGATGCAACATATTTGACACATGAATAAATGTAAACAAGTTAACACTTTTAAAAAGAGTTTTACATTAGAAGCAAAAGCAAATCCCAGCTCCATGCTATACACAAGAGACATACCTAGAAAGTGTGATTCAGGAAAGCTGAAAATAAAAGAATTGGGATAAACATTCCAGGAAAATACAAACAAAAAAAGAGATCAGAGTCACAAACTCAATGTCAGATATGACCGAAATTCAGATGAAAAGTATTACACAGGAACAAAAAAGGAGATTTATAATACCAAAGAGTATAATTTACAATTTATGTATAATAGTTATAAATACCTAAGTACTAACAATATTCATAAATCGGGCATTAGAAGAAGGAAAGGAAGAAATATTACTAGTAGCAGACTTTAATTCACTTTTTCAATCCATAGCAGATCATGTAGAAAAAAATAAATGTAAGTATACAGAAGATTTCTGTAAACCCTGTAACCTGAAAACATAAGACAAATCTTTCTGCAAATGTTCATGAACTAGCAATAAAAATGACCATTTATTAGACCACAAAAACCTCAATAAATTCCAAAAGTTAGAAAAAAAATAAGATTCTCTGATTCTCTTGGGATGTATTGAATGTGTCCTCCAAAGCTCGTATATTGGACACTTGCTCCCCAATGTAGGGGTGTTGGGAGGTGAGGTCTAATAGGAGGTGTTTGGGTCATGGGGCACAACCCTCTTGAATGGATTAATGTCATTATCTCAGCAATGGGCTTTTTATCATGGGAGCAGTTCCTTATAAAAGGACAAATTGAACCCCCTTTTGCTCTCTCTTGCCTTCTCTCTGCCTTTTTACCTTTTTGCCATGGGACGCTGTAGCAAGAAGTCTATTGCCAGATGCTGGCCCCTCCTCAATCTTGGACCTTCCAGCCTCCAGAACCATGAGAAATTAATTCCTATTGTTTCTAAACTACACAGTCTATGGTATTCCGTTATAGCAGCACGAGACAGACTGAGACACCATCTTACAATTTTTATATCTCTGATTTCTTTCTCTTGTTTAAATGCATTGAGTAAGATTCCCCGTAAATAACAGTAGTAAGTGTCGGCATCCTTGAATTTTCCTGACATTGGCGGGAATGTCACTAGTGTTTCTCCAGAAAACCTAATGTTATTGTTTAAGCTAAGAGAAAAATATATTTTATCTTATTAAAAAAATGTATATTTATGTTTTTTTATAAGAAACGCTGATTATTTTGAAATCATCTTCAGAGTTCATTAAGATAATTATATGATTAACTAATGTGTTATATTAAAATATATCTAATATTGAGCTATCCTTACAATGGTGAAATAAACCTCAATCAGCTGTGTTATATTACTCTTTTAATATGATGCTAGGTTTTTATGCTAGGCTACTTAAAATTTTTAAGGTCGATATTTATAAACAAGACTTGTGTGTGATTTTTCTCTTTTGTGCAATATTTTCAGGTTTTGGCATTGTGTTGTCTAGTTTCTTTATTTTCCCCTTTTTTCCTATGTTGTGTATTTACTCCTTCCTCCTTTCTTTTTTCTGCTTTTAGGTTAATTAATGGTTTGTCTATTTTATTGGTTTATTTAAAAGGATCAACTTCAGGATTTATTTATTAGTTAAACAATTTTTCTGCTTTCAAATTCATTAATTTCTATTTTTAATCCTTAGGGTTTTGGTTTTTGTTTCCTGTTGGCTTTTCTTCTCTCTCTTCTTTCTTTTCTTTCTTTCTTTTTTTTTTTTTTTTAAATTTTGAGCACTTTAATTCTTTCTCTTGTTTAAATTTATATTTGTATTAAAAGTTATTCATTTTATTCTGGGCTCTTTTTTAGTTCAATCCCATAGATTCTAATATGTAGCATTCTCATTTTTGTTGTTTTCTCAAAATTCTGCAATCGTGGCTTCTAATTCCTCTTTTAGTGAAGAATTACTTAAAAGAGTTTTAAAAATTTCTAGTTGAAAGGGTACTTTTTTATTTCTGCTTTTGCTATTCATTACTGGTTTATTGATATCACAATATATCCCAGGAGAATCAATTATTAAACTGTTAGAAACTATAAAGGAATTCAGGAAATAACAGTATATAAAATTAATGTACAGATGAGGAGAGATTTTTTGGAAATTAAAGTATAAAGAAGATGACAATTCCTCCCACAGACAATGGCAAAAACCAAACAAAATTATTGAAAAGCAATTATTTGAGTCACTACATGGACTCAGGAGCACAATGTAGATGACATAAGAATTAATCAGTGAACTTGAAGACAGACCCATAGAAATTACTCAATTGAAAAAAATGATTAAAGTCAAGAGATCTGTGGAACAATATCAAGTAGTCCAACACATATATAATTGGAATTTCAGAAAGAGAAGGAGAGAAAAAAAGAAGAGAGAGAGAGAGAATAAGAGAATATTTGAAGAAATAAGAACAAAAAGAAATCTCAAATTTGATTTTAAAAAGTCAACAAAATCCAGATAAGATAAACACGAATAAAAACACACATGGACACATAATATGCAATTACTAAAAGTCAAATATAAAGAGAAAATGTTGAAAGCAGCAAAATAGAAATGATATACTACATAGCATGGGAGAGATGAAGTGACTGACTTCCCACCAGAAAGAGTGGACGCTAGAAGACATTGGTGTTTATATTCAAAGTGCTAAAAGTAAAAACATGTCAAACAAGAATTTTATATCCTAGAAGACTATACGTTCAATATAAAGCCAAATTAAAGACATTTTCAGATAAATGAAAACTGAGGAAATTTGGTACTAAGAGGCTTGTACTACAAAACGTTTTAAAGGAAGTCCTTCAGTCTAAAGGGAAATGATACTAGGATGTAACTCAGATAAATAGGAAGAAATAATGAGCACCAAAAAATGTGGGTAAATATACAAGACTTTACACACACACATACACACACATTTTTTTCTTCTCTTAACTTCTTTTAAAAACATATGACTAGCTAAAGTCTAAATAAGAACACTGTATTATTGGATTTATAAAATGTATAGAAGTAATATGTATGACCATAACAGCACAAAGGGTTGATAATAAATGGAATTATACTGTTGCAAGGTTCCTATATTTTACCACAAGTAATTCCATATCAATTTTAAGCACAGTCCAATAAATTAGAGATACATATTGTAATCCTAGAACAACCACTAAAAAACTAATGAAAAGAAATTAGCTTAAAAGCCAACAGATTAATTATATATTATACTAAAAAATCTGTTTAACACATAAAAGACAGAAAAAAGGGACTACAGTGATTTAAAAAAGAGATGTGACAAATAATAAACAAATGGTAAAATGGCAGACTTGAAATCATATCAATAGTTAAATATAAATAGACTAAACACTCTCTAATCAAAAGACAGAGACTGGCAGATAACATACAAAAGCAAGACTTACCTATGTGCTGTATACAAAAGATGCTGTTTCAATGCAATGATACAAATGAGTTGAAAGTAAAAGAATAGAAGAAGACATATCAAGGAAGCATGAGAGAGCTGGAGTAGTTATATTATCACAGACAAATAGATTTCAAAGAAGAAATAGCACAAGAGACAAACAGGAGAATTTCATGATACAAACCCAAAGTAAGTAGAGGGAAAGAAATGATGAAGATAACAGTGGAAATCAATGAAATAGAAAATGGACAAACTAAAAAGAAAATCACTGAAATTGAAAGTGAATTTTGTTCTCGAAAAATGTTTGGAAACAGAGGGAAAAAAATCAAGCAACAAACAAAAGTATAAGCATACACAAACAACTCAGAACAAACCTGAAACGAAAAGTGCACTTGCAAGGACCAAAAAGACAAACTGTCTTTGTCCTAGAAAGGACTTGTCAGAAAAGACAAAAAGTCTTTTATAGTCCCAGAAGGGATGCAGTGTCCTTCATTAAGGTGCCTTAACCCAACCAGATCTCAAATAAGGTCAACAGGGAGCTGCTACCACAGGGAGGGAGCTTGGCCTGAGAGATGTTTACCTGGGCAGAAAAAAAGGCACTCCATGGAAACAGAGGATGCAAAGGCATTGTGAGTACCTCTCCTCATTCCAAGAATTGCCAGTCTCTTCTGATGGTAATCTGGTTTCATCTCACTTGTGACACCAGATTGTGTCAACCTAAAGAAAAGACACTAGAGAAAAATATGTCCAAGTATGTTGAATTTATTCAGGTATGGAAAAACAGGGCTATAATCTGGGGTGCATGAAATGGCAAGCCACAAGTGCATCTGGTAAGAGAAGGGTAAAAGGAAGCTTTTATTAGCAAAAACGGGGAGGTTCACGTAAGCTGCTTAGAAACAGAGTTCATTGGTTTCAGTGGCTCAAAGCCAGAGTTGTTGTTAGTTTATTGGTGGAGATGCTATTACTGGGCAATGTTCTTTTGAGAACATCTTATCTGAATTACTGCAGTCCTAAAGAATGTCTAGTGATACATCTTGTCATAGAAATATATGTGTATGTGCGAAACATGCAAGCTGTGCAAGGCAGGAGAGGTGTGAAAGATGTGAAGCGATTTCTTGTGGGGTTTTTAAAAAGTCCTTGGAAACAGTTCTTATTTCAGACATGCAAGCATGAGACCTCTCGTTCGTGCCTTCCTAGCCCTATTTTGTCTGGGTCTGATAAGAGTGATTTCATCCTGGTATCTGCAATTCTCATAGTTTGTTTAGACATAATTTTGCAACTGTGCAAATATTTCTGCAGAGTAAATATCCAGAAATAGAAGAGCTAGATCAAAAAGTAAATACATTTGAAATTCTAATAAATGTTGTCAACAGCCCTCCTTAGAGCTGGTACTAATTTACACTTCTAAGAACCGTGTATGGTAGAACTTGTTTTCCCATAGCCTCACCAGAAATACAGTATCATATTTTTGAGTTTTCCTACCTGATAAGTGGGCAGTGATTTTTCGGTGTTGTTTTAATTTGCAATTCTTTTATTATAAGAAAACGTGAGCATGTTTTCTCATGTTTAAAACT
Organism: Daubentonia madagascariensis; assembly: GCA_023783475.1. Classification (NCBI taxonomy): domain Eukaryota; kingdom Metazoa; phylum Chordata; class Mammalia; order Primates; family Daubentoniidae; genus Daubentonia; species Daubentonia madagascariensis. The sequence goes on along the minus strand of JAKFHU010000379.1, from coordinate 1,068,118 downwards.
CTTTCTTATTTCCTTTTGTATTAACTGTCTGTTCTCCTGGTCATTTTTCTATTGGATTGTTGGGATTTTTTTTTATGGATTTCTAGGAGCACATTATTTTATTCTCAGTTCATCTTTTGACATTACTTATAGTGTTTTCTTGTCATATAGGTATTTAAAATTTTTTTATAACTTCTGGATTTTATGTTATGCAGTTGACCTTTCTTATCCATAGGATCTACATCCATGGATTCAACCAATCATGGATTGAAAATATCCAGAAAAAAACTATAAAAATAACAATAAACAAGAAAAATAATACAAATACAACAATACAGTATAACAACTATTTACAGAGCATTTACATTATATTACGTATTATAAATATAGAGATGATTTTAAGTATTCAGGAGGATATGCGTAGGTTATATGCAAATACCACATCATTTACTTGAGCATCCATGGATTTTGGTATCTGAGGGGGATGCTGGAACCAATCCCCCATGGATAAAGAGGGACAATTGTAATTAGTAAGGTCTTTACTATTTGCTATGGTTTGAATATGTCCCCCTAAAGTTCATGTGTTGGAAACTTAATCCCCAATGCAACAGTGTGGATAGGTGGGGCCTTTAAGAGGATTAGGTCATGAGGGCTCTGCCTTTGTGGATGGATTAATGGTGTTACTGCAGGAGTGGGTTTCTGATAAATGAATGAGTTTGGCCTCCTTCCCCTCTTGCTCTCTCACGTGTGCTATTGTGCCTTTCTGCCCTGGGATGAGGCATTAAGAAGGCCCTTGCTAGATGCAGCCTCTTGATATTGGACTTCCCAGCCTTCAGAATCATGAGCCAAATAAATTTCTGTTCATTATAAATTACCCAGTCTCAGGTATTCTGTTATAGCAGCACAAAACAAACTAAGACACCACTCTAAAATTACAACAAATTCTCTCATATTTACTTCTAATACTTTTATGATTCCATTATTTACATTTAAATCTTTGATTTATTTTGAATTTATTCTGTTATATTTTATAAGATGTGGATTCAACTGTATTTTTATTTCTAAAATGCTACCTGTTTTTCCCAAACTGTTTATTAAATAATCCATCTTTTCTCCCACTGATTTTAGGTGCAATTTTTATTATAAATTTTTGTAAGTATTTGGGTGTATTTCTGGACTTTCTGTTTGATTACATAGGTCACTTCTATTCATATTACAGAAACTTTATGTTTTAATATTTGCTCTTCTTTTTCAGAGTTTTCCTAGTTATCCTTGTTTGTTTTTCAATATGAATGTTAAAACTAGTTTGTTTAATTTAAAAATGAAATAACAACAATAACAGCAACAAAACAGTAAAAATACCTGTTGGCATTTAATTTATAAATTAACTAAGGAAGAATTGCCATCTTTATGATGTTGAGGCTTCCTGCTCAAGTACATGAATGTCTTTCTGTTTAAGTATTTTTATGTTGATTTTGATGTATTTTTTATATAGCTCCAGTGATTTTTTTGATCATTAATTTCAATGGATTTATTTTGCTGTTGCTATTGCAGTGAGTGGACTGTATATCAGTATGGGTTCCAATAGGAAACAAATTACTCAATTTAAGTTGGTTAACTTGAGGAGATAAAGGTGGTATTTATAAAAGTGTGAATAAAGTGTGGAAAAACCAAGGGAACAGAATAATACCATTGAGCTAGTAACAGCAGTCCTGCATCCCTCACTTTCACACCTAGGCATGGATGGTTGGGGGGAAGGAGTCATTGCTGCAATCCAGACGCAGAAGTCTTATTGGCGAGGCCACCTGATAGGAGCTATAACCTTGGTCCAGGACACAGCTAGCCCACTGTTGTCCCACCAGGGAGAAGAGGGGTAGAGGGGGAAGTGAGTATGCCACCCGCCTCTCCTCCCTTCCTTAGATGTCCTGCTGGGGCTTCCTGTTGGCCACACCCAACTGGAGGCAAGAGGACAAGAAAGCCCATTGATAAAATCAATATAGTTAAGCCTTCCTGGGTATAGAGCAGAATGGCATCAGGTGAGGATGGATCTGGAGGGCAAACAGAGGGTATCCAACACTGTGTCTTTTCTTCTACTGAATCATCTACTGGCCATTATTTTTTATATTTGAAAGATACTGATTTTATATATGCATTTTTTTGCATTTTTTGAGGTACAATTGGCATTCTATAATAGTCACAGATTTTAAGAGTATAGTTCAATAAGGTTGGCAAATGTATACAACTATGCAACTCCACCAAAATAAAAATTCCTTTGTGTTCCCTTCCTGTAGTTCATCTTTTCTCTCCAACCTGGGCCTCACACAACCACTGATCTGCTTTTTTCACTATAATTTTGCCTTTCTAGAATTTTATAGAAATGGAACAATAAATTGTCTTTTGTGTCTGGCTTCTTTCCCTTTGCATGATATTTTTGAGTTTCATCCATGTTGTTGTATATATTAGCAGTTCATTCTGTGTTTTTGCTGAGTGGTATTCCGTTGTCTGAATATATAGCAACTTGTTTATCTGTTCACTAGTTTATAGACATTTGGGTTGTTATCAGTTTGGGACCCATTAAGAATAATGTTGCTATTAACTTTTGCCTACAATGTCTTTGTGTGGATATAAATATTTATTCTTGATTATATAACCAAAGTGCAATTGCTGAGTTAAATGTTAGGTTTGTATTCCATATGATAAGAAATTGCCAGCCGGGTACACTACCTCATGCCTATAATCCCAGCACTTTGGGAGGCCGAGGCTGGAGGCTCACATGAGGCCAGGGGTTTGAGACCAGCCTGGGCAACACAGCAAGACCTCCATCTCTACAAAAAAAAAAAAAATTAGCCAGACGTGGTGGCATGCACCTGTAGTCCTACTTGGGAGGCTGAGCCAGGAAGATTGCTTGAGCCTGGGAGTTGGGGGTTGCAATGAGCTATGATAATGCCACTGCATTCCAATCTGGCAACAGAGCAAGATCTTGTCTCTCTCTCTCACACACACACACACACAAAAGAAATTGCCAACTTGAATATACCATTATAAATCAATATACCATTATAGTATAACTAACCATTAGTAATATATGAGTGTTGCAGTTGCTCCACCTCCATGTTGTCAGGCTTTTAAAGTTTCCACCATTCTAGTGGGTATAGTGGTATCTTTTTTGTTTTAGTTGCATTTCTTTGATTCCTTTGATAGTGATATTGAGCATTTTTACATTACTTATAGGCTATTTACCTATATCTTTTTGTGAATTGTCTGTTTAAATCTTTTGTTTATTTTTTTATTGGGTTGTTTGTCTTCTTATTGGTAAGCTGTAATAGTTCTTTATATGTGTAGGAAACAAGGCCTTTGTTGGATACATGTTTTGCAAAACTGTTTCTCCATTTTATTTTCTGAAGAGGGTCCTTTGAAGAGCAAAAGATTTTCATTTTTATGAAATTTACCAATATTTTTCTTTTGTTTATGCCTTCATGTCTTAACGACAAACTGTTGCCCAACCTAATATCACAAATATTTTCTTCTATTTTCCTGCCTAAAGTTTTAAAAATTTATCTCTTAAATTTAGATTTATGATCCGTTTTGAGTTAATTTTTATATACATTAAAAGATAAGGGTCAGACTCTTTTCCCCTCCCGCATATAGAAACTATTTGTTGAACATCTTTTCATTCACTGAATTACTTCAGTATCTTTGTTAAAGATCAATTAACTACACAAGTGTGGGTCTATTTCTGAACTCTACTCTGTCCCACTGGTTGGTGTGCCTTTCTTTATACCTGTACCACACTATCTTGATTGCTACAGTTTTATAGTAACTCCTGATATCAGGTAGTTTAAATCTTCCAAATTTTTCTCTTCTTTTAACACTGTTTAGCTATTTTAGGTCCTTTGCATTTTCATGTCAATTTTAGAGTCCACTTGTCAATTTCTACAAGAAATGCTTGCTTTGATTTTGATTAAAATTGCTTTGAATCTATTGATTGGGGAAAAAATTGGTATCTTAACAATATTGAGTGTTCCAGTTCACGAACATCTCTCTCCATTTATCTAGGTCTTCTTTAATTTTTTTTAACAGTGTTTTGTATTTATCAATGTATAGGTCTTTGACATCTTTTGTTAAATTTATTCCTAAAGAATTTTTATATTATCGTAAATATGTTTTTTAAATATCATTTTCACTTGTTTGCTGTTGATATATAGAAATAAAAATGACTATTGCATATTTATCTTTTATCCTGTGATCATGCTAAAATTACTTATTAGTTCTAGTAGATTTTAGATATTCCATTAGGATTATATATATATATATATATATAAATTATGTTGACTGTAAATAAAGACAGTTTTACTTTTGTCTTTACAAACTCTATGCTTTTTACTTCACTTTTCTTGTCTTATTGAACTGTCTAGGATCTCCAATATACTATTGAATAAAAGTTGTAAGAGTGGATATCTTTGTCTTGTTTCTGTTCTAAGGTAGAAAGAATTCAGTTTTTCACAATTTAGTATGATGCTTAGCTTTAAGTTTTTTATAGATGCCCTTTTTCAGGTCGAGGAAATTTCCTTCTATTCTGAGTTTGCTGAGAGTTTTATTATGAATGGTGTTAAACTTTGTCAAGTAGTTTTTCTGCATCTGTCGAGATGATCATATGGTTTTTCTCCTTTATTTTACTAATATGGTGAATCAAATTTATTGATTTTCATATATTAAGGCAATACTGCATTTCTTGAACAAACCTCATTTAACCATGATACATTATTCTTTTAATATATTGCCATATTCAATTTCTTAATATTTTCTTAAAGATTTTTACATTATGTTTGTGAAGGATAATGGTCTATAGTTTTCTCATTATGTCTTTGTCAGGTAATAAATCAGGGTAATGTAGCCCTCATAATATGAGTGGAGCATTACTCCCTCCTTTTTTTCCTGACATAGTTTGTGGAAGATTGGTATTATTTGTTAAAACTTAATGTTTTAACTTAATGTTAACACTTATATGTTTGATAGAATTCATCATGAAGTCATCTAGGACTGGGGTTTTCTCTGTGGGAAGGTTTTTAATTAAAAAATAATTTTGTTATTTGTTGTAGGATAATTTAGGCCTTCTGTTTTTCTTGAGTTTGTTTTTGTAACTTGTGTTTTTCAAGGAATCTGTCTATTTCATCTAAATCATTAAATTTTTTTGCATGATGTTGTTTGCAATATTCCCTTATTATTCTTTTAATGACAGTAAGAACTAACTGTAATGATAATCCTTTTTCATTTCTAATAGTAATTTGTGCATTTTAATTGACCAGTTTACCTAGTTCATCAATTTTATTGATATTTTTAGACAGCAAGCTTGAAAAGGTGGGCATGACTTGACCCTTTAAAAGTCATTAGAGCAGTTGCCACAGTTCAATGAGGAATGTCAGTCTCCAAAGAAAAATTCTATCTCATTTCAGGATAAACTAGTATACAGACAGACAAGATTACCACTAGGGGGCCTGCCAGTTTCAAAAAAATTCCATGTACATAGGGGAAACTTGGTCACAGGTGGGGCAATTAGAGCACAGGCTGCCCACCAAGTAAAACAAAAATCCTGTGCCAGGCACACTATAAAACAAAACACTGGTCCAAACTCCTAACATTTCCTGATGGGGCTTATAAGATTTTTCTTTTGCTCTTGAGAGATGAATAAAAAACGGAATGGGATCCCCAAATTCCAAAGCATGCAGTAAGGGTCCCCCTTCTGGGACCCCTACTGGCTATATGTTAAAAAATTATGTTCCTTTCTTGTACATATTTTTAAACCAATAGACAGAGTACACCAAAACTAATTTGGATCTTCAATAACCAACCTGGGGGTATTCTGAGTTCCCCAAACTTGTCTTTCTTAGGACTAAACTAGAAGATTAAATAAATTAAACAATCTGAATGGGAAACCTACTTCAATTTATATCTAAAAGATTCTAAGCACATTCAGGATTATAAAATTGCCTCCCTACAAGACAACAAAAATTAACTGAGACAAACAAACAGTTAAGGAAAGACAAGAAAGCCTTGGGGCCCAGACTGTTTACTCTTTGAAGGAGACTCCCCTTCTCTTTCCCCTGCCCCTCTCTCTCCATCCTGCTTTGGCGGAATCGCCTTTCCCTCCAGATTCCTCGCTCCCACGACCTCCGAACCTGGTCCTGTTATAAAGCCTGTCCCTTTAAAGTTAAACTCATGGATGATCCCTCTAAACCCCACATTTCTTTTGTTCCTTGGAGCAAGGCTGAACTTCCAGCCATTGCCAAGGAATTCCCAAAGGTCTCTGAGGACCCTCATGGATTTGCTGATAAATTCAACATAGTAATTCAGGTTGATTGGCCGAGGTTTTTTTGACTATGCCAGATGGTTCCCCCACTTGTCAGCGAAGGCCAGGCTTCCATGGCCAAGGCTCCTTGACATGACTCTCAGGAGAATTTAGACAAGAACACCCCCAGAGACTACGATAAAGCCTGAGGCATGGCAAAAACTCCACAAGCCTATTCCTGAGGCTTTCCCTAAATCCTTAGGTTGGAATAAAATCCAGGCCATATATTGAAGAACTTAATGAGCTGATTGACAACTATTGTAGTTGACTCCAGGTTGGAGTTTTAAAAAATTCTGGATTACCTGTACATGTTGATTCTACTAGAGTAGCCTTTAATTCTGTTCGTGAGTGGATTTTCTCAAGAACTTTCTCAGCTTGTCAAAACAGCCCACATAAAATGAGAAACTATGCCCACTTCTGATCAAGTTAGTCTGACAAATCAGCTTGCCTACACCCTTGAGGACACGACTGAAAAGAAAACTACTAAAATTCTTAATCTCTGATTACAACAGATGGAGGCTCCCACACGTAACACTGGGCAGAGACTCCCTGGGCTGTGTGGCTTCTGTAAACCAGGCCACTGGAAAAGAGATTGCTGCAGAAGAAAAAGTGACCTGGGACCACTGTCAGTGAAGGGCCTTTGAAGATTCACAGGGACTTTCCCCAGTTCTCATAATCATCTGGGTGCACCTACCTTTCAAACTGGGAATGAGGTTGTAACTGTGCTCACAGGTATGGAAATAACACTGTTAGTCCTTAACTCCACCAGCCGCCTCAGCCCCTGCCCCAGGGTAATAAGAAGATACAAATGGTGGGAGTCTCCAGGGAGCCTGTAATTGCTGCTGTTTCTCAGCCTGTTCCCTCCTGCCTTGGTCCTCTCCAAGACACCCATCCTGTTTTGCTTCTTAATTCTGACCCGGTCCACCTGCTTGGATGGGATGTTCTGAAAAAATATCATGCTGAAATTTCTTTTTCCCAAAAGGGGGAGGTAATTTTAGAATTTGACAAACCAAATGGTGCTGACTCAACCTTGGGGTCTTCTGACTCTCTGAATTCCCTCATTGGTTATGTTGTTCCCTGTTTAGAAAACAAAAATAATGCTGCTCCTTCACTTCTGAATGGAATACCTGGCTCTTTAGGGACAAAATCATCGGCTGATGTTGGCAAAATTCATAGCATACCTCCTATTGTGAGGGAAAAATGGAAATTCACTAAAACCCTTTTACCCTGAAACGGACAAGCTATAGCCCTATGTATGTCAATTGCTTAATCTGCTTCTGTAAGACTGCTTGGCGCCTTGTGAAACTGACTAATGCCTGCAGCTCATGCTCCTGTAAACAGCTCCCCTTGCAGCAGCTACCTTGTAAGTTACAGTAACTTCCATATGTGTGCACTTCCTGGTATAAGCCGCTCAGTACCACCTCCTTGCCTTGAAGTATAAAAGACAAGTCCCCCTGATCGGGGGTGCTCAGAATTTGGCGGAGGATCTCCTCTGAGCCCGCCACGTTAATAAACTTGATCTCTCTGCATCCTCGTGTACCTCTTGGAGTTTCTCTGGGCAACGTGACTCTGGTTTTTGCCTTTACACTATTAAAATCCAGATTGATCCATCAAAATCCCTGCCTAATGTTAAACAATATCCACTAAACTAGATGGCATTAAAGGCATTAAGCCTGTTACATACAGAAGAATATAAAAAACAGGGCCTCATTATTCTATGTACTAGTCCTTGTAATACCCCAATTCTACCTATTAAAAAAACCAAACAACCATGGGTGGAGGTTTGTTCAGGACCTCCATGCAGTAAGCCATGTTGTTATTCCAAGGCATCCAGTGGCTCCAAATCCCCACGTCTTATTAAACTCAATACCCATTGACAGCAGGGTTTTCACAGTAGCGGATCTGTGTTGCACATTCTTCAGTATTCCAGTGGCTCACACAGCCAATATCTTTTTGCCTTTACCTGGCAAGGCCAACAGTCCACCTGTACATAAATGCCACAGGGTTTTACTGAAAACCTTCCTGTTTATCTCAAATCTAAAGGCAAACTTGGAAGTTGTGCCTTTTCCCCAAGGCTCCACTGTACTACAATATGTAGAGGACCTCCCTCTGCTCCTCCACAGGGAGCCTGCGGGAAGTCAGTGTATGTCTGTTAGAGCCACTGGCTGCTGAAGGTCATGAAGTCTCTAATGAAAAACTGCAGCTGGTAAAAGCTCAGGTGAAATATCTGGGCCATTACATTTCAGAGAATGGATTGTATTTAGAGCCAGACTGAGCTCAAGGCATTTTGCAATTTTTTCAGCCAAAACCAAATGCCAACTCTGCAGTTTCTTGGACTTGCTGGTTACAGTTGTAACTAGGTCCCTGACTTTTCTCTTCTGGCCCAACCCCTGCGTGCTTCACTTAAAGTTACCAAACCAGGCCCGGTGGTTTGGACGGAATCTGAAGAGTGAGTTTTTAACAAATTGAAGGAGAAATTGATAAATCCTCCAGCTCTAGGTCATCCTAACTATAAGCTCCCTTTTCCCCCTCTTTGTGTATGAAAGGGAAGGAAACGCTTTGGGGGTCTTTACCCAAAAGCATGGAGCCTAGCATTTTCCAGCATACTTGAGGAGATAGTCATGGGGTCCCCCTAATTGTATTGAGCTTCATGCTCTGGAAGCTGTCACACTCACATCACACCCGGCATTTCTGCCATCACTCCCTATGAGCTTCTCCCACCTGCCGCACCTCGTGTCACTCTCTCATCCTGCGATAACCTTCCCCCTGCAGCTCTCCTGCCCTTGCTTTCAGAGGAGACACCACCTGCCTGCCTAACTCTGACAGCCACCTTTTAACTCCTCAGGAGGATGCGAGAGACTGCCCTGGGCAATGCTGAGTGTCCTGGTTTACAGACTGCTTCTGTTTAAAGAACCACTCTGGTGAGTATTGTGCAGTGTTCCTTTGAGGTTGTGGAAGAAGCTCCTTTGCCCTGAGCCACTGCAGCCCAGCAGGCAGAGCTATTTGCCCTCCCTCCAGCCTGTCTCCTTGCTAAGGGAAAGACTTTTAATGTTTACACAGACAGTAGTTGTGCCTTTGGAATTGCTCATAATTTTGGAATGTTGTGCAAGCAAAGAGGTTTCCTCACTTCCAAGAGAGACAAAATAAAGAATGGGCCTTATGTAAAAGAATTATTAGATGCAATATAGTTACCTGCTGCTCTAGGCATTATCAAAGTTCCAGGCCATTCAAAAGTAGACTCTGTGGAAGCTAAAAGAAATCAACTTGCTGATAATGCAACAAAGAATGCTGCCCTTAAGGTCCTACTGATCGAATCTCTCTCATGGCCCAGCTAGAAAGGTTACCAAAAGATGATCTTAAAACAATTACTACAGATGCTCAGAATCCGGCACCAGAGGCCAAAAAACAGAATTGGGAAAATAATGGCTGCTGGTCCAATAATAAAGAAGATCTCTGGTTTAGGCCAAATAAAAGGCCTGTCCTACCAGACTCCATGGAATTTCTGTTATTAACTACCGTACATGATTTAAGTCATTGGGCCACAGAAAAGATGCTTACCTTTATGAAACAATACTGGCAGGATGACAATAAAGCAGCCAAAAATGCTTATTTAGCCCACCCCACCTGTTCCACATTCAACCTGGGAAAACCAGTGACCACAGTCCCTGGCCATTTTAACCTCTCTGATGGGCCATTCGAGGTTTGGCAGCTACCTCCCTTGCACGGAGACAAATATATTTCAGTCTTGGTTTGTATGTTATCCTGTTAGGTTGAAGCACTACCCTGCAGATGAACCACCGCCTCGGCAGTGGCTAACCTCCTATTAGAGAAGGTAATCCCTATCTTGGGTAACCCCTGCCCCCTCCCCCTTCCAGCAACTGACGAACTCATTTTACTGAACAAGTCATAAAACAAGTGTGTGCCATCTGCCCAGTCTTACAGCACTTGCGTTGTACTTGTCGTCACAGTCCTCTGGACGAGTTGAACACACCAATAGTACTCTTAAGACTCAATTGGCAAAGTTTATGGGGACCTGACACGTGCCAAAATCCCATGCCTATCATCAGCTCTCGTTATTTGATATTATTTGATTACTGGACACCCCATGCATTTGACCCCAACTTCTTTTGACCCAAAATTAAGAAAAGGTGAAATGCTTCAATGCTGTAAAGGTATAATCAAGGCTATAGATAAAAGTTATACTCTGGTGGAACAATATTTGCTCAATGTGCTCCCGGAAGACAAAGACCTAAAACATCATAATCTACATCTATTGAAAAAGATATTTACAAAAAAACTCCCTCCAACCCCTCTGGAAAGGCTCATGTCAGGTCCTGTTAACCAACCTCTGCACTGCCAAGCTGAAAGAAATTGATTCCTGAGTACATGTGTCTTATCTATAGAAAACGTCAGCTCCTGAGTGGACTCGCACTCTTGGCAACGAATTAAAAACTAAACATTTCTAGGATTTAAAGCAGACTGTATCTGAGTAGATGGCTTTTCTCAAAATGTCTGGACCAGGTCTGTATACCATTTTCTCATTTCTAATGCTTTATTTTGTCCCTCTTTTCCCTGGAAGGACAATGCCCAAATAAGGGCACTAGGAAATGTCCCACATTTCCTAGTCCGTTTCCACAGGGAGGAACTTAACTGATTATTGGATCTGTCATCAGAAACCGTGATCTGTTCATGACTCTAATAACGCCCCTAATTCAACCAGTAACAAAATTCACTAACATCCCAGGTCCAAACACCTGTACTAATTGTATCCCTGGACCTCCTATAGGGTTAAGCTTTCTCATCCACCTTAAATTCCTGTCCGCTACGTTACCTACTCAAAATGACCATCTCCTAGTTGGACCCTAGAAATGCACAAGGGGTCATCCCTCTGAAAACATTCCTTGGATCTCCCTAACATATGTAAGAAATATATTGGGACCAATTTTGAGAGGAAGGGCCATTAGCAATATGTAGTAGTGTAACTGACTTCTGGTTTAATTCTACAATATATAGAAATTCATAGATGGAAGAACTGTCTGTGCACCTATCAGGTATATTTACTTTTGTGGGTGGGGCATCTCAATAGGGGCCTCCAGATGTTCAAACACCTAACAGGAGGCCAATGTGGGTGGGGATAGTTGACTGCTCTGTTGTCAATACATAACAGATCTGAAACTGATCACTGGAATAACCACTAGACTAGCCCCTCTCACTACATCACAGGGTCAGCCGTGAGTTGGGTTATGGGAGTCTGGATTTTCTTCCTTTGGCAGACCTTTTGTACCATGGTACAGTGTAGCTGCTAATAAAGAAATGGTGAGATATTTATCTGCTACCCTAGGAATTCTTGCAGACTTCACTGCAAGAGCAATAGCTCTTGTTAGTTTCTCTTGCTGGCATAGTGTTAGATAACAGAATTGCTCTTGATTATCTATTAGCTGAGCAAGGTGGTGTCTGTGTCATTGCTAATACTACATGCTGTACCTAGATAAATTCCTCTGGGGAAGTTGAAACTTGCCTACATAAAATAAGAGAACAAGCCATCTGGCTACAATCTCCCCCAGTTCCCCATGGTCATTTGACCTGTTCAGTGGGTGCCTTTAAGTCTAGGTTCATGGCTCAAAACCGTATGCAAACTAAAATTGTTATATTGCTGTTAATTTTGCTTTGTATTTTCCTTTTTACACTGTATCTGTTGTCTGTCAAATATTTGCAGAAATACAACTTCTGACAAAATAATGTTGGCCCAGTGCTTTCAGATGATAGCCAACCCCTATGGAACAGACAAAATCAAATTTAACAACGAAATCAGGATGAACTAAGCCTGAGAGCTTCTCCTTCTGCCTTCTTGTTGCTCGAATGTGGCTAAAGGGGTCTTGACACTGACTTGGAGCTGTTTATCACCTCCCCCAGACATGCGACGAGACCAACTAACCAGGACATGTTCATCCCAGCACCAAGGGACACAGAGGTTAATTGATCAGCGATGCTGTCAGAGAAAGATCTTGATCAAAAGGAGGCAATGTGAAAGTTGCAGATACCAGGATGAAATCACTCTCGTCAGACCCAGACAAAATAAGGCAGGGAAGGCATGGGGCCAGGGGCTCCTGTTTGCATGACTGACATAAGAACTGTTTCCAGGGCTTTCTAAAAACCCCACAAGAAATCCCTTCACGTCCTTCACCCATCTCCTGCTTTGCGTGGCTTGCACGTTTCATACATAAACAGATATTTCTACGGCAAGATGTGTCACTCGACATTCTCTAGGACTGCAGTAATTCAGATAAGATGCACTTGAAAGAACACTTGCCCAGTAATGGCATCTCTACCAACAACCTGATGACAACTCGAGCTTTGAGCCTCCAGAACTAATAAACTCTGTTTCTAAGTATGAAACTCTTGCTTTTTGCCAATGAGTTTCCCTTAACCCTTCCTTTACCAGATGCACTTGTGGCTTGCCATTTTGTGCATCCCAGATTATAATCTTCTTTTCCCATTCCTGAATAAATTCAACATATTTGGAGATATTTTTCTCTAATTTCTTTTCCTTAGGTTGACAAAGCTTTCTATCTCAGCACTGTTTATCCCATTGACTGCCACATTAGGAAAAAAATTTTTCCTCAAGGCCATGGTGTTTTATTACGATAATAGAATAAAAACTTTTAAGACAAAAAGATCCTTTCTAATTTAACGAAAATTTGTTATTTTTTATTGTTTTCTGTGCGTGAGTTATATGCAACTTGAAAAATATTTCATGCGGCTCCCAAGGGAAAGAGACGTGTGAGTTACATGTGCTTCATGAGGCCCTGGGCTCAAAACTAGCGTGAGTTAAATACAACGACGAGGAGGAGGAGGAGGGAGAAAAAGAAAACAGTCTCATCGTGGAAGGCAAGAGGGAAAAGAAAAAGGTAGAGAGGTTGACGATGCAAGTCTCTTCCTTACGAAGAGAGCCATTTACAATTGCACAAGGAAAGGGGCAGAAACTGTGAAATTGAAAGGATACCTTTTTTTCTGAGTAAGAGGAAAACAGATGAACTTAGAAATCTACATGAACTGCTTTACAACAGGCCAGGCACAGTGTCTTCATTAAAGAAGAATGTGGGTCAGTTCAGTGGCTTTCCATTTGAAAAAGGAAGTACCCAATATAAAAAGAAGGAAGAAATGTTGAAAAAATTTAGAAATGCCATGTTAAAGAGCATCTGCGAGGTTCTTGATTTGGAGAGATCAGGTGTAAATAGTGAGCTAGCGAAGAGGATCCTGAATTTCTTAATGCATCCAAAGCCATCTGGCAAACCATTGCCAAAATCTAAAAAAACTTCTAGCAAAGGCAGTAAAAAGGAACAGAACAATTCTGGAATGGCAAGGAAAGCTAAGCGAACCAAATGTCCTGAAATTCTGTCAGATCAATCTAGTAGTGATGAAGATGAAAAGAAAAACAAGGAAGAGTCTTCAGATGATGAAGACAAAGAAAGTGAAGAGGAGCCACCAAAAAAGACATCTAAAAGAGAAAAACCTAAACAAAAAGCCACTTCTAAAAGTAAAAAATCTGTAAGAAGTGCTAATGTTAAGAAGGCAGATAGCAGCACCACCAAGAAGAATCAAAACAGTTCCAAAAAAGAAAGTGAGTCTGAGGATAGTTCAGATGACGAACCTTTAATTAAGAAACTGAAGAAACACCCTACAGATGAAGAGTTAAAGGAAACAGTAAAGAAATTATTGGCCAGTGCTAACTTGGAGGAAGTTACAATGAAGCAGATTTGCAAAAAGGTCTATGAAAATTACCCTGCTTATGATTTAACTGAAAGAAAAGATTTCATAAAAACAACTGTTAAAGAGCTAATTTCTTGAGGTAGAAGACAGAGACAGATGACTTGTTTCCATAGATATGAAGATCTGATTCATACTATCATACCAGCAACGAGAATGTATTTCCTTTTCTAAATCCTTGTTAAGTATTGTTACTAGAACTTACTGTTGACCTTTTTATCTTGAGTGTTACATAAATTTGAGTTTGCCATTTTAAATTGCATTTCTATGCAGTTTTTAGTCTAAAATCTTGCATGTCAGTAATTGTTCCTTGCTCTTATAGTTGTATTTTGTACATTTTGGATTCCTTTATATAAGGTCATAGATTCTGGAACTGTTGTGGTTTTCATGCAGTTAATATTAGTTTGCTTAAGACGTACTTTTAATCAAGTAGAACAAAAACTATTATAATCGGCATTTATACTCACAGAGACTATTGTAGTATTTAGTATATGAACTTTTTTGAATACATCTCTCTTCTGTCAGTGTTTGTCAGTGTGAAAACTCAGTGGCAATATGTTCATCATATTAAATACATAAACTGCAGCTATTCAGATGACTAAATTGGAACTTTTCTCCTGCATGTATATAATGTCAAATTTTCAGCAGGACAAAAGTGCCATGTTATTTTTGTATTTTTAAAAACCAATTTGTTGTATATAAAGTTTTTTTATTTCTTTCCAGCAGATCACTTTCTCAACTCACATAGGTAGGTATCTTTACAGTTGTAAACTATGAAATCTCAGTGTTCAGCCAGGTGGCGTGATGGAGCAGTGAAAGTTCAGTGACGGGAACACATTGAAGGAACGGTCTTCCTGCTTTGCCACAAAAGCGTCATCAATTTGTAGTATTAGTATTAACTCTGCAAAGTGTCTGTAGGTACATTTTATATTAAGGACAAACCAAAGTCGACACATCACAGTTTCAAAAACTTTGGGAAGGGTTGGGATTAAGTACAAGCACATTTGGCTTATAGTAAACGAACTGATTTTTATTAACTGCTTTTGCCCATATAAAATGCTGTTATATTTACAGAAAACCTGGCCACCTTCATAATTATGATAGAAGTACCAGGTGTAGTGCCAGAAGATAATGTATAGGCAATAGCATATATTTGTGACAAAGTATTTCTCAAAAGTGGTAAGATGTTTATCTTTAACATTTCTGGAATCAGCTGTTGGGTTTTAAATTTTGGCTAATCAGGATTCTAGGTGATCAACAACATATGGACCACTCTTGAATGAGACTGATTTTGTCTTTGAAATTGATTGTCTTAATCAGTTTATTAAGTAATCTCTCAATTTTAAAATAACATGCTTCTTATGACAGAATTAGATATTTGAGGTACCAATTAAGTGTTGAAAAATATCTTTCCATCATAGAACAGAAATATATAAAAATGATATATATTGAATGTTGACAGGTATTTCCACAGGTTTGACTTGTTTCTTGATAAAGTTAAGACAGTAGGGAACGGTATACTTAATACAAATGAATGAAGTAAGCAACTAAATGAGACCTAAGAATTGGCCCTTGATTTTAAATTTGTTCTTATAAACCTTGTCAATAAAAATAATAAATCTAAAAAAAAAAATACAACTCACATGGCAGTTAATGCATTATAGTAACAAAACACAAAAACGAAAAGCTGGAAACAACTCAAATATCCAACAATAAAAACTGGTGGGATGAATTATGGCATATCTATACAATATCATACTTCGCAGCCTGAACAAACACTGGGATTGTGGTCTGGGTACTGATATGGCAGAACATTAATTAGAAATTTTAATGGGAACAAGCAAGCTTCCGAAGAGAGTATACAGTGCTCTACTATTTGTGTAAACAAAAAGGGAGAGAAAAGTATGAATATCTATTTGCAGTTGCTTGTATATAAACAAAAATACTATGAAAGGACTAGCAAGAAACTAGTAACAGTTTCGTAAGGGATAAAGGTGAGAGAGAGACAGCTGGGTGGACAAGGCTCGGAGGAGGGAGGGAAACTTAACATCATTTTCCTTCTTATATTTGAGGGGATGTCAAGCCCTGTGACTGCATCGCCTGTTCAAAATTTTTAAAATATAAAAATACATTAAAAGGAAAAAATACATCTTAAAAGCAAAAACCCAGAATGATGAATATCAGTGTGTTACCCAAGAAACACTTTCCGATTTAGAATGGGTTCTTCACACCCATTGTCACTCATATTGCATGTTGAACATTTTCTGTCCTCATCCGGAGAGAATGGACCGAGAGCCGGCCTTGTGCCTTTATTTCCCTGTTGGGTAATGAGATGTGATTGGACACTCTTCTTCAGCTCCTAATCGGACTCCCAGGACTGTGACCAATGAAAATTGCCCTAAATATGACTCTCTCTCTATTCATGGTCTTTGAGTTCCCATGTATGCTGATTCACATAGCCTCAAAAGTGTATATTTTTGTACTTTTCTATTTGGACAAGTTAATTTGTGCAGTTGCAACCCTACCATACAATTCAGCACCATTGCTGATAATATTAATAATGTGCCATCAGGTTAGGCTGACAGCCCATGTTTGACACTTTTCATTTTTTAATTCTTTCTTTTTTTAAAGATAAGAAGCTACTTTATTCTGCCTTACTTGTGCATGAGACTATCTTAAGTTTTATCTGCAAACAAACCTAGGACTAGATGTTTTCTACAGGTTATTTGCTGTCCAGCAGATGAGTCTTCAAACCTATAATTGATGAAAATCATGAAGTGGGAAGGAAGCTCCACAAAAGGGAAGAGGGAAAGAGTAGGAATTAGAGAGGTGGCTTTCTGTTCCCTTTTATTTTGGAAACCATGGTGACTGAGAGCTCTGATTGAACCATATAATATGACAATATATACTTAGAATTATCTGGGAGAGAATAAATCCCTTTGATCTATTCAGTTCCTTTTCCCATCAGACAAAATTTTTCCACACAAATCAATTTGTTTGTTAACTGCAATCAGGGTTTTCTATAAACCATAATATGATGGACACATTAGTTGCCCAGTGGAAACGATCTTCTAATGTATGGTCTGGCCTTGTTTTAAATGCTTTAGTGTCACTGGGCTTGGGATTACAATGCTCAAAACTTCTGGGAAATCTGAAAATGAAGTTACAAATTTAATCATAGGTCTCAAAGAAGCCTAGAATTTTGGTGAGTCTGTTCCAATTTTATTCCACCCAAGTGTATATTCCATGGGCTGCATTATAGGGAATAAAAGCTAATCCATATTCATATCTTTGTGAATCTGCTTTCCTATCCAGTCACACACTGAGATGGCTTTACCATGCTGCCTGTCTTTGAAAGAGCATTTTGCATTTGTTAATGAGGCAGAAAATTTATCACACATTTTTAAGTAATCACACCCTTCTTTGCACTTGCTTTTTATAAGTCTACATCCTTAAAATGATAGATATGTTCCTAAAAAGCTGTGTCTTGACTTAATTTTTAAACCTTTAATTGAATTTTATATTAGTGGAGATG
The DNA here is from genome assembly GCA_023783475.1 of Daubentonia madagascariensis. Lineage (NCBI taxonomy): Eukaryota > Metazoa > Chordata > Mammalia > Primates > Daubentoniidae > Daubentonia > Daubentonia madagascariensis. The sequence continues at coordinate 1,050,491 of JAKFHU010000379.1, read as the reverse complement.
ACTATCTAAGGAAGCCCTATGATGAATTCTTTGTGATATAAACAGACCCTCTCAAGTGATCTTCTTTGTAGAATCAGACCTTTTCAAAGGGATATTCTTAAACAGAATTATTTCAGACCATCACCTATTTAGATATGTAGCTATGTTAGGTCCCAAGATAAAGATTGTGTACTTATGAGTATAAAATTCATACTTAACAATGAATTCCAACTTGACCTCAAGAGAGTATATCGTATATAATACTACATTATTAACATTACATATTTATTATGTTTTGTATTTTTATATATTTATAATATAACAAGTAGAAAATATGATATAAAAAATCTATGCATAAACTAGAATGTATAAATATAAAAGCATACTAAAGGAGAAAGAAGAAAGAAATGTTTTCACTTGATTTATTTTTTCTTAGACTGTTTACACTTGGACTCTGAAAACTATTCTAGAAAAATTGTTAATTTTACTGATAATCTTTCTTTGCCTTTTCTAACTATGATTGTTGTCTCTCCCACTATATTTCAAATATGAAAATCACTTTTTCCCCCCAAATTTTAAGCTTTTACATGACATCATTTATTTTTAATATTCATAAATGAAGTATACATATAATGACAAAATAGCAATTATAAAGTCAGTAAGATTTTGAAAAATTATAAGATAATTATTAATGTTAAGTTGCATGGTTTTTTATCAAAGATAAATGCATACATAGTTCTTTATTTTTACTTTTTTTTAGAGACAAGGTCTCACTCTGCTGCCCAGGCTGGAGTGCAGTGGTGTCATCATAGCTCACAGCAGCCTGATCCTCTTGCCTCAGCTTCCCCAGTATCTGGGACTACATGTGCACAGCTAGGTTTTTTTCATTTTTAATAGATGTGGCGTCTCGCTATGTTGCCCAGACTGGTTTCAAACTCCTGGCCTCAAGAGATCCTCCCTCCCCAGCTTCCCAAAGCAGTGAGATTACAGACATGAGCCACTGTGCCCAGCGCCATACATACATATTAATAGTTTAAAAATCTGATTAATAGGGGGCCATGCCAAGTCTTGATCACAGAGGTAATCACTTTTACTCATTTATTTTTAGTGTTTCTGGTAGTCAGTTTTCTCTAATAATAATCATACACGGTTATTCTTGCTTTACCAATCTTGTAATTTAATTATTGACTTCCTGCTATGATATATAAGGATATATTTTATTTCTCCCTTCCCACTATTCCTCCTTTTCCTCCCTGTATAATTTATTATTATTTTTAGTTCCTTTATTGGTAACATTAATTAATATAAACTCTACTTTATAATTAATGCTACACTTGTTGAAATGTATCCAAAGACAGGCCATGTGAGCATTCTCCTTTAAGATGAGTAGCGCCGTGACGTCACACTGCATAGAGAGAGATATAATCATACCATATTACTTTGTAATACATTATATATGTATATAGAGAAAGAGTCACTATATACATAATGTGTGGGTATATCTATATACACACATACACACAAACATATAGGTAGTATGTGTGTATAATATATATAAAATCTTAATGATATAAGTGTTATTTATTGAGCCTACCTTTTAGAGTCAATCTATAGGTAAATTATAGAGAACTGAATTATGGTTATAGTTAAATTATTTTCATAACTCATAAAATCAGAATGTTTATATTTGAAAACAATACAAAAAAAAGGTTTGAGGTATATTATTTACTCACTGGCAATGTTTGACGTACATAGTATGAATATAACCAGGGCTTTGATCCTTGGATGTTGCCAGTTTCCAGGTTGTTAAACACCAGTTTACTGAAGGCCTTGTTATCTGTACCCCGATAGTTTAAATATTTTCTTCCTCTTTTCTTAAATGGCCTATTATTTCTTGGTTTATCAATCTGACAATTTAAGACTTCCTGCTAAATTAGCTTATAAGCATCCTAAATACAGAAACTGGGTTTGGTGCAACAGGCAATTAACAAATGCTCACTGATTGGCCAGTATCATACTTACCAAGGAATTTTATATATTTAATGTTCAAAGGCTTAAATTCTAGCAACATTCTCAGAATAATGGAGGAAATATTGATGTGAGCGTGCAGTGCTATTTTAGGTGATGTGGAATGAATTGTCCGTGGTCTTAAGGAGCACCCCCCATATCAGGGGAGGCAGACATGTGCACAAGTAACCCCTTGTACCTCATAGAGGTCTGGGCAAAATATATAGGGAAGCACAGTTAATTCCAGCAGAGAGATCTGGCAGGACTTTGTGAACGAGATGGCGTTTAAGCTGAGCCTATAATGGTAGGATCTGGACAGATAGTAAAGAGTAGAAGAGGTGCCCCAGACTAACAGAATTTGACCAAAGGAAGATAACTTTTCACCAAATTTGACAATCTCTTAATGGATTAGCATTGTCTCTGAGAAGCAGCTGCCCACCCAGAGGCTGTATGTCCCAGCTCCTTCCTGCATCAAGATGGGGCCACGTCACTAGTCCTTACCCAGGGAATGTCAGTGGGACTGGTGTGTGTCATTCAGTGCAAGATGATAAAGACTGATGTGTTCTCCAGTGTCTCTTTCCCTTATCTCCTAGGTGTGAACATTCTGATCCCTTGAGAGAGAGGAGCCACAAGACAGAAGGAACCTGGGCCCTGGAGTTACCCCATGAACAAATCTGCCCACCAACCAGGAGCACTTGCCTTGAACTGCTGCGTGAGCAGAACATAAACTAGACCTCTGCACTCGGACATGTCCTCATAGCAGGTCAGTCTGCAGGAGGATCTGGGTCATACTCAGCAGAGTTAGGCTGGAGCTGAGCCAAGGACCTGGAGGAGAGGAAAGCTGTAGTCACATCATCGCAATGTGGGGCACTTAGCATTCAAAGGGGGAAGGGCATAAAGAAAGCCTCACAACAGCAAGCTTAGAGCAAGTTAAAATGTGGAAAGAAAAACGGGCTCTCCTTTACTACACAGTTCCCTTAAAATATGGCCAGTGGGGTAGGAGAGGCATGTGGAAATGGCCAGCACCTAGAGTTGGAGGGCCAGAGGAGCAAAGGTGCCCCTGAAAGTGTAACTTCATCTCTTCACCCAAGGCCAAGGCTGCAGTTGGCAAAACTTAGATCTCAGTTTCTTTTTGGCAATTGTTGGCTGCCCCACCACTGGGTTATTCAAGGCTAAGAAAAGCTCTCATAATTTCTAAGGTCTGTGTCTCTGCGGAAGCCCCACCTGGAGCATCAGTCCTAATAGACAGCATCTATACCTGTCATCGTGGAATGTGACAGCTTTCCAGGCAATGCAATTGTGGGTGATGAAAAATAATTAGACCACCCCAAGGAGACCAAAGTCCATGTAGGTGACAGCCACCTTCTCAAAGATAGGCCTGAAATTCCATCAGAAAATAAATGTCAAATCTGATTATGTCACAGAGCTCCACTTGAGTTGACACTAGCCAGTTACTATTTAACTATTACCCCTTAGGTTAAGTCAGCTCTAAAATATTCACAAAGAAGCAGCTTGTAAATAAATTGTGATCACTCCACTCCCAAATCAAATGTCCATTAAGATATGCACAAAACTGTACAAAAAATCTGTACAATTACCCACCCTTCATAGGCCTGCACAAATATGTATGTTGACACAAAGCACCCGGGGATATATGGAGATCCACGTGGCATGAAAAAATAATGATACTGTATGATTCCACTCATGAAGTACTTAAGAAGTAGGTCACATCCTAGAGACAGAAAATAGAAAGGTGGTTGCCAGGGGCTGGGGAGAGGAGAAATAGGGAGTTGTTTAAGGGGTATAGAGTTTTGGTTTTGCAAGATGAAAAGGGTTCTGTGGACGGATGGACATGATGGCTGCACAAAAATGTGAATGTACTTAATGCTCCCGAACTGTACACTTAAAAACTGTTACAATTATAAATTTTGTGTGCATTTTACCGCAATTTAAAAAGTTAAATAACATATTTTTAAAAAAGCAATGAGCTATCTGACCCTTAGTTTTCACCCCCAACCTAGGGAAAATGTTAACCAATGCCTTCCAACAGTCAACCTGAAGGAGACAGCCACTGAGAAACACCCAGGACTTTGCCAAGCGATCATCAGTGTTTCTGCTTCAACCATCATGTGCTATGAGATGGGCTATTTTCATAAATTACTGGCTTTACCTTTTTAAAAACATAGATGGTAGGTATCGTTTTAAGGATCAGGCTGTACAACTTGTGAAACTGACATTTTCCTGTAAAAGGCAAGGGACTGGGTGTATCATAAAGGGCTTGTGCATCTGTTAGGTGATGAACTTTCTGTGGGCCAAGGAGCTGGACATCTGGGGCTTTGCTCAAGGGTGATTTGGGGATGAAGCTGTGACTCACTGGGATATGCCTGCCTAAGTGGGCAGATCATGTCAACATTAATGTATTTGGACCAAAGAGAAATAGAGGAACTTTGACTGCATTGGTATGGGTGTCCAGCATCCATAAGTATGGGAATTCTTGTGGTTTCATGTCTTACATTTAAGTCTGTTATCCATCGTGAGTTGATTTTTGTGACAGGTGAGAGGTGCAGATCCTGTTTTAGTCTTCTACATGTGACTATCCAATTTTCTCAGCACCATTTATTGAATAGGGATTTTTTCCCCCAGTGTATGTTTTTGTCTACTTTGTCAAAGATCAGATGACAGTATGAGGATGGTTTTATATCTGGGTTCTCAGTCCTTTTCCAATGGTCTATGTCTCTGTTCTTGTGCCAGTACCATGCTGTTTTGGTTACTATAGCCTTGTAGTATAGTTTGAAGCCTGGTAGATGGATACCTCCCAATTTGTTCTTTTTGCTTAAGATTGCTTTGGCTAGATGGGGTCTTCTCTGGCTCCACATGAAGCGTAGAATTATTTTTTCTAGATCTTCAAAAAATGATGTTGGTATTTTGATAGGGACTACATTGATTCTGTAGGTCACTTTAGGTAGTATAGACATTTTAACAATGTTGATTCTACTGATCCAAGAGCATGGTAGTGTTTTCCATCTGTTTACATCCTCTGCAATTTCTTTTCTCAGTGTTTCATAGTTCTCTCTATATAGGTGTCTCACCTCCTTAGTTAAATGTGTTTCTAAATATTTGATTTTCTTTGGTGCTATTGTGAAAGGTATTGCGTCTTTGATTTGTTTCTCGGCTTGACTGTTATTGGCGTATATGAAGGCTACTGATTTGTGTGCATTGATTTTGTATCCTGAGACTTTGCTGAATTCATTTATCAATTCCGGTAGTCTCTTGGTTGAATCTTTGAGGTTTTCTAGATATACTATCATATTGTCAGCAAAGAGTGAAAGTTTGATCTCTTCTGCCCCCATTTGGAAACCCCTGATTCCTCTCTCTTGTCTGATTGCTCTGGCAAGGACTTCCAGCACTATGTTGAATAGAAGTGGAGATAATAACATGAAAATTATTAATGAGATACTTTACATTCTTTTTTTTTCAAATTCAGGCTGGAATTTGACACTTATAGAACATCTTAATTCAGACTGGCCACACTTCAAGTGTTCCATGGTCACCCGTGGCTGGTGGCTGCCATATTGGACAGCACAGGCCTACCTATTGACTTCCCTCACCCATTTTCCTAGAACAGGTGAACACAAACATCTTTCAGCAGATAACGACTACCATTTACTAAGCATGTACTTTTCAGGTATCGTAACAAGCATTTTATACTAACCCTGTCATCTAATTCACCCCAGCTACTATTTCTTTACACACATTAGAGGTAAGGAGACAGATAGGAAAGTGGCAGTTACTTGACCAACTTGACTGAGGAAGAGTGGGCTCCCAACACCCAGGTAACCTCCCTCCAAAGCCATGGATGACTCAGTGCTAGGACACCCTCAGCTGTCTCTGCTGTGCTCATTACCCAGATGTGCCCCACAAGAAGGGAATCCAGAGGTGAGAAGTTCATTTTAATGCCTTTGGCCTCTACTGACTCATTTTCATGAGCTCCATTTTGTATTTTCCATGGTTGGCTTCTCCCACCAAACACAAATATCAGTCCTCCCTTGTGCCCCCCAAATGCAGGAGCCAAGGGAAATTCTATGTGTATTTTTTTATTAGTGAAGATGGCCAAGCAGGTTGAGAAATTACATCCTGTTCTGATGTATGAATAATGAACTTGGAATAGGAACACAATTAGTTGTTAGTCTTGTCCTGACCAGACAGTTTGGGTGTGCAGCAGAATTTTAATCAGGTCTATGGATCATGCCAATGTAAAAAAATGGGCAAACTTTGCAGGTTAGATCATTGCCCAGGTAGCATCAGTCAGCACGGAGTCCTCTGACAGAGTGTGCGAATCAACCAGGTACACAAAAGAAGAAAGATTTCAACACTCCTCCTGCTCACCTCAAGACTAGAAGATACAGGGAGGGAGCTGGGCCAAATATCTATGAATAACATTGAACAAAAAATCTGTAGGGTCTTTTTTGGTTTTCTTCTTGTTTTCTTCATGTGAGGGATGTATCTGTGTATTAAGAGATCTTTTTGCTGTGATTAAAAATAGAGTTATATTTTTAAAAAGAACCCCGTATCTCTTTGACGTGCATACTGAAGTAGTTACAAATGAAAGCATATGATGTGTGGGTTTGTTTTAGAATAATCTGTCAGAGTGGGAGGAGGAAGGTATATATGAAACAAGATTGCGGAAGCATTGATCATGGTTAAAGGTGGAATGTGGGGATTATTGCACTCTTTTCTCTATTTTGTACATGTTTAAAATTTTGCGTGATAAAAACACGTTTTAATGTAGCTATACAGGAAAGAATATGTCTTCAAAAACAGCCCTTCATTGGTACTTTATTAATGTATTATACTGTTTTTTTTTTTACTATATTTATCCCCTTATTTTATACCTACCTGTTTATGTGTTTATCATTTATCTAAGGCAGGATTTCTCAACCTCAGCACTATCGACATGTGGATCCAGATAATTCTTTGTGGTGGGGGCTGTCCTGTGCACTGCATAATGTTTAACACCTTCCCTGCCTCTACCTACTAGATGCCGGTAGCACACACGTGTCTCCCACCTGCATATGTGGCAACCAAAAACATCTCCAGACACGGCCAAGGGTCCAGAGGGGAAGAGGGAGCACACAAAATCACCCAGATGTGAACCAGTGAATTGGACTGAACTCCTTGAGGAGTGTTTTCAATTTTGTATTCCTGGTGACTAAAAGAAGGACTGGTACATAGTAAGTGTTTAATAAAAATTTAGTGAATGATTAGTTTGGAGACCTTACCAGGAGCTGTAGGTAAAGCAAAGTATAAAGGAAAATGAACTTATAAGAAGGCAGGGCTAGGTGATAGTTCAGTTTGGTGACAAGGGCATATAGTTTGTCCTTGAGGAATTGTATTTTAAAAAAAAATCTTTCTAACCAATGTACTTTGTTGCTGTAAGTGGAATTCATTAATTGAATTTATAAACTATAATTTTAAAATTATATTATGGATTAAATGTTGATATATTTTATTTTATATACTATTACAATATTTTATATAAAACATATATACTACTATATTTGGCTTGAATATCATTACTCTCAATTATTCAAACTTGAATTAAGTCTAACCTGCCTAATTGGTGATATATTAAAATATCATAATATTTACTTATCCAGCAAGCTCAACCCTCTTAGTCCACTCAGGCTGCTATAACAAAATACCATAGACTGGGTGGCTTATTAACAACAGAAATTTATTTCTCAAAGTTCTGGAGACTGGGAAGTCCAAGATCAAGGTGCTATCAGATTCAGGTTCTGGTAAAGGTCCACTTTCTGGTTCATAAAGGCTGTCTTTTCATTGTGTCCTCACACGGTGGAAGGGATCTGGGAGCCCTCTGGGGCCTCTTTTATAAGGGCACTGATCCCATTCCGGAGGGCACCACCCTCATGACCCAGTCACCTCCCAAAGACTTCACCTCTTAACACCATCATACTGAGGATTAGGATTGCAGCATATGGATTTTGAGGGGACAGAAACATCCAGTCCCTTGCATCAACTATCTAGTACAGCATGAAAAACATGTAAATAAGCAAATAAGGCCTTTACACAGCCAGAATTAGTAATACAAAGAGTGTGAACTTTTTTCTTCCAGGAATATCCAATATGCCCTTACTCAGGAACCAGTTACTCCTACTTAATATAAATAGATATCAATCTAAATATATATAATATGAATATATAAATATGTATATGTAATGTATATGTATTATTTATATACAAATATGCATATGTATTTATATATATAAATCTAATAAGGTTAGTTAGCTATTTCCTTCTTACTAGAAAATCAAATTGAGAGAGAGAATACCAGAAACAAATACTCTAAAAGTAACACTTGGTACTCAAATAGCAAGAAATACAAAAAAGCAATATAAGTATGCAGCAAAAATAACATTAGCAGCAACAATAAAAACCTAGAGTGTTGTGTGGTTATTGAACACGTCTTCATATCCTTGAATAACACAGCACATTCTGATCAATGGGCGTTACTTCATCAACCAGATAGGGAATAGAAGGGACATAATAAATATCTGTGGAATAAATGTCAATGACAATGATAAGTCTGAGTCTATAGGAGAAAAATGTAATTGTTTTCAGTATATTATGATTAAAAGGGCATGAAAGCAAGACAAACAATTTAAAAAATTTTTAAAGAAGAATTTTGTTCTTAAGGTGATAATAAACTTTCTTTATGTGGAAACTCCTTTTTCCTAGGAATGCTATCAAAATGAAGCATTATTGGGGTTTATTCCAGAAATGTGAAGTTAGTTTAACATTTGCAAATCAATCAATGTAATCCATCATATTAATAGAATAAAAGAGAAAACCATATGATCATCTCAGTAATAGTGAAAAAGCATTTCATAAAATTTGAGTCCCAGTCATAAAAAGCAAAAACTTAGCAAACTAGGAATAAAGTATACTTAACCAAAAATCTAGAACAACATCGTGCCTACTGGTGAAATACTGAATGCCTTCCCATTTCTATTCAACATTGGATTGGAAAACCTAACCAGTACAACAGGCAAGAAAAAAAAAGTATAAAGATAAGAAAAAAGAAGGTAAAGCTATTTATAGATGATGTGATTACATACATAGAAAAGCCAAAAGAATCTATAAACAAATAGAAAGAATGAGTGAATTTAGTAAGTCACTGAATTCAAGGTCAATATACCAAAAATCAATTCTATTTTTATATACTCACAAGAAGCAATTTAAATGTAAAATTTAAAAACCAATGTCAATACAATCACTTTGGAAAATAGTTCAGCAATTTCTTAAAAAGTTAAACCTACATTTACCATAAGATTCAGCCATTCCACTCTTGGGTGTTTACTCAAGAGAAAGGAAACCATACTTTTATACAAAGACTTGTACAAATGTTCACAGCAGCTTTATTTGTAATATCCCCAAACTGGAAACAACCTAAATGCCCACCAAAAGGTTAAACAAATTGTGATATATTCATATAATAGAACACTACTAAGCAATAAAAATAATGAACTAGTGGTATATGCATAAAATAGGTGAATCTCAAAATAATTATGCTGAGTGAAAGAAGCCAGCCCAAAGAGAGAAAAAAAAGAGTACACAAAATTTCTAGAAAATTGCAAACTAATCTATAGTGATAGAAAGCAGATCAGTGATTGCCGGAGTCTGGGGAGGTCAGCACAGGCAGAGAAGGGCCAGAAGGGAGAGCTTACACTGGGGCGGGAGAAAACCTTTGAGAGCGATGGATACAGTCATTATGTTAATTGTGGTCATGGTTTCACAGCATTTACATATTGTCAAAAGTGATCAAATTGCACCTAAAATAGGTACAGAATATATCAATAAATTTGTTTAAATTTTTTTTTAATGAAGAGGAAAAGAAGGGGTTGTGGGGGAAAAATTCCATTTCCAATAGCATTTCTTAAGACTTCATCAAGTATCTACAAATAAATCTAACAAAGACTGCTACTTTGAAAGCTACAAAAAATTGTAGTGAGAAATATTAAAATATCTAAATAAATGGAGTGATATGTCATGTTCACAGACTGGAAACTCACTTGTGGGAAGACATTAATTCTTTTCAAAGTTTTCTATAGATTTTAATGAAATCCCAAATAAAATCTCAGCAGTTTTTTTAATTAACAAACTGAATCTAAAATTTATATGAAAATGCATAGAACCTAAAATAGCCAAAATAATCTTGAAAAAGAACAGAGTTGGAGGATTTATATGGCTAGATATCAAGACCAATTATAAAGCTACAGTAGTAATTAAGATTTTGATATTTTTGCAAGGATAGACAAATAGAATAATGAACCAATTAGAATGTCCAGAACAGACACACACATATAAAGTCACCTGATTTAGAATAAAGAGAGAAAGATGGGCTTTTCAATAAAGGATGGTGGATCAACTGGATATCCGTATTGTGAAAAACAAACCTTGCCCTCTACCTCACAGCATGCACAAAAAGTAATTTGAGATAGATCATTGACTTAAAAGTGTAAGACAAGACAATAAAGTTCTAGAAAAAATACAGAATATTTTCAAGGCCATAAGTAAGCACAGATTTCTTAAACAGGACACAAAAGCAGTAGCCATAATAGAAAAGATTGATAAATTGGTCTTCATTAAAATTAAGAACTTTTTTTCAACAAAAGACAACATTGAAAGTAAAAAAACAAGCCACAGACTGGGAGGAGATATTTGCAATCCATATGTCTGGCACAGGACTCATTCTGAATATTCAAAGAACTCTTAAAAAACCACAACAAAACTCAATGCAACTTGAATTTATTTAGTTTTTTACCAAACTGGAAAAAGACTTGAATAGACAGTTAAGAAATGAGAATAGCCAAACAGCCAATAAATATTAAAAAGATGTTAAACATCATTAGTTACCAGAAAGCACAAATTAAAATCACAGTGAGATATCACTACACCCTACCAGAATGGCTAAAATTAAGACTAACAATACCAAGTGATAGGATGTGAAACACTTGAAACTCACATATGTTGCTAGTGGGATGTAAGTGGTTCCTTTGGAAAACTGTTTGGCATTCTATAAAAAGTGAGTGTACATACACCTTACGGTTTCCACTCATAGGTATATACCCAACAGAAATGAGTCCCCAGAAAGACATGTACAAGAATGTTCATAGCATTTTTATTCATAATACCCTGAAACTGGAAAATGCAAATGTTCATCAACTGAAGAACAGATAAATAAATAACATATGTAATGGGATATTAAAGGATGGAGCAGTGCACTGCAATGAGAGAGAACAAGCAACTTATGAATGCAGCCGCATGGATGCCTCTTGCAGGCATTATGATAAACTAAAGAAATCAGACCTGACAAGGCACAGGCTGATTGATCCATTTAACGTGAAAATCAATGACAGGCTACACTAATTGTGGTGATAGAAAAAGACCAGGTGCTCAGCTTTGTAGGAGTGGGGCACTGACTGGGAAGAGGCATGAGGGAACCTTCTGGAGTGCTGATAACTTTCCGTGTCTTCATCTGGGTGGTTGGTAAATGAGTCTATACATGTGTAAAAACTCACCAACCTGCACACTTAAGGTACATGCACTGTAATGTTCATAAGTTACACATCAATTTTAAAAAATTGAAGGAGGAAGAGGAGGAGGAGGAGGAGAAACCGAAGCAACACACTCCCTTGATAACTGCTAAACAAAGTTCCTGTCCTTGTGTCAGAGTGGTATTGGCCTAAAAACAAGACACTTTCTTAGTAAGGTGAACATCAGGCTCAGTAGAGATCATTCCTAATTAATTGCTTCCATGAGTGAGAACACACTGATAATTAGGCTGAAAGTGAGAAAAAGAAGAAAGAACAAGCTTGAGTTTGGATTCGGATTCTCTTCACCCTGTAACTGGTGGATTTGCTCTTGACATCTACGTTTTGCTTCTGACTCAGTTCTCTTTTGATTGGAAATACCAGAAAATCCAACTCAAACTGGCTTAAATAGCCAAGAAACATATGGCCTCCCTAAAGGGGAGATCTACCTTCTTGGTTTGTAAATGCAGCTGCTCTGTCTCTGCCCTGAGGACCTCTGCTGTCTGTCTCACCATTCTGCTGTCCACAGTGTGGGATTCAGTTTAAGCTGGGTCCCTTTGTGGGGGTAAGATGGTTGCAGTCCACGCTACATCCTTCCTCATTTTTGCAGTGTGAATTGCTACTAGGTCTCCTAGAAGAGTGAGGAAGAATGTCCCCAGAACCTCCAGCAAACCACTTCTTGTGTCTCATTGGCCCAAATGTTGTCACAGTTCTATCTAAACCTATGACTGGCAGTGAGATTACAAAGGTTTGTTTAGTCTAATGAGGGTGACACTAGGGCCAATAATGGGGTGCAGACTGGAATAAAATCAGGGTCTGTTTAGAAAGAGTAAGGGGGGCTGGGAAATGATGCTGGGTTGCAACCCATGATATCCAGTGTGATTTCCTCAATAAGATTGTAAGCACCTGGGTGTCAGGGACTGTGCTTTAGACCTCTCTTTTATCCTAACAACCTGGGAACAGGAGGGGGTATAGATGAGATTGGGGGACCCTGCCAGGGACCTGGGAAGTGTGCAGGACCCCAGAGTTATGTACATCAGAGAAACAGTGGCTGATGCCACCAGGTGGCTAACAGCTCAAAGATGTGGCTGAAGTTCTCAAGAGCCCCCCAATGTTTAGAAAACTTTGGAAGAAATGAGCTCCCACTTGGTAGAGCCTTTTGTGGCCACTACCTGTCCATACGAAGCCTGCATAGACAATGAGCTGGAACAAAAGTCGTAGCCAATCAAGGAGCACATTGCTACCTGCAACGGGCAGTCAAGGGAGGAGGCAGCTGTCTTCGTTTCTCTCCCTTCTCCCTGCCCCCAAGGCAAAGCATCTGGAACAGGGTAGAGGGAGAGAACACTGTCTGGCAGGGGAACTGGAGTAGGGATACAAATCACACATGAGACTGAAGCTTAGAAATGAACAGACCGATTGATTACATATGTGTATACATTTTACTAACATCTTTATTGAGATATAATTCACATACCATAAACTTCACCCTTTTAAAGTATGCAATTCAATCATTTTTAGTCTGTTCCAGATAATACAACCATCATCACTAATTCCAAAACATTTTTATCACTCCAAAAAGCAACCCAATACTTAGAAGCCATTCCTCATTCCCCTCCCCTCAGCCCTGGCAGTCACTAATCTACTTTCTGTCTCTATGGAATTGCCTACTCCAGACATTCCATGTAAATGGAATCATATAATATGTGAACTTTGTGACTGGTTTCTTTCACTTAGCATGTATTCAAGGTTAACCCATGTTGTAGCATGAATCAGCACTTCAATCATCTGTAATGCTGAGTAATACTCCATTGTATAGATATACCACATTATTTTTTGGGTGGATTCCACTTTTTTGGCTATTGTGAATAATTCTGCTATGAAAATTTACATACAGGTTATTGTATGGATATATGTTTTTAATTCTGTAGGAGCAGAACTGCTGAGTTGCACAGTAATTACATGTTTAGCTTTTTAAGGAACTGCCAAACTGTTTTCCAAAATGGCTGCACCATTTAAAAGTCCCACTAACAATGTACAAGAATTCAAATTTCTCTATATTCTCATCAGCATTGGTTATTGTCTCTTTTTAATTTTAGTTACCCTAGTGTGTGAGAAGTGGTGCTTCATTATGATTTTGACTTGCATATCTTTAATGACTTAATGATGTTGAGCATCTATTTATGTGCTTATTGGACATTTGCATATTTTTTTGGAGAAATGTGTATTCAAATCCTGATTGTTGAGTTATAAAAGAGTCTTTATATACTCTTGGCACAAGTCCCTTATCAAATATGATTTGCAAATATTTTCTCCCATTCTATGAGTTATCTTTTCACTTTTTTGATGGTGTTCTTTGAAGCACAAAAGTTTTGCTTTGGATGAAGTCCAATTTATCTATTTTTCTCTATTGTTACTTGTGCTTTTTGTGTCATATCTAAGAAACCATTGTCTGATTTGAAGTAAAAAAGATTTACTCCTGAGTTTTCTTCTAAGAGTTTCAGTTCTTACGTGTAGGTCTCTGGTCCATTTTGAATTGATTTTTGTATATGGTGTGATGTAGAGAACAAACTTTATTTTTTGCACGTGAATGTCCAGTTGTCCCACCAACATTTGTTGAAAAGATTATTCTTTCCACATTGAATGGTCTTGGCAATCCTGTCAAAAATCAATTGACCATAAATGTAAGGCTTTATTTCTGGACTGTCAATTCAATTCCATTGATTTATATGTCTACCCTTAAGCCAATTGTATACTGTCTTGATTACTGTTGTTTTAAAGAAAGTTTTAAAATTGAAAGCTGAGAGTCTTCCAATGTTTTTCTTCTTTTTCAAGATTGTTTTGGCTATTCTGAGGCCTGTGAATTTCCATATGAATTTTAGGATCAGCTTGTCAATTTCTGCCAAAAAAAAGACAGGTAGGATTTTGATAGGGGTCAGATTAAATCTGTAGATCAATTTGGGGAGTATTGTCTCTTCACAATATTAAGTCTTCCAATCCATGAATGTGGATGTTTTTCCTTTTATTATGTCTTTTAAAAATTATTTCAACAAGGTTTTATAGTTTTCATTGTACAGTCTTGCACTTTAAAAAATTTATTTCTAAATATTTTATTCTTTTTGATGCTATTGGGAATTGAATATTCTTCTTAATTTTATTTGTAGGTTTTTAGTTTCTAGTATAGAAACTCAATTGATTTTTGTATATTTGTCTTATATGCTACAAATTGGTATATACACTTGTTGAAATGCATCGAATCTTACATTAAGATACAATGCATTTCACTGTGTGTAGTTTACCTCAGTAAAAAAATTAATATGTGGTTTTTAAAAAAAAGAACAGGACTAGTTACCTTTAGAATGAGACCATTTTGACAACTGAAAATACTAAGGTTTATGTGATTGGACTGATATGTCATTGAGCAGCGTCCCTCTCATAGAGAAAGGAGTAATGACGCTAACAGAGCACAGCTGATGGCTGCTAATGGAAAAATAAAGCCATTCAAGGTTGATATCTGAAGAGTTACCAGACTCACTAAATCAGTAACTATGGTGACAGAGGATGGCATAGGCTATAACTTGCATTACGCTGACATTTACTTTGTCAGAGCAATCTTACAAACAAAAGACATTTGTTTCCCTTTAAAAAAAAATACTGTGTCATTGTCAAATGCTTATTGAATTTGCATCTGTCATAGTCAACGAGCACCCGAGTACCAGGGTCCTCGTGCTCACTACTCCTCTTTATCGTTCACATCTGCGGACACCTGAGGATGAATAGAGCCTCTCTGCTGCCTCGTTAGCCACGTCCCAAAGGCTGAGCTCTGCTGTTCGGGAATTATCAAGAGAAGTCACAGCTATCAAGCAAGGACATAAGGCTCTATTTGTGCAGAACTTCTTATGAAAACATAACAACTGCCAGCAAGTTTTCCTCACTGCCAACATAGGCAGGCCGGTCCCCTGTGGGACAGAAACACACTCTCCTTCTAGAGAGCTCATGACAGGAGCAAATCTCATGAACACCTACTTAATATTTGCCCCATGTTTCCCATGGCTTTCAGAGTTCACAAGGACAGCTTCAAGACCAAACCCTCCTGAAGACATCAGCCTTTAAGCTTTTGTACCTGAAATTAAAGAAAAACAGACCAGAAGGGATGCAATGAGCATCATGGGCCAAATTCATTTTCTCACTGACAGGATGATTCATCTTCAAAGCTATTAGGTCTCATAGACCCCAGTCTAAGAAAACACTGAGTGAAACTTGCCAACATTTATTTGGGACAATCTGCTTATCTTTAGTCTCTTCGTATGAGCTGCTATCATGCAAATAATCTAGATGTTCCTGAGATGATTACAAACAATCACCCTTCAAGTACATGTTATAAAAAATGGTATTAACATTTGCTGAATGATTGTGCCCCATGCATTGTTTTGGTGCTTTTATACATAATCCTCGGTTTAATGAAATTTGATAAAAATAAATTAAAAATCACTTTACCTCCCAAATGAATTCAATACATTTGGGTTCACTGAACAGACAAGTAAAACATCATTCATATATATATTCCAATATTTTTTTCTTAATATTGTTTTGAGCTTTCTGTTTCCAAAATTACCACAAAGGCATCAAAACCCACCATCACGGTTCTGTTCTTTTGATTTTCCCACTGAAGGATGAGAGAAAAAAAGTCCTATCTGTCATCTAAAATCTATTAGTAACTACTTTGGCTAAGCCTTGAAACTAAGAAGTCACATATCAATTACACAGGAATGAGCTGACATTTGCTTCCTGCCAGGAGCAATACATACAGATTCAGAGAATTGATTTTTCTGAATGTATTATAGTTACAGAAAATACAATATTTACCTTTGTAGGGTCTGGGACTTTGAAGCTAGTACGAAAAGCTGTATATTAAAAATAAGAACTTAGGTTTCAGGGAGTCTGTGTAAGTCCCAGGCTTCCTCAGTGTGGTGTCTCTTCAGCTAGCCTGTGTGAACGCGCTGAAACAAAGAGAGAACGTTTTCTCTTACTTCTGGCAGAGTTGGGCAGAAGTAATGTAGAAGGTGGTGATAAATCCTTAATTCTTTCCTAATACCTCCAGTAAAAGAAAGACTGAAATGTTAAAACTGAAAGGGCTCTTAGAAGCCATGTCTTCCAGCCCTTATTTTATAAACTGAGGCAAAGGCAGACTGATTTTGGTCAAAGCTTCTAGAACCTTTGTCATCCCTTCTCTCCTGTATGCCATTTAGAGACAATGTGCACCTAGAGACGTTTCACTGGTGGAGCTGGGACTTGGGTCCTCTGCAACTGAGTTGGAACAAATGTAAAAATGATTGTCTTTAAATATATGATCTATAATAGCACAGAACATACAAGGTA
This sequence comes from Daubentonia madagascariensis, assembly GCA_023783475.1. NCBI lineage: Eukaryota > Metazoa > Chordata > Mammalia > Primates > Daubentoniidae > Daubentonia > Daubentonia madagascariensis. The sequence goes on along the minus strand of JAKFHU010000379.1, from coordinate 1,033,518 downwards.
TTATTGAGAATAAAAATGTATTCCACTCTCAGAGAACAGCTGATCTTTTCCACCATGGCCTCTGAGGAATTTCAGGTACATCCAAATGAACTGGCATTGATCCCAAATGCAATTTCCATCACTCAGGACAATCTGCTAACACAAGCTGCCCTGTACTTCAGAATTAGTTCCAGGCTTTGCCAGCTAGGAACAGCTAGATATAGACTAGCTTGCTTTTAAAAAAATCAGTTAGCTAAAGTACAGATCTCTAATGTAGCAACCATCTACATTCAGTATAAAATAAAATAAAGTTTAAAGAACTTTCCTAGTATGAGGGATCTGTGATCCATATTTATATATCAGAAGTTTATAAAAGCAGATATATATATTATCTCTCATATATTCTTAAAGTGGAAAAAATATACTAAACTATAAATACATACATTTACATATATACATTCTAATATAGACATCTATTTAAAAGCTTTGCATTTCTTTTTGTGTAGTAATTAGATTTATACTTCGGTCTATTTATATTAACAAGAAAAGCATATGCAATCCTACTGAATGACATCTTTCTAGGGATAAAATTAACTCTTAAACTGTCAATAAAACAACTAAGTTCAATCTCCCTTTGTCTAAGAAAAAGACTGGTGTTTTTCTGAGACACACAGACATTGAGAACTCCTCCCTCTTACCAAATGTTTACATTAGATAGGAGAAACCCCAACTTTCAGTTTTCCAGCTCTTGTAGCAAAAGCAAATTTTCAAGCAGTAGATCTTATTCCTTATTGAAGCAAAGAGTTCTAATAGCATATGCAATGTCTGTTTTCTGGAAATTGGGACATAAACGTATAGCACTTGAATTAGAGGCCACAAGAAGAGGGTTTTTTCCCATTTATCCACCGTATGATTCAATAATATTGAATGAAAGACTCATTCTATCATTACTATTCTACATATAGTGAATATTTTTATTAGTAGTGCAAAGTCATACAGTTTTCAATAAGAAGAATGAGTCCCTGCAAAATGTGAGTGTTTTGCAACACATCTGTTACTGGGGGCGATAATGTCTTGCTGCTGCCACCTTCTGGAGATGCCAGTCTCAGCAATAGCTAATTGTAAAATTCAAATTACCTCCAAACAATTAACCTCACTTATTGACAAGGCCAGCGCTGCTGCATTTGTGGGTCTCGGTGTGTTTACAGGGGGAAAGGGCTATGCTGAAATCATAAAAGATTGATCATAGGGCGGAAGGCATCCTTCCTGCTCTGTCTTACAAATGACTACAATAGTTAATGAGTAGAACCCATCTTAGATGTCAGACCCTTCCCCTTGGCCCTTTTAAATCAGAAATAGGCTCATAGCCCACAGAATCCATTCCTTGGTGTCCCAGGCTTGCCTCTGTGTGTTTTCAAGTACAGGAGATGAAACTCGTGGCCACCTGCAGGTCCACTGGTCCAGGGAGCCTGCTGTAGCCCTAGGACTATTGGCCAGGAATGGAGCCTGCTATTACAGGATTAGGTGTCTTCCAGGCCAATTCTCATGATGCCAGGTTGCTCAATAGACTTCTGTCATCAAAATAATAACAATAAAAGAAATAATCAGTGTGTTTCCTCTTCCTCCAGGCTCAGAGCCGACATCCCGAGAGCTCACCAGGCCAGGGCTCCACAGCCTCCCCAGCGATCGGCCCCGATGCTGCTGCTCTTCTGTTTGGCCACTCTTGACTCACTGACGCCACAGGAGGTGGGTCCTCAGAGGCCTGGGAGTGGTGCCCAGCATATCTTGTAAACCTGAGGCAGTTACCAAAGCTGGATCTTCCACCAAAGGTAAATACTGGGTAGAATTCCCATCACAGGAGGTTGTACCAATGCAAACTTGCCCTGGAAATAAATAGAGATACTTCTTGATCTATCAAGTCATCGCTGTCAAGGTTCAGAAAACCTCGATGACCAGAATGAATCCCAACAGGGGAAATACACGAGGCGGCTGGGGTGTGCGTCTTGTCCTCCCCCGTGTCCTCCTACAGTCTAGTCTCATCCTCTCTCTAACCACCCACCACACACACATACTCTCACATGCACACACACATACACACACGCACACATGCGTACACATATGTACAGACACACCCAGGCACACACACAAGCACACACATACATACATGCACATATATGCACACATACAAATGCACATACACACACACTGCCCTCTCCTCTGCCTTGAAGCCAAATGCATGAATCTTTGAATGATGCACAAAGGACTTATTTAATAGGGGACTGAAAGTTTTGAACAAGGGAATAAACTGAAAATATGAACATCTATGCAAGTTGAATAGGCTGGATTAGCAGGAGCAGAGCCCGGAAGAAAGGCCAAGTGGCATCTTCTCGTGTCTTTCCCTTCCAACCAGCATTCAGCGATCCTGCTCAGAGGGCCTGTGCTGTGCCACTTCCTTTGCTAGACCCTGGGGACAATTTAGACACTGTCCTTGTTTCCCACTTACCCCTCAACTCATGACAGCTTGCAAACTAGCAGCCTCTGTCTTCCATCGTTTCTCCCCACAAACACTTACCGATCGGTATTGTGACTTGCCAAACATGAAATAAAATACGGGCCTGGATTCTTGAGGCAATTTTGTTTCAAGAAAGAAAAATACAAATCTGAGAAGCCATGGGGAAGGGAGGATTTACAGGACCAAGTAACTGACAGAAAAATGCGTTGTGAGAGAAGATAGACTCCAAAATTGTCTATTGGCATAAACCTAAATGAATAAAACAATGAAGTGCCTGTTCAGGGGAGGGAAAATAATCTTCTCCTCCACCCTTCATAGGTTCCTAGCTGGAGCTCCCTGTACGTAACAAAAGACAGATCAACAAGAGAAAAGCAAACAGAAGTTTAATAACATGCATACCTCCTGTACACCTGGATGGTAACCCCAGAAAATGAGTAAATCTCTAGAGTAGGTCTCAAAGAAAGAAGGGTGAGGGGAAGGGCCGTTAACTATGAATCAAGGGTCAGGTTTGACATGCAGATCTGAGCCAGCGCCTTCCCCACTGACTAAGGGTCGCTAAAGGTTTAGAGCCTCCTTCTCTCCTCCCTCACAAATGGAGATTTCCTTTAGAGATGTAACTTTCTCTCACAAAAGCATAAGGCCTTCTCCTGTGTCTGCAGTGCCTCAAAATAATAGCTCAAAATAATCCTTGTGCCAAAGAGGCATATTTGGGGGTGGCATATTCTGGTCTCCTAAAGTCATGTTTTAGGGCACCATGTCCTATGATGGAAATAGAGAAGCCGCAGAGTTTGTTTGAGTAGGATGATTGTCAGGGGCATACTGTAAGCCCAATCCCTTCCTCCCGAGCCATCAGGGTGAGAGAGAAGGCCAGAGAAGAGGGAGGGAGGCAGGCCTGAAAAGGCCAGGAAAGTGAGTTCAGGCAAAAACTGGGGCACAGGAGGGAAAACTCAATGGGCATTCACTCCTGAATACCCCAAAAGCCTAAAGTGGTTTTGCTTTCTTTGTCTTCTCTTTCTGGAGCCGTCATCAAGCCTCGTTCTCAGCCACGTGGTAGGGTTTTAGAGGCCCCCAGTGCTGAGGACACTGTGATGCCACAAAAATAAGCAAGTACCTAACCACACAGGACACAAAATGCATGTGAGCTGAAATCACAATAGCCTTCTTCTATATTTTCATTGCAAAATCAGGACTTTGGTGAATTTTTAAATTTTTGTGTCCCTGTTTTGCTGATGTGCCAACTAAGAGCCCCATTTGCCTCCTGGACAGCCTAGCGCTGCCTATAACCACGGCGCTGCAGCTCTCATTTTCCTTAGGAGCCTGGAGCTCTTGCTTGGTTCTTTCGGGTCACCCCAGGCTGGCCTTCCTGCTTTCCTAGTTGGCTCAGGCTTCGCGGGGTCTGTTTCCATCCAATGCAATCAGTGCTGGCTGAATGCCTGAGCAGCCTCAGCGTGGGGGCACGGCCAGGCCCTGCCTTCACGTGTGACACGGCCTGCTGTCACTGGCCAGCCGTGACCTGCTCTACACCCTGGAACAGATTTGCTGGAGCAGCTCAGCCCTTTTGTTCAGTGCAGCTGCACGTCTTTGCTCAGCCTACCTTCTGCTATCTCTAAAGCAGCTTCCTGTCGCCCAGAGGGTATGTCTTTGTGCTGCCTGAGGATGCTTCTTGGTCTCAAGTACTAGTGCTTTCCTTCTCAGGAGAGTTTTCCATTCTCAGTCAGATGCTCCAGATGAACTCTCCCAATGGCACAAGTTCAGCTTGAATCCTTTCAGGAAGGACCCCGTTCCCCTAAATGCGGGTGATCTCATTTCAGCAAAATTTATGAAGTGCAACTTGTAGGCAAAACTTAGGAAGCCACAGGTTTATGGGAATGTCCAGATTTATATTTAGAAATCATAAGTAGATTTTTTGCTATCCAACTTATTTAGGAGAAGCAACAGCATGGCAGACAGAGGCCCAGACTAGGAATTGTAATCCCAATTCTGCAACCAGTAGGCTCTGCAACTGGCTGTGGGGCCTTTCCCTGCCTCCACTTCCTTATCTAAAAACTAGGGGGTTGGACTAGATTTTTCACTAAGATTCCTTTAAGTTCCACCATGCTGGGATTATTTTTAAATTGCTAAGTTCTTATGTGATGTGGTTTAGTGATTAAGAACTCCCAAGTTCCTCTTTGCCATTGGCATTTGAGGTGTTAAGAATGGAAACACTGATTCCCCTCAGGCCAGGTTTGCAGATAACCCTGCATTTTATGGAGATGTCAAAACTGGAAGGGCCTTGCTGGAACATTTGCAGATAGCATCATCTCTTTTTGCAAGATCATGATGTTCTACATGCTCCTGTGGCCTCTTACTTCACATGTGTAAGAATTTTATTTTTATTTATTAACCTCCGGTAAGTTGGTAAATTCCGTGGTGGCTTACCCTCACTTCTGAGTAAGCGTTTCTTTTCATGTTTCCTCCCAGCGAGCAATTCATGAAGATTTTGAAAGAAGACTTGAAGAATAAAAAGCAGTCCTGCAAGTGAATCCCAGACCCAGGTAAGGGAGCGTCTTCCACTGGGGAATTAGTGTGCACTGTCCCCAGAGCCACCATGAGGGTGGGCCCAGTGGGGCTTACCACCCTGCAGCAAGTGGTAGCTTCTAGACCAGGTGTCACCAAGACACACGCCCTCCCTTCACACAGTCCTTCTCCTGGTTCCCACGTGGAGCCAAACTCTGACACCCATGAGCTTGCTCAGAACTGGCTCAGGCCTCAAGAACTTCTCTTCCTCTAGCCCCCCACCATGGCCCAGTTTGGGGCAGCTTCTCTTTTTAGAATCACACCTGCCTTCCCAGAGAGAGGAGACGCTACCTACCATCCTGCTAAAAGATGTTCCCTCAGGACCTTCTCAACACACCTCTTTCTCCAGGTCAAAAAACAAACTGCTCCTGTTTAATTTTTACTGTTTAAAAAGTGACTTCTAAATACTCAGAATTTTGGTGCCAGTAATTCAACACTTGGTGAATAAGATTTGAGAACTTCATCAACAAATCACAACAAAACACATCGCAGGCCCTGTCGAAGGTGGGATTGTAGTTCACACTTTCCTTCCTCTCTTTCTTCTCATATTCATTTATTCACTCAACAAACATTGAGTGAACCATTACTGTGTGTCAGACACTGAAATTTCAAAGACAGAGAAGAGTTGATTATGGTAGGAGATACATGAACATAAAGAAATTATACCACAAAGTACCAGCTCTGCCCTGGTACTATCAGGCAGAAACCCAGAAGTTAAAGTAACAGTCCCAGGGCACTGGCTAAGGTTACTCCTTCCCATATTCTGCAGTTCCAAAGGAATTATTGTCCCATTTTACAGAGGAGAAAACTGAGGCTCGAGGGGGGCTAATTCATCCAGGACACGTCCTGAAAGTAGAAAGTGGTAAAATTGGGTTTGTCCTTTGCAGTGCATCTAACACCCTGTCTCCCGACTCTGCAAGGTGGGGAAGGGATGCCCTGACCTCAGCTTCCTTTATGGCAACTGCTAACGACCTCAAGGCAGCTGGATTTCCTTAACCCGCCCATGGTCAATGAAGAGAAAGGAGAGGAACTGAGTGTCTGGGCTGGAATTCAGGGACCTGTGGCTCCTGCATCAAGCATTCAAAGCATCACCTGGGCAATGGCTTCCTAAGAAAATCTGCCTAGATCATACATTATTTAAAAAGCAAAAGAAAGAAAATAAAGAAACCCCTTGAAGCTCTTGTAATAAGCTGACCATTCCCTCATTTCGTGAACATTCATTTATTGACCACAGGCTTTGGAAATAGAGAAATCAATAAAACTTGGCTGAAATTGAAAGCAGAGCAAGATGGCTGAATAGAACCCTCCAGTGATCTTCCCCCCGACAGGAACAGCAAATTGAACGTAAATCCACGCAAGAAAGCATCTTCATAAGAGCTAAGAAATCAGTGAGAGATCACGGTACATGGTTTTAGCATAACAATAATAAAAGACGAATTGAAGATGGTAGGAAAGACAGTCTCACATTGCCTATGCCACCACTCCCCAACCCTGCCCTCAGTGTGGAGGGAGAATCTGTGTGCTTGGGGGAGGGAGAGGGAAGTGAGTGTAGGACTTTGCATTGGAACTCAGTGCTGCCTGCCACAGCAGAACACAGCTCCAGACAGAATTCCATAGCCCTTGATTCCAGACTGGTGCCCCCAAAGGGAGCATTTAGATCTGCCCTGAGCCAGAGGGGAATCTGCCACCCCAGAGGGAGGAATCTGAGTCCTGGCCTCCTTCACCAGCAGCTGACTAAAATGGCCTCAGGCCCCAAATAAATTTCACTGGCAGCCAAGACCTAGTGACTGTGGTCCTTTGATGAGCCCTGGTGCTGTGCGGGCCTGGGAGGCTGTGGGCTTGGGGTGCAACCTATGACACCAGCAGAGGCAGCCATGGGAGTGCCCATGTCACCTTTTCCCCAACTCTAGGCAGGGCAGCATGGGGAGAGACTTCTGCCACTTGGGAGAAGGAGAGGGAAGTGTACAGGGGACTTTGCCTTGGAACTTAGTACCAGCCCTGCCACAGTAAAATAGCATGGGGCAGAAACCCTGAAGTCCTCTGGTTCCAGGCCATTGCTCCCAAAAGTCACTTCTAGAGCCTCCCTGGGCCAGTAGGGAATCCTCTGCCCTTGTGGGACAGACCCCAGTCTTGGCCAGCTGACTAAAGTGGCCTCAGGTCTTGAAAAAACATTACCAATAGGCAGGCAGTAGCTGCCATAGGCCTTGGATAAGTCATGGGCTTTTGGTGTGACTCAGCATGGTTTCAGCTTCAGTGACCACAGAAGTGCCTGCATCACTCCTTTCCCAACTCTAGGCAGTAGAGAATGGAGAGACAGTCCTTCTGTTTGAGGGAAACAGAGGGAATTGAGTGAAGGACTTTGCCTGGGAACCCAAGGAATTCTCCCTGATCCTACCTGAGTCCCTAAAGGCTGGGTATCTAAAAGTCTGCAAGAGAGTCACAGCATACCTGGGCTTAGTATTCCCTCTTGAACTAAACAAGGCACCAGTGACTGACCCTGGAAAGACAGATGTGTGACCTTTCAGACAAGAAATTCAAAATAGCTGTTATGAGGCAGCTCAGTGAACTTCAAGAACACACAGAGAATCAATTCAGAAATTTATAAGAGGAATTTAACAAAGAGATTGAAATAAATTTTTAAAAAACCAAACAGAAAGCCTGGAGCTGAAAAAAAAAAAGCAATCGATGAACTGAAAAATGTATCACAGTATCTCAAGAGCAGAATTGATCAAGCAGAAGAAAGAATCACTGAGCTCAAACCCAGGTTATTTGAAAATACACTGTCAGAGGAGAAAAAAGAAAAAGGATAAAAAGGAACAAAGAACACCTGTGATATCTAGAGAATAGCCTCAAAAGAGCAAATGTAAGAGTCATTAGCTCTTAAAAAAGGGTAGAAAGTTCATTCAAAGAAACAATAACAGAGAACTTTCCAAACCCAGAGAAAGATATGAATATCCGGGTACTGGAAGGTCAAAGATCACCAAGCATAATTAACCCAAATAAGACTACCCCACAGCATATAATAGTCAGCCTCTCAAAGGTGAAGGACAAAGAGAGAATCCTAAAAGCAAAAAGGGAAAAGGAGCAAATAACATACAAAGGAGCTCCAATACATCTGGCAGCACAGATTTCTCAGTGAAAACCTCACAGTCCAGGGAGTGGGATAACATATTCAAAGTGCTGAAAGGAAAAAAATAGGCCAACCAAGAATACTATGCCCAGCTAAGCTATCCTTCAAACATAAAGGAGAGATTAAAAAGACTTTTCCAACAAACAAAGCTGAGGGAATTCATCAACACCAGACCCTTCTTACAAAAAATGCTAAAGGGAGTTCTTCAATCTGAAAGAAAAGGATGCTAATGTGCACCAAGAAAACAGCTAAAAGTATAAAACTCACTGGCAAAAGTAAGTAAACAGAAACTCAGAATACTTGAATTGTGGTGTATAAACTACTCATATCTTTAGTATGAACACTAAAATACAAATTTATCAAAAATAATAATAACTGCAACAATTTGTTTGGAGATTGGCAATATAAAAGTATGTAAATTGAGACAACAAAAGGCCAAAATGTGTGTGTGGGGGATGTAGAGTTGAAATGTATAGGTTTTTAGTTTTTTCTTTGCTTGTTTGTTTCTTTTCTTTTCTTGGCAATCAAAGTTGTCATCAGTTTAATATAACTTGTTATAACTATAAAATGTTTTTGTAAACCTCATGGTAATCACAAAGAAAAAACTTATAATGGATAGACTAAAAATAAAATGCAAAGAATTAAAACATACTACCAGAAAAAAAAATCCCTTAACTACAAAGGAAGACAGTAAGAAAGGAAGAGAGGAGTTATAAAACATTCACTGTAACAAAATAGCACTGGTAAGTCCTTACCTACCAATAATAACAATGAATGTCAATGAACTAAATTCTCAATCAAAAGACACAGAGTGTCTGAATGGATGAAAAGAAAGAAAGAAAGAAAGAAAAAGAAAACAAGACCAAACTATATGCTGCCTACAAGAAACTCCCTTCACCTATAAAGGCATACCTAGCCTGAAGGTGAAGGGATGGAAAAAGATATTTCATGTAAATAGAAACCAAAAAAGACCAGGAGTAGCTATACTTATATCAGATAAAATAGACTTCAAGTTAAAACTGTAAAAAGAGACAAAGACGGTCATTATGTAATGATAAAGGGTTCAATTCTGCAAGAGGATATAACAATTAAAAACATATATGCACCCAACATTGGAGCATCCAAATATATAAAGCAAATACTAATAGATCTAAGGGAGAGATAGACTGCAATACAATAGTGGTAGGGGACTTCAACACCCAACTTTTGGCAATGGACAGGTCATCCAGACAGAAAATCAACAAGGAAACATTAGAATTAACCTGCATTCTCAACAAAATGGACCTAATTGACATTCACAGAACATTTCATCCAACTGCTGCAAAATCCACAATCTTATCATCAGCACATAGAACATTCTCCAGGATAGACCATATGCTAGACCACAAAACACATCTCAACAGATTTTAAAAAGTAGAAATCATATCAAGTATCTTTTTTTTTTACTGCAATGGAATAAAACTAGAAACCAATAACAAGAGGAAGTTTGGAAACTATACAAATACATGGGAATTAAACAACATTCTCCTGAATGACCACTGGGTCAATGAAAAATTTTTTAAAATTTCAAAATTTCTTGACATGGATGAAAATGGAAACACAACACACCAAAACCTATGGAATACAGCAAAAGAAATACTAACAGAGAATGTTATAGCAACAAATGCCTACACCAAAAAAGTAGAAAGATCAAATAAACAACCTAATAATGCTCCTCAAGGAAGTAGAAAAGCAAGAACAAACCAAACCTAAACTTAGTAGAAGGAAAGAAAGCAGAAATAAATAAAATTGAGACTGAAAAACTACAAAAGATCAACAAAACAAAAACTTGGATTTTTAAAAATTGATAAACTTATAGCTAGACTGAGAAAAAAAGAGAGAAGACCCAAAAAATAAGAGACAAAAAAGGAGACATTTTAACTGATGCCGCAGAAATACAAAGAATCATTAGAGACTATTATGCCCACAAATTAGAAAACTTAGAAGAAAGGAATACATTCCTGGACACATGTAACCTATCAAGATTCAACCATAAAGAAATAGAAAACCTGAACAGACCAATAACAAGTATTAAATAACAAGATTGAAACACTAATAAAAAAAATCCCATCAAAGAAAAGCCCAGGACTTGATGGCTTCACTGCTAAGTTCTACTAACTATTCCCAAAAAAATTGAAGAGGAAGGAATACTTCTAAACTCATTCTACAAAGCCAACATTACCCTGACACCAAAACCCAGACAAGAATACAAAAAAAAAGAAAACTACAGGCTGACATCACTGATGAACATAGATGCAAAAATCCTCAACAAAATTCTATCAAACTGAATTCAACAACACACTAAAAAGATCATTTACCATGATCAAGTGGGATTCATCTCAGTGATGCAAGGATGGTTCCACATACACAAATAAATAAACATGTACATCATATTACCAGAATCAAGGACAAAAATCACATGATCATTTTAGCAGTTGCTGAAAAAGCATTTGATAAAATTTAACATCCCTTCATGACAAAAACTCTCAACAAACTGGGTATAGAAGGTACATACCTCAAAATAAAAAGGCTATATATGGCAAACACACAGCTAACATTATACTGAATGGGGAAAAATTGAAATCTTTTCCTCTAAGTTCAAGAACAAGACAAGGATGCCCACTTTTACCACTTTTATTCAACATAGCACTGGAAGTCCTAGCCAGAGCAATTAGGCGAGAGAAAGAAATAAAGAGCATCCAAATTGGAAAGGAAGAAGTCAAATTGTCCTTGTTTGCAGATAACGTGATCTTATATTTAGAAAACCTAAAGACTCCACCAAAAATTGTTAGAACTGATAATCAAACTCAGTAAAGTTCGGGATACAAAATCAACATACAAAATCAGTAGCATGTCAACAGCAAAACAACGTGCAAAAGAAATCAAGGAAGCAATCCCGTTTACAATAGCTACAAAAAAATTAAAATACCTGGGAATAAATTTAACCAAAGAAGTGAAAGATATATACAATGAAAACTATAAAACATTGATGAAAGAGATTGAAGAGGACACACACAGAAAAAGGAAGATATCACGTATTCATGGATTGGAAGAATTAATATTGTTACAATGTCATCTACATATTTAACACAATCCCTATTAAAATACCAATGGCATTCTTCACAGAAATAAAGAAATACTCCTAAAATTCATATGGAACCACAAAAGACTCCAAGTAGGCAAAGCAATTCCAGGCAAAAAGAACCAAGCTGAAGGCATCACACTAACTGACTTCAAAATATACTACTAATCTATAATAACCCAGATAGCATGGTATTGGCAAAAAAAAAAAAAAAAAAGAAAGAAAGAAAGAAAGAAAAAGAAAAAAAAAAAATGAGACACATAGACCAATGGAACAAAACAGAAAGCCCAGAAATAAATCTGTGCATTTACAGCCAACTCATTTTTGACAAAGGCACCAAGAACATACATTAGGAAAAGGACAGTCTCTTCAATAAATGCTGCTGAGAAAACTGGATAACCATATGTAGAAGAATGAAACTAGACCCCTGTCTCTCACCATATACAAAAATCAAATCAAAATGTATTAAAAGACTTAAATGTAAGACCTGAAATAATGAAACTATTAGAAGAAAACACTGGGGAAACACTTCAGGATGTTGGTCTGGGTAAATATTTTTTGAGTAAGACAACAAAAGCAAAAATAAACAAATGGGATTATATCAAGCTAAAAAGCTTCTGCACAGCAAAGGAAATAATCAATAGAGTGAAAAAACAACCTACAGAATGGAGAAAATATTTTAGAACTATCCATCAAACAAGGGATTAATGACCAGAATATATAAGGAAATCAAACAACTCAACAGCAAAAAAACAAATAATACCATTAAAAAATGGGCAAATGATCTGAATAGACATTTCTCAAAAGAAGACATACAAATAGCCAATATGTATATGAAAATACACTCAACATCACTAATCATCAGGGAAATGCAAATCCAATCCACAATGAGATATCATCTCACCCCAGTTAAAATGTCTATAATCAAAAAGACAAAAAATAACAGATGCTAGTGAGGAAGTGGAGAAAGGTGAACTCTCACACACTGTTGGTAGGAATGTAAATTAGTATAGCCACTACTGAAAACAGTATGGAGGTTTTCAAAAAACTAAAAATAGAACTACTATATGATCCAGTAATCGCACTGCTGGGTATTTATCTAAAAGAATGGAAATCAGTATATCAAAGAGATATCTGTACTCCCGTGTTACAACGCTATTCACAAGAGCCAAGATATGGAATCAACCCAAGTGTTCATCAACAGATGAATGGATAAAGAAATTGTGGTATATAGACTCAATAGAATATTATTCAGCCAAAAAAGAATGAAATCCTATCATTTGCAGCAAGATGGATGGAACTAGATACCATTATGTTAAGTGATGTAAGCACGGCACAGAAAGACAAATGCCACATGTTCTCACTTGTATGTGGGAACTGGAAATGTTGATCTCATGGAGGTAGAGGGTAAAACAGTGGTTATCAGAGCTGAGAAGGATGAGGGGGGAGATGAAGAAAGGTTGGTTAATGGGCACAAAAATATAGTTAGATAAAAGGAATTACTGTGTGATAGCATGGTAAGGTGAATACAATTAGTAAAAATTTATTGCATATTTCAAAATAGCTGGAAGAGAAAATGTGGAATGTTCCCAATGCAAAGAAATGATAAATGTCTGAGGTGATAGATATCCTAATTACTCTGATTTGGTCATTACATATTGTATGCATGTATCAAAATATCACATGTACCCCATAAAGATGTACAATTTTTGTGTATCAATAAGAAAAATAAATAAAATTAAAAATAATAATAAAAGCTAAATCTGAGCATGTTTCTTCAAAAGATATATAAATAAAAACGTGACCACCATTAGACAGAAGACAGTGTGGATCACCTGTGAGGGTACCTACAGAGCCTGGTCAGACTCCCGGAACTCTGTTCACACACTAGATGTCTCTTGTTCTGCACCCACAGGTAAGAGACTGGCCTACTCCCTAAGCCCTGAAGTGCTCTTCCAGGTAACTGTTTGGGATCAAAGTCCTCTGACAACACCCCTTGAGCCTCCACATCTCTTGAAGCCCTGGTTCCGGCATTCCTTGCAGATCAAGGAGATAGCCCCTTGAATCCAGCATGTCACCACCACTGATCTGAGGTAGCACTCAGAGGATGTGTTTGGAAGTGGGGGAGGCACAGGGCCAGGAAGCTTCTGGAGGTAGCTGCCATCCAAACATGCTGCCATCTCTCCAGCCAATGCATATCAAGAATGTCAAGAATGTCATCTCAGAGAATGTCAAGAAGATGAGCAGGAGAGGAGCAGGACTCCCCGGGTCCTGGATCGTCTTTCCCCAATTCCATGGGCTGCAAGATGAAGGTGATGGTCAGGCAGGGCATGGCAAGGAAGAGAAAGGGGAAGCAAGGCCAGCAGGGTCAGAGCACTGCACCTGGGGTCCTGATTCTGCACCACAAGGAGTGACTACAGAGTGTTCTTGCATTTGTGGATTTGAGGCAATGCCCGCTTTATTTTCACGGAGGGGATTATAATCAAAACACAGGCACTACTTGCACACTGTAGATAATAAATATGCGTGGGTAGAAGATTAAATGAGAATTTGTCACAGATTAAAAACACTGGCAAATTTAATAAGTCGGAATTTATTTTAAGTGCTGGGGGTCACAGAGGTAATAGTAATAATTTGCAACGTGGTTCGGGAAGGCTTTCTAGAAGACAGATGGTAGATGAATAATGGCAGGACAGGCATTCCAGGTAACAGGAACAGAACGTGTGCAGCTGAGAGCTAGTGAGAGGGCTAGTTGACACCTTGGTGAGAAGTTTGCTATAACAAGGACATAAGATATAAGATGGGGACAAGTGGAAGGTGATATTGAAGAGGTTACGTTTTTAGTGAGAAATTTGTACTTTTTCTATGAAAGCTAGATGTCAACTCAGGTTTTTAAAGAAAAGGGCATAGTGAGGATTTATTTTTAGGAAACTCGTGCGGGTAGCAAGGTGAAGGATGAACTCAGGAGCAGGGATCCTGATGGTAGCGGGTGTAGTTAAAAGGCTGCTTTCCTGGTGGGAGGTGGTCGCGTAAGAAGGATAAGAACACAGGATAAGAAGTTGGAATCAATTTTGGGAACAAATCTGAGACATACAGGTGCTACTGACATAATTTGGAACGAGCTGGGTAAGGAAGGTGAAAGAAGAAAGCAATTAGCATTTTTAAGGAGAAGAAAATGAGCTCCATTTCAACATGTTAGTACTGAAATACCAGGGGTGGGGGAGGCGTCCAGAATGAGTAAGCACAGAAATGTGACTGCAGCCCAATTTATTCATAGCAGTGGAGCTTGAGATATTGACTTTGGAGTCATCAGTCCATGGTGGTAGTTGTAACCACCTGACGTGGGTCAGATCACTCAGAAGGAGTTCATAACATAAGAAGAGAAAGGACACAATCCTAAGTGACAAATTGGAAGAAGAGGAGTCAACAAGGTGATGACAGTACTGGAGTTTAGGAGGAGGATCAGGGAAAAAAAGGTAGCAGACTAAAGGCATGGGAATGTTTGGAACCAACAAACATGAACACAGAGAGGGAAAGCTACGCAAACCCCAGCCAGGGAAGGCACAGCCTGAAGCCTAGCTCTTCAAGGCGGTGGGCAGGTGCGTTGCCAGTCCACACGTAGGGTCTAGACGCACAGTAATGCCTTGCCCGACACTCTCAGAGGATGGGTTTCCAGCCCTCTTGGTCCAAGCCATGCATTGTGGCTGTGAAGACTTACACCCAAAGATACAACAGTCAGAGCATGCTGAAGGGAGTTCATGTCCAAGCTCTTGGAGAAGTTGGAAGACACTTCTGAGGCCGATGTTGAAGACAGTGAGGCAAATGGTGGAGGTGTGCATTTTCCCTGCTAAAGATGGCCTTACCTTTCCTATATACCAATCTTCATTTTATGCACTCTTCAGTGACAGCTCTTGAAACCTTCCTCTGAGCCTTCCAGTGGACAGGATCCTTCCCCCCATATCCCACAGTATGATTGTCGTAATTCTCACTCGACTCATATTGCTTGCTCGGTTCCCCTCTATTATTATTCAATGCTGTGTGCGCTACTCTGATTCTCCAAGTAGAATGTCAGTGTATCCCACACAGTATCTGGCATATGGAAATGTGTAAACTCAGATATGTGTTTAAATGAATGATTTTCCTGCCCATTTGGACAGTCAGGAGCCTCTGAGTTTTGTGGTCAAAGGCAGGGCCAGGCACTCCTTGCCAATCAGGTAAATCACAAGCAGTGTATTTGTAAAGCCTCTAAACTCCCACTAAGGTTTCAGAGGAGCATGACCAAAAACTGCAGTGCCAGGAGCAATTCAAGGATGTATTGCACTCGGGAAATCATAATACTGTGCCTGCTTGGGATTCTGGGGGGCATTATTGACTCAACCATTCTTTGTATATTCCAACCTAATTAACACTCAAATGTCCTGAGTTTGTTAGGGAGGTCATAGAAAGGAAGAGAAGGGGAGGTAGAGCCTCTCAGGCTACCACACCACAAAGCACTCTACAAGAAGAGCCAAAACTGTGGCTGCCATCTTGGCCTGAATTCTTGGACTGACTTTTCACAAGGGCTGTTTGTTGCTGGATGTTTTGCAAACAGGAGGGAGGCTCTAGGTTGCCACAAGTTTGCTGCTTCAATAGCAGCGAATAATGTTGGAGAACAAGTCTTGCCCAGCTAAAGCAGTTCCTTGTTTAATTTTATCCATCAAAACAGATACGCATTTGGGGTCCTTTCAAATAGCTCAATGTGTCAAGCTTTTGTTTCACCTGAGTTCTGGAAAATTCTTAGAGGAAAGAAAAAGAAAGAGGCCTCTCTCCCAGGCAGGCCCTCGTAAAGCCTGCAGCTGGGAGGAACCAAGAAATGTGCTCCTTCACCTGGGAGCCAACCATCAAAGCAGGGAGGAGAGAGGTGAGCTGCCGCTTCCCAAGCCGCCTATTGGTAATCAAGTGAGCTTTGAGCTTACATTAAGTTACTTCCTCCACACAGAGTGGAACATCCCGAGTGAGAAGGACCCTCACCCCAAGGTGTAATAGATACATAGGTTTCATAAGGAAAACAGAGTTTCACCCCAAATTTACAGCTTAACGTCTATGTTGGGCCAACCCTTTACTCTGCACTGAAAGCCAATGGAGGAGCAGGTGCGGAGGCATCAAGTAACAAGGACCACAGGGGCCATTCTGACCGAGCAGAAACCTCTTAGGAGACACTCACCTTTTCCACATGAGTAAAAACATCATCTGAATCCTGCTCCCTAAAGAAAAAGATAGGACTTGAGTTCCAGATAAGCATCTTGGAAGCTCCACGGTGCAGCTTGGGTGGTGATGGGTACCCTGTCGTTAGTGAGAGCTGCAGGGGTTTGGTGGGAAGGATGCTACACCGGAAGAGCTGAGTCCAGTCTTGGCTCCACACACAGGCGTGACTGAGTGTGGTGTGTGGGTGGCATGAATCTGGGCAAGTTCCTTAACCTCTGGAATCCACAGTGCTCAAACTCAAGTGTCTTTATAAATCACCTGGAGAGTTTGTTTAAAATGCAAATTTCTTTGTGGCTATTATTTCACTATGTCAATGTATATCAAAACATTAGATTGTACACCTTAAAAATACACAGTTTTTATTTTTCAATTATACTTTAATAAATATGAAAAATAAAGAGTCAGATTTTTGCAAAAGGCAAATTTCTGGGCTTCATCCTACAGATTCTGATTCCATGGGTCAGGAGCAGAGATCAGGAACCGGGTTTTTAAATAAGTACTCCCTGTGTGCTTCTGAGGTGCATGATCCATGGGCCATAATGTGAGAAAAACTGTGGCTGATTTCTCATGAGTTAACTTAAAATAATTCCTTACCTGTGTTCTTCCCAGGGCCTGAGTGAGTAGGAAAAGAAACAACCTATATAAAACCATGTTGTAAATTGGATAGACTACACAACTGCAGGATCGTTCTATGAATAACATTTCTATTATTCCCCATAAAACCTTTTGTATCCCCCACTAAAACAGTCTTGATTCTTTGCTAGGTGTAGAGAGTATTTGGGTGCAGCGTCCAGCGTCTTTTACAATTTCTGTGTCATGCTTTGCATTCTAATTTTCACCACCTCCTTTATGTGCTTTTTTCCCCTCTCTCCATTTTTTCCCCAAAGCCTATGGCTTCCTTGCGTTTGAGTTTCTATGTGATGTCTGTGAATGTCAATCCAGTTGTATTTCAGTTGCAACAGATTCTCTCTGAGCCCCTGCACTGTCAAGCTCGGCACCACTCACAGGTGCAGAGCTGCCAGCAGCAGAGGTTTGCGACAGATTTGGGACATCACAGCCATACATAGACCTTATGGGACATTACCCAGGCCCTGGGACTCATTCCAGCTTTGGCTGGCAATGCTTTATTCCTGGCTTCACTGCTCCTGCACTCACTGCCCAAAAGTGTTTCCGACCCTTGGTTGACACCCTCCATTAGCATCTCTCAACACGCAATGCGGGGCTACCCTACAGGCTGCTCTTTCAGAGGCAAGGCTCCCAGGGGCTGGCTGGGGCATGGGGCTTATATAGTCCTCATCTCTGTCCTTCCCAACTCCCCAACACCCAACACAAACATCATCTGTGCTTAATTAATTCTCATCTCATCCTCTTGTTCTAACTCGACTACACTGTACCGCTCCTTCTGCTCCGGCATGTCAGCCAGCAAACAGGCTGAAATGAATGCGAATCAATGTACAAATAAGTGATACAGATAGAAGGTGAGAGTCACTGATGTGACAGCTGATTCCTGGGGTTGCGTGGGGAAAGTGGGGATGGAGAAAACTCCCCCAGGGCGCCCTGGACCCTGTGACAAACTATAAACGGCACTGGGCACTGTTTTTACACAGCAACTTTGAAAGCCTGTGCTACACTACTGTGCTTTAAGTTATTATAATTTTTCCATTTTTAGATTATCCTTTCTTTAAGAATACTTTCTTCTGCAATTTGTAGCTGGGATGCTTGCAAGCTGTTTGGTTGCTGCCAGCACACAGAGGCCCATTCGTTCCATTTTCCCAGGTCTTGGGGAACATTTGAGCCAAGAGAATTTTGACATCCTCACATATTAACGCGATCCCTGTAGCTTGGGACAAAGATGTGGAACGTGGCCAAATCACTCATGCAGTGTGGAAACGCACTCATTTCATCCTCACACATTTATTGAGGATGGACTATACATGGGGAGTCTAACAGTGAACAAGACACCTTTGCCTTTGTGAGATTATTCTTTCAAAAGAAAGGCGGAGGTGTCAATAGGCAATTACAGTAGCCTGTAACAGAAGGTTCTGTTTTGTTGTGTTTATTCTGGGAAAAAAATTACTCTCCTTGAAGTGTATCTGTGATGTCATAAGATTGGAAAACGTTTGATTTTGAAAACTCTATTCATATCAGACACTTACTAGAATACTCCCATGGGTGTTCCTGAGTCATGGAGAACGTGAGGAAGCAGACGGTGCTGATAACAGGAGCTGGAATCTTCTGTAGGTGCAGGGTCTATCCTTCCTCGTTGCCATGCAAGTGAGCTATGAAGCAGGAGGGGGGCCTTCTATGGACTGGACCTCGGGTGCTAATGGAGACTGAAGACTTTAAAAAGCAAGACTTGGTGTGGAACTTGGCTTGGAAAAGGATGTTGAAGCAGCACACTCTTTAGCTCCTTGGCTCCTCAAAGTTGGCAAAACCTGGGCACTTCTTAGAAGTGCCAAATCTCAGGTTCTACCCTATATTTATAGAGCTAGAATATTCACTCAATAAGCTCTCCAGGTGATTCATGTGCACAAAACACTTTCAGCAGTGCTGATCTAGATCTGGAAAGAAGATACAGCTTAGGATATATCTCAAAAGTCTAGACCTGGGAAGAAGACACAGCCTAGGGTGGAGACAAGAGTTGGAAGAGAAGGAGTGTGGGCACAATGCAGAGAAGCCCATGCAGGTGCTACTGAGGACTGTCTGGAGAAGGAGCACCCCTGTACCAAGCAAACTTGCCCACTGCTTTTTCTGGGATCCTTCCTTACAGTCCGGAATCATCTGTCTCAACACTTCTATGGTGACAAGACACTCTTCCAAGCACCTTACCTGTATCAACTTATTTAATCCTCACAACTACCCATAAGGTGGTTACTAACAAGCTCTCCATTCCACAGATGAGAAAACTGAGGCACTGAAGTGACTTCCCCTAAGCCCACAGAGCTAGCAAGGGCCAGAACCAGGATTTAAACCCAGGCAATGGCGTCCCTCACTCTGTGGTCTTTACCACCATGCTCTTGTGCCTTGCAGGAGCTTAAGCTGTTTGTATTTGCTTTTTGTTCTTTCTGTTTTCCATGGTGATATGGTTTAAAAGTGTTACTCCAAAAGTATGTGTTGGAAACTTAATGCCCAATGTCACAGTGTTGGGAGGTGGGACCTGGGAGGTGTTTAGATCATGAGAGCTTCACCCTTATGAATGGATTAATGTCAATCATAAAAGGGCTTGAGACTGTGAGTTCAATCTCATGTGATGCCTTCCGTCATGTTATGATGTAGCAAGAAGGCCCTCAACGGATGCCAAGCAGATGCCAGCATCATGCCCTTGGACCTCCCAGCCTCCAGAATCATGAGCCAAATGTCTTAGTCTGCTTTGTGTTGCTATAACAGAATCATAAATTACCACAGACTAGGTAATTAATAAAGAAAAGAGATTTATTTCCCTCAGCTCTGGAGGCTGGGAAGTCCAAGTTTGAGGGCCCACATCTGGTGAGGGTCTTTGTGCTGCATCATCCATGGCAGAAGGCGAGAGGGTGAGAGAGGGCAAGAGAGAGAGACGAGGAGGTCAAACTCATCCTTTTATCAGGAATCCGCTCTAAAGATAACTAACCCATTCCCAAGACAACAGCATTAATTAATCCATTCACGAGGGCAGAGCCCTCATGGCCTAATCACCTCTTAAAATTCCCACCTCTCAACACTGTTGCATTGGGGATTAAATTCTCCAACACATGAACTCTAGAGAACACATTCAAACTATAGCACCAAATACATTTCTTTTCTTTATAAATTACCTAGTCCATGGCATTCTGTTGTAGCAGCACAAATTGACTAAGACACTTGGAGTGTCTGGTTTGGTTTGCTGGTTTGATATTACCATACCAACTCTACAGTCCTAGAGAGAAACAAGGGGAAGGGACAGGTGTGTCCTGGGCCATCCCTTCTCTGGCCTCCTGCCCTCCCACCTTTCACAGCAGTATGCAAACTGGTAGCCCAGAGGCTGATTTCAGACCTCAATGAGTTTTGCTTCACCATAAGTGTTTTAAAAATCAGAAGTTTTACACAAAAATCTATACATTCACATTTTCACTCTCCAGCTTGCCACAGTACCCACCACTTCCCGAGGTCTTACTTCTGGTGGCTACATTTGTTCACATTCTGCCTCCATCACAAAATGACATCTTTCCCCCATTTGTTTCCTCCTATAAACCATGAGTTCCATGAAAATGCATTCTTCTTTTAGCCATCCAGGTCCTCCTGAGCACAGCACTGTGCCTGGAACTATCTGTTTGATTGCTGATCCACGGTTATCACATCGCACATTCTCAGGTAGGAGCAAAATGCAGAACCGTGGACAGCAATACCCCAGAGGAATGGCTGCCACGGTGAGATCAGGGGATTCTAAAGGAGAACCTCAGATTCTGTGAAGGAGGCTTTTGTAAAATCTCTGTAGTTCATGGTGATCCAAAGACAAATCCTTACTTCAGAGCAAGCTGTTGGGAAATCCCTCTCCTCTTTGACTCAAACCTTGGGTAGTATTCCATGGAAACTTGCCATGTTACATCAAGTAGCTGATTTCTTAATAAGCTAATTCATCTCCTTTTCTACTGTAGCATTCTCTCGCTTTCACTCACCATCTGTCCTTTTGAGTATATATTAATGGATCCCTGCCAAGATTCACAGGTTCTGACGTGGGATAAATGTGGGCAAAAACTCTCATTGCCAGGAAGACTGTTCTGTTCCCCACCATCACTGGTGCCAATAAAGAGGTTCTTCCCTGCTCTCTGCTTCTCAGAAGCACAAGCATTTGTGACTCATTGATGCAACACTAAAATTGACTTTTTAAGGGAATATGGTGTGCTCTCTTAAAGGACAATATCAATAAAGCTGGCTGACTGTGATTGATGTTGGAAACTAAAGCCTCCATATTTTCCACTTGTCAATTTGATTCTGGAATACTGTTATGACAAATAATGATTTAACATTTTTGGCTACTAGTGACTAAGTTCAAAAAACAAATCTCCATTTAATGCAAGTGATTATTTTAGTCCACTTGAGAGAACCATGTAAGTACATTTTATATTCTTGCAACTCTTTTATCTACTGGGAAAATAACCAAGGGGAAAATTAGAGTTAGGTTATCATTTCTGGGATGGGAAAAATGAACCTTCTATTTTTAAACACTAAGATCTTCACTGAGCCTTAAACACAACTGTGAAACTCTCTCATTTCTTTCTGTCTCACGTTCTCCTTCCCGCTGTTCCTCTCACTCTGCCCTTTCCCTCTCAGATATATTTTGCTAAGCTCTAAGCTTTGTATTTGGTAACATTTATGCCATTTAGTTTTATCCTTTTCAAAGTCCCTCTGCTGTGGCCATGCAGTAATTCTTTTCAGTGTCATCCCATATGCCAATGACTTTATCGCCACTGTTCCTGCTGTCACTAGCACCATTCAGAGCCTCACTTTGCTGACCAGTGTTTTCTTGCTCTTACTCTGAGTTGTTTAAGTGGATATATAAAGGAATTTATTATTTATTTCCTTAATTGGCATATTATGCTAATTCTCTTGAAAAGGATGGATGTTTTCAAACAATACCAATGATAATACAAGCCCTATTTTCGATGTATCTCAGACTTGTTCTGGAACTACCGTTTTAAATTTATAAGCTAATTCAACAGGAACAATAATTTGAAATACGTGAGTTCTTAAGCATACAATTCTGAGAAATTTGAATAATTTGACGATCACTTATAGCATTCCTTAGGGATGCGGGTTTTACGTTTGTTATTACTCTGCCTTTCCAGTTAATCATCATCATTGTCATCATCTTCATGCACACACTTGCATGGCTTTTTAGAGTTTCTAAATGGCTTCATCTCGTTGAATCCTCCCAAGCACCCCGTGAAGCAGGTGCTATGATTTCCATTTCACGAGGAAGGAAATCTTGGGCCAGTTACTTAACCTCTCTGGGCCTCAGTTTTCTCATCTGTAAAATGGAAATATTAATAGCTACATCATAGAGTCATCATAAGGATAACAATCAGTGAGCACACGTGAAGCATGTAAACCAGCGTAGAAACATCACGCGCTCGCTTTACCGTGGATATAGTATGCTGCCTCTCACAAGGCACTCGGTAACTGTCAGCGACGGTTCTAAAAGTCAGTGGCCACCCCAGAAAATCATATCAGGGCGGTCCATATCTTAACTACTAGGAGAAAAGAACACTCAGCGGTGATGCCGGATATTAGCTTCCCTTCCCTCCCTGCAAAATGCCACCCGGGCTAGAAGTAGCAGTGGTTTGGGATTCAAATGTTCGAAAACCTGGTGAGGGTATTCGGTCAATAGTTTGGGGAAATAGCGCGCGGATGGAGAGAGCGCCCATTTCTGCAGGCGCTTATCTCTTGCGAGGCTAAGAAGCTCTGTGTCTCCTGTTGCGTCATTAGTCATGGGGTGACGGGCAACAGCGGCTTACATTTCCACTTCGATCTTTCCACAAAAAAAAATTCAATCTGATAAGGCAAAATGCAAACATATTTCAAAGCTCCCATTACATAATTCAAAGAGAGTTTAGAAGCTTTCTTCATTTCTCTTAAATTTTTCATAACATAAATCTTTAAAATATTGACACTCCTTTCTCTGGTAGTCCAAGGAGAATGCTGATGGCAAGCTCTCGAGACTGAGAGAGACAGGAGCGACGCTGGGGGGTAGGGGAGCAGCAGGCAGGGGAGTGGCCTCCCCAGGGAACCTTCAAAGGGGTGCATTCTGTGTGCTCTACTTTCTGGAACTGGGAATGTTTTCCTTTTGAAAGCAAGGTTTTAACAAATGGGATTTATTTTCTCAAATGTTGTCCTCAAGGAACAGCCTTTAACAAAACACAAGCAAAGATGTGAAGAAGGAAATGTCCTCCTACACGGCAAATGAAAAGTCGCTCATTAGCAAAACACCGGGGTGCTACTATCTAGACACTAGTGCAGCTGGCACCAATTCCGAGAGGAGAATGATTCATTACCATGGTTACTGATGCCAGAAATATTACCTTCTGCAATCAGCATACACAAAGATCCTTTAAAGAGAGTGTAAAAATTAGAGCACTGTAAACAATTGGTGAAAATTGCCAACAGCACCGAGGCTGAACTTACACAATGCTGATTTGGGGGCATAAAAACAGTGGAGGCACCATTGCTGCACCAGCATGTCTTGCCGAGGGCACAAAAGCAACCCTCGTGCTCAGGGAGTGAGCTGAAGGCCCCCCCAGCAAACATTTCTGCACAGGTTTATTCCCCATCCCACAGACAATGTTAGAGCAAGACCTAGCTGATTCGTAGTATTTGCATGATCAAGTTCTGGTTCACTAGACCCACAGTCAGCTTTGCAAAGGGGCTTGGAAAAGGCAGTATATTATAGTAATATATTACTACAGTCCAGGGCTGTTACTTCTTGGGAACAAGACAGGAATAAAGAAATTCAAGGAAAGGAAGTTTGGTTGTTAGATGACATACAGTTTTTATTTTCAACTGCAATGGATTATTCCCCAAGTTTTAAAATAGGGAGACAGATTAACACCCATGAGAAAGTTTTGACTGAGTGGGGGAGTCATTTCCATACCTACTATTAATATATTCTGTTTAAAGAATGTCAATATCTTGAGGAAATCTGTGCTACTTTCATAAACTCTAATTCAAACTCAGCAAATCCAGCTGAAAATGACCACACTAAAACCTGTTATTCAAAACTCTCTAATTTCCAAGTCATGATCATTTGAACAGACAATGGACTGATGTTTACCTTCTGCAGCATAATTTCTTCATAAAAAGATTGTTAAATCAATTAGTGGTATAAACAAGATAGTGGTAGGGAATATCTAATCTAATTACAAGAACAAAGTGCTTTTGTGTTTTGCAACATAATTTGCAAAACCAATGAAAATATTCCAGATTTCACGTTCATCATCTATTCTTCAAAAAAGAATAGCAGTTTAGCAATACCTTTTTAGCTACAGTGTGGGCTCAAGTGGATGTGATTTGATACACACATATATACATCCATATATACATAGAAATATAGATATAATGTAATCTCCACATAAGCAAGGATCTTTTTTGTTTATATTGTCCACTGTTTGGTCCCAAGCACCTAGAAAAGTGCTAGCACATAGATTATATACAGACATAGTCTTCTAATATCTATATATTCTTTAAATACACACACACACACATTTGAATGAATATGAAGTCTCTCTCCCTCCTTAGAATTCAAAAAGGTTTTGATTGCTCTTCATTGTGAGTTTTCCTTTTCCAAGTCCATGCTTCACCAGCTCTCTGCAAAGGAGATAAGAGCGTGTCATAGTTCTCTGTATCCTTAGCCTCCCCGACACTGGTGCATGCTCCCAGCTTCTTGTCCTTGGCTTCTCCAGTTTGACTCTAGTTACCGGGTTCATGCCTGGCCCTATGCACTGCTGCTTCTGTCTCTACCCCAGAGTTTTTTTTTTCTTATTCTGTCACCCAGGCTGGAGTGCAGTGGTGTCATCGAACTCCTGGGCTCAAGCGATACTCCCACCTAGGCCTCCCAAGTAGTTGGGACTACAGGCATGCACCATCACGCCCAGCTAATTTTTGTATTTTTTGTAGAGACGTGGTCTCACTATGTTGCCCAGGCCAGTCTTGAACTCCTGGGCTCAAGTGATCCTCCTGCCTTGGCCTCCCAACTACCCAAGATCTTGTGTTTCCAAACCCAGCTTCTAAAGAGCCCTTGATTCTTCTTTGCTTCACTTGATATAATTCTTTGACCTCCAAATAGTAGCTGACAATGACATAACCAACTCCTGGTCTCTCCCAAACATGACAACATCCTTTTCCTTGGTGCCAAGGGCTGATGTTCAACCACATGCAATCAACAGCTCTCAGAGGACAGTCAGCTGCTGGGTGAGCCCCTCTGCATACCAAGGCATGTGCAGCAAAGGCAAGACTGGCCAAAAGGCTGAGGACTGGCTAAAGTGACGGGCTTGCTAACACGGTAGCTCCCAAAGAGATGTCACCTGAAGTCAAAGATAGCAGTCACTAAACCCTGCTTTCTTCATTTTTAAAGAATTACATCCCTTCTGAGATTAACAGGCTTGAGCACAATTATGTGTTTTCTAGGATTCCAGAGTAGAAAGGTCGAGAAGCACTGTAGAAATTACATCAAGGAACTGCACAGGACACGGGCTCCGCCTCAATAGACTACTTACTTCTGTCCAGCAAAGAGAAACAGAGAAATTTGCGAGCCCTACTCTTCTTCCTCAGCCGGCAGTTTGATGGGGTAGGTAAGAGTCCTGGCCTGAAGCCTAGCACAGATGGATTCAATCTCTGCTCTGCTACTTATCACCTGTTTGATCTTGGGAAACTTGCACAACTTCTCTGAGCTTCAGTTCCTGGAAATGTAAAATGGCAAAAACAATTGCCTACTTCACAAATTGTGATGAGAATTGGTTGTTGGTGAGCGTGGCATGTCTGGTGCTTAGGAGGACTCTGGTGACTCTGCTTCTACTCTTCTCTTGTGATCACCACAACAACCTGGATGGGGCCAGCCCCACGTGGGCCACCTCTGTTCACTCCCTGAGCGCACCCTGAGCCGGCCTTAGCACTTGGACCCATCTCCAATGGCTCACCCTACGCCATGATGCAATGATGGAAAATATATACTTTATTCGAGATCTCAGGAGGATTTAGTAGAGAAGACTCACAGCACCCGATACACAACAGAAACAACAAAATTCCCAGTTAAACACCTAGTTCTTTCTTCCAAAGTTCTCCTGGCCTGTTATCAACCCCTCACCTCTCCTTCTTTTGCCACAATACAGGATCTGAAGATCTCTGTGGGTGCCCTGAGCAGTGCAGCCCCCACCGGCAGCTCCGTCCCCCACACTGCAGAGCTCGGGGCTGGGGACAGGAAATGCCTGTCTCAGCCAGCAGCCGGGGTGGCGCTGAAGCCCCACAACTTTGGCCTAATCACCTCCCTCTGGAATTCTCCTCTCCCCTGTCCTCAGGGAAGGAAAAAAGACAAGTCGACCCCAATGTGAGAAATGACAAGTTTCACTCATTTGTGGTTTTTCTGGGGCTGCTCCAGTTTGCACAGCCAGGGGGGTTTAGGGAGCTCTGACTCCAAGGCCTTTCCCTTTTTAGTCCTGAATTTGTGCTTTTCCTGGGCTTTAAGCAGATGAAAGTGTTTCTGTTCCGTCCTGCCTTGGCGAAGGTTGACAAGAGTATCGGAGATGACCAGATTAACTCTCTCTACCAGTCATGCTATAAAGTGAACCGGAGTATAAAGCCCTCGACATTCTTTGAGGAATCAGACAAAAGCCTGGTTTCCGGGCAGAAGAGAAAGCCCCCAGCTTCCTTTCTTCCCGAGGGTGGGTGGGCAGCTCACCTTCCAAGCAGTGACCTTCTCCCCCGACCTGGAGGCCTAGAGCACCCATCGCACCTCTCTGTGTGGTGATAAGAGGTGGAATATAAGCTTGACTCTCCTACTGCTCAGAATTTGAATCTTGGATTCCCTCACTTACTACTGGGCAAGTTACTTACCCTCTCTGGACCTCAGGTTCTCCATTTGTAAAGCATAGATAATATTACCTTCCTCAGAGGATGATGGTTAAGATCCAGAGCCTGGCACAACACACATTCCCAAAAGAGTTTGTTTGTTTCTGGTTTGGGCAGAGCTGGGTGTGGGGCTCCTGTGCTGACCAGAGTGGACACCGGCACGCCTTCCTCAGAGGCTGGCTTCCCTGCCCTGCCCCTCGGAGCCCCATCTTCCTTCCCACCTGGACCATGGGATTTCAGTCCCATCAGACCAGTGGTCCCTAACTGGGGCAATTTTGCCAAGCCTCCCACCCCCAGAGGACATTTGGCAATACCTGGAGACATTTTTGGCTGTCACAACTGGAGTAGAGGTTGCTTCTGGCATCTAGTGCACCATCTTGCAGTGAACAGGACAGCCCCACAATAGAGAATCATCCAGCCCCAAAATGCTGGCAGTACTGAGGTGGAAAGCCCTGAACTAGACCAAATGGATCATTTGGCTTCATTTGTGTGCAGGATGTATATGCTCACAGATAGAATGGCATTTTTTCTTAAGTGGAAGGAAAAAGTTGGTGGAGGCAACCATGTAGAAAGTACACTTGTGGGAAAACCCTCTGTAAAGAAAAACAAGAATTGTTATCAGGAGAGTAAAACCTCAGGTGATTTTTACTTTTGTATTTTAAACCTTCCCATAATGCTATCTGGGCAACAAATAAAGAATAAGAAATGAAGTATTCTAGGATGTGGCACAAGATTCAGCTGGTAATTTAAACAAGCAAAGTAGCACGTGTATACTTGACCTTCAAACTCTCTCCATTCATGTGATGTATAATTTGTCCGTTCCCAGTGCACTTTGAAAATGTATGCGTTAGAATCAAACCAAGCAAAATCAGCATTTCAAGGGATAAGAAAATCCATCCATGTGAAAATAATTTAAGTAGGGTTTGTATATTCACTTAATTTTTACTTCATTGTTCATTAAACCAGAAAATGACAGCCATTGCTGTGACCAATTAGGTCAGTCGAGACAAAAAAATTTCTGGTTCGACAGGCTTTTCCTTTTAAAAAATTTTTTTTTGCCAGAAATTATTTTGACTTGCCAAGTCATTAAAAATTGCCAAACCAATCTGTGTGTGTAAGTAGAGCCAAAGCAGAACAGTGGGGCAGAGGAGAAAAAGTGGGCACTTTAAAGACCTTCTACATTATAGGATGGATAGCTTCCATCATAACAAAAGAAAAAATGACACTTATAATCAAAGGAAGAGGCCGAACATCAGAAGACATAATTAAAATGAGGTGGAAAAAGACTCCAGCGCATAACATTAAATGTTCATCAGGACAAGATGCTTAAAAGTCCTATTCATTCGACG
Organism: Daubentonia madagascariensis; assembly: GCA_023783475.1. Taxonomy (NCBI): domain Eukaryota; kingdom Metazoa; phylum Chordata; class Mammalia; order Primates; family Daubentoniidae; genus Daubentonia; species Daubentonia madagascariensis. The sequence goes on along the minus strand of JAKFHU010000379.1, from coordinate 1,005,055 downwards.
CCAGAGAATGGCTTAGATCCTAAAATACTGTGCTATTAAAGAACTAGTTACTCTCCACATTTCTTGTTAGCTGAACATGCGAGATACAATAAATGCTTTTAGTCACTGTCAGCACAGTGGGGATAATTTGCATGTGATTTACATATAATCTTTGTGCAGGCAGATTATGGTGTTCACAAGTCTAATCTTTCTTTTTTTTTTCCAAGAGAAGATCCATTGACTAACGGATTTCTTTCAGATATGTTAGAGTTTTATCAGCTTTTGTTATTTGTGCCTCTAACCACTGAATATTAGCAAGTTCATAAATTGTCCTTTTGATTTATATATCAACACTCTGATCAAGACAAGGAAGCATGACAATCTAACCTTTGAAATGGTTATATAGTGTGCGGTTGAGTTTAGTTTTCAGTAGAAAATGCCAAAGTTATAAAATTATAAACTACATTATTTATGAGAGAGAAATGTGTCTTGACAGAAATTAGCCTAAAGGCAAAATTCTGTAATGGGTACAGCTTATTTGATCTGCCCATTCTACCCTGTCTAGTCTTGCTGTAATAAGCTTCTTATTTACTCATTGATTCATTTATGCTGCACTCCACAAATGATTCTAGGAAGCACACACATACATACAATACACACACATGCACACACACACACACACACACAGAGAATAGTTGAGATGATAAAGCTGAGGACAAAAAATTCAGCCAGATTATCACACAAAATACAAGCCATTACAGTGAGTCAGAGTTCCCAGAGTGAGCTACAAATTTGGTACCACGCTTCTTAGCAGCCAAAGCAAAAAGTACACCCCAATTATTACAAGGTTCAGAAGTAGAACATTTCTTGACTATAAGACTTGAAAGAAAATTCTCTATTGTGTCTTGTGATGAAAAATTCTCCAGGGATTTGCTAAATAATAGTAAAATGTGTGTTTTCTGTTTCATTACTTTCTGCATTTACCCGTATTGTTTTAAAATTATATTAATAGAACACAATTTTGAAAAAACACTCTCCTAGAGAAACTCACATATGCGCATAGGGGAGCATGCATAAAGGTATTTGTTATAGCATTGTTATATTAGAAACTAAGTAAATGTTCATCGGTAGGAGAATGGATACATAAATTTTGATATATTTATACACTGGACTATAATACAGCAGGTTAAAGTGAACAAATGAATTAGATTTACACAATTAACATGGATAAATCACAAAAACATTAAATAAAAAACAAATTGGACTATGATACATATAATATGATTTGATTGATATAAAGTTTAAATCTCCTTGAACAATGCTGTAGATTGGCTACAGATACATACAATTAACAAATATATATAAACATGAATGGAAAGGATACCCAACTTCAGAATAGTGATTGTCTCCAGGGCAGCAAGGAGAGGAAGATGGTGACTATGACACTGTGACCTCCAGGTGGGGATGCAGGGTGGCAGCGAGCCCCGCTGTATCTGTGACATTGTGAAATACATGTTTGGTCTCCAGTTCCTGACTAGCAACTCGTAAAACCTTTGGAATCTCCAGAGTAAGAGTGTCTTTTTAAAATTTTTGCTTAATTTTTAAAAAATTGACATATAATTATACATATTTATGAGGTACATAGTGATGTTTCAATACTTATAATGTGTAGTGATCAGATCAGGGTAATTAGCATGAGTGTCTTCTGTATGCTAATGAGATGACTGGTGGCTGAGGGCCCCTGGACAGGTTCAGGGTTGGGGCTGGTCTCAGAAAAGACCAAGGCATGGTTAGAGGGCTGGGACCTTCAGCTCTGCCTGCCAACCTCTGGGGAGAGGAGGGGGGAGTGAAGGTTAAGTTGATCACCAATGGTCAATGATTTAATCAATCATGCCTACATAATGAAGCTTCCATAAAAACCCCAAAAGGATAGGGTTCAGAGAGCTTCCAGATAGCCAAACACATGGAGGTGTCTAGAGGGTGAGTATCCTGGGCAAGCATGGAAGCCCTATGACCCTTCCCATACCTCACCCTGTGTGTCTCTTCCATCTGGCTGTCCATCTGCATTCTTTGTCATATCCTTTATAATAAATGGGCAAACGTAAGTAAAGTCTTTCTCTGAGTTCTGTGAGCCACTCTAGCAAATTAATCAAATCCGAGGAGGGGGTCACAGGAACCCCGATATATAGCTGGTTGGTCAGAAGCACAGGTCACAACCTGGGACTTATGATTGGCATCTGAAGTTGGGGGGCAGTCTTGTGGAACTGAGACCTTACCTGTGGGATCTGATGCTACTTCCTGGACATAGTGTCAGAATGGAAGCGAATTAGAGGACATCCAGTTAGTGTCTGCTGGAGAATTGCTCAGTGTAGGGGGGAAAAACCCATACATCTGATCTCAGAAGCGTTGTGTTGAGTAGTGTGGGAGATTAGGAAAAACACCGGTTGGTTGTTCTTTGTTTTATTTTTCTATCTCTAAGAGTATCTGTAAGACTCTTTAAACAGCAATATGAAGCAAATACAGCAAACCAATTAACAGTCTAATCTTGTTTGTGGGCACTTGGATGTCTATCATATTCTTCTATGAACTTTTCAGTGTATTGAAATATTTAATGTTGAAACATAAAAAGTTAAAATAATGAAAGAGAAGTTTGAGGACAGATTTCGACAGATCTAGAAGACTATAAAGATTCAAGCTTTATTCTCTAGGCAGAAAGAGTGTTTGATCAAGGTGCAGCCTTGTCAGAGTTGTGCTGTAGAAAGGTGACTCTCACAGCCACACAGAATGGATACAAAGAAGGACTGGAGACAAAGAGATGTGTTAGGAAGTTGTTGTGAAATGCCTGTTATAAGAAATATGGGAGACAGATTTGAGTCTGACTCCTGTCTCCTTGTTTTGGCCGCCTGATGGTAAACCTTTCTCAATGCAAAAACAAAAAGAAACAAACAAAAAAGAAATAAGGTACAACCTATATTAGTTAGGAAATGTACACATTTTTGCTTAAAATATATAAGCAAATCTCTTGCTTTGTAATTCCTGTGATACATAATTATCTCTATCGCTGTACTTGAAGGTCATACACTCAAAAGTTGTCCCATGGGGATTATTGGAGCCCTCACTGTCACATCTCAGCACAACGCTCAACGTTTCTTCTGACTCAACAGATTTGTGGTAGAGAAGATCTTGGTTATCGCAGACAGGGAATGAGAAAAGTCGAGAAGGAGGGTGGGCAGAGGATCAGGAATCAAGAAAGATTATTGCTCCGATTAAGAATACCCCAAGGGTAGCAACATAAAATTAAAACTGAAAGCATATTTTGTGCAAATCACACGCCAATTCACTGGTGACCCATCTATTTTAAGTACTGGCTTAGTTACATGTGATTAACATGAACACATCAAATCCAAGAAGGCGCACAACTCACAGCGCCTCACAGCACTGCGCTGTGTTTGTGCCTGTTTGGGGGTCGTTCCCAAGCATGCTTGTTGCATTCTCCCCAAGAGGGCCTCTGCCCCTTCGTGCCACCCGCTGCACGCTCTGTGTATTCCCCGAACAAGTGCCTGCAGGACAGTCAGGAGTTCCCCACAAGTCAGTACACTGTGGTGGGTGCAGAGCACCTTCAATTCCGGCTATAACTCTTTCTGCAGTGGGTGTATTTCTACTGACATTTCTGCTTCCTCTCCGCACGCTCCAGGGTCGGCTACCAAGTGCTGCAAAAAAAAAAAAAAAAAAAGTCTCAAAACCGTGCTCATTGACTTGACTACGCATCCGTGCAATGTGACCGCACCGGGCCAGCCTCACAATCTTTTGTCACTTGTAACTGCGTCTTCTCAGGCCCTCCCGCGCTCTGGCTTCCCCTTCCCGGTTCAGAACTTAGAGCCCTCCTTGTCCCGGAGCAAAGCCTGGAGCTGCGTTCACCCAGCGCCCGGGCCTGCTCCGCGCCGCTTCCTCGCCTTCCCTCCGCTCGGGACGCTCGCTTTGAGCGCGGCTGCAGCGCGGCGCTCAGGGACAGGCCAGGGGACTCACGGAGGGCTCTTCAGCACTCCGCAGTGATTGGATCACAGGTGACCACATGTCCCAGGGGCTGGCCGATCAGAGTAACTCAAAGCCCTGGCCACGGCGATTGGTTGAAGGATGTGCTTAAGACCCAAACCAGTGTCATCCAGGTCAACGCCAAGACTTGGGCATGACCTCCAGGAGGAAACCTCCCTTCTTTTTCGCTGCACCTGATTCCAAGAGGATGAGTCCGGTCATTGCCAGGGACTGAGCAGTGGCACCTGAGACCTGGAGGCAATAGAACAGAGAGCGGGAAAGAAACCGAGAGCTGATGGCGTTGTGTGAAGCCCTAGGTGCGTCCCTACCTGAAACTAGCCCTGCCCTTGGACTTTCCAGTACACAAACCAGTGACTTCGCTTTTTGTTCCAGTCAGTCTGAGCAGAGTTTTCTGCCCCCTGCTGTAAGGAAGTCCCGGCTAATCCAGTGCCCGGTCCCATTCTCCAAAGCAGCCTCTACAGGCCTTCCCCAGGCTGCACACACAGCCTGTCCCTGCCCCCTCCACAGAGGCAAGAGAAGCCATCAGGCACACAGCCCCCGGCTTCTCCCTTCTCACTTCCCGCCCGCTGCACCTCCGCCACTGGCGCAATGTCATCAGAGGTGTCCTTCCTCCTGGCCAAAGACAGCCTACCACCTCTGCTCTTGCCCCTGCCCGCCCTCCTCCTGGACTTGGTTTTATCATTGGCTCCCTCTGACTTTCAGCTTCAATCTCTCCTGTTCCACGGGTCTTGACCTTCAGCATGTGAACTTGGATGTGCCTGTCATTTAAAAAAGAAGAAAAGAAAGGGAGGAAGGGAGGGAGACAGGAAAAACAACTTCCCTCCTTCTGGAAAATCAGTCCATCTATTATCCTTTTCTTTGCTTCAGAACATGTTCTGTTCAAAAATATTCTACCCTCACTGTACTTTCTCCCCATTCACTCGCTCTCAGCCCACTGCAATTAGGATGCGGCCCCTCCACTCTCCTGATCTGCCAAGCGCAGTGGCCTACTTTCCCCCTGCATGCCTCCTTCACAGTGGCTGCTGCTGACTGAGCCTCAATTTATCCCGGCCAGCACCCCTCGCAGATATCATGCTCCTTTCAGAGTTGCTTCCTCTGCTTCCCGTCCCTGTAGCCCATGATGTGCAGCCCTTTTTTGGATTACAAAACCTGTTGAAAATTTGACAAAGTCCACGGTTTGTTTCCCTAGAAACGTGCACTCTGTGTGGTACTGGTCAAGGTTCTTAGTAACAAACCGCACAGTACACTCCAGCTAGTTTATGCAGAAAGGGCTGTACTAAGAGGACAGAGAGGTCACATAATGATGGGGAGGATGAAACTTTCAGGGACCCAAAACCATACAATGGAACAGTTTTGCCTCTGCCTTGTGGGAAAGCTTCCAAATAAAAAGCTGTCACCCAGCTGCTGGCCCAAAAGTGATCTGCCTCTACCAGGATCTGTGCCATAAAAGTGGGTGCCCTGCACCCTACTCTTCTCTTCTCCTATTGTAACCACCCCAGATCAAATCTCACCTGAAGTTCACTGTCTTCAGGTGACCCGGTTTCTAATCGGGGTCTCTCACAAGTTCATCTTACTGGCGGAACCTAAATCTCATCCAGAGTCCTTGCTCCAAAGAAGCATGGGAATGCAGTTCCCACCTTCCAAGTTCTGCACTCTAGAAAGGGCTGGAATGGGAGCTATTAATCAATCTACTGTATCGTCACATGCATATAAATACAAAATTCAGAGACTGAAGTTTAAGAACCGTATTTTAAGGTCACCTAAAGATATGATCTAGTTGAAAGGAGATTTTTAGAAGGAGAAGGGGAACTGTCTTTTTATTCCTTACCCGAGATAATGGCAACAGCATTCTGAAATGACTCACTGTCTTTGGCTGCAGATGGAATTGCTCACTGTTGGATAATCCAGCTGTCAAAATGGTGGACACAGACATTTATGTCCACAAAAGAAATTTGTATATGTTTTATATATATGGCTGTCTGGAAAGTATCCAGCCATTGTTAATATAACGAGAACAGTTACATGGTTGGGTACTTTCCGGACAGCCCTCATATGTGCGTTGTGTGTATATTAAAAAAAAATATATATATATATATAGGAACAGAACTGTGGATCCTTGGGATCTTCAACTGAGGTGATCCAATTACTCTCTCATCTCATTTAAGGATGGCTCAGCAGTCACATTGAATCCCAATTCTGTTAGCTCCAAGCAAGCGTGATTTTGAGCAATTCTGTTGGTATTATATTTCCTGTTACCTTGGAGAAAATCCTCTGGGAAACAGGTGCACAGGTCTGGGTGGGTGACTACCTTAAAAACCAGCTTATTAACACAAATCCCTAGGATAAAGGAAAAAACAAATTATGTCCTGGTGTTGTCCCATGGTATCCTATAACGTTTCTGAGCACTACTTCCACCAGACACAGAGTTGCCTGTCTTTAAAGGACAATCTTATCTCAAGGTCCTGAAAATATCACAACTCAAAATACCCCAAATTAATTAATTTTCCTTCCAACATTTGCTTTTCATTCAACATTTCCTATTTCAATTAATCAACATCTAGCCTTTACCCAAATTGGAAACTTCTGGGTCATCTGTCATTTCTCTCTCTCTCTCCCTCCCCTCTGTCATACCCAGTTGGTCATCAAGCATTGTCACTATCTTCTAAATCCTCTCAAGTCTGTATCTTCCCCTCCTCTGTACCTGCCTTCATTAATAAGGCCTTCTCAGGAATTATGGGCCCCTCACCTGAAGTTATAGAACAGCTTGAATATAGGTTTCTCATCTCCAGTCCGGCCTTCTCCATTCCACCTGTCCCTGGAAAAGAGAACAAGACAAGGATCTGACTTGTGACCTGCCCCCTTGTTCACCAAGCCATCTTGAGAAAAACCATTTCTTCTCCTTGGACTTGAGTTTCTTCATTTGTAAAAGGAAGGGGTTGGAAGACATAATCTCCAAGGCCCCTTCCAGCTCAAAACTTCTGGAATTCTAGTTCCAACAATTCTGCCTTGTCCTACCTATCTCACAGGGTTATAATGAAAATCAAGAAGTAATATATGTGAATGTCATTGAAACCTCCAACTTACTAGGTTTTAAATCTCTGGGCATGTGATTAATTACCCCCAATTCTTCATTGTCACTTCCAACTGGCACTAAAGATATGATAGTAGCTAACATGTGTTGAGCACTTACTGTGTGCCAGGTATTCTGTTAAGCCTTCTGCATTCATTATTTAATTAACGCACACAAAAAGGGAAGTCTGTTATCACTTACTAGTTCTTAGAATGTGGTCTACCTGTTATCAGATAAGCCACATCTCCTGCACCAGATGCCCAGGTGAGACAAAAACTGACAGGGTAATGTCCATATGGCAACAGAACCGCAGACTGTCAGGGACAGCAGAGGCAGACATCTCTTCCTAGTGTGCAGCATTCAGAAACCAGGTCCTCAGGAGACAAAACCACAACTCCACCCACAAAGGCAAAGGACATAACCACAAACTCTCAGGCTCCGTCAGAGGTCTTGCCTACTACCCATGGGCTCGGGAAACTACCAACCCACAGTGTCTCAGCGATATTATTCCCCCCACTGAGAGGCTGGATGTGCGCCTTGCTCTCCTTTCTCTGCCCGCGTTAGCCTGCCTCTCTCACGGTCTCGTGTACTCACATTCACTCCACCAGCATCACACTCCCTTTCTCCTTGTCTTCCTACTTTAAGTCTTATTCAGGAAATAGTCTCAGGAAAAGTCCTCTTCTCGCTGCCTCAGGTTGGGTTCCCTGGCAGCAGAGCTGAGGTGGGACTCCCAGGCCAGTGTTGTATTGCTGGAGTCTCCTAGGAGCATCCTCAAGGAAGGAAAGGGTGAAGGACAGGCAAGAGGGAAGCTAGGCAAGGATGTGGCTTTGGGGGAGGTCTCCCCACAGCCTGATCCCACGGGGGCTCTGCAGCAGCTATTTCCCCTCAAAGTCTGACCTGCCTTCAGTCCAGGCAGCAGGGCTTCTGCATTCCCTCTCCAGGCACAAGGAGGGATGGGGCAGTGTGCAGGCACACCTGGAGAGCAAGCTCCAAAAAACCAAAGCAGAACTTCAGAGAAGGTTGTCGAGATGAGTCTGTAGGGGCCAAGGAAAAACTTCTCCTTTGCCCTCTGAAGTTTTGCTGAAAAATCAACTCACAAAAGGCAGATTAATAGGAGAAAAGGCATGCAAAATTTATTAATGTGTACATAGGGACCATCATGGACTGATTACCCAACTCCTAACGGGGTGTGGAAGCTTATATACCATCTTGAGGTCACAGAAAGAACGGTGGCTTGGATCCTGCAAAACAGGTTGTGGGAGGGGAGAAGGGGAGGCGTGGCCAGCAAAGGTGTCTTGTTCCGCAGATGCAACCTCACAGGTAGCAGCCGTCAGACAGAACAGGTGGTAAATGTTTCTTTCGGACCTTTATTTTTATTTTTTAGATTTACCTTTTATTGTATTTTTTAAGTTGACAAATAATAATTGTACATACTCATGGGTACACAGTGATGTTTGGATACAAATAATGTATAGTGATCAGATCAAGGTAATTAGCATATCATCTCATGGTGCTATTGCTTTATCATTTCTTTGTGTTGAGAACATTCAATGTCCTCCTTCTAGCCACCTGAAACATTGTAATAGATTATTGTTAACTGTAGTCATCCTGCAGTGTTGTGGAACACTAGAACTTACTCGTCCTGTCCAGCTGTAACTTCGGGTCCTTTAACAAATCTGTCCCTATCCTTTCCTTCCCCTCGCCCTTCCCAGCCTCTAGTGTCCTCCCCTGTACTTTTTACTTCTATGAGATCAACTGTTTTTAGCTTCCACATATGAGTGAGAACGTGCACTGTTTACCTGTCAGACTCTCAGTTAATCTCTCCTAGATCTAGACCAGGGAGGGCCTCAGAGAAAGCCTGGCTGCATCCATCCAGATTTTCTCTGCAGATGCAAACCTCCCTCACAAAAGACAGCTCTGCAGTGCTACTTCTGTCTGCAGGCCCTCTGAACAGCCATCACAAAATATGTCACAGAACACATTTTGAGATGAAATATTCTGATCTCCCTCAAGTCACTATAAGCAGCAACACCTGAGCAGGGTGTAACAGCCTCCCTAGAGACCAGGGCAGGGCTGCAGTGCTGTCCTCCTTTGCTCCGTTCCATTTGCCTTGATGTTTTTCCTTTCATTTAATTACTTAGGCAGCAAGGGTAGAGAAAATGTTTTAAAAGCTGGCACCAGATTTTCTTCTAGGGAAACACCTGCTTAGGAAAACACCTGGATTGGCCTGTTACCTGGGCAGGTTGAGAGCAGGAGCTTTAGGAAGATGAAGAAACAAAGGGAAACTGAGTAGACAGTGCCCAGAAAAAGAAACCCAAATAGCCAGTAAGTACAGGAAAAGGTGCTCGGCCTCACGGCTAATGGCTAGTCGGCTGGAGAACCAAAGCCCTGCTCACTTGCCTCAAGGTGGCACAAGCTTTGTGTGAAACATATGTTCCAGAGCTCCCCTGAAACCCCATTTTTGCTATACTGGATTGCCTGCTGCTATGGTTTGAATATTTGTCCTCCAAAACTCATGTTGAAACTTAATGCCCAATGTGGTAGTATTGAGAGGTGATTGGCAGAGCTCTCGAGAATGGATTAATCCATTCATGGATTAATGGAGTGACGGGTTAATGGATAAATGGGTTATCAGGGGAGTGGGACCAGTAGCTTTGTAAGAAGAGGAAGAAAGACCCGAGCAGGTACATGAGCACATCCAGCCCCCTCACCATGTGATGCCCTGCACTCCCTCAGGACTCTGCAGAGAGTCCCTACTAGCAAGAAGGCCCTCACCAGATGTGGCCTCTCCACCTTGGACTTGTCAGCCTCCATAACTGTAAGAAATAAATTCCTTTTCTTTATAAATCACCCAGTTTCAGGTATTCTGTTATAAGCAATAGAAAATGAACCAAGACACCTACCATTTGAAGGACTGCATTTAAACTCAAAGGGCCATGTCATCACTTGTTACATCAGAAACACAATGGTATTGCTTTCTGACATTTTAAACTAAAAAATGTATTAAACTTGTATATTTACGTGTGTTTGATATTAAATTTCACACTAAAATCCATTGAGATTTATTATGTTGGTGCTATTGCTGTTGGGGGAAGGAACAATATAAAGTGATTTTTTTCCTGATGTAAAACAATAAAACAGGGAGACTAACTGAAATTCCTGACTGAAGTCTGGAGTTTCTCTGAAATAGCAGTGAATCTCACCTGAGCCTGGAGACCTCACGACTGTGAGAAGAGCAGTACCCTCCCAAGCTTTTCCTCTCATGGTACTCGTAGAAAATACCAATAATTACACAGCTCTGTGGTGTAAAATCGAGGGGATCTGGGGACAGCCCTATGGGACTTGGTAGACAGCATTACATTTTCTTCATAGTACATCATAATTATGTCAAGAAAAATAAGATACAAAATATCAGGGAAAATATTTAATATTGACTTTCTATAAAACTTCTCAACAAAATCTCTTCAAGAACTTTACTGAGAAACTTGAGCTTGCTGTCCTGGGCGTAGCTTGTCTCTGGGGTTTTGGGCTGTAAGTGGCTCCACATTCTTTTCTAATTCTACATAGTCATCATCCAGGAGAAAATGTGTTCATGCAAATGGGTGATAAAAAATTGAAAACCATTTTGCAAACCTTTCAAACATTTATAACACTTGGAATTAGGTTTAAAGAGTCTAACAGCCCTTCCTTTTCTTTCATGATGAAAGTTCTTAGAATAAGGCAAATAGATTCTGATTCTAATTGTACTTTTTGGTGCCAAAATTTTGCAATGAGGAAGCTCTCCTTTGCTTATCTTGCACGTTTTAGAGCAGGTGCTTGAGGACAGTGACTCCACTCAAAGTGTCCATCAGCCAGAAACAGACAAGCACACCAAATGGGAAGGGAGAGATCAGGGCCTGGCCTCCTGGCCTCCCCTATCCCAAATGGGGCTGCACCTCGGGCTATGGAGACCTGCTCCTTGGCCATTTCCAACATGAACTCCACCAGCTGCTCCATGCCCTTGCCCACCGAATGGGTAGCAGGCAGCTGAAGTCCATTGCCAGGTGTTGGATCATCTTGCTTGCCCTTCCTAGTGCTGTGGGGAGTCCCAGGTGTTCCTCATCTGGCTCAGGCCTGTGGACACCATGGGATGGTGTTGGGACCCCCCACCTCCTGCTCAAGCCAGTCTCTGAGGATCCCCAAACCAACGAGCTGGACAGCCACTTCTGGCCCTGCCAGGCTGCGCTGCCCTAAGGGCTGAGGAGATCAGTTCCTCAAAGCACACCTCTGAGGAACATCCAGTTAAAGCCAAAAGCAGTGAGTAGAAAAGTAACTCTTCAGAGAGACAAAGCCTCATAAAATAACTGGAAAACAAGTGTAGCTGGTAGAGCAATTAGGCATATAAGCTATGAGAAAATATTATCAATTTTTATTTCTTTATTTATAGATAATATAATAAAAATAAATTTTTAAAATGTATTATGTGGACCTGACAAAATTAAGCCTTTCTTTTTACTGTATCTCTGTGATACTACACTTCAACTCTGATGCTAACCACTCAGGTTAGCACAGTCCTTCACAAGGTGGAGGGCACAGTCCCCAACAAGACTGTCTTCATTTCACATTTGCCAGTCACATGTTCAGGGGTCCTGAGCCACCCACACTTCCGACCAACTGGCTACAAATTTGGGGGTTCCCATGGCCCCTTCATGTTTGATAATTCACTAGAGTGAGTCAGAGGACTCAGGAAAGTGCTATACTTACTATTATAGTTATTATAAAGGATACAACTTGGGACCAGCCAAACCAAGAGACAAATGGGGCAAGGTATGGGGGGGGTCCTGAACACAGAGCTTCATGCTCTCTCTTCTTGGAATTAGGACATGTCGCCCACTTGGCACATCGATGTGTTCTTTAACCAAGAATCTCACCTGAGAAGTCTCAGTGTCCGGAGATTGTATTGGGGTTTCATTATGCCGATGTGATTGATTAAATCATTGGCCATGTGGTTAACCTCAATTTCCAGTCCTCTTCCCCTCCCTGGAAGTCAGCAGTCAGGAGGTCGTGGCTTGAAGCCCCAACCCTCTGAGCACATGGTTGATCTTTCTGGTGTGACCAGCCCTAAGCCTAAGTCTTCTCATTAGCATACATTCACGTATGGTCCAGGGGCCCCCATGAATAACAAAAATTCTATCACTCAGGAATTTCCAAAGATTTAGAGGTTATCTCCCAACAAGCAGGAATAAAGACTAAACAAATTCTTTTTTCTACAGCCGTCCTTAATAATACTAGTTTACCATACACCAGCAGTCCCCAACCTACGGTGAGTTGTATAATTATTTCATTATATATTATGATGTAATGATAATACAAATAAAGTGCACAATAAATGTATTGTGCTTGAATCATCCCCAAGCCATCCCCCCCACTCCCTGGTTTGTGGAAAAATTGTCTTTCATGAAAACAGTCCCTGGTGCCAAAGATGTTGGGGATCACTGCCATAGAGTACACAACTCTCAGGACAAGTCACCCAGAAAAAGCAAATATTGTATGGATTTTCCTCCCAAGGGAAAATAAATGAATTATTGAGAAGATAATTTTGAGCTAAAGGTCAGTATGAAGAAAAGCTGTTATGAGAACAAAGAATAAAGATAGCAAGGAGAAGGAAAAATTAAAACCAAAAATCTGAAAAGAAATGATCAATTAAAAGATGCAAATTCTTGGACTGGTGGCACTATAGACCATCTGAAAGAGTGGAACCCAGAACAGCGTCACCTTTTATTGCTATTTCAAGACCTACAGGTTGAGGGATACCGCTGTTGGTAGACCATCAGTCCTTGAACCAAACGTTGGGCTTGGACTTGCTGGTCAAAGGGGCATTCCACTTAGAAGGGAAGAAATCCACCTGACACTCACCAGGCAGCCAAATACTGTTGAATGTCGTCATGCATGAGGCCTGGTGCGTTTCTGCAAGACGGAGAAAATAAGATGAGACTCAAGTCTCCTGAAATGCAGTCCCATGGGCAAAAGAAAGAGTTATAAGCTTGTTAAGGGACACATTACCATCTGGAAAGAAGTAAGAGACATAGATCTGTGAGAAATTGGTATCTTCTGGGGAACAATGAGGTGCTAGCAGCTGACAGGGAAATATAAAACGCCGATCACGGTATTCTTGCCTGCCAACTTGGGAGGCCTGCTCAGTGAAGAAGGATAAGAGAAGAGGCAAAGGTGTCAAGCACGCAGGCCTTCACTTTCTTCAGAGTAAGAAGCTTGTAAAATAACCCTCAGTAGGCGTGAGTTTTCTTCATATTCATTTCATGAAAAGGATATAATTCTATACAAAAAGGAATATACAATTTTTCCTAAAGTTTGAGACCTTGATTGGGTCTGCATGATGCATTCTTCACTAAATATTAATTGCTTCCAAATGTCTGGATATTTGGTATCTGTAGGCAACTGCCTTTTTCACAAAAACTTTCACTTCTCTGATAAGTGAATGGGAAGAATATTATTTTCAAAACTTTTAACAAATACATCAATATTTCATCCATTCTAAGAGGCACATTTTCACAGTTTTACATCACTGAAGTTGGGTGTATTGAAAAATCAATTATAATTGTGTCTTATAATTATAATTGGCAATATTTTTTTCTTTCTTTGTGACACACGAAAGAAGGGTGCATCTATAGCCCCTTAGATTGAATAAATTATGGACAATTGCTTAAAATATTATTGCTAGACAAAACCTTTAACGTTATAGTGTATAGAAATCCATTGTCCTGAGGAGCTCAAGTGCCTCAGGAATAGGACGGGAATTAGGTGTCCAAGTTCTAGAATTGTTAAAGGACCCTAAGAACTGCTTCAGGCATGGGAATCTACCTCCTTGAGATATATGTTTCTCCTTCAGTCTCTTAAAGTGGTGAATCATATTTTTCGGGTTTGAAAATGGTGAGCCATATTTGCATTCCTGGAATAAGCCCAACTTGATCATGATGTGCAGTTGGTTTTGCAGACTACTAGATTCAGTTTTTTCTAATAGCTTATGTAAAAATGTTGAAGTCCATGGTAGAGATGCGTCTGTAATTTTCTTCTCTTGCTAACCTCAGATCACGTATTGAACAATGTTTCTCTTTTCTGTTCTCTTACAGAGCTTGTGTTAGATTGGAATTGCCTGGTCAGTAGATGTTTGGTGAAACATCAGTTCTGCCATCTGATTTTACTGCTTTGTTTTGTTTTGTTTGGAGGGGGAGAGCTTAACTACCAATTCAATGTCTCTAATAGTTTTAGGACTCTTTAGCTTATCTATTTCCTCTCAAGTCACTTTTGGTAATTTATATATATATTTGTATATATATTTTTTGAATTTGTATGTTTTGTCTAAACTTTAAGATTTATTGGCATAATGTTTATAACATTCTTCCGTTATATGTTTCTCTCTGCTACAACTATAGTTATGCCCATCTCATTCTGAAACTTACTTGTATCTTTTCTATTTTTTTCTTACTAAATATTGTTAGTTGTTTTTCAAAAGAATTAATTTTCATCTTTGTTGATCCACTTTAGGGTATCTTTGTTTTCTGTTTTATTACTTTCTGCTCTTATTCATATTATTTCCTACTTACACTTTCTATGGGTTTATTATTCTTTTTCTAACTTCTTACATTTGATTAAGATGGATTCTTCACTCATTAACCCTCAGCTTTTTATCTTTTATAATGTAAACATTAAAAGCCATAAAATCCCTTCTAAGTACAGCTTTAGCTAAAACTTTCATGTCTTAATATATACTGTTTTCATAATTATGCACATCTAATTGTATTCTAATATCCATACTGATTTATTCTTTGATCCATGAGTTATTGAAATGTGCATTTTAAAATTTCCAAATGTATGGAGTGACTCTAGTTATCTTTTTATTACTAATTTCTAGCGTAGTTGTGTTGTGGTAAGAGAACATGTTCCGTGTGTGTGAGGGAAAAATAGAAATTCGCTAAAACCCTTTTACCCTGAAACGGAGGAGCTATTGCCCTATGTATGTTAATTGCTCATCTGCTTCTGTAAGACTGCTTGTCGCCTTGTGAAACTGACTTAAGGCCTGCAGCTCATGCTCCAGTAAACAGCTCCCCTTGCAGCAGCTACCTTGTAAGTTACAGTAACTTCCGTATGTGTACACTTCCTGGTATAAGCCGCTCTGTACCACCTCCTTGATCTTGAAGTATAAAAGACAAGTCCCCCTGACCCGGGGTGCTCAGATTTTGGCGGAAGATCCCCTCAGAGCCCAGTGGCGTTAATTAACCTGCTCTCTCTGCATCCTCGTGTACCTCTCGGTGTTTCCTTGGGCAACGTGACTCTGGTTTTTGCCATTACATGTGGAACTGATTTTTTGAAATGTGTCAAGACTTCATGGTCTAGGATGTAGTCAATTTTCATAAATGTTTTAGGGTTGTGAATAGGTCCAAATGTGTTGCTCAAATCTTTATCCATACTGATTTTGTGCCTGCTTACCCTATCACTTGCCAAAAAAGATATAAAAAATTGTCCTTCCTGTGATTGTGGATTTATCCACCCACTTGTGTTTCCCAACCCATTCTCTGAGCATGGAACCAAAAGCTCTAGAGACCTCCAGGGATCAGTAGTTACATCTGGGGGTTTTTGGTCTCCCTTCCTTGGCAGCTCAACTATACGTTTAAAGAAATAAAAATGGATTCTGTTTGGCATTTTTAAATGTTCTGTGCAGAAAAAATTGTTTAACTCTATCTAACCTTCTGTATAGCTCTCTAAGCCTTACTTTTTCATTGGAAAATGGAAATAGTAATATCTTAGGTTGGGGTTCCCTAGGAAATGACATCAAGGCAGAGATTTGCACGCAGGAAGTTTATAGGGAAGCTTCAGTGGCTTTGGCAGAGAGGCTAGTGGCCCACTTCCCACGCCCCTACTGCACCTAGCCCAGATCCTAACACACTAAGAACTCCCAACCAAATGGCATGAACCCATTTACTGTCACATATAACAGATATGACATTTTTGTCAGATGTAAAACTGCAAGACAGGAATGTGACATTGAGCCTGGGACCACTCTAGTACCTGACAAGAGTTGCCTCTGAGCTGCCCAAGAGAACCAGAGTCCTCTAACAAGTGCCCACGTCCATTAAACAACAAAGCTGAAACAGAGGCAGATCATGGCAGAAAAATACTCTTGTGGGGAACAATATCCAGGATGCTCAATGACCTTCTAGAAAGCCACTTTTACCCAGGGCATGGGTGTGTAAAGATCTTAGGAGCTGGGGAGGAAAATGACCTCTCAAGTCATAGTCCCAAAGCCAGAAAAACACAGAAAGGCTGATCTTAAGTGGGGACGCCCAACCCACTATCCAATGGACCACGAATACACACTTTGCTGCTTCCACCCAAAAATACACGCAGAAAGAGGTCTAGCTGCAGCCCTGGGCCCTGCTCATTGCCCATGCTTCTATTGTTTCCTGGGACTGTCCCTTTCCCTGCCCCATTACATGTCACCCAATACCCCTGCTATTCATGAGCACCTAACATATCCCAGAGTGCGCAGGAGTCTGAGGGCACAAGGCCTAGGTGGTTGGGAAAAATTCAAGGGGCAGTTTTTCATTGTTTTTTTCTCTTGGTTTAGATTTATGACACTAAACTCTTGTTCCTCAGGACTCTATACTTTAGGGTTAAAATTCTGTACACAGTGAAAACAGCATAAAACATAAAAATTGTACACACCCTTAAGACTTCTCTGAGAAGGCCCGCGCTGGAGGCTGACATCTGTCCATCAGTGAGTCCAGCGTAAATAACTCCCTCAGTTCCAGAATAGATGGTATTTTTCTGAGTGAGCACTAGATGAGGTTGCCTCGAGTTTGGGTGCCATGTAGTATAAAAATGGTGTTATCATTAAGTTCCATAATTCCACATCCAACTCAGGGCAGACTGTGAGTCATGTTTAGGAACTAAAGCCGACTGAGGGGATGGTGTGATAGACTCACAGAGCACAGACCTTGCTCATTCATTGCTGAAATAGCAGAAGAAATTGCACTCTCACTTAAATTATTTTCTATCTCTCAAGTCTGTATAGTTACATTTTTTTTCATGCTAAAGGCACCAATAATCTGTCTCCACTGTACTAAACCACCCAACTATCTGCCTTTAGTTATGGCTGTGCTATCTCTTAAAGCCCACCTTTTTTGTGTCTGGTGAGTAAGCTCCACTCTGAGTTGACCACCATTGCATCTAGCCATGGCTCTGTTAGCTGCAACTCCCTGACCAATTCAGCCACTACCCTGGACTTCTTCCACAAAGACTAGGCCTTCCCCCCAGTCTCTCCCAATCATAGATGGCCTTTTCATTTCAGGGTAATACATCTCAGAATAATGCACACTTAAGACTACTTCCACTCCTGTTTGTTTCCCTGTTTTTACACAATCATACTTCATCTCTTTACAACTCCAGCCCAATCAGAGAAGACCATGTTTATCTCTACCCTATATCAAAGCAAGTTCTCTGTTGAAGAATACTTCAACCCTAATCCATGAAGTTTCAATTTTTATAAATGCCTTTTTTTTAACAAAAGGAGCTAAGTGAACATATATGAAAAACATACTATGTCTTGGACACCTATGTTTCTGAAAGCTAATATTGGTACAACTACCCTATAAATTAAATCTCATTATCTTCATTTTATAGGGTAGAAAACTGTGGCTCACAGAAGTTAAGGAATTTGCCTTGGTTCACAGAGCTGGTAAGTGTCCAAACCAGAATTCAAACCCAGATTCTATTTGGTTCCCAAACTGGGGCTCTTTTTACCACACCTTACTACTTCGAAGACTTTAGGTAAGTCTCTTAGCATCTCTGAGCTTTAGTTTCCTCATATCCTCACTGAAGGGATATGGGGTTACGTTATCTCAAGGTACCTTCCATGTTAATTTTAGGAAAAGAGAAGAAGTGAAGAGCAGGGGCGGGGGAGAGTGGGGACGGGCAGTGGAGAGGGAGCAGATTTTTTGTGAACTTCCCATCTCACTATTTTTGACTCTACTAATGTATATTTACTGTGATTATTTACTGTGACCAATTAGATCCCCCTTTGAAAGTTTATCTTCATCATGTTCTACAGATAAATAGGAATTTTTCTTGCTATTTAAGAGAAATGTAAGCCATTGTGGTGTGAACAAGCCTATTTTAAGGGAAGTATACTTCAAAATAATTTATGCAGGCTTTAATTCTTATTTTTCAATTACAAAATGGCACAACCTCATTATTCTTTAAATTAAGTTTCAGTATACTATGAATTTGAACCTGTCAGGCACGGACGTGAAAACATATCACCGACACCAAAACAAACAGAAAGTCTTTAGAAAGACTCCAGTGGCCTAACTTGCTGCTACCTCACAGTCACAGCAGATTAGCAGACCTCATGAGGGATTATCAGGGATGGCAATTTTCTGAAATCAGGTCAAAGTCAGAATAACAAACAAGTTTTTCAAAAGGCAGCTGCCCAAACCGAACAATAATTTTTCACTTGTCTACAAAGTGTGGAAAGCAATGTGGACTTCCCGTTGGTCTTTCCGCCAATCACGCACACGCACACGCACACATCACATTGTCATTACCACCATCATTAGTTTGATTTTTAAAAATTGAAAAGGCTGGAAATAAAATTGGTCCTGGAGAAAAAACAACCAACAGAATCCACTTTAAATGCAAAGAAGCAACAAAATTTATTGACTGAATTGGACACAACAGTTAAAATGGCGGCGTTGTGTTTTCATTCTGAGATGCGTGAATGAAACAAGAAAAGTGCTATTAGTCCAAGCTTCGTACATTCATTAAAAGAGCAACTATCAAAAACAGCAGCATGCACAGTGGTACATATGCCCAAAATGGAATTATATCAACAAATATACAAAATACCCAAAATAAAATATTTACAGGTTTAAAAATATAAGCATCGATTCATCTATCCCATTAAACTACTGGAGTGGAGAAAGGAGAAAAGACCCTATTGCTATTTAGAATCCGTTTTTAAAACATAGTTTTAGGAGACAATTTTTGATGTTTTTCAGGGGTTTAACATTCTATTATAAAAATAATATCTATAAACCTACTAACAATTTTCCTCCTGTGCACAAAAATAATACAGCCAAAAGCTTGTCCTCAAAGACATGCCTGACTTTCAGGAAAACTAATTATAGAAATGGAGTTTCTCATTTGGGTTTTCTTTGTTATTATTTTCAAATAACCTGCAATTCCCTATATTACACTGAGATACTTCATATAAATAACTTGGGCAAAACCTGAAGTTCACAATGAGCCTGCTAGGTAGCTGGTGTCAAGTAAAAATGACAGGAATTTACTTTGCCTACAACATCAAAACCATTTTCCCTGATTTTCTTGATAAATCTACCACTATCAGATCCTCCATGTTCAGTTAAATTTATCCTGGAAGCAATAAAAATGTTAAATATTACTTTGTTGGCGTTTCTCCTTTACTTAGAAATAAATGTGTGGTAGGAGATCAGTGATTGTAATGTAGATATTTGAGAAGGGTCATTAATTCCTGCAGGCCACCTGGGGCCATTTCATGACACGTTAATAAGTATTTTCTGTGTCTACCCCATCCCCCTATGCAACTAGACCAGATATTTTTAGTATTTCTGCTTTAACTTATTAAATGATACAGGTGTAAGAGTGTCTGATAAAGTTTAATATGTCTCAAATAACCAGGAACCTAGGCTATATTTTACTTAAAATGTATCTCCTCACACAAAGTAGAAGGTTACTCTACCCAATTATCGAATAATTTCCAAAAATTATCCCAGTCTACCAATACCTACCTTACATGGTTCTTGTGAACAGTAAAGATAACAATGTGAAATAAAGCACAGAGCATCATCCCTGGCACCATAGCAAACATACAGGATATGTTAGTTATTAGGATTAAATATAAAATACTCATATTCATGGTGACTGACTTATTGAAAGTATTCAATAACTATTGAATGAATTAATGAATCAGAAAATATAGGCTGGGATTCAACGGCTGTAGACAGGACATATAATGGACTACTTTTGAAAGAGTGAGTGCTTATTTCTGGAGTTCAGAATTGTATTAAGGCAAGGGATAACTCATATAGCTACCATCTAAATAAACAACACAGATAACAAGTGCTGGTGAAGATGTGAAGAAATTGGAACCCTTCTGTACCGTTAGTAAGAATGTAAAATTGTGCAACCACTGTGAAAACAGTATGGAGGTTCCTCAAAAAATTAAATGTAGAATTACCATATAACCCAGCAATCCCACTTCTGGATATTTATTCAAAAGAATTGAAATCAGGATCTTGAAGAGATATTTTCCTTCCCATGTTCACTGTAGCATTATTCACAATAGCCAAGATATGGAAACAACCTCAATGTCTGTCAACAGATGAATGGATAAAAGAAAATGTGGTGTATGTATACAATGGAATATTATCCAGCTTTAAAAAAAGAAGATTTTTCCTACAATATGCGACAACATGGATGAACCTGGAGGACATACGCTCGGTTAAATAAGCCAGTCACAGAAGGACAAATACTGTGTGATTCAACTTATATGAGGCATCTAAAATAGTCAAACTCATAGAAACAGAGAGTAGAATGGTGGTTGCCAGGGGCCTGGGGTGGAGGAAATGGACTGTTGCTTGTCACTGGTATAAAGTTTCAGTTTTGCACGATGAATAAGCTCTAGAGATCTGCTATACAACACTGTGCCTATAGTTAACAACACTGTATTGCACACTTAAATATTTGTTATGAGGGTAGATCTTTAAATTTGTTAAGAACATATTAAATGTTCTTACTACAATTCAAAGAACACACACACACACACACACACAACACCCAGAACATGCCTAGACTGGGCTTAAGGTAGGAAAACAACAAATAGAAGCAAGCGTGCTTGGAATGACTGAAATCCTATCAGGGAAGAAGTATTACCATGACAACAGAAGAGATTTCTGTCTGTACTTTCCATGTTAATCCTAGGAAGGAGCAGATATTTCTGAAGGAAGGCCAATTGTCTGCCTACTAACTGTGGAACAGTGGCAGGTTTCCCTGTATGTGATTGTGAGCACCATCATCTCAGACACAAAATAATTTTCAGCAGCATGGACATAGGTTAGCTCTTTCTATTGAAAGTGAGTTGGTAATGACATTAAGCAGCTCTTGTATTACTGAAAGTCACTAAAGAGTTTATATCCCTGTCCCAGAAACTAGGGGGAAAAAAAAAGAGATGGAAAGGGATAAAAACAAACAAAAAGGATGAATTAAGCATGTCTTACTAGGGAGACAATATTACCTACCCCATATGGCTGTTAAGAGGACTAAGTAATTATTTGTAAAGCTCCTAGCAGCACCTGGCACATAGTAAGTATTCAACAAATGTCAACCATTGTTATAATTACTATTTTTTTAGAGGCATTTATGTGGTTTAATTCTTACCATCCTTCTTCAACCTCACACCACTCTGCTCCACCCAACAAACTATGAGCAACAAATACAAATACAAAAAAAGGTAAAATAAAATAAAGTTGTTTTTAATGAATATTAAGAAAATCCAATTACAGCACAGCTATATTCGAGCTCCAGACTGAATGGTTTTTATTAAGTATTAGATACAGCATATGCCCCATAAATATGTGTTGTGTTGAATTAAAGTAAATATCAATCATAAAAGGTGCCCAATTTCAGTTCTAGAGGCTTCGTGACTATTTTAATCTTTCCTTTTGCAGTTTGAGGAGGAACTCCTTTCCATAATCATGAAAGTATCTTTCTGAATCACCTCTTAAAAACATTATCTGCAGTGAGATAATAACATTCCTTATAAGTGGCTATTGTTGCAACAAACTGTCTCCTTTAAACCGTTATCACAGTGAAAGGCTTTTTGAGAAGCAATCCATGACAGCCATCAGGAAGTCTTCAGAGCAAGACGAGGTCGCGCAATCAATGACTGCCTTCTAGGAGGACCCACACTCACATGTTACACTGACAATGCTACAGCTTGCTTCTTTTTATGGAGTACATGCTTGCCTTCTGCTTTCTCACTCAGGTTATATAAGATACTGGTCTGCCATATTAACCCTTTGGTTCCAAACTCTTTTGTAAATATTTTTGTGTAATAAATTGGAAATTTCTAAGGCTGAGTTTACACAAATAAGAACTGTGTTGTTCATTTCTTGATCTGCCTGGGGAAGGGGTGAGGGAAACTGGGTTAGCTGTAGTATTTGGCTGTCTCCTATTATTTCATCCAGACAGTTTTAACTGGCTATCCTCAGTGGCAAGAAGAGGCAATTGTGATGCTTTTTCCTCATGTTTAATAGCATAAAATACTTGAATTAATTTCTTAACAATAAGGGGAGCAAAGCATATGTGAATGTACTGGAACATCTCTCAGTAGAAGCCAAGCACAGAGTAGCCAAGTCCATATATTTGTAATTCAGGAGAGAAATTCAGAATAACTAAAAGCAGAGAATGACTTCCACCATGCAGATGGTCCAAACATGCTGACACCATGTGAAGTGTCCCATCATTGCTGTCTGAGGGCACTTAGCAAATATTATGAGCTACATGAATCAACCTCTTCATACAAAATTAACAGTAAAGAGTCACCTTTGAAAATTAATCTGCCGAATATGTAAATAATGAAAACGCTTAGATCAAAGAAATCTTGACACCTGATATAGTCTTTTTACTTTGATAATCGTCTAAGCAAAGGGACATTTGCATATTCATTTAAATGCAAATATTTGAATACTACTTCTGAGATTAATAAATAAACCCTTTAAATTCAGTAAGTCATAAACTTAAGGTTATCATAGATGTTGAAGACTTTATTTAAATGGGCAGATAATTTATGGAAAATGTATTTAAGGGAAGTCCTTAATGTTCTATATTCCATTGCTGTTATTAGGTAAAATAACAAAAATCTATGTCCTCTTATGATTATTTAAGATGCCGTAGTAAAATTTTTCCCAATTGGTGCTAATGGGAGAATAAAGGCATCAGCACCATGAGTGCTAAAGCAGAGCGTTTCAAGTAACATTGTACAAGTAATGTAGACATTAAAGTCAGGCTGTCTTTGTGCAGAGCTATTAAACTGACTGATAAGTTCTGGTCCAACAATTGATTTGGCTTTTTCCTCTCTAATTTGGGCAGCTCTTTGACCAAAGAAAGTCAATCAACTAAGTATCTTAGAGTCATACATACACAGGAAAGACGTCATTAGCTATTAGCCTACATCCAATCCTTCCCCTAAAAAGCCAGCAAATGTGGGCCTGTATAATCCTCACAAAGTCATTATATAATGCATTAATAAACATTAGAATGTAAATCTAGCAAAATTCTAAAAAACAATCCTCCATGAACACAAATGAGAGAAAGTAGCCCTTGGCACAAGAAAGCAACTAAGATCCCTTTTCTATGGTTAGAAAAGGTTAACAATCCACTCTTCCTCCCAGTGATTTCCCATCAAGAGATTGAGGTCATTTATTTCATTGTCCGAATCCGTCATTTGACTGAAGTGGGTGCAATTCTTAAAGGTTTAAAAAATGGAAAATATGGAAAAAAGAATTTTAAAAATATTTTAAATCTTTTATAACTTGTTAATTGACAGGCTGGGGAAATTAAGGTAAACTTTGCTAACATTTTCCTTTACTTATGAAGAAAAGATACAGCATAACGGTGTCAGTGCAGAAATAAGTACTAAAATTGTGAAAGCAAAAATAGTTTCTTCTAGTGCTTAAGAAATAGATTGCCTTTCCTTTTATAAACTATACTCATCAGTTTTTCAGGTACTCTTAACTTTCTTGTACAATTGAGCAAATGAACAAACATAACTTTGCCATGGATTCATGCAAAGGAGAATATAACCCTTGCAGGAAAATGCACAAGAAGGAAATAAAGATCCTTTGTTTTACAGCTAGGAATAAAATTTATGCTCTCTCCATTCACTAGGGGAAAATGAATGTGTTTTGAGTCTAAATAGTACTATTAGCATGAAATCAAATTTAAATCCTTTTCTCAAGACAGAAATAATTTCTAAAATATTTCCAAATCTACAGTAGCTGTCTTTTGTCTGTTGGTTTGCACACAGTTGAGTGCATGAGCACATGTGAGTGTGAGATGCTTGTATGAATTCCTGGTGGTGTGTTCAGAATGCTTAAGGCTGTATCTGCTTATAGGGCCTCATCTATACACATAAGGAAATTAAATATTAAAACATTACTTTGAAATAACATTAAGGATCTGAGACAATGCAATAAAAGCCAGCCATCTGACTAATAAAGAAATTCAGCAAACCTCTACCACCTCTTCTAATTGAATCATTGCAAATTTAAAATGGGGAATGGCCTGCTTTCTGCTGCTGGCTCAAATTTGTTTTCCTTTTATGCCCATTTATTTTGTTGCTTTCTTCATATTATTAAAATAGGTTTTCATATATGTAGCTTGCCTTCTTCTTTCCTTTACAAAACAGAAAACAAACTTAAAAAGCACATAATAACAGTTCATTACTTAGGTAATCTCTCCAGAAAATGAGAGTTATACAGAAGTGTTCATGTCATTTACATATGTGTAGTTTCACTTGAATATGTATAATCTTCCTGATATGATGAATCAGTTCCTAGCAGAAGCTCTGGTCTTTTGATTAGATACACCAAAGCGCATTTCAAAAAGGATATTAATTTAATCATTAGACACTAATAGCATTCTAGGAACTGCTTCAGTTTCTCATTCAAACTATCTAGGCATATAATAACCCTTTCTGAAATAAATGTTTCCTCTGAAATATTAGAAAACATACATATAAGCAAGCTACTTTTCAAAAAAAATTTTGGCATAAAGTGTTTACAATACATAAGCTTGCCAGTGTCATACTCTGAACACACTTGTCTCAGTCATAAGTCTATAAAGCAAAAGTCAAATGATATGAAAAACTATATCTTTCTGTTGTTTTTCTTTATGTGTTCCTCATTTTGGACTCAGCATATTGAGGAATGATTGGATCCAAAATTTTATAAGCAAGGTAAAAATCTCTGAAAACCAGGGTTTGGAGTGAAAAACAGACTCTCACCCAAGACAAGGCAGAGCCATTCCTCTGGGACATCAAAACAATAGTTGTTTTCTTGTTTTTGTTTTGTTTTGTTTTTGAGAACTGGACACCCCATATAAAACAAAACCAGAATTGCTTCCCATTACAGTACATAAAAGAACACCAATGATTTGGGGACAGTCATCATATCTAGCTATGAGAGCAGATTTTATATTCTAGGTTATTGACAGATTATAAAATGTTAACAGCTGGATAAACCGTAAAATATGCATTAGCTTCACATTAGAAGGTTTTAATTTATAAAAGACTATCTATTGGCATTTAGTGGAATCTTTCCCTGATCCTGATTTCTGTACTGGGTGGAGGTTAAAAAAAAAAAAAAATGCAAAAACCTGCTTTGCTGAGCCTTTTATTTCTCCCCAAACAAATAATCTAAACCAACCAAACAAAAACTCTCCTTTATTTTCCTAATGGTACATATTTTACCTATTTGCATACCTAGCAACTGAACGTAGGGAAGTTTTCTGCCAGTCAAGGATCCCCTCTGCTCATCAGGGAAATACCTGGTGCTTTCAGCTTTGTAGGTGTTTTCCACACAGTGATACAGCAAAGGGTCTTTTTTTTTTTTTTTCCTGGAAAGGAAAAGGAAAGGAAAGAAGGAAGGAAACAAGAAGGAAGGAAAAGTGTCCCGGAAGAGGGGAGCTCCTCTGGGTCTGCAGTGGTTCCTCCAGGCCTTCTGGACACTGGCACAGCCTGATATCCTGGCAGGACTCTAACTTAGGTTTGGTTAAGTCCTGTTTTCTGCAAAGGCAAGTAAAGGTGACTTGCGAGTGTTCAGCGCAGTAAAGGAAAAAATAAAAATTAAAAAAGAAAGATTTTTAAAAAGATAAAAAAGAAAAAAGTGCTGGAAAATAATTCTCAGGGACTTATCTGGAGAGGAGAATCCCAAGTGTAGCATCCCTCTCTCTGGTGTACCCTGCCCTTGCTCACAGCACAAAGATCTCCCCATCCAGGCTCTGCAGCAGGGGTGGGCCTAAAAAACTTTCTTGAGGGGAAGCAAAACTTTACTTTAGTGGTTTCCAGGGAAAAGTTGTATTCCTTGACATGTGGCCCATCCACCTCGGCCTGGGAGCCCTCACAACTTTTTGGCACTGTCGTGGCACGCTGCTGCCCTGATGGTGGTCCCAGCCAAGCCCCGGTTGCTGACTCTGCGGACCAGCACCTTGGAAACCGGGATTTTTGTTCTGGGCATCTCACTCCTGGCTGGTTGCTGGTGCACAACAGGATGGCTGGAAGGAAGGTTTGTGAGATGCTTGATGCTGATGGGTATTTTAGAGTCCTTCAGCAAACTGCCTGGTGTTCGCAGTGGACAGGTGATGGTGCCTGGAGACACTGGCTTTAACCGGGACAAGCAGGGCGCCTCCTCGCTGGCAGGAAGGACTGCTGGGCTTCCATCGGGGTCAGCGTAGAGGTCGTAGAGCGCATCTCCGCTGTAGCTATCCCGGGGCATGCCTGCCTTTTTACCGCCGCTTGTGCTGTCTTCCTCTGGGCCTGGAGTGGTGGAATCCCAGTATCCCTCGTCACTGTTGGGGACGCCTTCCTGCTGCTCCTTCTCCACGTGCTTGGGCTCCTC
Source organism: Daubentonia madagascariensis (assembly GCA_023783475.1). Classification (NCBI taxonomy): domain Eukaryota; kingdom Metazoa; phylum Chordata; class Mammalia; order Primates; family Daubentoniidae; genus Daubentonia; species Daubentonia madagascariensis. The sequence continues at coordinate 978,241 of JAKFHU010000379.1, read as the reverse complement.
CTTCGGATGGGGCTCAATGGGAATCCGGTTGAGCCTCCTGCGCTTGACCGAGGACACGTCCTTGGCCGCTTCCACACATCTGGCGTCTCTGGAGGTCTCGGGCACCCCCTTGGTTTCCAGCGCAGTGGCCGCCTTAGCCGCTGCCTCCTGGGGCGCTTGTCCTTGATCCTCAGTCTGGGAGAGCATGTCCCAGAACTCCTGGAGATAGGTGTCGTCCACCTCGTCCGGGCTGGCCATCTCCTCGCCTCCTCCTTGGTAGGCCACCACGCCGGGGTTCTTTTTAGAGAGAACTGGCTTGCCTGGCCCGTGGGCATGCTTGTCACAGCTGGGACCTGCCTCTTCCTCTTGGTCTGCAATAATATCTCCACAGCCTGTAAGAGAGTCAAAGCTTTTCAGTGAAGTCACGTCAGAAAACATCAAACAAATACGATCGGCCGATGGGTCTGAGGGCGGATCGACAGAGGAAGAAGGGTCAGGGAGGGCGGGCGCCCGGCCGCTGCCACACTCGGAGTCGACAAGGGGGACAGTCTTTATCGGAACGTCACCTGTCCTGGAAGCGTCCTCGGCCGTGCGGACCTCGCCGGCGCCCGGCGCGGGGGGTGCCCGGGGCTTCTCGGCGCGCAGATGCCCCGCGGCGTCCTCTCCCCGGGCGCCTTTGTCGCTAGGGCCCCCGGGGCTCGCGGCCTCGCGGCAGCTCCGCGCTGGGGCGCGATCGGCGGAGGCGGGCACCTCCTGCCCCCCTCCGGGCTCACCTGCTGGGTCTCGCGGGGCGTCCTCGCCGGGGTGCTCGGGCTCGCCCGCGGCTCTGGGCGTCTCCTCCTTGACGCACTCCAGGCTGGCGGTGAGCGAGCCGGGGAGGATGAGGCTGCCCTGGCCGGCCGCGCGCGCCCGCTTGTCCTCCTCGCGGCCCCGCTTGTCCTTCTTGTGCCAGCGCATGCTGCTGAAGATCCCCTTCAGCCCCCTCTTTTGTTTGCCGCCGGCCTTGCTCGCGTCCGCAGGGTCTCCCTTGCCGTTTTCCGATCTCCCGTTCTTCTTCAAAAGGGAGAAGAAGCTGTGCGACTTGGCCACGGAGCTGTTGGCCAGGGAGCCCACGCCGGTCCCGGCGGCCCGGGGGGGCCCCGCGCTCGGCCGTCCCCCGCCGCGGCCGCCGCCGCCCCCGCCGCTGTCGCCCCCGCCGCGCGGCTCCTCCTTCCTGCCGCTCTCCAGCACCAGCACCTCGGCCAAGCCGTCGTGCGTCCTGCTCCTCACCATCCCCGTCGGACCCGAGCTTTTCCCATCCCCTTTGTTTTTGACCCCAAAAAAGCTGGGCATGGTGCCACCCGATTTCCTCTTCTTGAATAATTTGAAGGCAGCTTTATTAATCTTCCCCGACGGCTGCTCGGCGGCCGGCGTTTCGGCGGCACAGTCACAATGCAAGTCCATGTCTGCCGCGAGGGTCCCGGCCCCGGCCTCCGCCTTCCTCCTGCAGACCCCCGCGGACGCGCGATCGCCGCCGCGCTCGCTGACAGCCTCGCTGCCGCCGCCGCCGCTGCCGCTGCTCGTCTCCATGGAAACCGAGCGGGCTAAGCGGCTGTCGTCAGCAGTGGGCTCGCGCCAGGCCACTGTCATCCGTATTCCAAATCAACCTGAGCCGCTCTCGCCGCCGCCGCCGCCGCTGCTGCAAAAGGAACGCACATAAAAGACCATCTCCCCTCCCGCCAAGGGCTTATATAATACCCTAACCCACTTCCATCCGACTTGGCTTGGCGCTGCATAGTTGTTTTTTTTTTTTGTTTTTTTTTTTTGGTGGCAAGAGCAGGCAACACAGCCTCGAGCTGATTGCAGAAATTAGAGTCATAATTATGGAATTCAAATTCCATCCAATCTCACCCACCTTCAGATGCCTCCTCTAGACGTGTTCTTTCCCGGAGCCCAATCGTGGACCATGAAACGCCTCCAAAAAGGATAAAGCAATTCAACCCAACACAGAATGTTTATTTCTCTTATCATCTATCCGAGACTTCATCTTCATGCCTTTCCCAAGCCCTTTATGTCTGTCCTTAATATTTGGGTGCTAAGCCCAGCAGGCATGAATCGTGTCTGACTACCTACATCTGTGTCTTGTCCAGCGCTGAGCACAATCACTAGGTCAATGTTGCATCTTTATTATTGTGGTTGTGATTTTTGTTACAAAAGTACCAGCCGTCAGTCAATTAGCAACTCTCAGCAATGAAAGAACAACAGTTCATGGGGGTGGAGGTTGACTGGTCCTGTGGGACAGCCATGGCTTTTATCCCAGACTCCAGCAACCGGGAGTTGAAGTCACAGAAGCCACTGCCTGGCCTGCCTTTGATCACAATGGAAGAGCTGACAGAGAACACAGCCTGGGAATCTCAGGCCCACTCCACAGGTGGGCCTTGGAGTCCCAAGGTCTGCCCTCTCCTTTTCTACTCAGCAGGACACTGGCATTATTCCTGCCACCACCCAATCCCCCCAGGGCTGACCTGTAGCTCCCTTCCCCTATATATAGGGCAGGAAAAGCCTAGCGGGGGTCCCTGAGTGCCCAGGGGTCTCTGCAGCTTCTCTGACCCACCTGGTCTTGGGAAAAAGGAGAGCCTTGTCCCAAGGAACAGCTCAGACTGGGGATCTTTTCTGCACTGTGACTTAAAAGATGACTGCTAATATTTTAACCTTGACTTCTGATTTCATGATCCCCGTTGAGGGCTTATTAGCAAAAAAAAAAAAAAAAAAGAAGAAGAAGAAGAAATTTGGAGAAGCATATACATATATAATGTATGTATGCTATAAATTATTTAATAATTATATTTATTATTTATTAAATATCATTTAATAATATATGTAACATTTATATATATACACAAATATCAGTCTTTTCCCTACTCATTTTTTTATGTGCTACTTGCATTATGCCAAGAAATCCCAATCCCTATGCATTTAAGTTGGGGTTTTATTAATAACATATGTTGGCCATTGTAGCTTCTGTACTCATGAAATACAGTTGGTTTAAATTTAGACCTTGGGGTTATTACTTGTATTATTGTTCTTTTCCATTTATTTTTATCAAGAACACTGTTTCGTAAAACTAAGAAATCAGTGAGTTCGGGTTCAGGAGAGGTTTTCATTCCCAGGATCCTAACGCCATCAGCTCCCTGCCCCACTCACACGCGCCTCTCTCTGTCCAGGGAGACGCTTTTCCTGATTCTGCGCAACCACTTGACATGATGAATCAGGATGCTCAGTACTTCTGGAGAACCCAGGTGTGAGGAACTACAAAGAGAAAGCTATTTGTTATTTCCTTACAACCTTGTGGAGGACAATCGAAAGTCTCTCTCGGTTCTTTCTCTCTCTCTCACGCACACACACACACACTCCACACAGTTGCTCGGATTTGTGAGTTATTATATCACTGTGTCAGTCTGGAAGAGTTTATGACTGGGATCAGGGAAAAATGAAGTCATCTATAGAAAATTCTCCCCTTCTCCACCCCTGAGCCTGAGAGCTGGGAGAAGGTGGCTGCTTATTCCCCCTCCAGTACAGGCCACATGGGACTCTAATTTACATAAGAATCCTCGGGCCCCCTGGGAGAAATCTGGCAGAGGACTTTGGGATGGATATCATTCCTTTGGGACACTGACAAACAAAGAGAAAGGACAAAGCTGTCCTCAGGCTGGGAAGGTGCCCTGGTGGTGAGTCTTTGGCCCTGAGGTAGAAGAAGGCAAGGCCACCCGGAACCATCCGAAGGCATTGGGTGGGCGAGATTTAGAAGCTGTGGTGTGGGCGAGGAGCCTGCAATGTCCTCCTGCTCAAGGTCCTTGTCATGGAGACTGTCAGAAAAAGGAGGGTGAGGCCAGGTGACAAGGACCTCCCCAGAAGAACCAGACAGGTGAGGAGGGAGCCTGCGGGGGCAGGGGTGACGGGTGGGATGTTTGATGGTTGGAGTCCCAGTCAGTGGCAGATTGAAGTCAGAGACCATTGTCATGAACCCTCGCAAAGATTGATCCGTACCTTAAATTGCTCTTCAGTCAAGAGTAGCGGAAGCAAAGTCTGCATTTGAACAAAACCATGACTTTTTCCCCCCTGAAAGACAGATCAGATCATGACTGTGACCCTGTTTTTGTTTATGGCTTCTTTTTCATTATTTCCCTCCACCCTGCCCCAATTTAGAAAGGGAACAGAAAATTGCAGTAGAAAGGAATAGGGAACATGCTTGAGGAGACACGTCTCAGGAAAAAGCTGTTCCAAAACAATAGAGTGCTTCACACATGTAACAGCAAGTGCATTTGACCGGGCGACACGCGCGAGCTTTTCGTGTTGGGCAGCAGGGAGGCGACTGGTCAGCGCTCTTCTCCCTGACTAGTGAGCTTCTCTGGAGGGGCATACACAGAACAAGAAAAAAAGGGAAGAGAAACACAGGGAGGGATCGTTTAAGAGCTTAACACCATCATCATCATCGTCATCCCTTCCTTTCTCAGGGTGTCTTCAAACCAGCCTGGCCCCTGCCTTGGCCCTGAGCTCGCCGCATGGCCTCTTCTCCCTCAGGCGAAGCACTGAGAACACAGCGCGGAGAGGGCCGGCTGCGGGCTGCCCCGTGGGCTGCTGTGTGCCGGCGGCTGGGGGACTCCCCGTGTGTCACAGCCTTCCCATTTAAGGAGGCTGCTGCCTTTTTACTTCAAACTTGCCTTCGGTCTTTAAGGGGGTCATGTTTAATCCATGGGGTTTGGAAATGATACCTGAGTTGAGACCAGCACCTCCCATCTGCAGCCCACGTGGCCCACTCTGGACCCAGCCCAGGCTAAAACGTCTAGTCCCTGCTCTGGTCCATTCCCATCTGTGATTATCTTCCAAGGTGGGCTTTAGAAGCTGTGATGCAGTGGGGACCCCCAAACATCCAACCCAAGGTCCTTGTTATGAGAAAATCAGAAAAAGCCCCAGCTCTGCCGGTCTTGATCCTCCTGTGCTATCCACTCTGTCCATGTGCCCAAGGCCTGTCCTTGCCCTGCGGGGGGCCTCTCATACAAGCTGAGGCCACATGTGAAGTGCCCCGGTGCCAGGAGAGAAACACGCAGATGCTCCTTGCAGGGAGGCTGGCCCAGGGGTACAATGCCGCCAGCGCCTCCCTGTAACCCCCCACCCCCTGCTGGCCTGGGAAGAAAAGCTCCGAGCCAGGTAGGCTGCATGAGGAACAGAGAGGGCTAGTGCAGTAAGCCCCGAGCCAGACTGAAGTCCTTAGGTTTTCCTTAGGGTCGTTTGAGTCCTTATTTTCCTGAACATCAGCATTCACTGTGGTTTAATAGCTGTTCTGGGTATATGTTTATTGAGAGGAGAAATTCATTTCTAATTAGTAATATGCAAGCATAAATGTCCAGCACAACTCGTGATTTTCCACATTAACCCCGCTGCTCAGTTGAGGCTCTGGGGGAAAGAACTCATCTCAGGAGGACAGAGAATCCCACATTGGCCCTGGAGTGACAAAGAAGCTCAGGGAGTGATAAGATGTCACCTCGGCCCAGCCCCCGTGGGCTTGTACCTGGTCTCTGGGGCAAGGGGATGCAACAAAAGAGCAAGTAAAAGCAAAGTGAGTACTTCCCTGTAATGCTGGCACACCTGAAACTGGCACAGGCCACGCCACAGCAGACAGTGCTGGCATTTGGGCAGTCTCCGTGTCTCTCCCCTAGCTCTGGTCATTGCAGACAATCTTTGGTGTCCCTTGGCTTCGAGACACACCTTTCCAATCTCTGCCTCGGTCTTCACATGGTGTTCTCCCCGGGTGCCTGCCTGTATGTCTTCTCCTCTAAGAAGGACACTGGTCATGTTGGATTTAGGGCCCACCCTACTCCAGGACAACCTCATCCTAACTTACACCTTAGTTATGTTTGCAAAGACCTTACTTCCAAATAAGGTCACACTCACAGGGACTACGGATTAGCACTTCAACATATTTTTGGGAGGACACAATTCAACCCACAACAAACATTACCACCAGCAATGGTGACAACATCCTTCAGTCCTGCAGTACAGACACTACTGTCCCTGGACTCAGGCATGGGTATGTGTAAACTGGGCACAGGCTGTTCCAGCAGGGGTAGCCCTTGGCAGAGTTCCAGGTCATGGATGGCACTTCTAGGGTTGCCCACAATGTGAGACAATACTACAGCCAGCCAGAGTAAGTCAGAAAGAAAACAGTGTTGACCAAGAAGAGTAGATCTTTGTGTACATATGTGAACCCCTGGGATCTCTCAGGATTATCCCAGAGGAACCTAAGAGAGGTATCAGAGTTCCCACAAGGTGGATAGAGTGGAACAAGAGAAACACTGTTTGTGGCTCTTACTGTTCTTTTCCCTGCACAGAAGCCAGAGTGGCCAGAGGCAGATGTCGTACCATAACCACTGATCTGGTCCTCCCAAGAATTCCCTTTTCACCAGCTCTGCCCTTTAGCTAGAACCACTCTTAGAAAACATTCTACCTCAGAGTGCAAAGAACATGGGGTCTCTTTAGCTGTCGCCACCAAGGTGGACGCAGTGAAGCCAAAAACAGGGCAGAATGAGGTCAGATAGCAGAGGGTGCGTGGACAGGATGCCAGGGCTTTGGGCACAGATTGATGCAGCATCGAGAGTAGCCAATCTAGCAGCGGGAACCATCTCATCCTAGCAGGGATGCGAATGAGAAGCAGAGTCCAAGGCGAGGGCCTGCAGTCGTTAATGAGGGGACGAGGCTCGTGGATTGGAGACTGTGAGGCTGCAGGGGGGCTGCAGAAACAATCTGCACCACAGTGGTACATTAAGCCAAATCCCAAGCACCTGCCCCTTGGGTGTAATTTTGCTCATCTTAAAGAAACTCTACTCTGCATCTGCTTCTTGGCGTGAAGCCAGCATCGCACACAGGCTTTGGTCCGGCACGCTCAGCACATACACAGTATGCAGGAGCCACCCTGTGCAGCTGAGGCAGGCCTTCTGCTCAGGGTCCTCATTCCCCATCTCCAGCCGTATGAACAAGCTGCTTTCGGCCTTGGCATCCCCGCATCACAACTCTCAGGGTTGTGATGCAGGGTGGTGCAGGGCAGCCCCCAGGGGCAGTGTGTGCTTGGGATACGTCTCCGACAGCAGCATGTGACCTCATTGTGGACATGCTGGTGAAAGATGTCTTCGAATCACATTATGCTCAGTGAAATGGGTTACTCACAGATCCCTTCTGGATCACTCGTCCCCTTTCCCAGCTACCTCCACTTCCACCAAAGAGACTCAGGAAAGTTCTCTTGCTTTCTCATGCCACTATGGATCTGCCCCTGCCACTTATCATAAGATCCCCTCCACTGCCCCTGCCATCATGGTGCTGGGGACATGCATAGGGTTCCAGACAGCAGCAGGGTCCTCTATACTTTCAGGACCCCAAGCTCATGAGGGAGGGGTGTCTCACCCCCCTCTTTGGAGCTTACCTAAGTGGAGGGTGCAGGGAGCAGAGCCCCTTCCTAAAGACCCTCAGCAGGTTCTCACACTCTTTCTGTGAAGCAAGTTCACTGTGCACAGGTATCAATCTCAGGGGAGGACTCTAAACATTTCGCCAGTGACCATGCACCAGTGTCAATCCACTTGCATGAGTGCAGTGAGAGAAACACTTACATACAAGGTAAGTGAAGCAACTGTATTCCTCACAGATAGGCAGTGAGGGACAATAGTAGCCTAGGATTCATGACAAGCTAGTCCCCATGGCTCAGGATAGCTGCCCAGGGCAGACCGAGTCTCATTTGTGTGTGCCCTACATCACGCCACAGCTGCGTGTCCCTGAAGTGCACTCTGCCCTGGGTTTTATACCCAGGAACAACAGGACTTGCTGGGCTAAAGCATTGCAGACATCCTCTTCTAGGAGGGATGGGAACAGAGCCGGGGCTGTTCTAGCCAGTTCCTTCTCATCTCAGAACGTGCATTCTAGCACATTCTACAGTTATTCTTTGAACTACAAGCAAGAAAGACGGGGGGGACAAGCTGGGTCTCCAAGGTCATGCAGGGACTTGGCCTTCACTTTCTTCCTCTACAACTTCTTTTCTCCCATTCCCCAAAGTCTTGGGGTTTTAACTCCTCTGGACATCAGATAAAACCACATTCAGATCAATTACATATTTGTTTAAACATATTGCTTAGGTCAAGATCTTGGCTCTTGAAGTTCAAATGACCCTAGCTTTTGCAAACAAAAAGACTCTTTTTTCCCCCAAAGATATTGTCCTGGGCTTCAAAAGTATATTTTGAACTTCAAAGGCTGAGTCTTATCTTTTTTCCCTGCATTTTTGACTGCCTATTCCAGCCGAATTTCCTAGCCCTGCTCTATCCCTAAGCCCCTACACACAACACACAAACATACTTGCTCCCATGGTCTCTGTCCAACAATTCTGAACATATTACCTGAATATGTCATTGTCCTCCTGCTTTTGTGAGCAGCTATCACCTGCGATGCTACTGCCCCATCTAAGCAGCTAATGAACTCCTAAGCACTCCCCATGTAGTGGAAGGGACCCCAGATCATCTGTGCCTCTCAGAGGCCCAGCACATCCCCATGATATGTCACCGGTGGTCAGGCCATTTTCTATATAGTGTCAGTCACCATGTGCCCACTTCCCACAAGCTGACCCTGACTTTTAGGGAAAGGGGGTTGTGAGGAGAGTGAGAAGTGTTGTTCTTTGTCCCTGAGACAGGCACAGGGGTCACCCAGCAGAGCTCCCCCATCTCAATCACAGACTACGACTCATTTTCCGGGGCCATGGTCTCCTGCCCCCTTTTGAGTCCCATGGGGGGTGGCTCCTTCCCTTGGTAGTCTAATGTGTTACTTACGATTGTGCTAGCTTGTGTAACAAACAGATCCCAAAATATAATGAGTCAACCCAGCAGACGTCTATTTCCTACTAACCATTTTAGCCCATTGAGGCTGCCATAACCAAACACCATAGACTGACTGGCTTATAAAGAATAGAAATTTGTTTCTCAAAGTTCTGGAGGTTGACAAGTCCAAGGTCAAGGCACCAGCATGTTAGTTGTCTGGTGAGGGTCTGCTTTATGGTTCAGAGATGGTGTCTCTTCCTTGTGTCTTCACATGGAAATGAAGGGGGAATGAGCTCCCTTGGCCTTATTTCATAAGGGCACCAACCCCTTTCATGAGGGCTCCACCTTCATGACTTAATCACCTCCCCAAAATGTCACCTCCTGATAACAGCACCTCAGAGGTGAGGATTTCAACATACCAATTTTGGGAAGACACAAACATTTACACCACAGCACTCCACTACAAGTCCTAGGGACTAGGGAAGTATTGAAGTTAGAGGGTGGGTGTCTTCCTCATGATCGTGCGGGGTCCCAGGCTGCACCCTTCTGTGTCTCCCCGGGGGTCTCGTTGCCATCTGCCTCTGCTTAGTGGAAGGGGAAAGAGATCCTGAAAGCAGCATGCCCGTTTCTTAAAAGCCTTGCCTCAGACATGGTGCAAATCACTTCCTCTCATGTTCTGTGGGTGACAACTAGTCACGTGGCCACATCTGGCTACGAGAGAGTGGGAAATGTGGTCTAGCCGTGTGCCCGGCCATGCTGCTATTACTACAGAAGAGAGAACAGATTAGAGCAGACAGCTGGCAGAATGTGTCGCAATCACCCTACTCAGCAGCTACACTGGGAAAGGAAGCATTCTGTCTCCCTGGGGGGCTCCTTTTCCTTCAGGCCTCTTCCTCCCGCAGGATGCTGCAGTAGATCTCAAGTCCCCTGTGTACCAATCTCTGTCGCCCACTCCCAGCTCTGTTCATACCCTGTAGCCTTCTCCTTAGGAGAGAATATTTTTGGTTAAGGCAAATATTCCTAGGAAGTGTTTGAAATGGACTAAATTAAATACCTGACTGTGGTTATTACCACCACCAGAGTACCTTAGGAAGGGCTTCCATGTTGTCTTTTCAATTTGATGAGCATTTATTGAGTGTCTACTATGTGCTGGGTGCTGCCATGAGTAAACCATGATGCCAGTCCTGGATGGTGACCAGGAGACTTTGGTTCAGTGTGAAACTCTCCAGCTTGTTAGGCTGAAAATACCTTTGTTCCCGCCCAGGTTCTAGGCCAGTATGATCAAGCCTCAGCAGCTTGGGTGTTAGTTTTTTCTCCTTTGATAAAAAAAATTTATGTTTTCTGCCATGATGGGTCAAATACTCAGGCTTACTTCTGTCCCAGATCCTAACCACCTACCGGGTTTTCTTCGTGGGCTGTAGGTTAAGTCCCTGATCGGGTTTGCTGCAGCTTTCATTTCTGTTTCATTTACCATCCACCACAGCAAGGTTACTTTTTTCAAAAGACAGAAATCTCAGCAGATGCATTCATTCTGGGATGTTTCCTGGACTCACACCAGTGAGCTCATTAGCCCAAGTTAACCATGGGGCTTGTTTTCCCTTTCTTTCTCTCTCTTTTTTTTCTTAAGTTTGTAGCAAAGAGCAGGATCATGTGATCTGCTCCTAGCAGCTCTCATTCCTGTATGTTCAGTGAGCAGTGACTGAAATTACCCACAAGAAGGAGTGCTGTGCTTGCTAAATCGCATACTTCTTAGGACTGTCTGCTTTTGTTTAGCAGAAGACTGAAGCACAAACAGGAAATTTCTAGGTCAGCTATACTTGCTCTAATAAAAGAAAAGTCTAGCCAAAAAGAACAGCAAAACTATGGCCTAGGCTTTTTGGAGTGTCTTGTCTGATTATCCAATTATTACAGCTCAGATTAGGAAGGGATTAACCCCTGAGGTTGGACAGATGGAGAACACTATTAAAATACCCCATGTGGGGTTTCAGAGTGAGTAGCAAAGTGACCACCTGTCCCTGATTCTTGGGTCAGTCTGTCCTCATTTAGAGCCTGAAGATCAGTGTCTTTGATGCCCATGTGTGGAGAAACTGAATAGCACAGGAAGCGGGCTGGGCCCCTGCCCCTGTCTGGCCCAGAAGCTCTGCCCTTCTGAATCTCTGTCCCTATCTTGAGCCGTGCCCTAGATTGTCCCCGTAAGAAATGTTCTGCTGAATTACAAATGACTTTAGGGTTGTTATCTCCCAGGGCCCTTGGGAACAGGTCTGGGGACATTTTATGAGACCATTGCAGACAGGCAGGCTTCAATTCCAGACTTCCTTTTCCTTTGTTAACTGTTCAAGAAATAGGCACCTCCTCCTCTCCTGAGCCTCTGTAATCAGGCGCTGCATTGGAGTGGTTTCTTTATAAGTGTTCTCAGAGGCTGCAGAGGAGGGAGCGAGACCTGTGTTTTTGTGCCTTTTTGCCCCTGTGTTGGGAGAGGTCAGGACAGTCTTGGTGTCACCTTGCTGAGCAAGCAGGCTGAGTGGCTTTGCCTCAGGTTCCAGCCTTGACCTCCCAGGTAGAAAAGTGCTATCAGCAGTCTGCTCAATAATTAATAAGCCATTTGGTTCTACTTCAGGTCTTTTATCTATAAGATAAAGGATGCGTTCAGGGCCTCATAAGGATGTGTTTAGGAACATTAATGGCTGATGAGAAAACATTATGCCAAATAAAATATGTTGGGTAATCTTGAAACTGTAATGATTTAGCTCTGTGAGTACTTCTTCCTTATTTATCTAACTTAAGTCAATTAGAGAAAAGCGTATTGAGCACACTGAGCACCTACTCCATGAAAGAAATGGTCCCAGCACCACAGAAACATAGAATCTCAAGCTTGGCAGGGTCATCAGTCCCCAAATTCTGTAAGCAGCCACCCATTCATAATCGGAATGCTTCCAAGGAAGGGCCCTCACTTCATCCATAGTCAGTTTACTCCATGTCTGGACAATTCCACTGGAGATTTTCTTTTTTAATAGAGCTAATTTTTTAAAAATATATCTTCACAGCTTCTGTCCCTTAGTTCTAGTTCTACCCCTGTATTGATCAATTTTTATGGGCCAGGAGTTATTCCAAGTGATTTTCATGAATGCAATCATTTAATTCCCACTGTGCTCACATGAGTTTTGCAGATCAGGAAACCAGAACAAGGAAGTTAAATGATTTGCTTGAGATCAAATAGCTGGTAAGTGGCAAAGCAGCCTGGCTCCACAGCTGACCTTCTTAGTTGCTGGTTTGATTATCTATTGCTAACATACCACTCCAAAACTTGGTGGCTTAAAACCATGACTACTGTGTTGCTCATAATTCTGTGGGTCAGATACTTTGGCAGGGCTCAGCCGAGCAAATTTTCTGTTCCAAGTAAGGTCTCTCGTGGTCTGTATCAAGTAAGGTCTCTCATGGATTGCAGTGTGATAGCAACTATAGGTGGGATGGCCAGGATGGCTTCACTCACATATCTGAATCCACGGCAAGGACAGCTGGGAGGTTCCATGTGGCTCTGGCCAAAGGACCAGTTTGAGCTTCTTTTCATAACAGCTGGACCCCATAGCAAGCATTCCACTCAGCAAAGGGGAATGCTGCATGTCTGCTACGACCCAGCCTCGGAAGTTATACAACATCACATCCTCCAAATTCCATTGGTCAAAATATTAATAAGTCACAGGGCCAGCCTAGATTCAAGGGAGGATAACCAAACTCCACCTCTTTATTAGAGAACAAACAAGAGCATGTGAGATGGGAGATATTATTATAGCCACGTGTAGAAACTCCATTTACCAAAAACTACAACACCATGCTGCCTCTCTAGAAAATAAATTCATGCACATTTCCAAATGACACTTCTCCAGGTATTTGAAACTAACTCTCAAGTATCTCTGAGTCTTCTGTTTTTCAGGTTAGTTTTCTTCTTCCTTCAACTGTCCCTCACCTGTGATGTACCCCAGAACTGAATGTCAATGGGTGTGCCTGGGATGGTGCAGAAGAGAAGGCCCATCATCTCCTGTCTTCTAGATGTAGCGATTGAATCAACAGGAAATTTTGACCATCACATAGAAATTCTGTCGCCTGAAACTCTGATGCCCCCGATCCTGTACTTGTGCAATTGTTTTGAGGGACCCCAGTTAAATTCCACTTTATGCCATTTTGACTAGCACTCTTTTTCCTTGACTTTATCTTCCACTGCATTCACAGCCCACCCAGCTCTCAGTCAAACAGTCCAGAAACTGATGAAGCAGAGTCGTTCAGACAGTTCTGGCTTCACCGACCTGTCTGTGCATCCAACCCACATCCTCATACCTTGTCTCAGGAGTGTCACAAGAACCATCACCAGCACCGAGCTCAGGTTCTAGAGACTCCTGCTGCTTGCATTTCCCTAGATGCCACTCCAGGATCCTGGCAGCAAAAGAAATTAGGTTGGTCTGAATGTTCTTACTGAGCCCCTGTTGACTCCTGGTGATCAAACATCCCCTTCCCAAGTCATTCCGCTGGTACTGCATGCTGGGATCTCACCCCACCTCATGCACCTCCTGCCTCAATGCTATTCACCCACTGGCAGCCTTTTGTTCTCCAAAGTTCTCCAGAGATAACCTCAGTGGTGCAGTCACCCAGTCACAACACCTCTTAGAACCTAATGCTTTTACACATCTGGGTCAGGAGACATAAAATCAGAGAAGCTGGGGCTGCCCACTCTTTTCAAGAAACATGTGCTTCTGCTCTCCTTCCCTATTTGTTGTACAGCAAGCCTAAGAAGGTGCAGAGTCTACCTTCAAGCTGCTTACGGTGTAGTTGAAGGAGGAGGTATACATGCTAACAGTGGTACGGTAAAACAGAATATAATTACTGCCTTGGTGCCTTGGTGGGCGTTGGCGGTGGGGTGCAAAAGTGAGACACTAGAGGGTTTATAAGACAGATTATTTCTACTTGGACAGATCACAAAAAGCTTCCCGGAGACAGTGCCATATGGAGTAGAACCTAAATAGCAGGTAGGTGCTGGTGAGGATACAAAGAGATGGCTCTCACCATTCAGGTCTAGAAATTCAGGTCTAGAAATTCACAGACATTCTTGAAGAAGATCAATCGATAATGTAACAAATTCCTTTCAAATGCTTGTGCCATTTGACCTTGTGATTTCAAGTAAATAATCCAAACGCAAAATTGTTCAAAGTGCCACCGACGTTTAATGGAACACCGAGCAACCATCTAAAGACTGTGAACGTCAACCTGACACCAGCTGAGGGACCCGAGAGGCCCTTCCCGTGGCCTCTCAGATATCTGATTAACATGCCCTCCTTCTCCATTCCATAGTTTATGAAAATGCAAATCCTTCCCATTAATTTTGCAGATTACCAAGAGCTGCCTTCCACGTGCTTTTTGCTGGGGTAAGCCCTGCCCGGGGCTGCCTCAGTTCAGCCTCTGCTTCCCTCAAGTATTTCATGACTTTGGCGACCGCGAGTGGGAGGCTCTGCAAGGGGCTGCACTGTGCTCTTGGGCTCTGTCCCTCACTCACTATCGCTCCTTCAACTCCCTGGAGCCACTGGCAAATTATTCCCAGAGCTTTGTTCTCAAAAAAGGCAAGTTTCTCCCTAAAAGGAATTCTTGTATCAGTTGCTAATAATATACATTTTCCCCTCACATTATTGTAGGAGTAATTTTTCGTGACATGGGAAAATGCTTATGATAACATGAGCTAAGCAGGAAAAAAGCAAGACACAGTCTTAAAACTATACCCAACATAGTCTCAACTATGTAAAACAATATGCATCGATGGAAATCTTACCAACTAGCAGCAGTGGCCTGCCCTGGTAATAGGACGCTGGGTGAGTTTTGTTCTCCTATATGTACATTGCTATATACACCAAGTGTTCAGAGATGATGCAACTATTTGGAGCCCAGGTACCTAGGATAATGGTATTACCATTTGGAAAAGAAAAAAAAAAAATCAAGAAGCAGGGAGCAGCCAGCGTGGGAAAGGGAAATGCGGCTTTCCCTCCTTCTCCAGGCGCAGACAGCACTTCTAATAGATAATCCTTGCCTTGCGCTGAGAACCACTAGCCTCAAAGTGGAAGCCTGACGGTTCAAATGTCCTTAAAAGGCAGATCTTGTTTTCGGACTTCTCCTCATCCTGTTGCCAGACTGCCTCTGTGACACACCAGCAGGATTTCCAGAAGGACACAGAAGGCGCCAGAGGGTGGGTGAGAACCCTCTGGCTTGCGCATGCGCGCGCGGGGCGCACCTGCCGGTTTTGGCCGCAGTGCTCAGTGGGCAGCTCACCTCCAGCGCGTGCTTGCACTGCGCAGTGTGCTTTCTGATACACATGGGTTCCCTTCTTTTCTCAGCCTCGCAAAACCAAGGGAGCTAACCAGGGAAAGCACTCGTCTTACTACCTCTGTTAAACATTTAGCTACTGACTAATCCAAAAGCATCACCCCGGCTGTAAACAACATACCTTTCTGTAGCTGCCAGGCCCGAATTCATGAGGATGGGGAAGGGTGCTAATGTTTCAGTCTGAAGCGATTTCCCTGAACTTTCGCAGACATACCTTAGAGTCACGCACAAATCTTACTGTTTTGGATGCCTCGGAAGCACCACAGCTATTCACGGCTTGCCTTAGAACAGACAGAGAACTTGCAGGTGGGTTGCACTTAAATAAGCTTTTTTCTTCCCTTCCTCCAACAACATGAAGCACTAGAAGAATTCCCTGTTAATACTGTGCAAGACATTTCTTGTGGGTGGCGTGCGCACACACTATGTTTTCATCTCTTTAAATCGTTACAAGAGGTTAGTTCTCCGCATGCTGAGAAGAATTTCTTCTAGCACCAGTGAAAATGATATTGTTCTGTCATTCCAGCTGAATGGAATTGCTCTCATTCGTGTGTGAAGCATTGCATTTACACTGAGTATAACCCCTCCGGTCCCCTCATTTTATACATAGATGGCTGGAGTCAATACACACCCCAGCACATGTTTCTATTTCTCCCTGTTCTCTGCTCTCAGGCAGGAATGCAGCCCAAGGAAGCCAGGTGAGAATTCTCTGTCCTTACAGAGGCTGAGGAAAGTTCCTCTGGAAGAAAGGGGCCAAGGCTCCACTTAGCCCTCAGGGAGAAAGAGGGAGAGGGGCCCTGGAGCCAGAGGACCTTAGGGTTTGGGGGGATCAATGTCAAAGAAGGAGAGGGAGAGAAAGAACCCACCGTCTGGTAGATTCCAAACCAAGACAGGACCCAGGTGTGCAGAGGTCTCCACCTGCTTTCTGATTTCTTCCCCATAAACACACTCCAGTCGGGAACCAGGTACCAGCAGCCAGGGTGCTTTGGGGAATACTTTAGCTTCTCCTTCAGCAATCTCAAAGCAACCCCAACTTTTTATACATTCTAAAAAAGCAGTATTCTTGGTGTGCAAATACAGCACCCAAACAATTTTTTTAGTCTTCCTTTCTTACCAGGTTATGACTTTGAGCCCTTCCTCTCTGGAAATTCTAGAAGGTTCTAAACAGGAGCTGATGAGAACTGACTTACGTTTTAATAATGCCACATGGCTGCCGTGTGGAGATTGGATTTGGGGGACAAGGTGGACATGGGGAGGCTAGTTAGGAGGCTATTTCAGTGACCCAAAGAGGGTCAGTGGCAGTTTGGACTAAGGTGGCGGCAGTAGAGACGGTGAGAGGTGGTGACATGTACTAATGGACTTTATTATCAGACTTCATCGCTAGTGATGATCCTGCCTAAGTTAACCTTAAACATGAAGTTGATAGAGCTACTTGTAAAGCTGGATGTGACATCTATGATAGCTACTTCTGCATCTAGTACTAATATTCCAAGTTATCCACTAAGCTCAGTAAAGCAAAATAAGACACAAGTCCTATCCTTAAGTAGCTTACAAAGTCTAGAATGGAAAATTTTGCCTATGACTGGATGGGACAAGTGTCATTTGAAAGGTGCAACACAGAGGGATTCAGACCCTCCAACTGCGGACAATGATCACTGGCTGGGATGACCCAAGGGTGCTTCCCTGGGGCAGGCTTTGCTGCAGTTGACCATTGAACCATGAAGGATGAGTAGGGTCTTGGTGAGCAAGTGTGGATGGGAAGCCTTCCTGGCACAGCAGAGGCCTAGGGGACAGGACAGGAATAGGGTGGGGATAGACGAGTACACAGAGTGTTCCAAAGGTGTGAGTGGCGATTGGGCTGGAGGGTAAGAGGCACACCAAGGAGTTGCTACTGGAAGGGAACATTTGAAGGTAGATTAAGATTAGTTTAACAAAGGCTATAAATGCTAAAGTAAAGGGTTTATTCTGTGGGCAGAGGGAACTATTGAAGATTTCTGGGTAGGAGAGTATTGGGGCTGAAGAGTAATAACGATTGTCCGTATGCAGGTGGATCGAAGGGGGCGAACTGGAACATGGACTTGGAGATCAGTCGCCTGTCTGGCACTGGACAGGAAGATTCTAGAAACATTGCAGGTGTAGAGCCACATAGTCATTATCTGGTTGAATGTGAAGAGCAAGGGGAAGAAAGAAGATGGAACTAAAGGGCGCTGAAGGTTAATGACTAGGAGAGTTGCTGTTCATTGCCAATTGAATTTCAGGTGCCTCTGGCACACGAGGGTCGAGGTACCCGGCAGGCAGGTGGAGATGCACAGCTGATGCTCAGGAAGACCAGGGCTGGGATTCCTCCCTGAGCCTTCTCCTTGGAGACAGCAGGCAAAGCAATGGGAGTGCATGGAATTGCCAAGACAGAAGAGTGAAGAACAGAGAAGAAGGAAGGAAAGGGAGCCAAGGACTCATCTTGGAGAAAACTCACGGTCAAGGAGCGAGGAGAGCGTTAAGCAGGGAAGTTATCAAGAGGGCTGGTTGACATCTCTGCTCCATAGACCTTTAACCTGTTTGGAACTTGAAGCCATCCTGATATCGTAACTGGCTTGCTAATGTTCCAAATGGCCTTCTGGCTTGCCTGTCTGAGTTTTCTGTCTCTACTTCATTGGACACTGTGACGCCCAAGTAACAGAATTTACTGTTGCTGAGAAAGATCTTTGAGAAAATTTCTGTCATAGAATTAGGTCTATGAGCCTGTTAATCTTCAAGTTTTTTTTTTTTTTAAATCAGACCACAGTTCTGTATTTTGAGTCTTCCAGAACTCTATAAATAGTATTCATGTCCTCCTGGCTGAGTATCTCAAACACAGTCAATGATATTTGAATCCTAGGCTGGTATTCTTGGGTTGGTGATAGCACATTTCCTTTCAGGAATAGTCACTTCTAGGGATCATGTCATGGCATACTTACGTACATCAAGATGAATAAAAAGGCCCTCACCCGGTAAATAATCCAGCCACGTGTGCGTCGTGTACAGAACGCAATGACTCTAGACCTCCGCCATGGCCGTCTGTGTAGAACAGTGTGGTAGAACCTGAGAGCGGGGAGAGACAGACAGAAATAGCCACAGCTTAGATGATAACTACAGGTCAGACCGCAAAGCAGAGCCGGCTTCGTGGTGCGCGACATCAGTTGCACAGGGCCTGTGCTGGCTAATGCCCTGCTGGTGAGTTTTGAAATTCTTGATACTTTTTGAACAAGGAGCCCTGCATTTTTATTTTGCACTGGGCCTGACAAATGATGTAGCCAGTCCTGCTGCAGAGCTTAACATGTGTCTGAGTAATAACAGGAAAGGTCAGTGGGGTTTCTCCTGGAAATAATGTTTGATGTGGCTCTATAGGTCGGCACAAGCCGAGACTGCAGGGTGTGGCCCCCTGGGGTTCCTCTCCCCACAGTGGTCCACTGAGGTCAGCGGGGAAGGGGCAGGCACTCAGCAGACGGTGGCGGCGTTGGGAGCTCTACCTTTGAGGCCAGAGTCTGGGCAACAGCTGCTCGCCCTGATCAGCTGAAGAATTTAGCTGCAAAAATCTAATTTGGAGCTCCCAAATTAAACTAATAAAATCAGATCATTTTAATCTGTTCTTGGTGCAGCCCTGTGTCTAATCCCAGAATAAATAGATAATTATGACTTTGTGGCATATGTGGGCTTTTTTTTATTGGTGATATGTAAGACAGAAAACATCTTTATATTATTTTTTTAAAGTTTGGAAAAGGAACTGATTTTCCTTAGCCAAATGCAATGTTTGAAATGAGGCAAAATTGTAGCACCTTTAAAATCAAACGATCATGCTCCCGTCTCACAACCTTCACTGACTGCCATTAACGAGTCATGCCAAATAGTCCCTATTCCTGAAAGACACTATTTGATCTGCAAATATTTCTTGTTTTCATAGAACAAGAACACTTATGAATAATAAATGCTACCACACAGATGTCTCCTGAAACAGACTGAGGTTGGTGAAGTACAGACCAAGTCGTGTCTCTCTTCTTTGGCCTTCCATTCTATAAGTTAGGAAAATTCACTAATTAACCTTTAAATTATATCAAATTATGTCCCTGAGACACATACATCTTCATACTATTGGAAAAGCCTATGAAATCCAGAAACTGAAGGGATCATTCTGTTTAATTTTTCCCTCTTCCTGCCCATCAAGATTGTTCTTTATGAAATATTTCTACCTTCTATTCAAATAACTGAAATGAAGTTACTCTTCCCCTCTCTGGAGTTTATTGATTCATTTACTGACTCTTTGAAATATTAATCCAAATATTAGGCTACTTTCAAGAGTCCTCTATTCCAGTCTTTGAAGGGCTGTGTTCCCATCCCCTGCCCTGTAATTTAATTTCTAAACATTATTAGAAAATACAGGAACCATTTACAAAAATCCTAGTTGGTTAATAATAACAACAATAATATAGGTAATGTTGATTAAGTGCTTAGCATATATGCAAGTGTTTTGTATATATTATCACTCAATCCTCCACCATCATAAGAGGTAGAGATTGACACTGTTAGAAATGAGGAAACTAAGGCACAGACTGGCTACTCCCTCACCCAGAGTGCCCAGCTGGCAAGGAAAGGGAGGCTCCGAGCCTGGGTGCTTTGGCTCTAGAGCTGTAGGCAGAAGTCAGATTCTTTTATGCAAGACAAATCTCTGTCCTACAGCCTCTGACTGTACCTGGAACACAGCTAAGTACTAAATGCAAGGTTTTCATTTCAGAGCAACTACTAAAAGCATGTAGACGGTCAGCACACTCCATCTCCACTAGTGGAGGGGAAAACCTCTTAAGGCAACGTTGAGCACCTGTTTGATGTGCATGAGGCTCCCTGCTCCATCCAGGGGATACCAAGATCAGAAAAACACAGACCCTACTCTCCTACCATCAGACAACATAGGGAAATTTTACAATTTCCTTGATAGGCACAGTGACCAGCCATCCCAGTTTGCTGAGACTGAGGAGTTTCCCAAGATATGGGACTTCAGCTTTAAAATCAGGAAAGTTCCTGGAAAACAGGGATGAGTTGGTCAGTGTATTAATAGAAAAGTAAGTCGTATCATTGTGCTTTTAGAGAAGAAAATGTGGTGCATGCATCCCTGCTTGTGGGGCCTTCATCTGAGCAAACACATGGCTTTCGCAGGCCTTTCTGTGTGCCTCCCATGAACATGGAGACAGAAGGAATCATCTGGTTAAACAACATACTCTAGACTCACAGCTTGAGCTTTAGGAGTTCCTGAGGACCCCAAGGTGAATAAGGACCAACTGAGGGAAAGACAGGCTCTGAGGAAGACCCTCCAGAGCGCTGAGGGTGGGAATGGGCAGAGACTATGTAGAGAGCTGCCCACACGGGTGGGGGTGCTCTGGGAGGAGCCCCCTGGGAGCACCATTTGCCTCTTCTCTCTCCCACCCCTGGACTCCGCACCACCATCCCATAATCTCCCCAAGGACACTTGACCCCTTCAACAGCAGGTGGCAGGGACCACTGCTCTACTTGGACTCCTCTCAGCCTCCCCTGCCACTCGGGACCCCTCCCTGTACCGTGCTGTCCCACGTCGGGCAGTTGGACAAAGCCCGGTGGGGCAGACAGACTGGGGAAAGACTCACTACCATCTCTCTCCAGAGAAGCCTTTGAAGGTGGAGGACAACACGGGGGACACAACTGGAGGGCTTTTGGGAAGGCGTGTGCACGAGTGCTGGGGAACCAGAAGGAGCAAAGACAAACTGCTTTTGTTTTCTTTTGTTTTTGATATTTGTTGTTGAACAGTCCCCTGTTTACAATCCTTTGGGCATGTATTCAGTCCCCTAGATACAGCCTATGACAGAGCCAAAGTGGGAAACAAGCTTCATTGTCACCCGCAGATGTGCTGCTAGAGCCGCGTGGCCGTGAAGGAGGGAGGCGTGTCGGCTGAGCCTCGACAAAGGGAGGCTGTGTGCACTGTGTGCCACGACCTCACGACAGTCCAGATGGGGAGCTTCTCACTCGAGGTTTCAAACCCTCAACAGAGAACGGTCTAGAGAGAGAAGAGGAGAAAGCAGTTGAGTTTGGAGAGATGAGCTGGGCTGGCGTTCAGGGAGAGCCGTAGTTCTTCACTGTGGACAGGGTCATCTGCGGAGCCCAGAGCACGTGCTTGCTCCTGGGCAGTTAGCGCATAACAGGGTCTCCTGGAGACAACAGATGCTGCAATCGTATTACTACTTAAGCTGATTTAAGATTTATATTAGCTTGGTTTAAGTGTGTCACTAGAATAATGTTTTTTACTTCCCTTTTAATTTTGAGGTTGAAGTGGGAACAGTTGTGAAAACAAGCATGAAATTAATTTCTCTATAATCTCTCAGTAGGAATATGACATCAATATCAGAGCTTACGTTGAAGAACTTTTTGACTCAAAAACAATTGAATGCCAGGCACTATGTTAATCTTACAGAATTAACATGGGAATCTCCTAGCAATTTACCAGGAATCTCCAAGTAAAATAAGCACTCCATTTAATTTTTATTCCCTCTTTAGTTGTCTGTATTCATGACTGAGCTGAAAATTTCACAGGAATAGGGATCAAATCTGTCTGTATCCTCTATGCCTTGCACAGTGCCCACCAAACGCAGAGTAGCCACCCAATAAATACTTGTTGAATGTATGAATACATGAATAAACATAGCTGTTATGAGATAAGATCCCTGCCCTTAAATTGGGCCATCTGACAAAGGAAACAAATAAATTTTTAACAAATTCATACAAGGCAGACAATTAATTGACAAATAGAGGTAACCACATTCATTTATTTGTTCAGTCAACAAATGCTTATGACAGCTACTAAGAGCAAGGCACTATCATAGGTGCTGGGGATGGAGCAGCAACAAAAGGACATAAAGACTGCCTCTGCAGAGCTTCCATTCTGGTTGACAAGACAGACAATAAGCAAATAAATAAGGAGGACATACAGCAGGTCAGACTGTGCCAGGTGCCCAGCAAAAACAGGAACCAAGGAAGAGGAAACGACATGCTGGGGAAGAAGGGGGAGGAAGCTACTTTTAAAAGGAGAGTTGGGAAAGCAGCAATTTGACCTTCGGTGGTGGGGGAGGACCAAGGAAGGTGGGTGCACTGGAGGTGGCTGTAAAGGCTAATAGGGTTTAGGGTTGATGGGGTGGAAGGCCCTGTCCAGCCGCCAGAGCATGTCTCTCTGTAGAAAGAGGGGCTCCGGAGGCCATCCTGGAAGACAGAGCAGGACTAGGCTGGAGGAGAAGAGGGAGTGTCCTGGGGGGCTTGCCTTCCTCCCCCTCCCCGTGACTGACGCTCTAATTCTATCTTTTCCCAGGACCCTGGTCCCAGAAGTGCCCAACCCGCCCTTCATCAGGCCCCACATGGCCTGTCACCCATGTCTGGGGTGGACCTGCCTCAGGGCAGGGGCCTGGGGAAGGACACAGGAAGGAGAATAGCATTCTGTCCAGAAGGTGTCTGCGTGTACCGCAGGGTCAGTGAGAGCTGCTTCCCAGCTCAGGCTCGGGAGCTGGAGGGCCAGGGGGCCATCCCACAACCAGCACCCTCCCTGCTGCTCACAGTGGCTAAACACCCCCTCCAACCCTGGAGCCCCAAATCTCGGCACCGCATGCTGCTGTCACGGTGCCCCCAGTGCTCTTCAGTCCATTCCACGCTTTCCTTCTAACCAGTGTCTGTCTCCCTACATCCACCCTAGTCTCACATTCTCCCTCTCCTCCCACACACACACAGTCCCCCTTTCTCTCCTCCTTTCTCTCCTCTTTTCTCTCCTCCTTTGTCTCTCTCCCTTTGTCTCCTTCTTTGTCTCTCTCGCCTTTGTTTCTCTTTCCTTTTTGTATCATTGAACAGCCTTTCAAATTCTACTTAGGAAAGGAAAAAGACAATTAGGGTAATTTATAAAAAAGCAAATAAAGCCAATTTTCTACAAAAGATAAAACCATAAAATTACTAGAAAGAAATCATAAGTGAATTTAAGTAAAAATGTACCAATGCCCATTCATAATAAAAACTCTCAGCAAACTAGGAATAGAGGGTAACTTCCTCAACCTGATAAAGGATATCTACAAAAAACCTACAGCTAACACTATACTTACTGGTATGATTAATAATGAGAGACTAGAAGCTTTCTCCCTAATGTCAGGAACAAGGCAAGGACATCCCCTCTCACCACACCTTTTCCACATTGTATTGGAAGTCCTAGCTAATGAAATAGGACAATACAAGGAAATAAAAGGTGTACAGTTTGGGAAGGAAGAAATAAAACTATCTTTGTTTGCAGATGACATGATCATCTATGTAGAAAATCCAAACAAATTGAAAAAAAACTCCTGGAACTAATAAGCAATTATAGCAACGTTACAGAATACAAGGTTAATATATAAAAGCCAATCACCTTACTATATACTATATACCTTACTATATACCAGCAATGAAAAAGTGGAATTTGAAATTAAAAACACAATACAATTTACATTAGCACCTTCAAAAGTGAAATACCTAGGTACAAATCTAACAAAAGATGTATGAGATCTGTACAAGGAAGATTGTCAAACTCTGGTGAAAGAAATAAAAGAAAAACTAACTAAATGGAGAGATATTCCATGTTCATGGATAGACTTAATATTGCCAAGATGTCAGTTCTTCCCAAATTGATCTATAGGTTCAACACACTCTCAGTCAAAATCCCAGCAAGTTATTCTGTGGATATCAACAAACTGATTCTAAAGTTTATACAGAGACACAAAAGACCCTGAATAGCCAACACAATGGGAAAGGAGAAGAACAAAGTCAAAGCACTGACACTATCCACTTCAAGACTCACTGTAAAGCTAAAGTAATAAAGATGGTGTGGTATTGGGGGAAAAAAATAGACAAATAGAGCAATGCAACAGGAAAGAGAGCCCAGAAATACACTCATATAAATATAGTCAACTGATCTTTGACAAAAGAACAAAGGCAATAAAACACAGCAAAGATGGTCGTTTCAACAACTTGTGCTGGAACAATTAGACATCCACATGCATTAAAAAAAAAAAATCTAGACATAGACTGTAAATCTTTCACCAAAAGTAACTCAAAACTGGATCACAGACCTAAATGGAAAATGCAAAACTATATAACTCCTAGAAGATAGATAACACAGGAGAAAATCTAGGTGACCTTATGTAAGGTGATGACTTTAAAGATGCAATACCAAAGGCATGATCCATGAAAGAAAAACTTGATAAGCTGGGCTTCATTAAAATTAAAAACTGCTCTGTGAAAGACACTGTCAAGAGAATAAAAAGATAAGCCATAACCTGGGATGAAATATTTGCAAAAGACATATTTGATAGAGGGCTGTTATTCAAAACATACAAAGAACTCTTAATGCTCGACAATGAGAAAACAAACAACCCAATTTATTTGTTTATTTATTTTATTTCAATAGACTTGGTAGTACAAGTGGTTTTTTGTCACACGAATGAATTGTATAGTGGTGAAGTCTGAGTTTTTTAGTGTATACATCACCTGAATAGTGTACATTGTACATAATAGGCAATTTTTCATCCCTCACACCCCCCAGCCTCCCCGTTCTGAGTCTCCAATGTTTATTATGTCACTCTGTATGCCCCTGCATACCTGTAACTTAGCTCTCACTTGTAAGTGAGAACATGCAGTATTTGTTTTTCCATTCCTGATTTACTTCACTTAGGATAATGGTCTCCAGTTCCATCCAAGTTGCTGCAAAAGACATTATTTCATTCCTTTTTATGACTGAGTAGTACTCCACAGTGTGTGTGTATTTGTGTGTGTGTGTACACATTTTCTTTATCTACTCATCAATTGATAGGCATTTAGGTTGATTCCATATCTTTACAATTTTGAATTGTGCTGCAATAAACATACAAGTGCAGGTGTCTTTTTAATATAATGACTTTTTTTCTTTTGAATAGATACCGAACAGTGGGATTGCTGGATTGAATGGTAGATCTACTTTTAGTTCTTTGAGAAATCTCCATACTGTTTTCCATAACGGTCAAACAACTCAATTTAAAAATGGCCCCCAAACCTTACAGACACTTCACCAAAGAAGATATGCAGATAGCAAATAAGCATATGAAAATGTGCTCCACATCCTATGTCATCAGGGAAATGCGAATTAAAACAACCGTAAGATACTGCTACATATTTATTAAAGTGGCCAAAATCTAGAACACTGACAACACTAAATGCTGACGTGGGTGTGGAGCAACAGGACCTCTCATTCATTGCTGGTGGGAACACAAAATGACACAGCCCCTTTGGAAGACAGTTGGACAGTTTCTTACAAAACTAAACATACTTTTACCATATGATCTAGCAGTTGCGCTCCTTGGTATTTACCCAAGGAGTTAAAAACTTATATCCACATAAAAGCCTGCACACAAATGTTTATAGCAGCTTTATTCATAATTGCCAAAACTTGGAAACAAACTAAGATGTCCTTCAGTAGGTGAATGGATAAACTGTTGTATAGCCATACAACGGAGTATTATTCAGTGCCAAAAAGAAATGCATATTACTAAGTGAAAGAAGCCAGTCTGAAAAGACCACATACTGTATGATTCCAACTATATGATATTCTGGAAAAGTCAAAACTGTGGAGACAATAAAAAAGACCAGTAGTTGCCAGGAGTTGGGGGGTGGGGAGGGAAGGATGAATAAGTGGAGCACAGAGGATTTTTAGGACAGTGAAACTGCTCTGGACAATACAGTAATGGTGCATACATGTTGTAATGTATTTGTCCAAACCCATAGAATGTTCCACACCAAGAATGAAGCCGAATGTAAACCACGGACTCTGGGCGGTAACGACGTGTCAGTGTAGGTTCATCAGTCATAGCAAATGCTACAACTGTCAGGTGGGATGTTGATATGGGGGAGGCTGTGCATGTGTGGTGGCAGGAGGTATATGGGAAATCTCTGTACCTTCCACTCAATTTTGCTGTGAACCCAAAACTATCCTAAAAAATAAGGTCTATTAAAAAATGTATAGTGAAGAAAGGAAAAGATTAATAAGTATGATTATAGAAAAACTAATAATTTCTATTTGATAAATATTGCCATAAATAAAATGAAATGAAAACTATAACATTTAAAAATACATTTTCTTTTTAAACATTTAAAACATTTTAAAACATAAAATGTTAAAATTATAATATTAAAATATTTATTTTCACTGTTCCAAATGTAATTCCTTCACCCCCACAACATTTGCTCCGACACAGACGTTTCCCCAGACCGCCACCGTCAACTGGTCCTGGCGTCTCCGTAGAGCAGGTAGCTAAGAAAACCCCGCAGGACTCGGATTCTGTCCACACTGGTCGGTCCTGAAGGAAGCACACCTGTCCCCTACCACAGCCTGAGTGAGCACCCGCTGGTTTTCCCCTCCTTGCTGAAGGGCCTTTTACAAAGTGCGTCCTCTGGCTTCGCTTAGCGAGCTTTCTGGGCATTTTAAATTCTTGATTACAGGGGCAGGGGGAGCTTCCCATTGTAGGCAGCGCCCACAGTCGCAGGAGCCAACCTGCTAAAACAAGTCTCTCTCTGTATACACACCCTGCCTGCGTGCGACGCGTCACACACGTGTGCTTGTTTCTCTGCAGAACCCTGATTAATACAGGCCTCGCGGTGCCGGCCCAGCAGGGAGAACGGGACGGGCTGGGGGCTCCCGGAGCTGACGCTGGGGACGTGGCTCCTAAGTGGTCCTCCCACATCGCAGGCAGGAGTGAAGACAGTCCTGGCAGGAAACAGCGCCAGATGCAGAGCAAGGTCCGGGGCCCTTCTGGGGTGGGGGCTGAGGAGGGCGCGGCCCGCACAGCCCGCAGCGCGCCGGCGCTCGTGCCCTGAGCGTTCTGCCTCCACCTCCATCCAATGTGCTCCGAGGATCTAGGCCGCAGTGTGTGATTAGAGAAAGCACGGTTTGTTTGGCATCTATGCTCTGTTTTTTTTTTTCAAAATTACAATATTTACTCATTCACCACTAAGTGTCAGGTACTGTTCTACAGCACCACCAAGTATCAGCGAGCTTCTGCTGCAACAGTGGTTCGTAACAAACAACCCCCAAATCTCCGCCGGCGGCAACCAAAAACATTTCTTCTTCATGGCCAAATGCCTTGCTTCACGGCCATGTTCCTTTCTATGTAGCTCTTCACGTGGGAATATTCTTGGCACTTATGACTACTTAGCATACCTAGTAGGCTCTCTAAGTAAAGGCCAGGAATTTAGCTTTATTTTGTTACCTGAAGTCCCCTGTTTCCTCAGTATGCTTTTAGGTCACCTGACCAGCCATGTTCAGCTGCACAACATGAAGCAGTGGGTAAAATCACAACCAAACATCTAAATGAAGCCAGATATGTGACGTTTCTTCCTTTTGTTGCCCGATGCAATCATGTGTTTGGTATTCCAAAAGGCTGGTTGCTAACCCAAGAATTCTCAGGGCAATTGTAGCGGCTCCTGTGCTGGGTTTGTGTGTGATTACTGCAATTACTATTACCAATACCCTGACGTTGCTATCTCATTACAACCATCAGTGTGTAGTGTGGGGTGTGCTGCTGCACAGCTGTGTGTTTGTGCACACGCATGTGTGTGTCTACACATCAGCATCCTTTTTAAACCCTCCTTCCTCTGGGTGATTTCCCTGCTGTTCTCGCAGGGTGGGTCTCTCATCTGAGTTTCAGAGATGACAACAACTATCTCTACTACCACTGCTGGTGAACATGTTTTAGAAGATCTTTACACATTAACTCTTACTTCATTCTCCTCCTAGCCCATTGAGGTAGGTATTGCTGTTCCCACTTATAAATGACAAAACCTGAGGCTAGAAATGTAAATTCACTTTCCCAGAGCTAGACATGAGTTAGGGCAGGTCCCAGAACTCTCATTAGCCTCAGAAAATAGAAGTCTTTCCACCAATTTTAGTACAGTCTCATTTCTGTAATTAAAAAATGTCCAATTTCATGTAGTATTTGAAGCTCCAAATTAATTTAAAGTGAAATGCTTCCCCATACAGGTTTGGTCTCTAAATACCATTTTCCACTAAAAGGAAGCAGGGCTCCTTGGAGAAATGACTGGTGTCAGATTTAGGGCAGGAAATGTACAAGATGAGCCTAAGACGTCTGGGCCTGAAGGCAAGGAAAGTATCAGGCCACAGAGTAACTTCAGAACAACACAGGACCCAACCTGAAGGTGCACCCACTTGCCAAAGATGAGACAATTTGAATATCTTAAAAAGAAATATGACAGCAGTCAAATATTAAAAAAAAAAAAACTCATGAGCTCATAAGTACTAAGTCAAACAAACAAACAAAACACCCAAACTTATTGGCTACGTTTGGAGGTTGCTAGGACACCCACACATTATTCTGAAAGTGGGTGTATAAAGGGGAAGTTCCAGCATCTATTCTGCCTTTCCTACACAGACTTCATTGCAGAGTAACCAAAAAGTCAATGGAGGAGAATTCTTTAATAGAAGAACCCAGCTAATTAATAGTGAAGTGATTATATTGTTAGAAAATCACAATTTTGCAACCCCCTAAAGAAATAGTGGAGCTTGACAGCGATAGTCAGTGGCTGTTAAAAACCATCAAGAGAAAAGCAAAGATCTAAGAGGCCCATCACGTGCATGGAAGGCGGGGGTCGTGTTTATACCCTAATTTGAATCAATCAACTGAAAAATTCATTTTTGAGTCAAGGGGGGAAATTGAACATGGACTGCCTATTAGATATTAGATATTACAGGAATATTATTAGTTTGGTTGGGTGTGATAATGGCATTGTGGTTTTTTTTTTAAATGTCCTTATCTGTTAGAGACACATACTGAAATGAAGTACATACCAGTAAAGCGATACAATGTCTGAGATTTGCTTTAAATCTTCTAGGAAAAACAGTGTTGGGGAAAAACAGATGAAACGCAAAAGGCAGAATACTGATAATTGTTAAAAGTGAGAGACGAGTGGACAGGGGTTCATTATTCTTTCTACTTTTGTGCATTTGTGAAGATTTCCATAGTAATTTTTTAAAAACTTTTATAAGGTTAAAGCTGCTCTCCAGCTTGGTTCTTCTTTGGGCTGGAAGGTTGCGAAGGGAAAAGAGGAATTCCCGTCTCTCCACGACTGCTCCTCCTCCTGCTTCGCGCCCATCCTTCCGGAGAGGGAAGGACAGGAACTCCCCACCCGACAGATGCCTTGTGATCTAAGGTCGGTGTCTTCCGGGCCTGGAAGGTGTCCACAGCTGCCTTTTCTTTGGTGTTGGGGCGAATTTTATTTTCTTTTTTAGGGACACTCCTTTGCTGGGGCTTTCCCATCCACAGGGTCCTTAACATGGGCAATGCCACCTCCAGCCGGCAGCTTGCTCTCTAGCCCCTGCCACCCCAGCCCACAGGCTCCAGATCTCCCGTCGCATACCTCCCAGACCCCCCCCCACAGACTCTCTGTTGCTGCCAACGTCCCTGCCTGTGGCCTTCTCAGACAAAGTGCCCCTCACGATGGCTTTGGGGGTTCCTTCTTCCATGTAGACCACACCTCATCCCAGCCCAATGGCCCAGCAACAGGACTGACTTCAGGGTCTCCTCGTTTGTCTCCTTTCCAAATTCTCCCAAGAGATACAAATAGGTACACTTGACTGAGGTGGCATCTGGGGTAGGGAGTGGGGACAATGGCAGACTCTGTCATTTCCTGGGGACTAGTGCCATTTCTTGGCTAAGGCTATCAATAAAGGAATATGCCCACCCCCTCCTGTCTGACCTTTCTCTGTCTTGTATGCAACAAGCTTCCCCATGCTAAATCCACCACTGTGTGCCTCTCTCAGAAGAGAGTGTGCTAAGGCATGTTGGTGTCTGCTACATCAGTCAGAATACCTGACTAAGAGTGACTTAAGCAGTGGGAATTTGTTATTACATATAATAAGCATAGGGGACAAGGGTTCCATGTTGATCTGGTGGTTTGATGATATCAGGTTCTGGGTCAGCTTCTCTGCTCTCTCTGCATCTTCCCCTCTTGGTCACAAGAGAGCTGCCACAGTTCCAAGCATCACATCCTTACACAATCATATACGAAGGCAGGAAGGAAAGGGTAAATCCTCTTCATGTGTCTCTATTTTTATCAGAATGGAAAATCTTTCCCAAAATTCCCCAACAGACTTTCCTTTACATCTCATTGGCCAGAAGGGGGCCACAAGTCCCAGCTCCCCAGTGCCCCAACCCACTCACTAGCTAAGGGGAATAGGATTACTGTGATTGGCTTAGACTCATCATGATTCAGCCTTCCTTCTTTCCTCAGTCAGCCAATCCTGGAACAAAATTGGGATTTTGCTAGCAAGGGAAAAGGAGAGAGTGGCTGTTGGTGGGCCACCACGTTGTCACCACAGACACCAAAGACAAACACTACCCACTTCTATCTCATGACACTGCCCAGGGCAAATTATAAGACAGTATTCTTCAGTCCTTCTTGCTTGAAATCAAACAGTCACACACGTGAGTGATTGAGGTGACAGGAACTAAGCTGAGTTCTCCAATGTAAAGAGGTTTGTTCTTGTGTCATGCCTCCTGGAGTCCCTGAACAGGCTGAATCAGAGTGGGAACCAAGTCAGGTACCACACCAGGACGTGTGACCAGAGCAGGCTCCATCCCACCCCACCCTGCCTGGGGGCTGGAGCGCCCTGGCCCCTCCGCTGGGCCATACTGCCAGCCTGGCTTTGCGTGTGCCTCAGCTTCCCCAGCTGGAAGCCTCGGTTTGTACAGCCAGGGAAGCAGAGGGGACACAGCTAAGGACTAACAAGCTGTGATTCAGTAACAAAACACACGTGGCACTTAGGGTGTGTACAGGAGAGAACAGGAAGTAGGAGGCAGGCGGGGATATAATGTGAGATCCACCAGAACAACGTGAGCGGTGTTGGAGTTCTTACGGCAAGTGGCAGATGCAGCTGCTACAATGGCCATGCGGAGAGATGTGCAAACTTCAACCCAGAGAGAAGTGAGAAGGAAAAGGCGAATGGAGGTAGAGAACAGGGAGAACAGGAGAATGGGGAGGAGAAAGAAAAGGGCCGTTTCCTCTGGTTTCACAGGTTAACTTTTAGAGATTGTACGTCTATTTCTGTTTTCTACTGGCTTCTGGTTTCTATTAATAGTTAACACTGAGGCAGGTTATGGTGTGGCTTGTTTTAATTAGTCTGACTATCCATGCTCTGGGCTTGGGAGTTAATTTAATTTTCACCACTGTAATAGGCTAATCAGATCCTCCTCTTGGGGAGTTTGACAGTGAAATACAAAGAGTTAGAAAACGGGGGAAGCAAAGTGAAAGAGAAGACAGGAGCAGAGAGCAGGAGGCAGCAGGAGCCTTTGGAAACAAGGTGGGGAGGAAGCAGCGGCCAAAAGGATCACCGGAAAAAGCAGCCACTCCCCGGTGGAGAGGGGGCGCTGGTGGCAGGCGGGCGGTGCTCACCCCACATGGAGGCAGCGGGACGGCTCCCGCACAGCCCTGTCCTGAGAGCTGCTTCGCATTCAGGAGGGAAAGCCTCCCTCTCTGTCCTCCTGCAGCCCTGACGTGCAACACGTCCCTCAACTCCTTGTTTCCTCACACATCCCTTTAGTGAACCCTCCTTACCTAAAGATACCAGATAAATAACTTTCTGGGCTCTAAAGAGCTCGGTACTTACTTCTCCATTTTGATCCTGAATCAATCAGAACGTATTCCCGACGGTGACATATGTTTCAGCTCTCTATTCATGAACGACATGCTCTCTGGGGCTTCGGCACGCGTGCATGGTGTGCCAGTGTGGCCAAAAGCGAAATTCACTCGCTAGTCCCCTCATCACACATGTATTTGGCATGCACCAGGCGCCAGGTGATGAGGTTCCGGAGATGAGTGATATGGCATGAAAGCGTGACAGCTCTGTCCAGAATATTTTGCACCTCAAGAAAGAGCATGGAAATACTGAAAATAAAGATGAGTGAACTATGGAGGAAGAAAGATTAAAAAGATGTTCACTGGCTTAAAGGAAGAAGAAAGGAAAAAGGAACACAAACCCATCCATCTCCCGGTGGGAACAGGAAAGCAATGCAGGGACCATCCAGATGTGCACGGTGGGTCCCCTCCGGCAGACAACAGCACCCGTCCATCCATCAGTGCCAGGGGCCTGTCCTTGGGACAACATGAAACTCTCCTGCCAGCACTTCCAATGCAGAGCCCCCCAGCCCTGGCGTTTCATTATCCAGAGGCCAACCTGGGGCCCCACGCCGTCTGCCCTGGGGGTGGAAAGATGCAGCAGCAGGTCAAGGCCCACGCCCTCAGCACTGGCTGCTGTGTGTTTGGCTTTTAAAATTAAAAAATAATACATGTGTGTGAAGCCAAGTGTGACTGTAACAGTGTTATAAATGATTCATCCACAAGAGCCATCTAGATGTGTGAGCTTTTGTGCGCCAGGGCTGCAGGTGTGATCCAAGGAAAGGAAATGGGACTTCCATGCCGGACGCCAGGCCAGGCCTCTCCTAGAAAGAGAGCTGGTGCCAGAGCTGTCACCGGCTACGTTTCCTACCATCAAGGAAAGGGATACGCGCAGCTAACTGGCTGGCTGATCCGAGGCATGCTGAGCTCCCTGCACTTCACGTACATGATTTGCCTTTTGGAAAGTGGCATCATGCAGAAGTCCAACTAGTTTGTGCACTCTCTCAGAATCCTTCAAACCTGGACATGAGAAATGTGCTCTAAGTGCACTTTTAAAAAGGAGTCAAGAATGATTTCTCTTACCTATT
The DNA here is from genome assembly GCA_023783475.1 of Daubentonia madagascariensis. Classification (NCBI taxonomy): domain Eukaryota; kingdom Metazoa; phylum Chordata; class Mammalia; order Primates; family Daubentoniidae; genus Daubentonia; species Daubentonia madagascariensis. The sequence goes on along the minus strand of JAKFHU010000379.1, from coordinate 945,270 downwards.
GCAGTAGTTGGGCTTCACACCCAAAGAATCGCTCTGTGCTGACATTCACTATTCACACATCACTGCCTGGACTCTTCACCCTGCATGGAACTGCGCAGAGGTGATGGCGACCACGGAACACTTTGTGAAATGCTTCATCCCACAACTCCTTCAACAACCCTGCTCTTAGTACAAGTGAGGACAGTTACCCCAGCCTGAGCCTACCCGCCAGGACACGTGGGCCCAGGATGGCAAACTCCCAGCAAGAGACAAAGCCTTGACTTTCGACCCATAAGCCTAGGGCCTTGAAAGAAATTAAGCCAATAATCTGAATAAAACAAAATAAAACAAAAAAGTAAAGCTTTTGGATAAAGACTTTATGAAATTTTTTTGACTCTCCATGCTGACAAAATTCTCACGACTGGCTGAGTTACTGCAGCCTTAGACTGTATAGCTTGGCTTCACTTCCTTCCAGAACATACCATGCATGTGGAGAGGAGTGCTTCGTATGGGGAAATTGGCCCAGTCCTGTTCTCCCTTGTATTTCATATATTGACGCCCAGGACACGTCTTTCTGTCAGACAGAAACAGCCACTGGTCTGCAGGGACAAGAGCCCCCTTTTCCTCCCTGGAAGCTCTGACGTGATGGCCGTGAGTGCCCCACACAGCCAGAGCCATGTCCCCACGGGGCGGGGGGACCCATCATCTGGATAATAAATGGAGAAAGGAAAAACCTCACCCACAACTCGCACAACAGGTCTCCCAACTATTGCTTTAAAAAGAGCGCTGTGTTCACCTAGTTGGAACTGTGGTTACAGCACCCCCGCCCGTGCCTGGGGCAGTGCTTGCCCCCAGCAGGGACTCAACACTGCATGGCCGTTGTTCATCTGCAATGGCTGTCCTGGGTCACTTTACCTGCACCAGCCCCTCTAAGTGAGACCACCTGTGCTGGGGGCAGGGCGAGTGTCTCAGCACCCCGGGACGTGCAGGTCTTATGGGCTGAGCTTCCAGACCTGGCCCCGGCAGCAGGACCTCCACAGAGGCCCAACTAGCATCTCCTCCTTTATTTCTACTTTCAAATGGTGAGACATTGAGAATAAATAAAGTCCCTCTCTGGCTTGAAATCTTTTAGTAATTCCTCCTTTTTCTGAGGGTGACCAAGTCTGAAATCCTTGACCGGGTCTACCTACCCCTGGTGGCGTGGCCCTTGGCTCTCAGTCCGAGATCATCGTCCCCAGTAACACCAGCTGGCACAGAGCAGACGGGTGATGACTGCTGGGAGGGATGGTGAGTGAGGAGGGGACGCTCCTTCACTGGGAAGGCCCCGTTCCCACCCACGGGTCGGGGACGAATGAATGGTAAAGAGCCTTCACTGATGATTCATTTCATTCCATCCCGCGCTCTACAAAGATACAGTCATTTTAGGAATTCTTCTCACAAAATTGTATCAGTTTTACCATATTAACTGTATTTTGATATTAGTCTGTTTCATGAAAGATGAATGTTCTCAAAAACTTCCCACCAGAAAAGTGCCCCGGTGTGGACAGCTTTGTGTTCAGCCTTTTAAATAAGCCACTTCTTTAAAATCAATAATTCCCACATACTGAGCATCATGATGTAGATTCTCTGACAGAGACTAAGAACTAGGCCTGTTGTCACTTGCTTTGTTTTAGGTTTTTGTTGCAAGGCCACCGCCCACATGGACTATCGAGGGGCATATTTTGGAGCTCCTGGTTCTGTGGAGAAGGTAAGGTCACCAGTGGTGACCACCAGGGAGCCCTGGCCACCAGCCAGGCCCCGGCAGAGGCAGCACCTCACCAACAGGGTGAAAGCTCTGGCATCGTCTATGCCCTGCTGACCGGCAGGTGACCTCGTGCAGGGACATCCCCTCCTTCGTAAACAAAGGGCTGTTAACAGTGCCTATCTCCGGGGCGGTTACCAGGATCAAGGGTCAGGACGTGCCAAGTGCCTGGCCTGTGCAAAAGCCTTCCACAGGGGTCAGTTGCTACTGCTCAGCACACATCCTAGCGCATCCTCACAGCAAACTGACGGCGGATGTGCGGCGTGAGCGCCGCGTGCACGTGCTCATTTGCTGACTTACAATTCCCGCTGCACGGAGGAAAACACTGATGGGGGTGGGGTGGAACGGGAGGCTAAAAGACACCTGCGGGAAGTCACCCTGGGCAAGGGCAGGATCCTCACGCTGATGGATTTGCCCTTCAAGCCCGGGCAGTCCCTCACGACGGTGTCTGCAAGGAGGAGAGGAGACAGCGCAGCTCCGTGTCCCCACACCAGGATCGCCTCCACCCACGGAGAGGCGGGGCGGGCGGGGAGACGCCGGGAGCAGCCGCGCCTTGGCCTCCCCCAGCGCCCGGCGGTGCTTTTCTCCCAGCACCGCCAGAAACCAGCGCCAGCCAGGGCGGCGGGGCCGCATTTTAGCACCGCCTGAGCGCTGTGAGACTTTGGGAACGTCGCCTCATCTTTCTGAGCTTCAGATTCGTTAACTGTTAAATGAGAAAAATGCTTCCTGCTATACATAACCTACGGATTACAGTAAAGATCGACGAGATGATAAATGGTCCTTATAAATTTTTAAGGATTACACAAAAGAAGTCTTTGGGGTTTCGTGGGAGTGTTTTGGTCCAGCGGTCTCTCTGGGCTAGTGGGACAAGCACGGCTTGTCTGGTTGCCACGTGGCAGCCACAGGACCTTGGTTCGTGCTGGGAACCTCTCAGACTCTCCGCACGTGGACCTGGGAGTCCGCACGCCCCTCCCTGGGTTATCACAGAGGGTTAGACGAGAAGGGTGTGAGGAGCTCCATAAACCTAAAGCCCCACCCAAACGTGCGCTGTTACTATTCCCTGGGGGGGTGGGGGTTAAGTCGCTTCACTGTGTGCCCGCAGGGCAGGAGGGAGGACTGGACCTATCCGGAGGTCTCACGTGATGTCCAATTCTGTCTCAGACTCGCGCTCTTCGCGCACGGTACTGACGCGGGCGCAGCAGAGTAGGAGCCCGGGTGGCCAGACCGCAGCGCTCCGCAGGGGACTGGCGCCGGCTGCCGCAGGCCTCCCCAGCGCACCTGCACGTGATCAGGCACACAGCTCTGACTTCCTGGGAGCAATGTCAGAGGGAAAATGTATGACTGATAAAATATTTCTGGAATACTGATCTGCAAATTTTGATATAAAATAATATTTAGGAAATAGTCTAGGCTTTTGGTTGAAAGTGAAACATGAGGGTCATAAATAAATCATCGAGCTCATTAGGCAAGCCATAGTCCTTGTGCCGCAGCAAATAGTCTAGAGCTCTGGGCTCCATCCATCACGTTACTCTGTGACTATCCTGAAGCAAGCAGTGAGTCCCTTTTGTGGGAGTGATGACTAAAGAAGACATTTATAACTAGGAAGTGCAGAAGTCCATCCATGCTGCCAGCACTTAAAGAAACGCTGGGTGCACAAAAACTTAGAGAGTGGTGTTTGGACTTCCCCCCAGTAGCTATGGCATGGGATGAAAACTATATTTGGGAAACGTACCATGTTGTAGCAGGTTGGGTCCCACATTTACGCCTTCCCCCAAATAAGCAGAGAAAAAGGCCTCTGCTTTCTCCAAACCTGGACTGTGGTCCTCAGGAGCAGCTGTCACTGCACAGAGGGAGCTGGATACAGAATGTCCTGGGATTCGGTGAATCCAGGCTGATGGAATCATGCTGGCATTGCATGATTCCTTTAGGTACGTGCTCAGTCTCTTAAGGTGAAATGCTGGGTCTCCCAGAGACAGTCCCCCTCCTCCTGCTCTTCTACAAGACAGAGGTGGAAGGTGGCTGATGACATGGTGTTGGGGAACCTCATCTCACCTGGTGTCTTCTGGATACTCCCTGGTAGTGACTGCAGAGCACCTGACCCCAGATTTGCTGGGGAACGACTGGGCCTATCTGGATTTGGGAGGGGACACCCTCTGCAGGAGTCCTTGTGACTGCCCCAGCACTAGGTTTCTGTCGTGGGTGGGTTCTCCCCAGGTTATGGGGACACGTCTTGGTCCCCACACAACCCAGCCGAGGGGCCAGCACTCCCAAAGGGGCTGTGGGCAGTCGCCTCATGCCACGCCATAAGGGATCACATTGAGACTAGCAATAATTACAAAGATACCTGCTGTTTATTGTCCTGGGTTTTGCCACCCTGAGGAACTAACCCTGAGGCCATTGGCTTTTCTCTGACTTACATTCTAAACATCACAGTAACTTTATATTTTTAAAGTAGATGAGTTCCCAGACCAAAATAGCTGAAATGGCCAAAGCTTGAACAATTCGAACAACAAAGTAACACGGTATTAATTTATAGTCCAAAATATAAAGTAAAAATTCATGAGTTCTTACTGATGTCAGTAAATGAATGAATAAATAAGTGGAAGGGATGAGACAAATATTCCTTGCATAGAATGCCAAATAATTTATGTAAATACTCCCCTTTCAAGGAAGTGGAATTTAACTCCCCACCGCTTAGGCATGGGCTGAGTTTAGTGACTTACTTCCAAAGAGTAGAATATGGAAAGGAGGGAAAAAGCAACTCAACCGTAGAGAAATCTGACAAACACTACCTGAGCCAGCGGACCAAGGTCAACATCAACAGTGCTAAGTCATGTTGATAACATGTACCACTGATATGATGTGATGAGAAGGGCACTTCATCTCTGTGGTCTTCCTCCCAAGAGCACACAACTCCAGTCTAATCATGGGAAAACCACTGGACACATCCCAGTACAGGGCCATTCTACCAAATATCTGTCCAGTACTTCTCAAAACTATCAAGGTCGTGAAAACCAAGGAAAGACTGAAAAGTCATCATAGCCAAGGAGTTTAAGGAGACATGATTCCTGGATGAGATCCTGGAAAAAAAGCAGTAGGGAAAAACTACTGAAATCTGAACAAAGCATACAGTTTAGTTAATAGTAGTGGATCAATGTTAGTTCTTTAGTTGTGACAAATGTGCCATAGTAAGGTAAGATGTTAACAGTAGGAGAAATAGTAGTTTAACAGTATGGAATGAAGTCAGCCCTCCGTATCTGTATGTTCTGCATCCTCAAATTCAACAAACCGTTGGTCAAAAATGCTCCAAAAAAATTGAAAAGTAATGATACTGTGAGGGAAAAATAGAAATTCACTAAAAACCTTTTACCCTGAAATGGACAAGCTATAACCCTATGTATGTTAAGTGCTTAATCTGCTTCTGTAGGACTGCTTGTCAGCCACACCTGCAGGAATGTTTGTGAAACTGATGTTATAAAGAAAGAAACTGAAATTGAATAAGGCCTGCAGCTCATGCTCCTGTAAACAGCTCCCCTTGCAGCAGCTACCTTGTAAGTTACAGTAACTTCCCTATGTGTGCACTTTCTGGTGTAAGCCGCTCTGTACCCCCCCCTTGCTCTTGAAGTATAAAAGACAAGTCCCCCTGACCGGGGGTGCTCAGATTTTGGCGGAAGATCCCCTCTGAGCCCGCCAGTGTTAATAAACCTGATCTCTCTGCATCCTCGTGTACCTCTCGGTGTTTCCTTCGGCAATGTGACTTCGGTTTTTGCTGTTACAATACAACAACAAAAAATTTTTTAAATATAGTAAAACAACTATTTACCTAACATTACATCATATTAGGTTTTATAAGTAATCTAGAGATGATTTAAAGTATGCAGGAGGACATGCATAGGTTATGTGCAATTAAAACACCATTTTATATCAGGGACTAGAGCATCTGCAGATTTTCGTATCCTGGAGGGGTCCTGGAACCAATCCCCCTTGACTACTGAGGAACAACTGTATGTGGAATTCTCAGAGCCATTTTTGCAACTATTTTGTAAATTTATGACTATTCCAAGACTTAAAGTTTATCTAAAGAGTCAGATGTGTCTAAGCCAAAACAATTTTAAGTGATTTATACAAGACTAAGGAATAGAAAACTGAAAAACAAAAAGTCTAAGCTAACAACACCTGGACGCTGCTACTTAAAGGAGCAGTTAGGAGGACACAAATTGAATCAAAAGCAGATAATGACTTTACCAAATTGTATTTACCTCAGATTTGGGATTTAGGATTTTGAAATTATCAGTGACTGTACAGACCATACATGGAGTAATTAATTACAAAAGATTAACTAGACTATGATTCAATTTAAATTTGGAGTTTCAAATTTTGCTCCCTTTTCTTCTGGGTAATCCCAGTTGAACATGTCTCTGAGCTGCAAATTGCATTAGCAATGACAGCAAAGGAATTTGAATCAGAATGTCGTCCTGTGGTGTGATGACTGTGTTCACGAGAGGATGACAATGAATCCGTGCATTCTGGTGGCCTGATGAAACAACCCACCAGCAGCAGCAACTTACCCTAGGTGAGGGGAGGCTGCAGGGGGGGCTGGAGTTTTAGAACTTTAACTCCAAACGTGCTGGTAAGGATGATGCTGGCGATGCCGGCGGGGGAGCGGCAGCATTTTCCCACCGCTGTTTCTCAGTGGAGATGGTACTTGGAGGCTCACTCGGCCATGGCAACGGGGCTGTCGGCTTCCAGTCATGCCGCCACTTGAGTGGCAGCTCAGTGGGAAACCCAGATGAGCACAATGAGGCCCGCTCCTCAAGGCCGACTCTGTAATAAACGTAGCTCTTTTCCCAGGCCAAGGGTGCTGTGAAAATGGCGCTTATTTCCTGCATCCCACTGTTGCAGTTCCCATCGCTGTCTTGTTCCATCAGCCAGCATTCATATGCTGGAAGTGGGGACAGCATGGTTCGGAGACTGCATTTGATTTTGTCTTCCTAAGAAAGGACTCTTGAGGAGGACAAAGGTTCCTTTCACCACATCTAGTGAAGCACTTGAGAGGGAGGCTGGTAGGGAGAAGGTTACATACGCAGTGAGGGGTTTAGATTTTATTCCAAGTGCGCTGGAAAGTCATTGGAAGGTGCAGCCATTCAAGGACAGCGTGTGCTGGGGAATTTAAGAGATCTGCCTGGAACTGGGCTAATGTTTAGTGGCTCTGCCATCACCCTCATACATTTTAATGACATGGTAGAATATTGGGATCAAAAGAAACAATTTCCTAAAGTGTTGGTCTCCTGAAGGGGTTTTCCCTACAAGCAGCCGTTTTTATAGGATCCTACCATAAGATGGAATTGGGTTTTAATTCAGGAAGGGGACCTTGGAACTCTGGGCCATCAGGCAGCACTGTTTTATTCAATTGATGCATGAATGTTTATTTGGAGCTAGCAACATGCTAGGCACTGTGCCGAGTTCCAGGAGTCATGATGAGAAAGACTCAGCACCTGCCCTTAAGCCACATACAACCCAGTAAACAAGCACTGGCTAGGAAAGATCAGCTCCAATTTCATCCAGTTTTTATAAGTTTTATAAACTCATGCTAAATTTAAACATCTTAAAGAGTGATACCTACATTTTCTTCTGTATTGACATCCTGCAGCTGTTTATGTTTTGCTGCCTCCTTCAGTCGTCTGTAAAGTGTGTGTATGTGATTTAAGAACAACCTTTTCCTGCTGACATTAATGAATTTACCAAGGTCAGCAGCCAAAAAGTTGGGACATTGACAAAGTTGGATTTGAGCGCCTCCCGTTCAACTTTCTATATCCTTTCTGCTCTCTTTAGAATTCCAGAATCTCTCATTGTCTCTCCCTGCTCCATCCTCTCAGGAAGGAATCTAAAACTTATCCACACTGAGGTTTAAGGGACTGATGAAGCTCAAAGGGTGTTTTAATGGGGATAAAGTTGCTTTTTTAGTTTTAGCCTCAGCTTCACTAAATTCCACTGTAGATGGTTAATATATGTCGAATAAAAGAGTAAATGAATACACTTAAGCAAAAAAATTAAATAAATAAAACAAATAAAATAAGATGTATTGGCCAGAGCAAAAGGGGAAGTAGAGTTAGGCAGTAGCACTGCATTACTCCAAATAAGTTCATTAAGCAATCAACAAAGGCAAAGAAAGGATATTATAATAGCAAAACATGTAGAGATGGTGTGCTCTCAGAAATAAGCATTATCTGTCCCAAGGGAAGATAGTTAGCAACCTGATCCCCACATGTATGTACTCACTACACTCATATGTACTTTATGCATTTTGTCAAGACTGGAGAAACTTTATCTTGGCCTGAGGCCAGGAGTGGCCCACAGACTACCTGGTGTCTGAAGCTGCTGGGCCAGAAGAAGCCCTCTCTCTTTAGCTGGGAGGATAGGAAGTGTGATATGAAGCAACGGAATTTTGCATCCTATGTGTGTGTCGCTCTTTCCTCGGAAGCTGAGGCCCCGGATCTGCAACATCTGCTGCTATACAAGGTAAGGACTGTCAAGCTCAATCTCCGTGATGCCTTTGCTCAGAAAAAGGGCAGCACCTCACTCCACTTTCTTCTTCCATCCAATTCCACTGCCTCATGTATGCATTTCCTTCCAGTGACTAATACATTCCTGATTTCTTTTTCCAAAAAGGAACACTTAAAGGTCTTAAATTATTCAACTTGCACCAATGGATATTGACTCCTTAGATAATTCTTTTTTCAAGCTACCCTTTAAACAGCACAAAGACTCTGTGCCGTATGTTTGTTATCCACCCCCCACACACGTACCTGCTTTATCTAAGTGACTCTTACCTTTAAGATGAGTTTTAAGTACAGCTGCTTCCTCACCCTCCAAACTTCTCTGTGGGTTGGTATCGTGTGACAGCCTTCACAGAGTGAGGAAGAAGACAAAACCACGATTGATTGGGAATCATATTTTCTTAATGAAGAAGGCTCTGGTTCCACTTCTGAATTCCGACAGACTATTTGTTTCGGACCAAGAAAGGAAATGTAGCAGTTTGCTGGTGCAGAAGCAAGCTAACAATTTTTAGATACTTATCTTGCATTCAGCCACTTTACTGATTCTTTATCAAATGGAATGCTTTCCCAGTTGAGTATCTGGTGGTTTATTTAAGTACCCAACAATATTGGCTGTAATTTTTCTTCTTCTTTTAAATAATTATGTCTTTTATTTCTATTTGATATCTAATTGCATTGCCCAGAACTTCCAGGAAGTGATAAATAATAACAGTGATGGCAAATATCCTTGGATTTTTCTCCCAGTTTTAATGGAAATACTCTGGGTTTCACATTTAAGTTAGCTGTGTTTCATAAAGTTATGTATTTTATCCCAACTGTGCACCTTCATATCCCTAGTGTTTTAAGGTTAGTTCTCATCCCGATAGGGAAAAAGCCCTACATTTCATAAATATCTCTTCAAGATGAGATAAATTTTTCCTTTTTGAGTTATTGATTTGCTCTATTAATACATTTTAATATAGTTATTCCTATATTCCTGTAATAAATCCTACATGATCATAGTAAATTATCCTTTAAATGTACTGTTAAATTTAATTTGCTGGTATTTTATGTAAGATTTCACCTCTATGTTAAAAGGTGAGGCTGGTCTCACAGTTTTCTGTTCTGGAATTTTGTGGAAATAAATCTTTATCAAAATTTTAAAATTTATTTTTTATTGTTGGTCTGTTGAAGTTTCCCATTTTGTCCAATTAATACAATTTTTTCATTTATTAGCATTTATTGTGTGTTATAATCTTTTAAAACTTCCCTATACATAGTTATTCCTTCCTTCATTGAACAAATATTGATTGTATTTGACTTTATAGATTCAATTCATAATAAGCTGTCTGCCATGGAGACTATTCAAACTTTAAAGATTTAGTCACTGTGTCTAGCACTGATTTAGCTGCTGGCAACATAGTCGTGAACATGACTGGAAAAGTCCTATTCTGCTGGAGCTCACATCCTAGTGGGAGGAACCAGAGATGAAGTAAACAAATTGATTGCAGGCAGTGGAGATGGGCGAGCTGAGATTCCAAGGGAAGCAGGCTTGCCAAGGCCAGGGCCCAGCACTCCCTGGCTGGGAGAATAGCAGGTGCCAAGGCTCCAAAGCCAGGATGAGCCTGGCAGGTTAAAGAACAAAAGAGAAGGGCAGGAAGGAAAGGAAGGCAGGCAATGATGAAGGAGACCAGAGAGATGGGCACAGGTGAAATCACAAGGTCTGCAGGCCCTCGTCAGGAGGTTGGATGTGTTCCAAGGGCAACAGGAAGATACCGGAGGATTTTATGCAAGGAGTGACGTGATCCAATGTACACTACATGATCAGTCTGGCCGTTACATGGAGTGTTGGGGCAGTGTCTTAGTCTGTTTGCACTGCTATGACTAAACACCTAGACTGGCTAATTTATAAACAACAGAAATTTATTGTTTATGGTTCTGGAGGCTAAATATGTCTAAAATCAAGGTGCCAGCAGACTCAGTGTCTGGGGAGGGCTCATTCCTCCTAAGTGGAGTGTTTTATGTGTGCTCACATGGTGGAAGGGGCAAGGGGGCTCCCTTGAACCTCTTCTATAAGGGCACTAATCCCATTCATGAGGGTGGAGTGACTCAATCACTTCCCAAAAGCCCCTGCCTCTTGATACTATCATGTCGGTATTAGATTCCAAGATATGAATTTTGGGGTGACAGCAACATTGAGACTATAGCAAGCTGGGAACAAGAGTGGCAGCTGGGAGACTGGGAGTTAGGGAGTTCTGTGGCCGCCCAGGCAAGGGTTGAAGGTGTTGCCATGTTCTTTTGCTCATTTTGTTTCACGTGTCTTATTCACCCTTGAGTAGATATTCTGAAAGTTTGCCTACTTGATTACTTTTTGTCTCTTGGGTTTCTTACTCTTCTGATGTTTTCTTTTTGATAATTCATTAATGGTGTTTTTACCTCTATGATTGCTTTCTTTTTTTTTCTTTTTGTTACTTTTGCTCATTTCTGATTCTTAGGCTTAGCTCATTTATTTGTTGGTTTCTTTAAAAACAAAAACACTGACAGATTTTAGTATATCCCATAAATATGGTAGGCAGCCAAACCTTAGCTTCACCAGACATTGCCAGTTTGGGTACTAATGACATTGTATCAATGACCCAAATTTCACTGCGTCAAGGTCGCACGCCGACAATTGTCATTTTCTTAAACCCTCTTATGTTTGAGGAACTTCCCACTACATAAAGCAGAACGTGTCTAGCTTATATTAAATGAAAAGGGGAGCAGATACTTTCCCTGCTCCCCTTGTGCTACGACAGGGGTCCGAGACCCAAAGTTAGAATCCAGTGACAGAAGAGCAAGCGGTCACGCAGAGCCCTCCTGGAATACCGGGTAGCAAGCACCACGGCCACATATTGTGGCAGAGGAGCTTGTGGCACCCGGAAGCCCATAGCAGCAAAAGTGAAAGGGGAATGAGCAGACGCACCACGTGTTCTAAGTGAAGCAGATAAGGGGAGGATGAACACTGGCCATTGGCGGCGGCGACAGGGAGGCGGTGGGAGGGGAAGCAGAGGCCGCGCTTTCTGATGGCATCCGTGCTCCCGGGGAACAGGGCCGGCAGGAGGCCCGGGCGGATGTCGGAGCGTGAGGAGAGAAGGTGTGTGGACACAAGTTGAGAGGGAGACTATCAGCTACAGAGGCAGGCACCTCTTTGAGATTTCTTGAACATTTGCAAACTTCCCCAACATTTAAAAATTTTTGTAGCAGTAAATCCCCGTAAGTATCGGTTTCAGAGACTGCGAGAATAAAAGGCGGATAAACTACACCCTACTCTAGAGCCAATCCTAGGGGAAAGAACCCCACTACAGTAGCTGGAAAGCTTCCCCTGGGTCCCCAGGGTCTGTGCAGGGAGACTCAGGATTGCTCAGAAGACGCACACACTGAGCCGGTGGCCAAAAAGGGCCGAGCGGCCGTGGCCCGCAGGGACTGTGTGCTTCTCACATTATGTGGCCTTATCTTTCATGAGGAAAATTGCACTTATTAATAAAATGTTTGGATATCGCTTCTACTCCAAGAAAACACGAAATGGTGGATGACACCGGTGCAGCGGGAGGGCGGGGAGACCCGGGGTACCCTGGAATGGGAAGAGGGGGGCAAGGCTGAGGACAAGAAGTGGATGCCCAGCACAGAGCTGGGCTGCCTGGTCAAGGACGTGAAGATCACGTCCCTGGAGGATATCTGTCTCTTCTCCCTGCCCCCATCAAGGAGTCTAAGATCATTGATTTTTTTCCTAGGGGCGCCTCTCAAGGATGAGGTTTTGCGGATTCCGCAGGTACAGAAGCAGACTGGTGCTGGCCAGCGGACCAGGTTCAAGGCATTTGTTGCCATCGGGGACTACAATGGCCACATCGGTCTGGGTGTTAAGTGCTCCCAGGAGGAGGCCACTGCCATCTGAGGGGCCATCGTCCTGGCCAAGCTCTCCATTGTCCCTGTGCAGAGAGGCTACTTGGGGAGAAAAGATTGCCAAGCCCCACACCTGTCCTTGCAAGGTGACAGGCCACTGTGGCTCTGTGCTGGCACAGTCCCTGTGCCCAAGAAGCTGCTGCTGATGGCTGGTATCCATGACTGCTACACCTCAGCCCACTTTTGATACCATCTCCAAGACCTGTAGCTATCTGACCCCTGACCTCTGGAAAGAGACAGGATTCACCAAGTCTGCCTACCAGGAATTCACTGACCATCTTGTTGAGACCCGCACTAGAGTCTCTGTGCAGAGGACCCAGGCTCCAGCTGTGGCTACAACATAGTGTTTTTATACAAGAAAAACGAAATGAATTAAGCCTATTAAAAAAAAGTTTGGATTTCACTGATGCAGATCTCCAATACATCTTTTGTTTCTGCTCCAATATATCTCTTTAATTGCAAAAATCTAGTGGAGGCAATTTCACACACTCACTTTGCTTTTACTGAATAAAACATGCCTCCTCCCCCCGATGAGGAAACATTTTTTGTGTTCTCCGTCAGGGTCCTCCACTTTCCTCTGTGGTTTAAATGCTTATCTTTGGATGCACTCCTATTCTATGGGTGAGTTGGAAGAAGTACATAAATATTTGAAATGGCTAAAAGCAGGCTTTCCCTGTCAAAACAACCATACTTTACCACCAAAAGTGAATCCCAGACCTTAAAAGCCTTCCTTTTTAGGCTGTATGCCCCAGACAACACTTCCAACCTTATCTTTGAGCTTTCTGATTACTGACTTTCACTTTTAAAAGAGTAAGAGATTCTCCATACATGCTTCCTACTATGTTAAGTCTCCATGGCAGACAACAAATTATAAACGGAATCTACAAAGATTGAATTAAAATTATAATTATAAATTGTTAATTTAATTATAATTATATAATCTTATCAAATTATAAACATAAATTATACATTAAATTATAAATCAAATCTATAAACTGAAATCTACAAAAATTATAAATTGAATGCCAAATACCACAATCCTAAATTAAAGGGTTTTTACTCTATTACTATTTACAAAAGGATATTTGACTAGCTAGCCCTCATTTATTTTCCTGTCAAAGTTAAACATGAGTTGTATACCTATGAAGAAATAGACACAACCGGTCCATATTCCAATAGTGAAATGCCAGTTTGATTTTGGATGGGAAGCTACACCATTGAGTGGGAGTGATGTTTTTACTGGCTGCGTTTGAGCCCTGGAATAGGACTCTAAGATAATCCTCTAACTAGCTTATTCCTATCTATTTTCCAAACACAGTAGTAAAACCATTGTGGAGAACAACCTAACATTCTACAGGTCAACCTCTGAGACCATAAATAAGTAGAAGATGACAAAAATAGATGATTCAGATAAATAAGAACAAATTCTTTACAGCTTTTATTTTAACAGGGCCCATATGCACTCATATCAAGGGACAGAAGCCAAAAGAGACAGCCTTTCATAAGTAAGGTGGCCAGTGGGGCTGAACGTGGTTTAATTGTAGACTCACACAGAAGGTTAGCCTACTATGGAGTTTTCTTTTTCATAGTTACCAAAGCCAACCTGATAAAGTCACTTCTGTCATTATTGTGGCTCCTTTTTTTGGGAAAACAAAAGGGGTGCTTATTTCCCTTTATTTCACGTTGCAGACCCTCTTCTTCCCAAATCCTCCCTTTCTTGACTTCCTGCATCCACTCATCCCCTCAACAGATCTTCACCCAGCGTCCACCGTGCCCTTGGCTCTCCCACACGAGTGTCCCCGTCTTCATGAAGCATGTGCTGGATGTCTGCAGTTTAAAAGGTTCTTTCTGCACCTATGTTGAGACTGGACTAGAAGGGTGGGCCAGAGGACGGGCGCACGGAAGCCAGTGTCTGCTCCGCCTGCCCGAGGGCCTTTCCACGTGAGGACCGACTCCTCAGCCCTGTCCCGTCTTTGCTCCCCCCCCACCTTCTCCGTGAGGCCCCCGCATCACTCTGTGCGCCCACAGCCTTCCCCTCCTCCTAAGCCCCACTAGCCTCACTGCTTTCCCAGCACATGTCAGTTTCTACCCTAAAATACAACTTACCTTTGAAAGTTCCGGTTCATCCCCAGCAGCTTTTGCAGTCTCCTTAGTGTCTCCTGTCCTGCCCACACCTTATCTGCTCCCTCACATGTCATGCTCAGCTCTTTTCAACATGACTTAGTGTCTGCTCTAGATCAGATGCCGAGGACACAAAGATGAAATGAGCCTTGGTCGCTGTCCTCCAGTAGCTTCACATGCAACGGAGGCGGCAGACATGTAAACATTCCACCCGGGCCTATGCTATGTGCTGTGCTAGAGACGTGCACAGATGGGTTTGCATTCCCAGGAGACGGCATGCGGACCATGCAGCCCTGCCTGGGAGTTGGGGATGTCCTCCTGTTGAGCATGAACTCGTGGAGGAGAGTAGAACATGGGTTACACTGGCAGAGCCCCCACACCCAGCAGGTATCCTCAAGTCCCCACACACATGGTCCCTGGTGGCTGGCCTCCCAATAACGTCCCAGAGCCCTGGGAACAAACCTGGAGCCCCTGCACACCTGCCTCTCCTCCTGTCTGTGCTGCTCTCAGTGGTGAGGGAGGCACTTCTGTCTTTATCGTGATGCCCTTTTGGGGAAGACAAAATTAAATAATAAAACTATGGTAATATAACTTTTAACATACGAATGCTCTCTTAATAGAAAAAGAAAGAAAACAGTGATAGGAAGTTAAACAGTGGGATGCAGGAAAGAGGGGCACTTCCGTGGCCCTTTCCTTGAAGGCCTGGGAAGAGAGCTGCATTTCACTGATGCTAGATAACAAGTATAGGTGTTGTCTCCTCTTGTACGTCCATGAGTCACCAACCTGCTGGGCACAGACCTCTTTTCTGGCCCCAGACTCTTGAATCCAGCTTCTTAATAACCATCTCCACCCTGCTTTCCCACGGTGTGCTCAGTTCTTCACATGAAAAGAGGAACCCACGATCTCCCGCACGTACACCCCACTCTTGTGACTTTACATCTAGACTTGGGTAATGATGCCGCCATCCCAGTCAGCAGTCTGAGAGACAACAGCAATCCCTACTTCTGCTCCACCCTCACACTGAATTGGTCCTCAGGACCTTTTGATTTCTCCTACAACCCTCTCCATGCCCTCCCCTACTTGTCATCCTGGCACTCAGTGTTCTGCTTTGGTGTTTTTATCGTCTTTGGTGCCTGCAGTCCAGACTGGGTCTCTCTCCCCTCCCTCCCAAAAGCAGAGCTTCAGTAGAACCTGCGAGCAGGTAGCTGATTTGGGAACTGCTCAAGGCAGCAGGAATGAAGAAGCCAGGAGAATGACGGGAGGGGCAAAACCCAGCATAAGTGTGAGCTACTAAGATCACCTCTGTGTGCAAGTGCAGCCTGATGCCACCCGGGACTTTCTCAGGCACATGCAGATTGCCTTTTGGAATTGTTCACTGCAGATGGACCAGGAAAAGCATTCATCCACTGGCTTCCTCCCTCCCTGTGTAAGGGGAGCCCCCACCTGCAAGGTTTAAATCTCCTGCACTTCTGAGCTGGGAGGTTCTGAGCCAGGCAGTTCGGAGCTGGGCATGCCCTACCTAGAGTCAGTGGCTCTGGAAAACAGCTGGAGCACAGAGCAGATGGTGTAAAGTGCACTCTAGAGACAAAAGCTTCAGTGCCAGGTGCGTGAAAGCCATGTGGAAGTGCTCGCCACCCCAGGTGAGGTGACGGTGTGCAGAGCAAGGCATCAGAGGCATCCAACACCCGCTCAATCCAATCCGCCCTCCTTCCAGCATGTCCTTCTAAAATATAAATCTGATTATGTAACCTCCTGCTTAAAATCCTTCAGCTCGCCGAGGCTTACAGCACAGCACCCATACCCAGTAGAATGAAGTCTGCAGGATCTGGCCACTGCCGCCTTCTGACCTTGTCTCCCACCCGCTGGTCCCCACTGATGCCATGTCAGAGCACCTGCAGCACCCTGGACTGGTCATGACTCTCTCGTTCCTTTGTGTTTGTTCATCTCTCTATCTTGAATTTTCCCCCTCTTCTTCTCCACCAGGGTGAATTGCTACTCATCACTTAAAACTCAACCCAACCACCACTTCTCCTTCCTGACTCCTGTCACATGCCCCAGCCGTGGCACACAGACAGCTACAGCTCCCCTCCTTTGTTCCTTTAACAAATCATCACAAGGAAACATTACAGATGGAACAATGTACAAAACCTATCAGTTTTCTTGTATTACATGCCTGCCTCTCTCCCCTCTATCTTATGAGAGCCTCCCGGGCAGGAACTATTATGTCTTATTTTTGTATTTTCAGTGCCTTAAACAATGTTAGACCCACAGGGCATTCACTAAATACTTCTTGAAGAAGGATGACATGAATTAGTCACAAACTGACCACTATGCTAAGTATTTAATGCATATGTCACTTAACTGCATGGAAGAACCAAAAACTTGTCCAAATAAAGTACACCTGACACCCTTACCAACACGTGGCCAGGCAAAGGGGTTAAATGAACAAAGAGTCAGAGAAACAGCTGATGGTTGCATTCCTCTACCGCTTACTCTTCTCCAGAAGCTTTCTCTCTTTTCTTTATAGTTTACCCTAATTTAAAATAGAGTCCTGCAAAAGCAACTGCTGTAAATTTTATTAGTTCAAGTTAAAATCCCCAGAAACTTAAAAATGGCCAGTAAGTCAG
The DNA here is from genome assembly GCA_023783475.1 of Daubentonia madagascariensis. Taxonomy (NCBI): domain Eukaryota; kingdom Metazoa; phylum Chordata; class Mammalia; order Primates; family Daubentoniidae; genus Daubentonia; species Daubentonia madagascariensis. The sequence continues at coordinate 928,267 of JAKFHU010000379.1, read as the reverse complement.
AGGATTTGGAGGGAGATGCACTGGGAGAGAGTAGATGGAGACAAGGGCAATGCAGAGTAGGAAGCTGGGTTAAAGGAATCAAGGAAGACAGCAGCAAACACGAGACCTTCGCAAAGACAAGAGCACGGGAAGGAGGAGCATTAAATATTAATACTGCACATCTTCAGAAACCACTTGGCGAAGAGCCACCTGGCCTGACTCCTGGAGGCGAGGCCCCAGCCACCCCGCCCACGCCGGGCTACTGGGAGGCTGCTGCAGAGCACAGAGGACCCCCAGGCGCAAGAGGGCTCTCAGCAAGGTCAGACACATCCCCATTACGACCCTCTGCTCTTATTATCTAGTATCGACATTCAAGTTTTAAAATCCTAACTCACTTCCAACTCTATAAGGTATTAAAATAGATGAAATACTCGCTTCAAATTATGAGGAAGGGAAGGGAAAGCATATGAAAAGAAAGAGCAATGCCAGCAAATTGAAAAATTACAGGCTATTTGAAAATAGAAAGCATCATTCTTGGTATGTATCAATATTTTAACATGGTTCCTTTTCACTCCCTCTCTTTTAACTCCATCTAAAATTAGCAAAAATATAACCCTGAAAAGTCTGGACCTGTATGTATATCCATCTGTCCGCCTGTCTATTCAACCAGTAGATTCCTGAGCAGCTGCTGGGTGGTGGGCATCGTGCTTAAGGTTGAGGATAAGAAGAGAAAGACACTTTCTGCCACCGAAAGGCTTATAGTCCAAGACAAAAATCCCCCGTGAGACACTTTTCTTGTTTTACATCTAGTCCCTAGGGTACATTCATTCGGCTTTTTAAATTTGATGATCTTTAATATAGTTCAGTTCTTTTAATGGAAAAGTTATACAGATAAGAATCTTTTTCCTTCCTGTGTGTAGTCTGCACTTGTGGTCTCTACTTGCCCCATTCAACTGTAAAGCCTCTCCTCCCAACTTCTGCCTCTACGACCTAATACTGTACTGCTCTTGCAAAATAACGACATGGACAATTTCTACACTTTAAATGACTTCCAGGTGGCATTGGACATAGTTAATAACTTTCCCAATCAAATTTTCCTCCTCTCTGGAGTCTGTCTCTCTTTAGTTTTCCAGTGCTCACTCTCTCCTGCTGTTTCTTTCTTGGGTCTGCCTGGTTTTGGGGGTTTCATTCTCAGGTCTCTTATCATATTCTAAGACCTCCTGAAAAATTTCATGCACACCCATAGCTTAATTCGCTACTATAAACTGGTGGCGTCTAAGTTTCCCTCTCTAATTGAGGTCTTTTCCCTTAATACTAGTCTCATATTCCAATTTTTATAAAATACCTCCACTTGGATGTCCCATAGACATCGCCAATGTAATATACCTAAAACCAAAACACCTTTCCCCTCTGCTATTCCCCACCTAGAAGGGCAGCCCCATCCAACCCAGTTACCCTTGTAAGAAGCCTGAAGTCATCACTGATTTGTACCTATGCTCACACCTGGGACCTCTAACATTCAAATCTGAACTTATATCACTCTTGCTTGAAACCAAAGCTTCAAAGTGCCTTTCCATCTTCCTCAACATCCAATAGCAGCTCTTACTAATCCTTAGTCACACTTTCATTATGATCATATATGATCATTATAGCTCCCTCCAAAACCCATGCTCTCCCATATTTCTGAGCTTCTGTCTATATACTAATTGGATAATTCTCCCCTTTACTTTACCTGGCTAAAGCCTACACATCCATCCAAACCCTACTCATTTGTGCAAGTTGTTCAAAAGGAAGCCTTTGATGATCCTTCCCCAAGTTTGGTTAAGACTTCTCTATGCTATAATAGCAATAATTTGCAGCAGCATCAGCAAAAAATAACAAAACAACAGTTAGCATTTACTGAGGACTAACCAGTCACACTGGTTCTTAAACTTAACTGTGCATAAGCATCACCTGGAAACCTGTTAAAATGCTGGTCTCCAGGCCCCACTCCAATATTCAGATCATCTGATTTGGGATTGAGCTCAAGAATCTACACTTTGAACAATGCACTCTAAGTGATGCTGACACAGTTGATCAGGGGACCATATTTTGAAAAACACTGGTTCTCCTCCAATGCACTCAATATGTTGTCACCAAATTAATATCCATAAAATAGCTCTTATAATATCAAAGCATCAAATACTTGGCATCAAGCATGATTATGTGCTTCACACATACCTGTCAACTAACTTAAACCCAGTGATATTGATATTATCTACAGATAAAGAAATAGAAGATTATAGATGTTAACTTGGTCAAATTTTCAATAAGTATGTAAATTATACCTCAATAAAGCTGTTAGAAAATAAAATCTCGCCCTTAGAGACTGGACTATAAAGTTAGTCAGAAGCAGGCTCTAGCACACAGAAGACAAGTGGTGCATCGCGGTTACTAGCCCACCATGTTTCCTCCTCCAGCTAAGGGCCCTACTCTTCTTTTGTATCAGCCTTCTTACTTGCTGCCACTAGAAGGTAAGCTTCCTGAGGACAGGGACTTTTTGTATTTTGTCCTCTTCTATCTGCCCATCTCCCAAAATAATACCTGGCACATGGTAGGCATGTCAAATATTTGTCAAATGAATGAATTAAAAAACATGCAAACCTTTGGAACAGCATCAAGAGTATGGACTTTGGAATCTACAAGGCTAAGTGTGAATACAGATTGCCGGCAGTGTGATGGTGAGCACGCTAGCTAAGCGCTCTAAGTCAGTAAGGAAAAGACCACTGTCCTTGCAGGGTTACTGTGAGACTTGAACAAAATAATGTCTGGAAACGTACCCAGCACTTATTCGGCACTCAATAAATGCCAAATGATGGGAAGAAATGGGGGGAAAATCCAAAGTGGAGAAAGCATCACAGGAAAGGACAGTAAGGTATCTTACTACAGCAAGACAGCAGGAAGGAGACAAGGATAGAAAGAACACACAGAAAGTACCGTCTATGAACATTTTAAAAACACACACACTTGAAGGAAAAGCATTTCGAAGGGCACATATTCAATACATTATTAAATGGATGTTTTCGGGGAGTGGAATCCAAGTGAAGTGAAGGGGGACACAGAACGAGATGGGCTTGTGTGAGCAGTGGCTGCTGCTGCTGAGATCTGAGACCCAAAACACCGGGTCCCACGGGCCTCACTCTCACAAACACACACACACACGTCTCCCTCCGACTCACTCGAGGCAAGCAGAGGGATGAAAGGCCAATCTCTCTGCCTGCTCAACTTTTGTTCCCAAACTCCCTGATGTTTTGTTCCCCTATCTACCAACTGCTCAAAAAATCTACCTCCTGCTGGCTCCAATGAGCCTAAAATCCTCCACGATTCCCCAGACCCTCACCTGCCACAACAACTTTGCCACCAGTCCTCCTGCTCCTCCTCAAATGCCAAGATTGCTTGCCAAGGACTTATTTCTTGACAATCTGCCCAACGTCTGCTACTTCAAGAGAATACATCATTAGATAAAGACTTCAGGATTTACAACTTCCTATGGGACCTGTCTTGTATACGAGCACACAGTTGGATCGGTTAAGAACAGGGGGCAGAGAAGCTGACAATTTCTTTTCTCAAGCTTTTGAAAATTAAATTGAGAAACAGCTCTGGACAGTGAGACCCAACAGATGTGTGCTGCCCATTGAACACTTAAAATGTGGCAAGTCCAAATTGAGATGTGTTCGGTATAAAATATATCAGATTTGAAGACTTAGTATAAAATATATGTTAAATATCACATAATTTTTATATTGATTACTTGTGAAAGTATGATATTTTGGATATATTGGCTTAAATAAAACTTACCATTAAAATTAATTTCACCTGTATCCTTTTACTTTTTAGTGTAGCTTCTAGAAACTTTAAAATCACATATATGCCTCGTATTTCTATTAAAGAGCATTCACTGGTCTAGACTTTCCCCACCATTGTTTTTCAGTCGCTACTTTATCACAGGAACACTCTGCGAGAATGTCTGATGATCTGGTAATTTGAGCAAGAGCTTCCCACTCACCCAGTGTCACACTCATGTGTGCTATTCAACATGTCTCCAACTTCATTTCTTTTATAATATTCCAAGTTTGCTTTCAGAGGGCTAGAGTGAGTCTAAAACTTCTCATATATTTTGTATGCTTTTTAAGCATATTTATTTTAATTTTCATCATTTTGGCAGCTATATCAAGAGAGCAATTTACAATAAGCTAAAGGATGATGCTTCAGTAAATGAAGATGAGAAATGTTTTTCTCCCCTCCTCCTTGCTGAAATGTCAGCTTTTCATGGTGGTCACCCTTCCTCTATTTACCAACGTATATCTTGCTAACATTAAAGAACAGCTGGGCCAAAGCCAGACAAAGACATTGTAAGAAAACTATAGAACAATACCCCTTAAGGGTACTGATGCAAAAGTCCTCAACGAAATATTAGAAAATTGAATTCAACAGTACATTAAAAGGATTACACATCATCACCAAGTGGGATTAATTCCTGAGATGCAAGAGTGGTTCACATATGAAGATCACTCAATGTGATACACCACATTAACAGAAAGAAGGAAAAAAACACATGATCATCTTGATTCAGAAAAAGCATCTGACAAAAGTCAAAAGTCTTTCATGATAAAAACACTTAACAAATTAGGAATACAAGGAAACCACCTCAACATAAAAAAGGCTATCCAGTATATGAAAACTCTACAGCTCTTCCCCCAGGATCATGAACAGAACAAGGACGCCCCCTGTTAACACTTCCATTCAACATAGTACTGGATGTTCTAGTCACAGCAATTAGGCAAGAAAGAGAAATAAAAGGCATCCAAATTGGAAAGGAAAAAGTAAAATTTCTGTGTACACAGATGACATGATCTTTTATGTAGAAAACCTTAAAGGTTCCACAAAAAAAGCTTTCAAAGCTAATAAATGAATTCAGCAAAGTTACAGGATGCAAAATCAACACACAAAAATCAGTTGTATTTCTATGAGCTAGCAATAATCAATCTGAAAAGGTAATTAGGAAAATAATTCCATTAAAATAGTATCAAAAAGAATAAAATACTTAGGAATAAACTTAACCAGCTGAAGACTTGTACACTGAAAACTACAAAATGTTGCTAACAGAAATTAAAGATGATGGAGATTGGAAAACAACATTGTTAATGTGCCAACACTACCCAAAGCAACCTACAGATTCATTGCAATACCTACCAAAATCTCATGACATTTTTTTCAGAAATAGAAAAACCCATACAAAAATTCATATGGAATCTCATGGAACCCCGAATAGCCAAAACAATCTTGAAAAAGAAAAAGAACAAAGTTAAAAGACTCATACTTTCTGATTTCAAAATTTACAACAAACTACAGTATCAAAACAGTACAGTATTGGCATAAGGACAGACATAGACCAATAGAATAAAATAGAGAGCCCAGAAATCAACCCTCACATATATGGTCAATTGATTTTCAACAAGGGTGTTAAGACCATTCAATGGGGAAAAGGACAGTCTTTTCAGCAAATGGTGCCAGGAAAACTGGCAAGCTATATAGAAAAAACCAAAGTTGGATCCTTACCTAACATCATACATAAAAATTAACTCAAAATAGATCAAAGACTTAAATGTAAGACCTAAAATTATAAAACTCTTGGGAGAAAACCTAGGGCAAAGTCTTCATGACATTGGATTTGACAATGATTTCTTGAAATGACAGACACCAAAAGCACATGCAACAAAAGAAAAAATAGATACATAGGACTTCATCCAAATTTAAACTTTTGTACATCAAAGGATGCTATAAACAGAATGAAAAGACAACACATAGAATGGGAGAAAATATTTGCAAATCATACGTCTAATAAGGGATTAATATCAAGAACATATAAAGAATTTCTACAACTCAACAAAACATCCAATTCGAAAATGGGCAAAGGATTTGAATAGACATTTCTATAAAGAAGATACACACATGGCCAATAAGCATATGAAAAGATGCTCAATGTCACTAATCACTAGGGAAATACACATAAAAACCACAATGAGACACCACTTCACACGCTAATAAACATTAGCAGGGTTATTATCAAAAAAGTGGAAAATAACAAGTATTGGCAAGGATGTGGAGAAACTGGAACTTTTGTTCATTGTTGGTGAGAATGTAGAATGGTACAGTCACTGTGGAAAATTTGATTATTCCTCCAAAAGTTAAACATACAATTATCATATGAACTAGTAATTCAACTTCTGGGTATATATACAAAAGAAATGAAAGCAGGAACTCAGATACTTGTACACCAATGTTCATAGCAGCATTATTCACAATAGCTAAAAAGTAGAAACAACCCAAGTGTCCTTCAACTGATGAAAGAATAAACAAAATGTGGCATATACATATGATGGAATATTATTCAGCCACAAAAAGTCATGGAATTTTGATACATGCTAGAACATAGAAACTTGTAAAATTATGCTAAGTGAAATACACCAGACATAAAAGGACATACACTGTATGATTTCACTTACATGAAATAACTAGAACAGTCCAATTATATAGACAGACAGTAGAATGATGGTTCCCAGCAGCTGGGCATGAAGGTAGGGTGACGAGGAATTATTGTTTAACAGGTACAGAGTTTCTGTTTGGGAAAGATGAAGAGGAAGTGATGGTGGTGATGATTGCACAACATTGTGAATGTACTTAATGCCACAGAACTGTACACTTAAAAATGGTAAATTTGGTGTTATGTATATTTTACCACAATAATGATTAAAAAAAAACCTGGGGGGAGGTTTTGGGTTGGGTTCCCACAGGATAATGGTAGCTACCCAAACTAGAATTTCCACACAGCCACCAAAACAATCACACAAGATCAATGCGGAGGACAAATTAAGTCACCCTTGGCACACACCTACAACCTAACTAAGAGTCAGACAATTTTATAAATTTCAATTTAAATGTGACTGGAAAAATAAAGACCTGAGACCAGCAGATTTGGTTCCAGTTTCCACAGTCCACACCAGAGTAGAGAGTCAGGCAGAGAATTCACAGAAGAGAGTGCAATGAAGGTTTGGTGGTGACAGGACAGTATAGGGTTCATTCCCAGAAAGAGAGGATCCCTCTCTAAGTGAGGAAGTATTGACACCCAGTCTGAAATTGGAGAGTCAAAAGGAAAGGGCAGTCTTGGGAAGACATTATTTCTAAGAGAAGGAAGCATCTTGGAAGGGTATAGTTAATGGGAGGAAAGAAAACAGTTAAAGATGAGCAACCTACTGTGACATGATAATATAAACAAACCGGGACAGACAACAAAGGCACCATTTATTAAAGAAACTGTACTTCACTATAGCAAAAGAAGAGGAAGCTCTTGAACTAAGAAACCTAATAAGCTACGCTAACTCTTCCAGTCTACATGGGATCACCTGCTATCACTGGTCCAGGAAAATCCAACACAAATACTCATGAATAGAAAATGAAAAATAAACAAGAAAACAAGTATCCATGTAAAGTTATTGTGAGAAAATAAAAAATTATAAATTAAAGCTTTTCAACAGATAAACCCCAAGGAGAAAAGTTACAAGTAGAGGCAAATAGTAACAAGACAAAAACATGCATTAAAATACAAGTAAAAAAGCAAGTGCTGGTATAATAAACAACCACTAATCATAAATACAAAGACTCAGAATAGAAACGAACAAAAAAATGTGGAATAAGAACTACTGAACTTAAAAAAGCAACAGAAGCAAAAGACAAAAAGTGTCAGAAATAAAGATTAAAAGTTAAGTTTGCAAAAGGAGAAATGAATAACTGAACATACAGTAAGAAGCATGAAGGAAAGAAATAAAAAGTGCTAAAAAATTAAATAGATATTAACAAAAAATGGTAAAAGAAATAGAAAGTGATACATATAGAAGATAAACAAGATCCAACATTCATATAAGTTGAGCCCCTGAAGAAGGAAATTAAAACAATGGAAAAGAACTAATATTTAAAAATATGATTCAAGAAAACTTTGCTGAATCCACATGTTGACTTGGGCCCTGGCATACCTGTAAAAACTGAACTAGAGGAGACAATACATAAGCTTGCAAAACTATTGACTTTAAAAAGAAAAAAACTGACTGGGTTTCCAGGCAAAAGACCAAGTCACTTACAAAGGAAAGAAATCAGTTGGCTTCAGACTTCTACAAAACAGGAAGATGATGGAACAACATTTTCAAGAAACTCCGGGTAAGAAAGTGTGAGCATGGTTATATGAAAATGGTTTTTGTTTGTAAGGAATACACACTTCAAGTATTTAAGGGAGATGAGCATCACGTCAGCATCTTCCTCTCAAAGGGGTTCAGGAAAAAATATTCTTTCTACTATACTTGCAACTTTTCTGTATGGTTGGAATTGTTTTAAAATTTAAAAAACAGCAAAGAAAACCCTGAGAAAGAAGAGTAATGAGGCAGAGCTAGCTTTACTATATAGCCTTAATAAATACAACTTACAGGTGTGGTACAGGAGCAGACAGATACACTAATGCTATAGAATAGAATCCAGAACTACAAGAAGATGAACTGATTAATAAATGATTCAAACAACCAGACAGCCATTTGGGAAAATGATAAATTTGGATCCATACCTCTTTCTATATATTAGAACAAATTCCAAATGGATCGAAAGAGTCAAGTATAGAAAATTAAACCCTATAAAGTACTAGAAGAACATGGGTGAATTCTTTATAATCTAGAATTGGAGAGGTCTAATTATGACTCAAAACAAGCAGCAATGCAAGATTTTAAAAATTCAACTTCCTAAAAATAAAACTCTCCTGCATGGCAAAAAGTGTAAGAAGTAAACGACAAACTGAAAGAATATTGTTTGCACATTATATCATAGAGAAAGGATTAACCTCCTTAAAATATAAAAAAGACCTTACGGGAAAAAAAAAACCTATTAGGAAAAATGGGCAAAAGACAGGAACAGACAAATCACAGAAAAAGTACAAATAACCTTAAATACACGAAAAAAAATTGATGCCTTATCTATCAATGCTACAATATCTTTACCGTGCCTAACAAAATATTTACACACACACACATACACATTCTGAACTATTTGGCTAAAATGGCACGTTTGAAATCTGTCTTAATAAATTCCAACAACAAAAAAATGTGGGGATATCAATAAAATATGATTGGCAAAATGCATTAATAATTGACTCTGGGTGGACACATGAAGGCTTGTTATACTATCCTTCTATTTCTGAACATTTGGATATTTGCATAGTAAAGGGTTTACAAGTAGGGAACCAGTTGAATAAACTTATTTAATAAAAATCTACACAGTGGAGTACTATGCAGCCATAAACAAGGAATGAGCAAGCTCTAGTAACCTACAAGAGTCACTAAGTAATAAAAGGTATAGAACAGTGTATACAATATATCTTTTGCTTAAGAAAGGAAATTAATACGTGTATGTGTATACACACATACAAATATGCACATATATTTGCAAAAAGAAACACTGGCAGGGTAAACTAGAAAGTAATACATATTGCTACCTATGTGGGAAAGATGGAGGCATAGTGATAAGAAACAGAGTGGAAGGAAGGTAAGAAAAGCAAGACTTCTGTGTATACCTTCTTATATCAGTCTGAATTTTGAACTGTGTAATTGTTTTGCCTATTTTAAAAATGCATTAAATCAAAAAGGAAAGAATAAATAAATCCTAAAATGAAAACAAAATACCTTAGTTATATATCAGATTAGTAATGCAAACAAATAATTTCAAGTGACTTTTGAATACAGTACTCTGAACATCCTTGGTAGGATATATATAAGGAAAAAGAGAACTGCAAAGAAATCTTAAATTTTACTCAGTATTTCTACCAGTAGTAGTAATATGGATTATAATTTTAAAACTATATTTTATACATTGTAGAACAAAGCAAAAAATGTCAATATTTCATACTGTGAGAAACCAGGATTTTCAGTATGAGGGAAAAGAGATACACATCAAAGAATAATACACTGTGGTAGTGATAATTTGAATTATTATTATTTGAACTCACGATTTTTAAAAATACATTTCCTAGCTCTGTCCACTGAAACGGCCTAGAAGCAATGACACCCCAGTAGCAATGAGCACATCTAGTGCCCAGTTTGGTTTCTAAATATTGTTCCCCACTAAAAGGAACAGAGGTTCCTTAGAGAAATGGTTGATTCCAAAGCTGGGCAGGAAGAGTATAAGATAAGCCTGAAACATCAGAAAACAGGGACGGGCTCAAAACTAATAGCAGCACATCAAAAAGGCATGGAAGGAACTGAAAGGCCTAAGGACAATTTGAGTAAAAAGAATTACCTACTGTAATTGATTAGGGAAATCCACGTCCCTAGAGAAAGAATGAGAAAACTAGTTTTTGGAGGTGACTATTACAACTCATTACTCGAAAATTAGTGATTAAAGGGGAAGAATTAAGCATTTATACCATGCCTTTTTTCAGGGGAATTTTCCCAACTTATGAGTGAAAGCACTTCTTTTAAAAAAATGCCACCAAGTAACTGTAAAAAAAGAAGATAAAATTAGAAAATCAACATTTTGTAACACCCAATGAAATAACTGATTAAGGCAAGCATCATTATAGGTTGTTAGGGAATGGGATATTCAATTTGATGCCAAAATATCACCCCACAGAGCATTTCTAAGTGCAAAGGGAAAAAATGTACCTTTACAATGGGAAGATAACAAAGTAATTGAATTAAACATCACTAACAGAGGAACAACCTGAATTACACCCTCCTGAAATAATTCACTATGAAGTACACAGCATCTTTCCTAAAATGCCTAATCTGAATCTCTTCTAGTGCCTACTTGACAGCAGGTACAACAGACAGAGGAACAAAGTTAAACTACACAACAAGGAAACAATCACAAATGCAGAAAGTGGGATAACTCTACAACTGTTCTAGTGCAAAAGTCAATGCACAGTGGAAAAGGTGGGGACAGACTGTTCAACAAAGAGATGGAGGAGCTATAACTAAGTGCAATGCATGGACCTCAGCTGGATATTAGTGCAAAAGAGCAGGGTAAAGGCCCTTTGGGGAAAATGGAAGGACTGAACTTTGTACAAATGATTTCCTCAGTCAGGATGTGCTAGGTTATGCCACAGTAACAAAGTGCCTAAAATCTCAGTGGCTTAAAACAAAGGTTTATTTCTCACTCCCACTAGTACAGCAATGTTTCAGAAGTGTGACGCTCCCTAACCAGTCACTCTTTGTACAAAAGTAATTCTGCATCCCTTTAGAACAAGAGAGATGTTTACCAACCATGGTGGGTGGTTTAGGGTAGTGTTTCTGAAAGTGTGATTCCCTGACCATTTGCATCACAATCTTCAAAATATTGCTAAATGCAAATGCTTTGTTACTATGCAAATGTTTTTAACTCCAGGGTCCCAACCCATGCTGCTGAATCAGAAACTTAAGACTAGGTTTTCAGAATCTACTACTAGCTTCTGAAAGTTGATTTCAGTTATGCATTCCACTATTTTATAAAAGTTGCCGTGCAAAAGGATATTTTACTTTCCTAGAAATAACTGCAGTAGCAATAATACTGTTTATTAAAATGGCAGGGATTCATGGTTTATATTTTCTTATACGGTATCAAGTACTGGTTAAAAAAAGGGAATAAAAGGAGGTGGGGTTAAAAAAAGAAAAAAAGATACCAAGTACAATGGTACATACACTCTTTTTTTGAGGTAATTATTCTAGATTCCAAACTTTCTTTCAGATGTAAGTTCCTAAGGCTTACAGGTTTATATATATATATTTCATACTGTCAATTGCAAGTGATTGATACATATATATATGTGTGTGTGTGTGTATATATTTAAATAGGCTCCACATTTTCTTGAATTAAGATACGCTACTGTCCCTTGGACTTCTACATGGGAAAGTCAACAAAATAACTAAAACTTGACTAATGAAGATAATAAGTTTGTAACTATTCTGTACAGTTTTGTAGACGATCAGCATTTAGTCCAACTTAGAATGCCAACTGGAAATTTTTCAGTATTCTAAAACAGACCTTCTGCAAAAAAAATTTCATAAAAGCCTAGACTGACACCAGCCCCTGGCTCTGCTACTCCACCAAATAAATAGAACTTTTAAAAAAGAGTTCCCTTCTTCTGTATTTACTCAAGATTCCCTGAGCTACTTCTAGCGTAGCTGACCTGCTCAATACCCTCCCAGCAAAATCATCCTCTCTGCAGCCAGTCATTTTCTTCCTCGTATTTACATTCAGATCTGCCTTTGGAGAGCGATTTCACCTGGAATGTGTGTACTCATTGGACCCTGACTTCCACTGACAAGTTGACAAGCACATAATAAAATACTGATTGTAACATCATCAAGTGACAGGAGCAAAAGGAAAACTTAATGACATTATTAACTATATCTGCTGAGTCTTTTAGCCCACTATGCCTATTTAAATATCTTAGAAATTATGTTTGTATGTAACAGGTATTATTTACCAACAATCTTTTGGAAAATGAACAGCTTAACCCCTATACTGTTACGTTAGTGTAATATGCAGGTCTACTTGCCTACATCAGAAAAATTTAAAAAACAACCACAACTTGATCCCATCTGTTTTTTCCAAAAGAAAAACATTCAAAGTAAAACATGAACATTTAATTACCTTTAAATAATATATGAAATAATTTACATGCTATACATTCCCAAACACAATGAACATAAATCCAATTTTATAAGACATATACACAATCTGCTTTTTGCCAACATATACCCTGTAGGTCACTTAGGATGTTAACTGATTTCCCAGTCTATGTATTAGCATATAAACACACATACATATGCCTAGAGTTGAAGATTAAGACAATAAACCAAAGAGTTGAATACAAGAAGTCTGCCATGGAAGATTCTGAAACCACAATCAATGACTGGAACACCAAGGCACAAAAGCTTCCCTTTGTGGTCACAGAGATTAAAGTTTCATTCCCAGTGCTTAAATATGGAAATAGGATTGGTTAATAATATACTGTATTTTATAGTGCATTTCTGTTACCATTTAAAAACAAGTATTTTTCTTTTTACATAATGTATTACAGAAAAGCATTGGAAAAATGAATAGGATTAGATAAGGTCTCATACAATAAAGCTTTTTTATTTGAAAAAGATATTTGTTCAAAATTAATATAATAGATATAAGTATAATAAAGAGAAGCATGAGGGATCCTATGCAGATTTCCTAGTTCCCCTGAATCACACCTCATGCCACCATGTTACTTAAATTTTCAATTTTAAAGCCTGCTGTGTGATACTGTCAATTGCAAGTGATTGACATATATATATTTACTATATATAATATATATATAGTAATTTAAAGACATGTACTAGTACATAGAATAAACAGTTAATACAACATGGCAAATGAAATCCTTCCCAGAGTTTAAGTTGCTTTTGTTAAACATTAACTTTGTACTAGGCTCTCCTTAGTTTTCCTTTTTTTCTTCTATACTTAACAGAGAAGAAAAAAATGTTCCACATAGAAATGACTGCTTTAAAATTCATGTTACCAAGCAAAATCTAAACTATTCAAACTTCCCTTTTTATTTTACCCAAAAGTTTTTGGGTAAACTAAAAGTTAGATATTCTAGGAATAGCAATTAAGAGATAAGGCAGTTTAAAAATATACATATATATGTAGTATTCATTGTTTCTAGGAACAATTTTAGAGCTTTAGCTGTTTAAACTTACATAGTTATCATAGGAACAAAGCCAACCACAAAATAAAAATCAATGGAATGCAGTAATCCATATACAAAAGACAGTCAAATGTGCTTATACATATTTAAGAAATCAATAATTTCAGCTGTAAATAATAAATCATCAAATGTAGCACTAAACAAATTATAATCAGAATAAAACCTTCAGTTTCATTAATTTTGAATATGGAAATGGGGCTGGCTAAACATGAACTAAATAGTGTACTTCTGTAACTGTTTATATAGGAGTTTAGTGTAGCATGCAACCCCTGTGGTAATGAGAGCACAATTCTTTACAAACAAAACAAGACTGACCAAAAGAAAAATAAAACAAAAAACCTTGTTGTAGGCTATACAACTCAAGGGTAAAGAATAAACTGAGAATTTAAGGCTTTCTTAGAAATATTTTTCATGGCACTTCAATATTAAACATCACTAAAAGGCAAAATATGTAAATATTCTTAGTTACAGTTACACAACTGAAAGTACATGCCATGTCAATTATTAAGGAACCATTCTTTAAAGTTTTATTTTCTCTAAGTTAAATTATAATTAAGGAAGGCTATTCGTGTTTGGCTGCAATTAACACATAAATCATACAGAAATGTCAATTCACTAGTGTACAGTGCAAATTGTGTTTTGAATAAATCCACCAAATACCACTCATTTCTTACAGAACTGAACGTCATTCCTTGCTAAAAAATGCAATTAAGCTGACTTATTTCTCTCACAAGAGCAGTTATTATCCTTTGTTCAACTATTGGCCTACTATTAAACCCTAGGATCATTATTAGGCAGATTGCTTTTGGTCATGCGCACAGACCATCTTCACAATAATCCATTTCTTGCATTACAGTCAGTCCAGAAAACACTCCATGAGTCTAACAAGTCATTCTTGCCACTCCATACTCTAAGCTGACCACAGCAGGCTCTGATTTGGAAAACTCTTCCGCATATTCACTGTACCGATTATCTGCTGGGCTGCTGCCCTCTATAGTTCGAAGAGCATCATTCACGGGTAGCAGAGTCTGCTCTTTAAAACACAGGGAAGTTTTGAGGGTAGGTGATTCAGGACAAACTGAATGTACCAATTCCTTGGTGAGGATGCCATCTGTTTGCTTATTTTTGTGTCGCTTAATTTTCTAGAACAAACACAAATTCGAAAAAAAATCATTAATCGCACATGACACATGATCAATATATGTTAAATGAAAAAAGAAAACATGCTTTTGCAAATGTTCTCTCTCGTATAATGCAAAACTAAATCTCAAAAAATTAATTAAATCTAATGCACATGACATGTTGAAAATCCTAATTGTTTACAATTTTTGCAGTGGAAAATGATTAGTTTTTGTATTTATTAAACAAATAATCCAGCCAGACTTGACTACAGAAGATCACTAGCCCTTCACATTTGAGAATGACATACATCACCTAGAAAGTATAACAAGGAAACATTTCATAATTAAAAAAAGTATATGAAACATTCACCCTGAAATCACAACTATATAACAATTACAAACTTATTTAGTTAAAGGTCTTGTCTTAAGGACTGTAGAGATTTTCTTACATGGTTTTCCTACAATGGTTTGTCAGGTGAAAATAACAGGCTTTAGAACACAGTAGAACTTTTTTTTTTTATAACAGAATAGATTTTAAAAGCATTCTTTGGCAGAGTATCATACTCTCCAAATTCATGGACTGATCTCCAGATAATCTTGTATTACTTACACTTTGGGCTTGCCTCTCTTTACCATACCGTTTTATAATTTAGTCAAGTAATCATTACTCCCTTATCAAAGAGATGACTAAGGGACAGTCCTGCCTGAGAGGCAGATGAGACAGTCTTACTGAGTTATAACTGTCCAGGATTTTAAAAATACATACTTACTCATCCTTTGCTTATATATGATGGCAGAGAAAAGATTATAGGAAAGTCTTAGGGTGGAGAGGGATTTCTTAAACAAGACACATACAAAAAGCATAAAACAAAGATTGATCAAAATTTGACTACATGAAAATTCAAAACATCTATATAAAGCATACCATAAATAAAGTGGAAAAGATAAGAATAGGATGGACAAAGCCATTTGCAATGTATATAACTAACAAAGAATTGGTGTCTGGTATATAAAGAACTCTTATAAATCAATAAGAAAAAGGTAAATGCACCAACAGAAAAATGAGCAAAGGTTTGAATAGTCCATTCACAGAAAAGGAAAACCAATGGCCAACAAATATATGGAAAGTCACTCATCTTCATTTGTCATCGTGGAAGTCCAAAACTGAAAACACTTTAAATACTGAATGGACAAGGACAAACTGTGATACATTCATAGAATAGAAAGCTATACAATAGTTATTAATAAAGCAGATGAATTAAAGCTGCATGTATAAACATGGATAAATTTCAAAACAGTGTTGAGCAAAATAAAGCACATAAACAGTAAGACAATTTTTATATAGTTTTAAAACATGCAGCTTCTTAAACTGGGCATATACATTGTTTGTTGCCCTTTATATCTCATACAAATACTACAGATAGTCTTTGGTATATTTTCAATATATAATAAAAGAAATATTTTAAATCAAGAAAACAGTATTATAAATTATTTGTGGGTACAAACATATGCAGTAAAAGTATAATAATATACACAAGAATGATTAACACCAAATTCATCACAGTGAATCTGCCCACCTCAAAATAGATGGGGGAAGACCAGATAAAAGTACACAGAGCTTTCAAATATCATTTATCTATAATGTTTTATTTCTTAAAACAAAAATAAAAAAGATCTTAAGCACATATGATAAATGTTAAAATCTCAGAAAGGTACATGGCGGGTACACAGATATTTAATATGTTTATCTCTACACTATGCTATATACTTCAAGTATTTTAATACATTCTAAAATATAGAGAAAGCGATTCAAACTACTCAAAGTAGAGGAGACCTGATTTTGAAGCAACCATGTGTACTTTACTAGCAAATTAAACTAACAATATTCCATATATTACATTAGATACTTCAGAATACTTACAGACTCTAGGTCTTGAATATCTTTCTGTAACTGTTTATTTTGCTCATTCATATTCATAATTATATTAAATACAGACTGCCTAGGATGCAATGTTCGATCAAATTGGTGGTACATATTTCTCCAAAACCTTTACGACAAAAAAAAAGTTTCAATAAATTGTGTTTAAGAAAAATCAAATATAAATACTTCAATGAGGCCAACTTACTTAAAATTGAAAGATACTGTATTTGGCTCCAAAACTGTAAATCTCTGTGATTTGAAACTGTAGAGAGGATTTAAGTACTTCTTTTGGTCTTCCAAAAGAAATGGCCACAGAGAGTAAGTCTTCTCCTTCAACCTTAATGTAATGGGAAAAACATAAAGATCTCTCCTATAGATGCAAAGAATTAATGCTAATATTCATTTTTACGAATCAGGCACTTGCTTCCAAAGTAGACTTAAGTTTTAATTTTTTCTTCTATTCACAGTCTAACCTCTTGTCTCACAATTCTGTATTCTTTTCTCCTTCCTCATTCATAATTATGTAATAAATAAAGCCATGTTTCTTGAATACAACACAGATACACCATTTTCTCTCACAAACATACATTTTAAGGGATTCCTCTCAACTTACACAATTTCAAAAACTTGGTCTCTGTTCCACCTATTCCAAATCAACACACACATACACAGAGAACAAGACACTAATGTATCTCTCTGGCCTAATTCTCTTAACCCCTATCTGGGCTGTAGTGGCAAGTGCTATGGACCAGGAACACATAAGTGTGAGTGGGTACAAAATGGGAAACAGGCAAAACCAGCACATTATGCAACAGTTTTAATGCCAATTATATTACAAATCTAAGAGTAGGTGGGTAAAGGGCAGAATGGCTGTAGACAGTACATTTACCAATAATATAACACAGATAGGGATCCGGGGGAAAAGTGGAA
Organism: Daubentonia madagascariensis; assembly: GCA_023783475.1. NCBI lineage: Eukaryota > Metazoa > Chordata > Mammalia > Primates > Daubentoniidae > Daubentonia > Daubentonia madagascariensis. Next base: position 910,527 of record JAKFHU010000379.1, on the reverse strand, counting down.
AATCTCATTTTTCCATGACCCTAAGATGACCCACAGGTGTGTTCTTAGAGGAGAACTACTAGGAAATACGCACTTATATTTCCATCTTCCCATTTCTGAGAATGTTTGATACTAATTAAGAAGAATACTTTTTCCTAAAATAGCTCTGTATTCCAAGAAATGAGTCACCTGCTCCAAATTATTAATATAATGAGCTATTGTGAATTACTATAGCAAACAGCTAAAGTCTTAATGTTCTTGGATTTGTTCATCTCTGCCATACTCTATTTACTTGTTATTCCCTATAAATATCTTTAGAATTTTCCACGTGCTCTCAGTTCTGCCATCAACTCCGTTTGGAGTGTGAGCATCTGGTTATCTTTAAACGACTAGAGATTTAGTCTCTCTAATATGTCCCTAGAATGTTCAAGAATTTATAACTACTCTTTACCACCTACTGTAAGAAATCTAAACCCAGAAGCCCAACCTAAAAATATAAATATAGGACCTCTCAGCATTACCCCAGAGATGTCCCTGGCATTAAAATTTAGCCAAAAACCCCTACCCACAAAGACTGGTTAGGAAATAACAAGTGAACTAGGGATAGACACACTGCAGCCAACATAGGTAGATTTATTTTCCCCAAAAAACTGTCTGTTTAGAAATGTGAGGAGAGCTATAAGGCTTCCATCTGACCTGAAAACAAACCAACAGTTTTAAATCTTTTACCACATTTTAAACTAGTGACCAATACTTTCTAGGAAATGAAATAATACAAAGATTTTTCTGTTCTAAAATATATAAGCAGACAAAAGGAGCACGAGGGAAGTTTCTATGGTGCTGGCAACATTTCTTGTTCGCTGGTTACACAGGTGCATGAGTTTAGCAAGATTTACTGAGCTTCACGCTTATGCTATATGTACTTTTCTGTATGTACGCTACATTTCAAAACACATTTAAAATTTATTTTTTACAGTAAAAATAGGGTATAAAAGAAAAAAATGTATTTTTGCTATTACCTTGAGGGGTGTGGGATATTAGAAGGATACTTAGCTTCAGAAATGTAGATAATAAAACCTTTACAATAAAATTCAGTTCTATTTCATATTGTCAAGATATTGTATTATGTTCAGCCATGAGTTATGTTAGACCTCAGCTAAGTAGGTAAAAAAGAGCCTATTTTAACCAAATCATCTTACTTGAGTTCTTCTCTTTCCTTCTGACAATTTCCAAGAAAATTTCCAAATTGGCATGAATGAATATGTTCATGGATCTGAAGAAGAAATGCTTCATTGAATTCAAAGGCTTGTGGAAACTGTTCGGTCAAATGCCACACACATTCCAAGAACTGAGTAAACACTGGTGAGACTTCCTTTGGGTCACCATCCAAATGGCCACACCTAACCCCCCAGAAAGTACAAGCTTTTAAAAATGCCTCTGAAAGAAGTCCATTGTTCAGGTATTGTTAAACTTAAACATACATACAAAAAAAAAATCCTAAAACACTGTTACATTACCACAAAAAACCTATAATTTTTTAATTGAAACCACTTATACCTGTGAGTTGTTTAAACAAAATTTTAAAGGATCTGTTACCTTCTAAATACTATAATCCAGACAAAAAGGAACATAATAAAGAGCTATGAAAATTACAAAGGTATTAGAATTGAAAGACAGAAAAAATTAAATCAGTCTTCATATAAAATACAGTAAAAAACCATAGCACTCTTGCCTCCCATCACACATGCAAGTTCATAAAGAACAGAAACATTTTGGCACTCTAATTTACTCATTTTACAAAATATAAAAATGTGTAACTGTGACTCACCTCTCTGAAAATTTATGTCCAAAAGAGATCCAATCTTTTTCTATTAAAACCTTAATGAGAAAAAGTAAAATCCTCTTTACAACTACTTTCAATTTTTTTGTTTAGAATGGATTAAATCCTATTTAATGGATTACATCCTGTTTAAAAACAGCATTTACAATACACTTTTAATTTACAGTTGTGAACAAAACAAAACAAAACAAAAAACTACAGTCAAATGACCTGGATTAGAGGTGGGGGTTAAAGAAGAGTGAAGACATATAAAAAGAAATAGTTTTGTGACTTAAATTATTTCAGTTAAATTTATAAAATTTTAAGTGAAAAGTGCACATTATAAAGTAGTATTACATTTAAAGTTTAGTACATATGAAGATGATATATCATAGAAAAAAGGCTAGGAAAATGTAAACCAAAATGCTAACAAACGTTAACTCTGGGTGATGGACTGGGGTGAATGTTTTAAACCTTTTGGCTTACTTGTACATTACTTATTTAACACATTTTTCAAGAAAAAATGAATGATAAAAAGACAAATGAACACAGTAGTTTATATTCAAATCCAAATGTTAATATTTATCCTCTTGAATGGACTGTCTTTATCTGTATTCCCTGTCATAGCCTCTCTACTTACCAAATCCACTAAAATAACAGATTTCTAACTTTTTCAGTCTAATCTAAACATATCTTCTTAGTATTTAACATACTTTATAATTTCATTATAAAATCACCAAGCATATTCTTTTCAAAGTGTTAAAATTCCCAGTTTTAGCTTCTCTGGTTTTGTCTTAAACCTCTCTGATTGCAGCAGAAGGCCCTGTATCGTAATGGTTAAGGATACAATTTCTGGAGTCCATGCACAGACTCAAATCCTGGCTTCACCAGTTCTACACCTCTGTGACCTTGGACAAGTGATCTTCGGGCTGGAGCCACAGATTTTATTCTGGGCTCTCTGCCATTCTTCTACACAACCATGTCTAAAACTTAACTCAATTTACCTTTCTCACTGAACTTACTCCACTGCTTATTTCAGTGAAGAGCAGGACAGCAGCACCATCCATCCTGGCAACTAATTCAGAAACCTGGAAATCATCCTAAAGGAGGACTCCTCTCTGCTACCCCATATCCAACCCATGACCAATTCTTACTGACTCTACTTTCTTAACCTTCCTGGAACCCATCACCTCCTCCTCCACTTGCATGTTACCACCTTAGTTCGGGCCCTCTTTTCTCTCCTGAGTTATTGTAACAAGTTCTACACTGGCCTCCTAGCCTCTGTTCCCACTCCAAGACACCTTTAAGACACCAGACAATCTTTTCAAAAAGCAGATCTAATCAAACCACTGTTTCCTTTGTTTAAAGCTCTTTAATGGCTCTCACTAGTAGCCAAAAGGGGGAAAGTCCAATTCCAGCCCTCTCTTCCTCAGGCCCTCCCCACAACTATATTCCTCTGCACCCAAGCACCCCACTCTGACACTCACCCTGGACTCCATCCACCACACATTACCTGCAGTCACCTAAAGAGGCTACACTTCAGTTCATGCTGTCTTGTTGCCTGGGAAGCTCTAATATAGTTCCTGGTCTTTTATTACATGATTTCATTTGTATGTATAATAAACAAATAAAGCCAAACACATCTTACACTTATCTTACACTCTCAAGGTAAGCTGAATGTTATTTTCTTACTAGCAGCATTCCCACTTGGCCTGTCCCAAATTCAATATGTTAGCAGCATAAAATAACGGTGTTGAAAAGGGACTGGCAATTTAAAATCTTCCCTTGCTTTAAGCTGGCACTGTATTTAATAATTCTAAACTAATGAAAACTTCCTCATATCTCTTCATTTTCTTTACTCGCCATGAGTTAAGATGTAAATTTTGAAAACATAAGTTAATTTGATCATATATTTAAAAGCAAAAAAACAAAAAACAGGAGCTTTATCTTCACAAAGCAGAAAATCTGTTCAACTAGAAACTTTATCTTCAGATATAAAACATGCCTAACATGTTATTACACTTAACAAATGAAGGTGTTTTAAATGGAAAGTTTCCTCCAGAATATAATTTTTTAAGTACTCTTATTTGTGCCTTGTTTATTACTTATATTTGTTAGATAAAAATGACAAAATAATGAATATTTCTATTGCAACATTTTAGGAAAAAAGAAAAACTTTAAATCTAAAGTTTCCTGTCAAAGTGGTGGCACAGATGGAAATCAGTCTAACTCTAGGTTTCTCAGCCTCAGCAGTACTGACATTATGGGCCAAGATAATCGTTTGCTGTAAGGCTGCCCTGCACTATAGGATGTTGAACAATATCCCTGGCCTCCACCAGCTGATCGTAGTCTCACCATTTCTGTTAGTGCAAAACTGTCTCCTAACATTGCCAAATGTCCTCTGAGGGGACAAAATTACTGCTACTTAAGAACCACTGGTCTAACCAAATAAATCCTTACCATGAATCCTTTGATTGTCCTGTAGTAGGAATCCAATAAAAGAGAACCAAGGGAACAAACCTGGGAAGTCCTATCCCAACCATCAGAACAATGTACCAACACACTTGCATTTTCAACCATTATTGCCTGAAAAGAAAGATCACATACTTAGATTCTAGCAGAATACCTTTCAGGTAAATCAGTAAGTCCACCTACTCAAAAACCATACTAGCAGGTATTGCATTAAAAAGAAGAGCTACCCTGCAATAATAATGTCACAGCATAATTTCCAAAAAACAAAACACAACAACACAAAGCAAACAAACAAAACACAAAGATAAAAATGCTGCTTTAAAGTACTTGGGAATTTCTTTTTAAGTCTCTACATTAAGTGCTACACAATATTTTTAAAGTTCAAATTAAAATGAAGCTCATTAAAGAGGTAAACAATAACGAAAGTTATCTGACTGGAATAGATACCAGCCCCCAAGAGAATAAATCCACTCCTTCCCAGCCATTATAAACCCCAAAACCAAATATGAGAGATAAAGAATTACTTTGGCCAAAAAGATTGCAGCATCCATAACAGCTTTGATATGGCGAAGCCATCCCGAACTCTCTAAACCAGAATAGAAATCATTGACAGAAAGGCCTTTGGTACCACTGACTAAAAGAGGAGAAAAAAAATTTCAATTAGTATGGGTCTAAAGTCTCCATTTGTCTTTTTCAAGCCCTCTAGGTGAGTGAATTGAGAAAGAAGAGGACAAAATAAATAGGCAAGACTCTTTATAAATGAAAAGATGCTATTAGAAGCTCAATATGGATTTCGGAGTATATTTTTCTGTTATTCCTTTTGCTTAAAAAGTGCTCTAATCGCTTTTAAAAAAATCATAGTATAAGCATTTAACTAAAAATAGTCCTATATTTTAATTTTTTAAATTCCATACCATGACTGAAAATATACCTTAATATTTAAATGAAACATTACCATAAATTAATCTTCACTGTACTGACTACTCAAGCATATCTATCTAACAATAACATTCTTTTACAAAACCATTAGAATTATACTGTCTGATACAGCAGACACTACCCAAATGTGGCTATTGAACACTGGCAATGTGGCTTGTCCAAACTGAGATATGTTATAAGCATAAAATACACACCTGATTTCTAAGACTTGATGAAAAGAAAAGTAAAATATCTCATTACCAATTTTTTATATTAATTACATGTTAAAATAATGTTTTTAGTATATTAAGTAAATTAAAATTAATTTCATTTGTTTCTTTTTACTATTTTAAATGTAACTATTAGAAAATTCTAAATTACATATGACTAACATTAGATTTCTATTGGACAAAGCTGCCCAAAAAGTAAGCAATAATTATACCTTCCAATAATTTCTGAAGGCTGGACCTCATGACATGAATATTTTCAATTCCAACAAACTGAAATCTAATATTAGAATAGTTGTCTTCATTTTCATAACCTTTTCCAGCTGCTCTGTTGGCCATTGCATTCAGCTAAAATTAAAAATTTTAGAAATTTAGAGACAAATTACTTTTCTCTTTTAAATTAATTTACCAAAATGTCATGAACACACTAAATCAGCTAGGAGAGAGTTTAAAGGACTCTACCATTTTTAATAAGCAAAAATGTCACATGTGTTATTAATAGTAAAAAAGGAAACTATAAAGTAGTATGATTGCTATACAATTGAAAGGTCCAGACAAGAAGTTCCCACAAGTTCATGAAACTAGTTCATTTATATTTCAGTCAGTTTTCCATATGCTTGTAATATATCAAAATTAAAAAGAAAGTAATGTCTCCTATCTAAATCCTAAATGATTCTGAGATGAGCAGAGCTGGGGAGCTTTTCTTTTATAGAATGAACCTATGAGATTCACTTCAGAACAAGCCTAGAGCACCTGATCTTTCAGAAAGCCACAGGGATCCTGAAAATCAGATCTGAAGTATGCTTCAGATTACTTGAGGTCTTCTACAGGGTGTCCCAAAAGTTGCCATACATAGGGAAAATGGGAAATTACGGCTAAATGTACCTTTATTTACAAAATATTCATTACAAAATTTTTCCTTTGTATGAAGACTTTGGGGACACCCTGTATATTAGAGGTAACTGGAGGCCCATACACCATATAATACGGCATATAATGTGCTATCCTGGGCTAAAAATAAACTGGTCTCTAGGGAGAAAACAGACTAACCATAGACCCACGGTCTTTAGTTTTAACATCAAAATGTTATCAGAGGTTCCCTTAGGATTTCGCATGCTTAATTCTTTCAGACTAGGATTTCATATAGTATGTTACTACAATTTACTAAAAATTCTTATGAACTTGGATAAAATAGAACCTAAATTGCAAGAAAAAGTAGCTTTTCACTGGGGCCCCAGGTTGGTAACAAGTACAGTTAAATTGTATATACTGACTCACTGGCTATTCAGCCCCTAAAGTAAAATTTACAGTTAGATGTTAAAAACACTTCCACATTATTATTACTTGATTTTAAGTTTAACTAGTAAAGCAATCAAAAAAAGCTATATTTTATGTATAGAAGATAATTATACAAATAAGAGTTACTGGGTCCTGAGAAACAAAACACCATCAGACCTCATCTTCCAAAAGTCTTGTGTTACAATCACCTTTTATATCTAATATTACCAAAAAGGAGTTCTAACCCATTAATCAACTCAGATTATACAGGGAAGTAGAACAAAATTTTTCTCATAGGAGATATCACCAACACTCTTAACTCCTAAGAAAATCTTTTATTTTTAACAAAATAAAAGATTATCAAGTTATTTCCATCTTTTAAATAACTCTTAATTTACTCAGATTAATCTCATCTTTTGTTTACTTCATTATCTTTTGTGAGATTGCATAATGATGAGAATTACTTCTAAAACAGCTACCATTCCTTTCCCAAAGCTGCCTAAAATTGCTTGTGTTCTATATCGCTCACTCGCTTTTTCTCATCGCTTTCTCTTATTTTCTCATCATTCCAGATTTTTGAAGAAATCCTCACTATAATTCTGCCAATGTCCTTTTGTGTAGCCCACCAGCTCTGCATGCGATGCTATAATAAAAATTAAAAGCAATGTTAGCTATTACCATTGAGGATTTTAATTACTTTAGTTTCAGGATCCTATACAAATTGGTTGTTTAACTGTGTTAATAAAAAGGGATTCTAGTATTTGTCCCAATGATAAAAATTTAGCCCTATACCATAGATGCCTAACAGAACAACAACTCCCTGTTCACTATTTATAATTCTCTAGTTCAATGTTTCCTAAGTTAACTCACTATCAGTTTTCTTTATTTTCTTGAATATTTCAAGTTAAGGCCCATTATTTTAACATAAAGTGTTTTGCCAATTAAAACTTTTTACAAAAAAAAGGTAATAAGAATTTATAATTTTTCACAACACACACTATTTACTATTTCTTCACAATAACATAAGACTTATATTTTGTTACGTGGATATATTGGGGGAAAAAAGACATACACTAACAAGAGTTCTCAACATAAAATTCAGCTTTCCTAAATTTTTATATGTATCAGAAGACATTAGAAATCACCACCTGGGTTACTGGGAAATTGGTCTTCTAAGTTGGTATCCTTTAAATAAAGCATTGATTTCCTTAGTATCATTACCCTCAGCTAATTTAAGACTAGGATTCAGATATTTAAATATGGGCAAATTTATTAACTCGCACTAATTAAAGTAATAAAGATGATTAAAGTGACAGATTGTACTGTATTTAAGATACATACTTTGGGCCTGGTATCCATGACATACATATAGCGATTGACTGGATTGGCTTTACTAACGGCTTGAAGCAAATGTTCATCCTCCAGGCACCTGGCACTGAATCCTGACAGTGGTTGACTACATCGGCAAATGGCAGCCTAATTTTAAAATGACAGAAAACAGATTATGCAAAGATCTCTAAAACATGCCTTTAAAAATGCTTAAAAGAAAAAAAAAGTGTTAGAATAAAATATGACAATTAGAAGGCATTAACTTTGAAATCTTCTTTGAATTAAATACTATTTCAATATCTCGATGTTCCCTAAGTTTTCCTAATATTCTCTTCTCCTAAGAAAAGTAAATGCCTCCTTATCCAGTTTGAAGAAAAACTTAGGTTCTAAGAAGCAACACCCAGTTGATTCTCTATCAAGTAATCTACTGTTAAGATACCTGCATTCTGTGCTTTATTTAAATTACATGATACTTTCAACTCAAGTTCAAGTAAGAGCTTAGTCAATACATACAGAATAGGAACTTTTAAGTGGTAACATTTAAATTTTTATTTTCCAAAGGCTTTCAGATTTCTAACTAGAAATCCACAATCGTTCTTACAAAATGAGACATAAAATGAGAAAAATGAGCTTCAATTCAAATTTGGGTTAAAACATAGTCAATCTAAGACAGCAAAAATATCTGTAAGTAGTAAATGGTAAGCTTAGACATTTACTATTTTTTAAAGTCCTAAAAAAGATTTAAAAGATTTAGATCCATATACTTTTTCTCCAATGAAAAAAAAGGAAATATAAATTCACACATTTCCATATTTTAAATTCACATACAAAATAAAACCATGAACATTTAATAAAATAGAAGAAAATAAGGATTACCTTATTAAATTATTTTCAGATCTACTTTCTACTTTTTGTTAAATTGGGCATTGAATATCTATTTTCAACCCAGCTTTTCAATAAACAATGTATACAAACATGGGTGTGTCAACAGAGTCCATAAGGTAACCTCCCTATGACTCAGTTATGGAAAGCAGATTAGAAACTTCTGTTTAAACTCTTTTACCTTTTACCTCTGCTCCCTTCCAAAACCCAAGTAAGGTTCTACTAAAGTTAAAATGTATAAAACCACAAGAACAAAGAGAATAGGAAAAAAGACAACAATAGAGATGTCAATAAAATTTGGGGAGATGACAGCAGATTGGCAAGTAATAAGCAGGGCATAGAAAGCTGCCAACTCCCTTAAGTCAATAAGAAGGTTATTTTGTGTAGCAAAATCCCACACAGACTCAGGAACTGGTACCTCCAAAGGCCTGTGCAGGGGCATGACTGAAAACAGGAGAAATGGTTGAATGTCTGTGTAAGAACTCGCTAAGACTCCCAGATCTTCCCCCACCCCAAAGACAGAGTTTATTCTATGAAGAAGATTAACCTGAAGACTCTGGATGATAGACACAGCTGTGGGTGGGGGTGAAGCTCCATACCCACAATCCCCAGCACCATTAAGGAAAGCCTACGTAACAAAATATGAGATCCTCCCATCCATCTCCCCACACTTGGATCACGGCCAGATTTACCATACACATTGGAACCAAAATCAGAGGATTCCCCTTTAAGGAAACCAACTTACATAACAGAAAGAATTCAAATATATAAACCACTCATGCACACAAATTTCTAAGTGGCTTAAATATGAGAAGGATCAGAAATATGAAAGACAAAAAAAAAAACAGGAAAAAATGGAAAGAAGATAACTAACGTGGGAGCATGAGAATTCTCTTTAAAAAATCTTTTTAGTGTGACTAAAACATCACATCTAAGAAAACTGTCTAAAAAGATCAGAAAACAGGAAAGAGCTCTTGCATATTAAAAACACTACAGCAAAAATAAAGGATCCAAGATATAGACTGTAGATACAGTTGAGGAAATCTTACAAAACATAGAAAGAGATGAAAAATAGGGGAGAAAGTTTAAAAAAAAAATGGAGGTTTATTCTACGAAGCCCAATTGTCAAATAATAAAAGTTAAAAAAAAAAATCAGGCCAGGCGAGGCGGCTCACACCCGCAATCCCAGCACTTTTAGAGGCTGAGATGGGAAGATTGCTTGAGGCCAGGAGTTCAAGGCTGCAGTGAGCTATGATCACACCACTGCACTCCAGTCTGGGCAACAGAGCAAGACCCTGTCTCCAGAAAAAAAAAAAAAGTAAAACAAATAAATAAATAAAAAGTATAAAGGAAATTAATTGGAGAGGAAGTTACCAAAGAAATACAGAAGGAAATTCCTAAAACTGAGACCTGAGTTTCTAAATGAAATTTAAAAAGACATGCCAAGGAACATCACTGTGAAATTTCAGAACACTGGGAAAAAAGATGATTCTAAAAGCTTGCAGAGAAAAATCAGGTCACAAAGGATTGGGAGTCAGAAATGGGACAGGACTCCTCAACTTACTTGCTGTGAGATACAAGGAAAGTGATTTACCCCCTCTGAACTTCAGTTTTCCCATTTGAAAGTTACGGGTAGTTAATAAAGCCTACCTTACAAAGTTATGAAGACATGCATATAAAGCATTTAACATACAGTACCTCCTGGCCTTCTGTTAGTAGGCTACAAAGATAAGTTTTACTGTAAAAAGCAACCCTATTACAGCATCTCACTATAAAGATGCTCTCTCTACCTCTTCATGTTGCAAAATCCTTTTGATTTGAGCTACTATTAAAATGGGAGACTAAAATGCCCTTGGTTCTATCCCTTCTCTCAATGGTTTTCTTATCAAAACTATCCAGTTTCCCTAAATACAAGTAGGATTAAAAGGGAACCACAGGAAAGGAAAAACCACCTACCTGTTCACTAATCCTATTATTTTCAAGTCACTACTGGAAGGGAGGGACAGAAGATGACGACAAGAAGTATGAAAGTTTCTATATTTCAGTAGAGTCTTATTTTAAAAATTTCAAAAATGTAATCAAACAAAAAGTCAGCACTTCTCTATTAGCAACCTTTTAATGTAAAAAAGAGTGTTCTTTTGGACTTAAACCCGAAGAGGAGTCATACCATACTTACAAAATCAAAAGAAAAGCTTCCTACCTCCTTATCTTGATGATAGTAGGAAAGAACGGGGAATCTTCCCTTGCTCCGGAACTTGGAACTACCAACAATTATTGGTTTGCTTGCTATCCGGGGAACATAAAGTTCTCTGGGATAAGTTTCACAAATCTGTAAATACCAAATAAAACATAACCATTCCACTTACAGTTCAAAACCTCCTTTAAAAACCTTTAAGTCTTATTAAATGCAAGAACAGCACGCTGCAGTACATAGACAGCTTGCTGCTCTGACTCTCTCTGACCCTCTGGTGCTAACATTTTATTAATTTCTTCAAAAGGGTGTTAAGTTACCTTGTACTCTCGGTTGGCATCAGACAACTGCCAATGTGAATTTGGCACTCCCATCCTCTTATATTCCTCAGCAAGGTCAATGAGCTGCCAGCCTTGTAGTCGTTCTGAATCATTTTGTTTGGGATTATAAGAAAATGCATAGAGATCTTCATATTTTGCTATAGAATACAAAATTTTAAATGTTAAAATGTAATTTATAAGACTTAATACACTACAAATAAAGTAATTTTTCAGTTTTTTCCTTCATTTTCTCTTTAAAATCTTTAAAGACATGGCTAATACCTGAACATACTTGAATTTAATATTTTCTAAGTTCTTTGATGCAAATGATTATACCTAAAGGTGTACACATATCGATCTGAGATTTGATTTATGTCATCAGCAAAATTTAAGGTAATAAATAATATAGTTAGACTTATATGTTAAATCTTCTATTGCATATTTCTTTTTCTTAAAAGTAAAATTTTAAAGACAAATAGACACTTCCTACTCACCACTTTTCCTAAATGAGATGTAAAATGGAAAGACTAATGCTGCAATGAAAAACTAAAGAGGGCAGATAGAACATGAAATTGAATTACACACTCCTATAGGACGGTGTTGACCAAAAGCAGCAATTGCTGCACAGAGCGCAGTAGAACACTTACTTCTGAACAATGATAAGCCCTGGAGTCACAGAACCATCTTTACTAAAAGCTCTAGCTTAACTTGGGACAATAGGATGCTATAGGCTCTATGTGCTGGAAGAGAAGAACAAACACAGACCTGCTCCTAGACCACTCATGCAGGCTGCAATCTAGGTTGCTCAATTGAAATCCAACTCAATATATAATTCAAGTCATGTGGGGGAAGGAAGCCTCCAGATCTCCAGGGCATAAGTAGTGGTAAGATTCCTCTGGAGGGCCTATATCCCTCTCAACTCTACCTTTACTATCAATAGACTTTAAAAACATTAATGTAAATCTATGGTTTCTTAAGTCTGTACTACAAATCATGTATGTTTTACTTTTTCCTTACTGTAACCCTTTCTTTAGACACCACTCTTAAAATTGAGATCAGTAGTTTCTAATTATTTCTATGCCAATTTGGGGGGAATAGAGTGTACAAGAACCTGACTGTCAAAGTAATTTAAAGTATAAAATAACAATAATGAAACATTAAATAAAGTATCTTGAATAACCCATCTCAAATTGAGCATGTAAGCTTTGGTCCCTAAGAACAATACCTTGTTTTGACAGTTGTAGCAAAGAGTTGTAAATATCATGGCAATCTCTTTCTCTGGGAACAATGAAATGCACGATTCTGAAGTTCTTGCACTGAATCACAAGTGGGCATCCTGAAGTAGTCAAAGCAAGTTTCTCTACTGAGGCAATATGGTGGTGCAATATCTACAGCGTGAAGAAACATTCAAGTCATCAATACAGAAAGCACTAAATATTTATTCTCTTCTAGAGTGTATAAATGTTAGGAATGCCCTCCTCAAATAAAGTTGAAAATATTATATACTACTCACTCAAACTACAAATGTTAAGTGACTGAATGCCCCAGTCAGGAACATGAGCGTCACTCCACTCCTTCCTCCATCACCCCACGTACTCAATATACCACCAGACCCCAAGAACTGCATCTCCTATATATCTCTGTAACCTGTCTACTTCTCTCCATCTCTACTGTCACTTCCCTAGCTGCAATGTCCCCACTGTCTCACTTGAACTACTATAAACAGTTTTCCAAATGCTCTCTCCATATCTACTCTTGACCCCTCTGATCCATTTTCTACAAGACAGTAGAGTGAACATTCAAAAGGAATCTAGAAAGCAAAAAGGCAATCTAGTCATTTCCCACTTTCTCTAGCCCCATTTCAAGCCTCTCCCCCATCACTATGTTCTAGTGACATTTGCCTTCTTTTGGCTGCTCAAATGCACCAAGCTCCTTTACACAAGCTGAGTTGCTCCCACTAACTGGTACACTGTAGCTCTAACTCTTCACCTAGGAACTTCTACTCATATTTCCAGTCTTTGCTTAAAACTCGTAATATTAGCTGGGTGCAGTGGTGCATGCCTGTAGTCCGTACTCAGGAGGCTGAGGCAGGAGGAACACTGGAGCCAAGGAGTTCAAGGCCTGCTTGAGTAACATAGCAAGACCCCATCTCTCAAAAACAAACAACAAAAAGCCTCATAATATCACCAAAAAGTATAGCCTGACATGCCCCACAACCCTTCCCAAGTAGGTTAATCCCCTCCATTTTCTTATTGCACATCAACCTACACTTTTCCTTCAGAGCACTTATTACATGAGTAATACACAATACTAATTAGTTGTGTGGTGATAATGTCTATTTCTCCAGCTAGACTATGGGCACTTCATAAAGAGCAAGCTGAGCTGATCAACATTATATCTCCAGCACCTAACACAGTACCTGGAGCATTATAATTGCCTTCCTTCATAAAAAAACTTGCAAATGTTATATATTACAAATTCAAACTTTAATTTTTTAAATGACGAAAATCCCAAGCTAGAAATATGGATATCATCCTTGACACCTCCTCCATCACAAGATACGTTTACTGAATTAATTAATTAATTAAAAGTCCTACTACAAACTCAATACTTGATGGCATTTTAAACATGATTATCATTCTCACCTTCTACCAATAATATTTTGTCTGCCACTAAAAAAGTCTCAATACCATTCCTATTAATTTAAAATATTTATAGAAAACTTTTCTGGAGAACAAATCTTAGGTTCCTTAATGATAATCATGGCAGGAGTGCAATTAATCCCAAATTAATCTAAAAATTTAACATAAATTTCAGTAAAAAAAATTCCAACCTGCTCCGTTGGCTTTTTTTGTGGTAGGGTGAGGGGTGAATATTATTTATATAATATATATGTTACATAATTATAATATGTTAATATTAATTATATGAATCATATATATTAATGTAAAGTTCACATGTGAGATTAAATGCATACAAATAATCAAGAAAAGCTTGAAAAAGAAGAGTAATGAGAGAAGAACTTGTCCTATGGAAATTAAAACTATATACAGCATAGATAATTAACACACACATACGTAGCCTGTTTTTATGGCTAAGATTTAGAACCATTATCATTTATATTAGTGGGCCTGTGACAAGTTACTCAAAATGATCTAATACTAACATCTAAATAGAGAATAAGGAATAACAAGCTAACTGCAATATTACAGGTTAAGTATTATTTATTCAAAATGCTTGGGACTAAAAGTGTTTCAAATTTTGGATTTTTTCAGATTTGGGTATAATTACATTATACTTACTGATTGAACATTTCTAATCCAAAAATCCAAAATCTGAAATGCTCCAACGAGCATTTCCTTTGAACATCATGTCAGCGCTCAAAAAGTTTTGGATTTTTGGATTAGAGATATTCAACCTGTATATCACTATTATGGTTCTAATTAAGACTCAAAATTATTTGCAGGAAGAAAATGATCAAGGGACCCAGTTCTACCACTAACTAGTTATGTGATCTTGAAAAAATTATCATCTGTAAAATAAGAAAAAGGATAAAAGGTTGTAAGGTCTCTTCTAGATTAAAACATTCATTTCTATGGATTTAGTATACTAAACAGACTTTATTCAGGAGAGACACATGGGAATATACTGATAAGAAAGCATCTTAAAATGACAGCAGAGAGAACAACACAGGTATCTTTTGCTGTCCCTCAAACTACATTCCCAACAGCTGAAGAAATAGCTACCTGGGAAACTTTCATTTGTATCTCTAGGAGATGGATAACATACAGAGAAAATACTGAGACAGGTGGACAAAGGAAGGGTAGATGGAGCAGATGATAACATGACTGATGACTTTAGAAGGTACTGCTAGTGAGACTCCTGGCAGTTCGTGGCAAGCATCGGGTGGGGAAGGGATCCAGTGCCTCTAGGGAATACAGCCTCTCTAAGATCAGCATCTCAGGGAAGTCACTTACTTCCTGCAATCACATATCAATGGTTGGCCTTCCTGGGGAAATCAAAAGAGCACAATCAACGAGACAGAAAGAAGAACGCATCATGTGCCATAAGGGATAGTGCACCACAGAGCAATATTACTCCCTGGATTGGGAGGCATAATTGGCCTCTAATCTTGATTCTACTGCTTAGAAAAATAGTATGAGCAGCTATGATTTATTGAGTCACTGTTATGAGTTAGGCACAGATGGTTTAAATATTTTCTGTCATCTAAAATTCACAAAAGCTCTGCACGATGACCGATGCTATATACCCACTTTATGTAGGCGCTAAGCTTGAAAGTTACACACTTTTTGGCAGACACTGTTAGTCTGCCATTCCTCTCCACCTTCCTTACTTGCAACACCCATCTCCCTCAAGAGATCAAAAATGCTAGAAATCTGCATTCTCTCCCTTCTATTCAGGCAGTAGCCAAGTGTCCCAATTTCTGAACAATCAGAAGTTAAAGAAAGTTGGCTGGGGGCCTTCTGGGAAAGCTTCTCCTCCCTGATAAAAGAAGTGAGTACTGAGGAGAGCCCACCCACCCCTCCTGCTTTGGGAGGTTTGGCACCATTTTCAGTCAGGCATTTGTTTACTTACAGCCAAAAGCACCCTGACACAGTCACCCAACAGTAAGCAGCAAAGCTGGCATCTGAACCCAAAGCTACCTGACAGCACAGCCTAAGCTCCCTTTACTGCCTGTGTGACACTGAACAAATCACCACTTCCCTGAGCTTCAACTTTTTCACCTATAAAATGGAAGCTACGAAACCTGGCATAGCCAGCAGCAGAAAAACATGCCTCAATCTCTCCCTCTCAAGCACACAGATATAAACCCCACATTTCTACCCCCCCATTCCTACTTATTTTCTGCTTAGCACTTATCACTGTGTATTTTACTTATTGATCCTATTTGTCTGTCTCTCCCCGCTAGAATGTTGGCTCCCTGAGGGCAGAATTTGGATCTGTTATTATTGGCTATTGTTTCCAAAATACCTAGAATAGTAATATGAAAACACACAGCAGGCACTCAATAAACATGTGCTACATGAATGCATGAATAAATAAATGAATGAAGTCTAAAACATAAAGGGAAGAACAATGACAATGATGGAGAACAAGTTGGGAGGATTTGCTATACTATATATTAAAACTTAATACAACACTATAGTCAATAAAGCAGTGTGATATTGGTACAGTGGAGTCAATATATCAAAAGAATAGAAGAGAGAGCTCAAAAGCAGGCCCTCAAATTCATGGAAGCTTTATTTACGACAGGGCTGGTACTAAAGATCAATGGAATGAAACAGTCAATAAATGTTGCCAGTTGTCCATAGGAAAAAAATAAAACTGAATCCTTATGTCACATCATAAACCAAAATATAGTATTTCCCAGATGTATTAACAACTTATACATGGAGGACAACACTTATGCTTTTAGAAGAAAATATAGGAGGCCAGGAGCAGTGGCTCACACCTGTAATCCCAGCACTCTGGGAGGCTGAGGTGGAAGGATTGCTTGAGCTCAGGAATTCAAGACCGGCCTGAGCAAGAGCGAGACCCCTTCTCTATTAAAAATAGAAAAATTAGCGGGGCACTGTGGCGTGCACCTGTAGTCCCAGCTACTCAGGAGGCCAAGGCACGAAGATCGCTTGAGCCCAGGAATTTGAGGTTGCAGTCAGCTATGATTCCACTGCAATCTACCCAGGGCGACAGAGTAAGACTCTGTCTCAAAAAAAAAAAAAAGAAAAGAAAAGAAAATATAGGAGAATCTTTATGACCGTGGCATAGAAAAGGTTTTCTTAAGTCACAAAAGAGCACAAATCATAAGAGAAAAAAGTGAAAAATCTTTAACATTAAAAATTTAAACTTTATTTAAAAGACTATATTCAAAAGCAGACACAAGACAAGCCACACACTGGGAAAAGCTATCTATGAGACACATAGATATCTGTGTGTCAGACACCTATGTATGCTGTATACGACAAAGCAATAAAACACAGAACTCTTATAAAATCAATAAAAGACAAACAATCCAATAGAAAAAGAAAAGGAAACCCAATGGCCAAAAATCTGAAAAGATAACTTCTTTGCAATCAGCAAATTAACATTACAACTGCACATCCACCAGATAGGCAAAAATTTTTAAGTTGATAATATCAATGTTGCTGAGGATGTAGAACAAT
Source organism: Daubentonia madagascariensis (assembly GCA_023783475.1). Classification (NCBI taxonomy): domain Eukaryota; kingdom Metazoa; phylum Chordata; class Mammalia; order Primates; family Daubentoniidae; genus Daubentonia; species Daubentonia madagascariensis. Next base: position 892,930 of record JAKFHU010000379.1, on the reverse strand, counting down.
GTGTAACATTCTACTGAGGAGAATAACTTAAAACAACCATTTTGAAGAGGTGACAAACTTAGTAAGGTTAAGTATGTGCTTATGCAAGACCCAATAATTTTACTCCCCAGCAAATATCCCAGAGAAAGTCTGGCACATGTACAGAAAGAAACATATACAAGACATTTGTATATGCATATGCACATTTTCAAGTATACTTAAAAGTATACTTGAGTACATATAATAATATCCTTGAAAATGCACATGTATATTTTATATACATATACAAGATGTTGATATATGCATATGTACACTACAACATTCATACTAGCAAAACAAAAAATTAAACACCTTAATTGCAATTTCATATAAAAATACTGTGGAATACACCAATCAATTTGACCTGTTAACAGATACATAATTTAGATTTTTAAAAATTAAAAGGAACAAAAAGGCATAGTATAATTATTTATGAGATAAAAAGAGTCTGGTATTCTACAGAAGAATTCAACATTATGCATGATATCACAGATTTACAAGAAGGGAGGGCAGGAGTGATTTGGTAACAGAAAAAATTTTTGGTTGAGATAGGTAGCCAATGATTAGAAATTTTGTTATACATGTTCAAAATAAAACACAGCAACAGATCAAATCCATTATTATCAGTACGGTAAACAGTACAGCTGTGATTCTCCTTACCCAGGTTTCTTTCTGATGAGAGTCTATAAATAATAGATGTGTGGCTGTAAGATACAGCGTTCCTGTTAATGACTTGTTGCTGGTACTGAATCGGTCAAGTAATTTCACTTGTTCAACCTAAAAGAAAAAAAGATGTTATTTTTCATTTCAAAAGTAGTATAAATTCTTTTTCTGTTATCCTAGGACTTACATGTACCCATTTTCAATTTTTTCTTCCTTCTGTCCAAAAACATAAGAGCTTATTTGAACTCAGTGTTAAATTTCATATAACCTTTTGGGGAATATGTAAGCCACAAACGACACAGGTATTATTTACAGTTACAAACGTACCCAATAGAGAATAATACTATTTAAAAAAAAAACAGTAACATATATTAAGGGGAACAAGAAAGAGAGGTGCGTGGTATCAATAAGTAAAAACATTTTTCATACCCAGGAGTCAACATTTTTATGTAACATTGAAAAATCAAGTAATAAGTATATAAGGTTATTATCTAGAGTTCTAGAAGCAAACTACCAGAAAAATTAAATCAGGAAATAGTTGAATGGTTGCAAACTCCAACTTAGTTTCTAGTTTCTCCTCACCACCCGGAGACAGGACAACAATTGTTTTGTGTCCATCTCTGGCCTTTTACTCATACTGTTCTCCCTCCCTAAAGTGGTCACTTCTGCTTAGCTAGTGCTAAGCATTATTCAAGGTTCACTGATGCCCTGTCTCCTAACATGAATCCTTCCCATAAAATTAATTCATTACTTATGTCTTGGTTTTGTAGTCCTTTGTAGCTCTGAATTTCCTGGTACAGATTCTGTCTTACGAGGCTGTAATGCCTGACACAGTAAGGTACATAGTATGTCTTTATTAATACCAGTAGATACACACACACACAGTATGTCTTTATTAATACCAGTAGATACACATACACACACATATACACACATGAGGTTGCCACTGGAGTGGAGAGTGGGATTAGGGTTGATCAGTAATGTGCAGGAGACTACTGCTTTGAAATTTAGTGTTATTTGCCATTGTGGGGAAAAAAAAAGTACCACTACCAATTTAAAAATTTTTAATTTACAGGTACAGCAGCAGGTTGTAGGTAGTTCTTTAAATTGTCTATGTCTTCTAAGCCATCTAGATAGCTAGCCATTATCTCATTAATTCTATACTTTTCTCTCACATATATTTTCCTTTCCATATTAATTGAAGAACAAAATGCTCCCATTATGAAATTATGATTTCCAAAGTAATCAAGCACCACCATTTAAAATGGTGATTAGCTTCTCTCTCCCTTCCCGACTCCCATAAATTTACTTACATGGAGAGTTTTTGCTTATAACAGCACCTGTTCAAGTAAGTTAAAATTTAAATGTAAAATTTTAAAACTTGTTTTTGATATAAAATTTTATTTTCACAGGTAAGATGATGAAGTCAACTTTAACACTTTCCTCTGGACACTTAAAAGATATGATCTAATTTAAACAGCTATGGTCTGATAGTTGATTTGACATACAAAAACTGTCTGATCATTATACATTGTCCTTTAAGAAAATAGGAAGCCTTCCTACTTACAAAAAATGAATAAAGATTTCTCTTGGAGGCCAACATGTATTTCACTGTTTAGGACCATTTCTTCCTTAAATATAATAAAAATCTAACTTCATTTACCACACACTGCAAATCAAAACTTAAATTTAAACACCTTTTAAGACAATTGGGATCAACTACTGTTTACTCCTCTTTCTTGTGCTAGACTTGGCTGGAAAGGGCACCATAGCTAACCAAGAGCAATTATCACAATATAGATCTCATCTATCTTATTTCCTTAAGCAGTTAAAAGAAAAAAAGTATTAAGGGCTCTAAGAAAAAGACAATTCATATGTACTTACGGAAATAAAGTATCATAAAGTATCAACACCACTCAAGCTAACAATTTGTGCCAACACCATTCTGTGGCACTTCAAATAGGTACTCAGAGAAAATTAAAAAGTATATTGGCAAGTAATTTTAAAAAGGGGGGCTGATTTTATTACTATTTATATTTAATTAAACAGTATGTTTGTTTTAAAAAGAAGTCCACATGAAGTTTTTAAATGTGTGGATTTTAAAAGATCATAAATATTCATGGCTGTGCTCTAATCAAAAGCTTTAAATTGTAATTTCTCTTCGAGGCACAATTATCTACAAAGCTTGTATACATGGAAAACAATCACATCACTTTTCCATTTGGATTTTATCCCTCTTCTGTCCATCCTCTATTCAGTACTGCTTTTCTTCCTCAGGGGTCCATTCTCTGTAGGAATCTTATCCACTGTCATACTATACGTTAATGACTTCAAAAATTCTATGTCCAGCTCTATCTCTCCTGAGTTCACACTGTCTGCTACCCATACAATAATTCCTGACATATTATTGAGGTCTTCTTGTGTGTCCAGTGCTATGATAAGTGCTTAGAAAAAGAAATTTATCGTTTCTTTTCATTTTCACAACTCCCGTGTAGTAGGTACTATTACTATCCCCATGGAAACTGAGACTTAGAGAGGTAAGGTAATCATCTCAAAGTCATACGGCTAGTAGCAGCAAGTAAGTGGTAGAGCATAGGTATAACCCTATGAGGTCTGATTCCTGAGCTGGAACACCATCCCACCATGCTATACCACCTCCACTTGGATGTCTTTGAGTCATGTTAAGCATACTGAAAACAAAACTGATCTCTCCTCTCACCCCTCAAAATGTGTTTCTAATTCTGTATTTTGGATGTGAATTAATGTTACTGCTCCATCCTCATGAAGTCACTCACACTAGAAGTCTGGGAATCATCCTTCTTGACCCCCAACATTCAGTCAATCACCAATTCCTACCAATTTTATCACCTAAATATTTTTAAAATCTGCCCCTTCCACCACTATTAAAGTAATTCCTAAATTATAATGAAAACATGTTTCATGTACCTGTTTTTTTCAACTAAAGACTATAACATATCCCAAGGCAAGGACCATCTCTTATTTACATCTGAATACCTCCTATTGGCTAGTACAGTGTCTGACACAATAAATGTTTGCTGAACTAAGATGAACCGCCACAGACAAATTATTTCCCATGGGGGAAAAATGGAAGATGCCCACAATTTACCAGTGGTCCCTTTTGTTGAAATCAATTCAAGGGGTTTATTAAATAAGATACTTCTTTATCCCATTATACTGTTCCTCATTTCTCTCTGCTACCTTTTCCCTACACACTGGGTGAATACTAGATATTCATTCAGTAATGCATGAATAAATGAGCAACAAACTAAAAACAAGGAGACAAACTACTAGTAGGACAACAGGCATAGTTCAGCTTGGATTATTTATTTTTGTAGTACATGTGTGGATTTTCCGTCCTCTATTCCCTCCCCATCACCCAAATAAGGCAAAATCACTCTTCCTCTGGAGCTGTATAGTCCAACATAGTTCTTTCTGGCTGAGTGTCTATCAAGATGGCAAATTCGGCTTCAAAATGCTCTTTCCAACACTTTAAGCCTATTTCCTGCTTCCCCTTAGTTTTATAGCCAAAATTGTCTGAAATTCCTTTTGTTAGGTATTTAATTTTGATCAGCTATACACAAGCTTCAAAGCCTAGCTGTTCATCTGAATCATCTCCAAAACTTCGCAGAAGTACAAATCCCAAGCCTCACTTCAACTCCATTCAGTCATCTGAGGAGATGGAGACCAAGAATCTGTATTTTTAAGAAGCTCGCCTGCTCATTCCTATGCAACTGATATTCCTTCTAACTTCAACTTCAAATTAATGCCTCTGGCTCTTAACTCAAGGAGATTAAATTCCTTCTCTACCTTTAGGCTCTTTTCCTAAACATTTAAGGCTCCAGCTTGTCTAGTTCTCCAACTTTCTAAAGGAGCTTATTGCAACTCTGACCCTTTAAAATACATTACACAAACGCACACATCCAAACACACACACATATCTTTGAAGAACATGTAGATAAAAATATACGATATTGGGAAATTGAGTTTACTAACTCACTCAACACAAATTTACTGGCTATCAACTGAAAGCCAAACTGTCTGGGTCTCATTTTTTTATCTGTAAAATAAGAACAATGATCTCTTCTGCAGAGGGCTATAGAAAGGCTGGATGATAAATGTTAAGTACTTTACCCCTGTTTGCCTGATAAATATAAGCAATAAAGTGCTCAAATAAATGTTTACAAAAATTACTATAGTTAGTAATCTGGTAAGGTAGGTTGAACCCTGACAGTCCTCTATGTCAGGCTACTGTCCAGTTAAATTCAAATGGAGAAAGGAAGAAGAATGCACATGGAGTTTAAAAAGCAAATTCAATATTCTAATGTGCTCTATAGTTAAGAAAAAAAACTATTGTTTTTCCAATATCAATGTTGAAAGCAAAGATCAACAAGCTTTTCTTCACTAGTGGTAATACAGAGAAAACACAGAATTCTCAATAGGAGAGATATAACATTTTTATCTCAAAGAGAAGCGGCATAACATTTTATCTGATGAAAAAAACCTGTTAAGGCAGAGAATTCATACTGTAGATAAAAGGATACAAACAGGGGTTTTAAAGCAAAGTAGTCCATGACCTGATGTGGTTTATAAGATCATTCCAGTGTCAATGTGGGGAAAATGCTGGGTTGGGTAAGGGTAGCCAGGTAAGAGGCTAATGAAACAATCTAGGAGTGACTGGGAGAGATATCAGGATCTGAGAGAGAGGAAACTCATCTTGAGGTATAACAAACTGATGAAAGAAGGAAGAAAGAAGGAGAAATAGAGGTTTCTTAAGGATTTTAAGCTTGTCAGAGTGGTTGCCATTCACTAAGATAGGGTATAGTGAAGAAAAAGTAAGCCTGAGAGAAAAGTAAGTACATCTTGAATACAATAAATTGAAGATTATTCATTACCTTAGCAAACGCAAACTTACATTAAAATCAAGAAAATATAATAGTAGAAAATCATTACACATAACTGCTTCAACAGGACAATCTCTTTATGGATGTAACAGATAGTAAAATTAATGTGAAATTATTCCAAAACATTTATTTAGTTCTTTAACTAAAGTTCTGGAGGAAATGGAATTTCTCAAAAAAAATGCACTGATTATTCTGCTCTTTATGGCAAACCACCCCCCCCCAAAAAAGGGAAATCAAATATTTTTCTTTGTTACAATCATTGGCATACAAATTTCAAACTACAGACTAAGTCAATTTCTAAAAACCAACTCCTTCTTTATATGTCTCCTTTTCACCAAAGAACCAAAAGTAGTTTATAGATGTTGCTACAGATATTCCTCAGTCTTTTCTTGGAAATGCCTTAAGTCAGATATTTAGGAAGCAACTACAACTCTTTTAGGTCACAATCACTGAGGAACTACCAAAATAATGTTAGGATCCTTAAATTATAGGTATCACCACAAGCAAAAAGCAAACAGTAAAGGAAAAAAAGGCTTTGGGAAAAGAAAGAATAAACAAAGAAAAAAATGGAGCAAGAAGAAAGGAATTGGAGGGTATCACTAGTGAGGAATGGTAAATGCCAACACACATTAATGGCTATTTATGTGAACTGCTGTCAACTATGGGCCTACGCTAAAAGTTCCCTAATGGTCTATGCAGGAAGTTCAAATTTCAGCTGATTACAAAGTTGGAAATGGAAAACACAGGAAATCCCATATACACAGAACCACATTCAGAAAATTCAGATACCTATTTATCCCCAAGAGAGAAAAGTGGTCTCCAGGACAGGAAGGAACCAATGGCCTTCTTCAATTAAACTTCCATGACCAACAGTTATACTTACTCTACAACTACATAACAATGGATGCTGTGGCTACTGAAGCAGAAGATGCACTGTCACTACTTCTCTGGCTTGTTGCACTCCTTGTCTATAGCCAGGCATTCATTTAGGACTCTTAGAATCATTATTCCACACTGACATCCTGCCAAGAATTAGCTTTCAAAAAGAAAGAGTACATCAAGCTGCCCTTCATGAAGTACAAGGTAAGTGGAGGGCAGAGAATATGTTTTTTGTTCACGTATCCCAGCTTCTAGAACAGTGTCTGGCTGCATAAATTATCAAGTGAAACACTCGTGGACCTCTTAAGAGGGGAGAGAGTAACCTTAGATTGTAAATCCAGAGGGCATTTTTCAGTTCTACCTTTGCTTTATTCCATCAATGGCTTCCTCTCTCACTCAGAGTAAAAGCAAAGATTTTACAACGGCCTTCAAGGGTTGGTAGTAACTTGCCCCTGTCCAGCTTTAATTCTTCTAGTATGCTCTCCTTCACTCACTCAGCTCTAGCTTTCTTGCTGGTTCTTAGCAAGCAGGCATGACCTACAAAGGATTTTTGCCCCTGCTGTTCCCTCTTTGGGGACCCTCACCCTTGCCCCCATAGGAGGATGGCTCACTCCCTCACCAGTTTCAGGTTTGTACTCAAGAGTCACCATCTCGTCAAGGGCTTCCCTAACTACTGATTTACAACTGTCTTCCCTCACCTTCCCGCAACTGCCGCCCTCTCCAGAGCCCTTGCTTCCTTTATTTTTATCCACAGCATTTACCACCATCTAATATTCTCTTTACTACTTTTGTTTTTTATGTCTTCTCCCATGAGAAAATAAGTTTTATAAGGCCAGGAGTTTTTGTCTGATTTGTTCATAACCATTTCCTTAGTATCTAGAACAGTGCCTGGCCCAAGGAGGAGAAAGCAGAGGAGGGCACAGAGAAGAGAAGCCTGTTCCCTTCCCATCTCTTCCAAGCCCAGCTCTTCTAATTTTATCTGAACTACTCTTTGTCAGGCTCCTCTTCCTCAGCTTGCCCCTTTTTAAGTGTTCCCAGGACTCTAGCCTTCGCAATCTTCTCTACAGAGTCTCAACATATTCTCCTTGCATAAACTCATCCAAACAGAAATTTCAATGATTCCCTAAACACAGATAACTCCCAAATATACTTCCTGGCACCAGACCTTTTCCCTCACTCTGGATCCTCATAATCAGATAGCTACTAGAAAAAATATGACCACTTAAGTTTCCCTCATCCATCCCCTCCTCTCCATTCCTACACACAGTGCCCCACCTGACTACTCAAATTTCTTGATTAGATCATTATTCTCTGAGGCAGGGGAGTGGAGTGGTGAAGAGAATAGGCCGGGTGGCAGAAAGACCTGGATCCCTCAGTAGAGCAGTGTGAGCCAGGACAAGTTATCTTATTTAATCTCTGAAACTTCAGTTTCCTCACCTGTAAAATGGGATAACATTAGTGACAGTTAAAATAGCACTTTACTTGGGGAAAAGCATTCAGGTATTCCTCAAAACCTAATGTCTCTTATTTCAAAGATAATTTAAATAATATCAGTTTCTCCTTATTCTTGATCCATTCTTAGTTTTATATCTCCTTCCTTCTTTGTAACAGATTATGTATATTTGTATACACACATGTATGATCTCACATTCTAATGACAAAAAGGGGGAGCACACTAAAGAACAAATTGGGCATTACTTTGGAATAACTCAATTTGAGACCTGGTAGGATCAGACTTTCATGGGACATTCCACTCTATAACAAACTCTAGGAAACAGTTTTTTATTTATAGCTTTAAAAAAAAATTCTTCCGTTCCATTCTGTAAAGTTCCATTCACAGATAGCACAACATCATTCGACATCAATATATGATGTCAGCCAAAGAACTGGAGCCTGGCAGGGAAAGGAGAAAGATTGCATAAAAAAGAACTGTCTCTGCATATTTCTCATTGTTTCTTGGCAGGACTAACTCATTACAGCAAAATTAGAGCTTAAAGTGATAGGCAGTAGCTGCGTGGTTCATAAGTATAGCTTGGAAATGCTCTTTCAGAAATTCAAATTCAGGGACTTGACATCTTTATTGATGCTACACAGTTAGTAAACCAAATGTGACCAAAATAGGATGATATCTCTGTTCCTGAATTTTAGAACTAATTAGTACTCAGCTGAAATACTACTCTGTTAAAAATCTCTTGTTAGCAAGCAATAAATAAGAATCCTAAACATTATAAAAAACAATACTATGTAAATACTATTTGCTTACGACAAAAAGAGGTTTGGGGGAAAAAAGCTCTTAGAATTAGTATTAGCATTTATTTCTGAATTAATATTAATACAAACTTAACAATTAGATTAAAACTAGAGAGACACTGGAAAAAGCATACATAGTCTTTGGAGTTAGACAAACCTTATTAAATCCAAACTTGACCCCTCTTGAGCTAACTGGGCAGGTTACTTAAACTCTCTAAGCCTATTTTTCTTTATAAATGGAGATAATAATACCCAACTGACAGGGTTACTTATGAGATTAGTGATAATACTGTAAAAATTAACATTTGTGAAAGTGTACATATTATAAAGTTACAAAAATATTGTAAATTGGCTATATTGGCATACAGTTGCTCAATAAATGGTAATTATTACTTTTCAAATACAGCTCTCTGAACAATATATAACAAATCATTAAATAGTCATATAGTATACTCTATATACTTGATCAATTCTTGATCATACTGACTAAACTATATAAGGTTCAAAATAGCTAATAAACCAAAAGCAATTCATTTTTGGTTTTGAAATACTTACAATTATTTTTGCAGCAAATTAACTATGTCCAGGTGAAGGCTACACATAATGGAAACAAAAGGTTGGCTATGTTCAAATCAATCTTTTAAGAATAAGTTCTTTTCCCAATAGATTAATAATTTAAGAAAACGTTACAGTCCATACAATAATTATCAGAATGTATATGAGGTCCATGTCTATCTTGCTACTGTATACCCAGTGTCTATACAGTGCCTGGCACATAATAAATACCTAGCAAATATTTGTTTAATTGTAGTCTACATACACGACTTAAGATCACTCCAGAGTGGTGATTCAATCCTAGAAAAACAACCCAAATTAATAAAGGAGCATATTTCAGAAGTAGTTTTAATAGAAAATTACTCAGAAATCTTTTGGTCTTTAAAAAGGCTTAAAAGGGCCTTATTAAACCGCCAGCATGGGCCCACTGTGGAAAACTAAAACTAAATCAGAAAATTAATTGAAGAAAAGTCCACCAACTGGAGGTTAGAGAGGAATATCAGATCAAATGAAAATCACCAGTAACAATCTTCAATGTGATAATAAGAAAGGCTACAACCGTACAAATAAAAACAAAGTATATATTATCATAAATTGAAGGAGAAAAGCCTTAAAATACCCAAAGCATCTGAAATATTTTCCAAGAGTCTGTTCACTCTTATCATTCACCTAAGAATAGGGTTTATTCTAGTTGATCAGATTCAGTTCACTTTTACTGGTTTTCAATCATGTGCTATGCACTGTAGCAAGCTATGAAACATGCATTGTTAGTGTACTTGATCTTAAGGAAAAAAAAAGAAAGATGCAAAGGTAAGGTTCAAGGTGGTGCAGAAGGAAGTCATGTGCACACAGCTGCTATATAATACACATCTGGAACCCTGGAACCAGGACAAGAACTTGATCCAATGCCCATTCTAGTCCTCTTTCCACCTTTGCACCTTCCACTAGTCTGGTTATAGACTTAATCACCCTTCAATTTTCAAACTTTAAGTGCCAGCAACTTGAATTCTCGAGTCACTTTCTTCTCTTAAAAAAGAAAGATTTTTAAAAAGGGGTCAGTTTTTAGCATATTCGATTTTACCAGGTATAGTATGTGCAATGTTAAAAACAAGCTCTCATAAAAATCCATGGGCACCTTTAAAAGGTTTGTGAAATATTTTAAAGTCATAGATCTCAAATTCTCATTGGAACAACGAAGATAACGCTAAGTCTGCTAGTTCCCCAAACGGGCTGTAACTTTAAGATGAGCAGCAACTGAGTGACGGTTTCGGCTTTGGCAAAACACGGAAGAGTTAAATTCAGTAGGTTTTCCTCTTAACTGATAGGCTCTGAGCGACCTTAAAATGTTATTCAATTCTTCTAGTCTCGATTTATGTTCTTCTTCCTCCCAAAACTGAAGTTTAACTTTAATGTTGGAAAAGTAATTTAGTAATATTCTGATGTCATTTCTTTAAGTTTTTAAATTTGTAACTGAATCATAAAACATTCGTTCATTCTCAAAATGTCTTTCACAGACAAAAAGTATGGAATTTAGTAAGTTCAATCGAAGAAAGTTCCATCTGACCTTTTAAAATACGGGATAACATTTTTCCCTTCTCCGTAACTCCTCTATTAAGCTGACTACTGAATTTAAGACAACGCCTGAAGTCTGAGGCACAGACACGGAAATACCCAATCTAAATGACTGGAGACCGAGACAAGAAAGAGAGAGTCCTGATCTTGGCCCCTCCAAAATTTGCATCATCAATCTGTGACACGGGACAACGAAACGTGAGCAAAGGAAAGCTTACACAACATCGTAATGTTAATTTGAGGACCCGCCGGTTTTCCGGCATATGAAGCGATGAACAGCTGAAAGCCCCCAAAGATAAAGCACTTCCGATTTTGCCTCCCCCAAAAAAGTAAAGAAAGCAAGCTTACAGCTAAGAGAGCGTTGACCAATTTTCCCGGACTTATCCTCAAGCACCCCGAGGTGCTGAAAAAGAGACCCCTGCTCCTGTAGGTACAGGAGGCCTCCGCACCTCCCCCGGCCCAAGCGGACGCTGCCCTCCCAGGCCAGGCCTGGACAGGTCCCTTCGGTCCGGGGCCAGTTCCCCACCCGGCCAGTCCCCAGTCCAAGTCAGGCCAGGCGAGCCCTCGTCGCCACCCGCCTCTGCCGGGTCAGACCCGGCCAGCGGCGAACGGCTCTCCGCACCCGACTACCTTGGTCGTCCGGATGTGCTCCATCCCGAGGAGACGTCTGCCGGCAGCCGGCCTCACGGGAGTACCATGGGGCTAGAGAAACCTGGCGGCGACAGCGACCCAGAGCCAGCGGGAAGGCGCTCCGTGGGCCAGCGCCTGGGTCTGTCAGCCCGCCCCCGGTAGCGCCAACCACGCAGGCGCAGTCGGCTATCGCCGTCTCCTAGAAACACTTCCCGAAACCCGGCGGCCGCCGAGCGACTCGGGGCTGGCGGGCAGAGCGTCCGCCGACGGAGAGCGGCGTCCTGGTTCGTACGGGGCCGCCGCGTATTCCACAGCGCCTCCCGCTGGTGGAGGGCTGGTATGGCTCACCAACCCCCCTGCCGCCGCGGTCCTTTGTTGTCCAGCTAGACAGGGACCCGCCGAGCAGAGGCGCGGGGCGGTCAGGAGAAGACACTTCTCTGCGTGAGAATGGATCCTGGGCAAAGGGCTTTTGGCAGGTGAGGGCAAGATCGGATGTTCTGAAGTTCATCACCATACCGGTGGACAGCGCCAAACTTAGTTTGAGCTGCAATTCTACTCTTAAGAATTTATTCTAAGGAAACACTCAGATATATTCAGTGAAACCTTATTTGAAACAATCAAATCCTCCAACACTACGGGATTAGTTGTGTGAAGTATGATGCTTTCATACAATGCTAGCACCAGGATCCACTAAAACTCATCCTGTAGGGGGATATCACATAACGAAAATGTTGATGCTGTATTACTGAGTGGGGAAAAAAAACCCCAAAAAAACTGGCTGTAGAACACTGTTAGGTCAGAGCCGAGAGGAAGGCGTGCAAGCCTAGGGGCATGGTAAAATGCCGTTTATTTTGAGCACCTGGGTGCAGGTGGGTGGAGGCCGAAAAAGGTGTCCACACAGAGGGGAAGAGTGGTGAGTTTTATAGAAAGTTTGGGGAGGGGGAGTTCCGCCAGTTTCTGCCGGCTCCATCCCAGCCTTTGTAATTCAGAGATATCTTTACAACCTCGGGAGATTCCTCTGGAGCCTGCAGCCTGCGGGGTGTCCTTATCTGACCTCATCTACCGCATGCATTCCGGGGCAGACCCAACAAACACCAAGTTTAATGTGACAGTGTTTTGTAGTCTTTATTTATGTAAACTAAAAGTTTACTTTTCTAGATGGTAGGATTACAAGTGATTTTTGTAATGCCTCTCATGCAGTAAGTAGTTCTCACCCTGGAGCGTATTTTCTCCCCAGGGAACAAGATCTGGAGACATTTTTGGTTGTTCCTACCGGGGGTGGGGGTGCTGCTGGCACCTAGTGTGTAGAGACCAGGGCAGCTGCTGAATATCCTATCCGCCCCCCACAACAAAGAATTATCTGGCCCAAGGTGTCAACAATGCGGAGGTAGAGAACCCTGCTCTGTTTTTTGAGTATTCTGTACTAAGCTCATGTTTGTAATTAGAAAATGTTATTTTGAAAAGGTTAGCAAGGAAACTATTACATCATCTTTCTTACTATGGTCATTGTTAGAAAAAACTAACATCTAACTTTTCTAGTTAAACATTTTGTTTCACTTTATTCAAGTTGTCTTGGTGTTAAAGTTTGTTGTTTGTTTTTGTTTTTGTTTGAGTGCCCACTGTGTTTCAGACAGATTACCAAAGCAATGGAGATGCCTATTAAACACCACAGTCTTTATGGTGGACTTGCTGACTCCTGTAAGGTAAATATGTAATAAGAGTAAGATTGAACCACCCAGAAACCAGTCTTGGTATAGTATCACATCCATCCCCTGCCCCCACAAAAAACACAAATCCTGCTGGGGGAGAGGGAAACAAAACAAAACAAAACACTGAAAAGTAATGTACGTCTTTACTGAAGATTTTTTGAAAAAACGGAAAGAGGTGAATTATATTGTATAACATACAGCAAGACATGCTTAATAAAACCTCTCTTTATATAATTTTCCCCCACATTTTATCTTCTCCATTCCCTGTTCCCATACAGCTCATCCTCCCTCTTCTTACCTCTTGCTAGTTCTCATTTTCTCTTACCAATTCTCAAAGAGAGGTAATCATAATGACGTTAAATGACTGAAAGTGTACTAAGTGCTTTACCTGTATTATGAGGAAAATACTATTACTTTCCTCATTTTAAAGATGATAAAAGGGAAACACAATGAAGTAACTTGTCCAATATCACACAGCAGATAAAGCCAAGAAAGATCTATGATATAAAGCCGGACAGTGTGACTCCAGAGAATATATTCTTAACAACTATTTTATATTGATTTGCTTTTTTAAAATCCACATTAAAGTTCCATTTATGGTAATATGATAAGCTAAGAAATCACCCTGCTTTTTAAAAAAACTAAAATAACAGACGAAATATAAAATCAAATTCTGTAAGGCACCAAATAACTGACAAGATAGTGAGAACTTACAAGTGCAAAATATATATTAAAGAAAAGAATATATTCAGAGAGGTAAGCAGGACATTGAAGGTGATGTTGCAAGAGAGCCGTTTCCAAATCAAGTAAATTTAGTATCTGTTTTGATGCCCTCCCTGGGCACTAAGTTCAGAAGTCAAAGTCTAGGGCCTACCTCAGATGAAGAATCCAATGGCAGACCCTTCCTATATAAAGCCAAAGCTAGAAGGAAACTCAACCAATCCAACTCTTAGAAGACTGAAAGGTAATCTGACTTGATATTGAGAAAATTGGTGTGTGTGGGGGGAATAATTGCCTGTCTTGGAGATATTACAACCATCAAAAGGTCATTAGACAGATTTTCAGCCTAGATTAATAGCGCCCATGGGACCCAAAAAACTTCAAGCTGTGAATGTCATTTAAAGTGATTGGGATTAGCAGTGCGTAGAAACTTTATTGTAGCAAACACAAATCCTTTTTGGTGAAATGCACCTCTATATTAGGTCTCAAATAATTCCTACAATTAATTTTCCAAGCAAAATTAAAATAAAGTCATAATAAAAATAACTAGCACATAGGAAAACAATTCTCAAGACATAATTGAAAGGAACAACATGATGGCAATAAGAGATTTTATAATTATTAGGCTTAGTTGATAAAAAAAAAAACTATGTTCATTATGTTTAAAGAACTAAAAGACAATGAAAATATCTGCAGTGTATGGAAAAATCGTTTTTAAATGACCTAGCAGATATGATGAAGAACCAAATAGAACTTCTATAAATGAAAATACAGAAATTGAAATGGAAAACTCATTGGATGGATTTAACAGATTGGATAAAGTAGAAGAAAGAATAAGAAAACTGGAAGTTACTGAGAGAAAATTATCTGGAAAGCAATAGAAAGAGATAAAGATTGTAAATATGAAAGAGAGGTTAAGAGACATGGAGGATGGAGTAAAACAGTCTGACATAAATCCAATCACAGTTTCACAGGAATAGGAGAGAGAGAGAGACTGGGACTAAGATAATATTTGAAGACCTGGCGCCTGAGATTTTTCAGAATGCACAGAAGACACCAATCCATAGAACAAAAAAGTTCAACAAATTCTAAGTGGGATAGATGAAAGGAAACCCATATCTAGACACATCATAGTAAGCTACAGACTCAGTATGTTAAATTCACTAGGGCAATACCAAAGACAAAAATTAGGGTCTTAAAAGCATCCAAAGTAAAAGAAGAACAATTTGTCTCCAATAGATCAACAATTAAACTGACAGCTGACTTTTCATCAACAACAGTGGAAGCCGTGTAAAATTAGCATGGTATCTCCAGTATGCTGAAAGAAAACAACTGCCAATCTAGAATTCTTTTCCCAGTAAAAATATCTTTCAAGAAATGAGAGTGGGGGAAAAAACATATAGTTTCAAATAAAACCTAAAGACTGAGAGAGTTTGTCATGATCCATATTAAAGCAAACTCTACAAGTATACTTCAGGATAGGGAAAGTGATTCCAGATGGAAGATCTAAGATACAAAAGAAATGAAGATTTTTTTTAAATGTAAAGAAATGAGTAAGTGTAAGCAGACATTGAATGACTGCATAAAACAATAATAAAGTTTTATAAGGTTAAAACAAAAAAATTCAAATATATGAGTCAGGAATGAGATAAAGTATCCCAGGATCCTTGTATTGTCTGTCCTAGGAATGTTGATTAATTTTAACATTTTAAAGGTTATGTATATGTTTTAATTTCTAGTTTAACTGCTAAAATAATAGAAATAGCATATAAGTTCCAAATTAGTAGAAGGGAGAAATGGAATTTTTAAAAAATCTATTTACCACAGGATAAAAAGTATCAAATGACAATAAATAAATTTAATAAAATATATGTAAGATCTTTATATAGCATGTTATAAAAGTACATAGATAGATCACACACACACTCACTCAAGAAGACCTAAATAAACAGAGATATGTACTATGTTTGTGGATTGGAAAACTCTATTTTAAAATGTGTCAATTCTTCCCAAACTGATTTCTCTATAAATTCACTGTATTCCCAATCAATATCCTAACAAACGTGGTGTATGTGTATATTATGGTGAGAGAAGTTGTCAATGTGTGTGTGTTATGTACATGTGATAAGCTGATTCTACTGATTCTACATTCTAATATATACAAAAATGTGAAGAATTATCTTCAGGAAGAACAAGAAGGCAAGATTTGTTTAAAGGGATGTCAAGACTCATTATAAATCTACAGTAATTCAGGTGGTGTGTTGCAAGGATAGGCAAATAGGCTACTGGAACAGAACTGAGAATGCAGAAATAGAACCACATATATATGGATGTTTGATTTATGAAAAATGTGGGTACTGCAGATCAGTGAGGAGAAATACTCTTTTCAATAAATGGTACAGAGGCAATGTGGTATCTATATGCAGAAAGAAATAAAATTTGATCCTTACCCCACACCATGCATTTTCATGTTGATTAAAGACTCAAATATGAAAAGCAGCATAATAAAATTTTTGGAGGATATGTGAGAATATTTTCATTATTTTATTGTAAAGAAGAATATTTGAAACAGGGCATAAAAACATTGGAGATAGTAAATTGAATTATATTTAAATTATAAATTTCTATTCTTCAAAAGGAATATAAAAGAGTAAAAAGGTAAATGACAGGCATTTTTAACACGTATAATTATAAAGTATTCATGTTCAGAATATATAAAGAATTCCTACAAATCAGTTAGAAAAAGACAGAGACTTAATAGAAGCATAGATGAAACACTTGCACAGGAACTTCACAAAAGAGGATTTTCAAAAGCCCAATAAATATATTAAAAAGTACTTACATTTATTATAAATGAGGAAAATGAAAATTTCTGACAATAACGGGTATCAGTGAGGATATGTAACAACATGGACTCTCAGATATTGCTGGTGGGAATGTAAATTGTTACAATGCCTTTGGAAAACAGTTTATTATCATCTAATATAGTTGACCATGCACATGGCATGTGAACCAGCAACCCACTCATAAATGTGTACCCTGGAGAATCTCACACATATATGCCACAGGATTCATGTATAAGGATACTTACAGCAGCCCTATTTATATTTAATAATGGTCAAAGACTAATTACCAACAGTAGAATGGATAAATAAACTTAATCTATTGATAAAATGGACGATACAGCAATGAAAATAAAAGATCTTCAGTTACATGTAACAGAGATAAACCCCATAAACATAATGTTGAGCAAAAGACACAAGATACAAAACAATACATACAATGCAATTTCATTTACATTATAGTCCAAAACCAGGCAAAATCCAAGTACAATGTTTAGGGATGAACATCTAGGTGCTCAAACTATGAAGAAACTAAAGAATATATCCTTACAATAGTCAGGATAATGGTTATGTTTGGGTAGAAAGAGGAGTCTGTGGTTGGGGAGAGGTATGCAGGGAAGTTCTAACGTGCTTGCAGCATTTAGTTTCTTGACTTGGGTGATGGTTACAAATGTTCTTTTTATGATTCATTTATGGCTTATTAATCATGTATGTTATTTATTAGTTTATTAGTAGTAGTGCCTATATACTTTATGCATTTGTCTTGCAAGTATGATATTTTCACAGTTGGGGAAAATCTTTTTAATTTAATTTCTTATCAAGGTGATACATAATACTTTCAAAGATCAAACAATAGTGTAAGGCTTATCACAAAATTCGGTTATCTTCTGCTCCACTCCCACTCCTACTTCCCGAAAGTAAACAAGCATGTTTTTGCGTCCATGTATTTAAGTAACATGGTTATGTTGCTATTTCTTGATTTTTTTTTTTCAGTTTTAGATTATTTCCTTTCACTTCCTTCAATAAGGGTCAGAATTTAGCTTTTTTCCATTATCCCTTTTCCCAGAACCATATTTCCCACTCCTCTCGTCCTCTTAAATAGAGTTTTAACACATTTTTTAAAGTTAAATCCACTCCCACACTAGATTGAATATTTCTCATGGTTAAATCTGACAGATAATCACTCAGTTCCATTGTTTCCTTGAGACATCTCTTTAGAGGTCTCTCGATATCTGTAGGAGCCTTCTCCCCTCTTGTTCCAGTCTGGACCTGTGTTCTCTGAGCCTACTGAGTGAGTATTATCCTGGGACTCCCTTCACCATGGGCTTGAGAAATTGCCTTGGTTACTCACTTGTGTTGAATTCTTACGGTTTATTTTTCTTGGTTTACTTACTTTTGCTCTGTTTTAATTTGGTGGAGTATATTCTCTATTGACTTCCTGAGAAAGAATGGAACATAAATCCTTGATGGATAATTTGGCTGGGTCTAGAATTCTGGGCTGAGAATAATCATCATTAGGGTTTTGGAAGCTCCCAGAGACACGTTCTAACTTCCAATGCAGCTGTTCAGAAATCCAGTGGTGTTGTGATTTCCCTCAGATGTCCACTCTACTTTCTCAGGAAGCTTTTTGGATCTCTCTGTCCCCAATGATCTGAAATTTCAGCATAATCAAGCTTAGCTTCTTTGTTTATCTTTCCATCCAGTGTTTTGAGCTCTTTAATCTGAAAATGTATGTCCGTCAATTCTGGGAAACTTTCTTGTATTATTTCTGTGATAATTCCTGTTTCTTTCCTTTTCTCTTTTCTTTCTGCTTCCTTCCTTCCTTTCGTTTTCTTTTTTTCTTTCTTCCTCTCTTCTCTCCCTCATCTTTCTTCCTTCTTATTTCCTCCCTTCTTTTCTCCTTTCTTTCTTTCATCAGTGGAAACTCCTGGTCTGACTCCCTGACTTTACTATCCGTTCACTTCTATTCTCTAATCTACTCTCTAGTAAATTCTTACAACTTTATATTCCATTATTTCTAATATTTTTAAATAGATGTAATTATATTTTTAATTTCTAAGGTTTTTCACTTTAAATAGACTTTATATATTACAACAGTTTTAGATTTACAGGATAATTGACAAGATAAGACAGAGAGTTCCATATACCCCATACCCAGTTTCTCCTATTATTATCATCTTACATTAGTATGATACATTTGTTATAATTAATGAACCAATATGGATATATCATCATTAGCTAAAGGTCATACCTATTTGGATTTGTTTTTTATTTAATGTCCTTTTTCTGTTTCAGGATGCCACATTACATTCAATCGTCATGCCTTTCCTGGCTGTGACAGTTTCTCAGATTTTCTTTGTTTTGTTTATGACCTTGACAGTTTTGCAGAGTACTGGTCAAGTATTTTGTAGAATGTCTCTCTATTGGAATTTGTGTAATGTTTTTCTCATGGTTAGACTGAGGCTAAGAGGTTTTAGGAGGAAGACCACAAAGATAAAATGCCGTTTTTATCACATCACATTAAGGGTACACACTATTAACATGACTTATCACTGTTGACATTCACCTTGATCACCTGGCTGAGGTAATGTTTGTTGGGTTTCTCCACTGTGAAGTTACTATTCCCCGCAACCCATCTATACTGTTCTCTTTTGAAGAAGATCACTATTTCCACACTTAAGGAGTAGAGAGCAATGTTCCTCCTCTTTGAGGGCAGAGTTTCTACATAAATTATTTGGAATGTTTCTGCACACGATATTTTTCTATTCTCCCTCACTTATTTATTTATTTATTTATTTTTTGAGACAGGGTCTCACTCTGTCACACAGGCTGGAGTGCAGTGGCCTCATCATAGCTCACGGCAACCTCAAACTCCTGGGCTCAAGCGATCCTCCTGCCTCAGCCTCCAGCCATTTATTTATTTATCCCATCATTTATTTATATTGGTATGAACTCCTGGATATTCATTTTGTACTTTGAGTTGTAATTCAATAGTTCTTTATTTCTTTGCTCAAATTGTTCCAGCTGTGGCCATGGGGAGCACTTTCACTTGGCTGCTGTGTCCTTTAATATACCCTCATCAATATACTTGGGTTTTTTTTGAGCATTTCCTTGCTTTCTGGCACTACAAGATGCTCCAGGCTCATCTTGCATCTTTCCCAACCCAGCCCTAGAATCAGCCATTTCCAAAGAGCCCTGATATTAGAATCCAAGATCCAAGCACTAGGTGTGTTTGTTGCTGCTGGAATGTTCTTGTTTCCAAGCCAGGAGTTCTTTTGGTGATATATGTTTTCCTATTTTGTTTTGTTTTTTACTTTGTTCATTTATTTGTTTTGTAGCCCATTCTGATTTTGTGGATGTAAGATCTCATCTGTCTTAGGTAAATAATACTTTTTATTTGTTTGTTTGTTTGTTTGTTTATTTTGGTTTCCCAAATTCTCTCTGTTCCCTCTAGGTTTGTTGTTTTGGTCTCTGACTTTCGTGTTAGAAGCTGTCCTCTGGTATCTGATCATCTTTAACAGTCCTTTCAAGCAATAAAATGCTGGTTGGAAATTTAATCTTTACAGGAGAGCTCTGTTTGCAGGTGAGCTTCATTACAGAATGATGGGGTGGGGAACTTGGCGCTTTTGTCCGGGATCCCCCACATCACTGTTTGAAGTGCAAGTGAAAGGGCACAAGGAGCTCTGGGTGCAGAGTCCCAGATCCTTTTGTAATTTGGCATCACTGGTGTTTGTGCAGCAGACGCCTGAATGCCTCCTCTTTCTCCCTTGGGCCACCAATTAGTTAACCCTTTCCCCAACCTCTGGGACTTCCAGAATATCACAATTCCCTGCAGCAGGGACAACTCTCTCTAGTTCATTTCTTAAGATCTGGCTTTTGGTTTCTGATATACTTGAGGCTTGGATATTCCTCTTTTTCTCGATTTCCTGGAAACTTCTCTGTATCTGAACAATATCTCTGTCTTTCCATGCCTACCTCACATATATACACACTTGAGAGG
Organism: Daubentonia madagascariensis; assembly: GCA_023783475.1. Lineage (NCBI taxonomy): Eukaryota > Metazoa > Chordata > Mammalia > Primates > Daubentoniidae > Daubentonia > Daubentonia madagascariensis. The sequence continues at coordinate 872,169 of JAKFHU010000379.1, read as the reverse complement.
ATTTTTATTCTTTGCAACCAAAACAGGCCTAATGAGGTTATGGGGAGACTGATCAGAGCAAAGGAAATTGGACAGGCTTGAAGGAAATTTTATCCATGTGATAGAAAAGACATGAATGTATTTCTTCTTCACAGAAGTGAACATCTGTCTAGTGGCCAGAATATGTGCATCCATCAGGCACGGTGACTTGTTTCCTTTAAGGATGAGAGCAATAAATGCAGATAACTTCTTCCTCTTTGGCTCCCATTTTTTTGAGACTAGATGTTGACCATTCCCTTTCTGTTAGCATGTTTTAAGATGATTAGATAGGTTGTTATTTTTATTGTTATATTCTAGTCCTATCAATATTCTGGACCTTGGTCAATCTTGCATATTTCCTAGGTTTATACAGTAACACATGTAAAATTCATCTTTTAGGGTGGACTCCTACTGAAAATGTATACTCAATTTAGCTAGGAATAACAGAGACCCAAATCTAATAGCCTAAACAACATAGAAGTTGATTTTTCTCTCATTTAAAAGAAATCTAAAGGTAGGTAGTGCAGGGTTGGTATGGTGGCTCTGTGGCAAACTGTCATATTATGTTTCTGCTACACCCTCCTTAGCATATGAATTCCATTCTTAAAGTCACTCATGGTCAAAGATGGCTGTTGGAGATTCAGCTATTGTGTCTAAGTTCCATGTAGCAGGAAGAAAGAAGGAAGAGAAAGTCAAAAAGAATATATGCCAGCTATATGTCCACCACCAAATGAGTCATCTTGGAATTTTCATCTCATGTCTCCCACCCACCCCTAACTGTAAAGGAAGCTGGGATATGTAGTTGTTTGTCTGGTTAGTGTGCCATTTTGAACAAAATTGGGGTTTTAAGGAAGAAGGAAGGGAAGAATAAATATTAGTGGCAAGAAGATAGCTCCTGTCATTTATTTTAGGTTGACATTGCCTAGTTTCTTTTCCTGGTTTTATCCTTATCCACTGACATTATCAAGTCATAAAAGCAACTTTTTCAGGTCCCATACTCACAAACAGGAAGGCTGTATTTTAAAATAGATGATTAAACTTTGAATTAAATACATTTAGCTTTATGGAAAACTCCCTACATTTATTTTTATCATTTCTTGGGTAATGAGTGAAAACTTCATCAGGTAATAGACAATTACTGTTCTGACCTGTGATTGGGAACTTTTGTTTTAACTCTAGGCTTTTCCCTCTTAACTTCTTACTTTGAAAAATTTCAAAGCTACAGAAAAGTTGAAAGAGTATTACAATGAATATCCATATACCTTGTCTTGAAAGTCATCATATATCTTGCATTATTGATCTGTCTATATACATTTGGTTGTTGTTATTAAATCATTTAAGAATTTAATAAGATTTTTTAACTGAAAGGACACTATTTATATTTTTAAAACCAATAGACCCCTTTGGAGAATAATTTTCAAGACAGAGACTTAAAACTTCAGGGACTGAAGGCAACTGGTTACATGTAATTTACCAAAGATATCTCTTTTGGATATTTCAAAGGATCAGAACCAGAGTTATTACAGATCCCTTTAAGTAAACTTCAGATTCCCACTTCCTTTCCATGTCATAACCTCTCAGCTTCTCAAAGGGTTATCCTGATCTGAACACACCACCAAAGCAAGCCTATTTATTAATAGATATTTTAATGCAAACACAAATCAGAATTTTTTCACAGTGCTATTGTCTTTTGGATAATTCAGTTTGATTATGACATTAACAATGTCATCATCCAGCCAGCAAATCAGCAAAAGTTGGAGTTTCTTAAAAGAATTCTCACAGTATAAGAAGCAATAAGAAACAAAGTGGCTTGCCATAGAATTTAGAATCTGAAGGACTTGCTTCATCCTTGGAAAGCAGTAATTCACATAGAACTGTCACATAGGCTCAGGTTCCATAATGGCAGAAAGGGGAATATTTGGAAGCTCCTTTGGAATAAGATTTGTTACTCTCACTAGACTAGGTAAGAAAGGTTCCAGTGCTCCATGGTTGTGCCTGGTTGGCAGGTAGGCTCAGGTTTATTTTAAGTGGGCATGATGCTCAGGTGATTGCCATTTTACTGTCAAGTTTTCAATCAACTAACCAAACAACTGGGCTTATTGAAAACTGCTTTCTTTGGAGTTTTGTTTCTGTAGAAAACAAAACTTTTCAATAATAGGACAAATTGCAGAAGGTATATGAAATAAGAAGACGTCTTTGAGGTCCAGTCTTACACTTGGCACATCTAGAGGCATGTGGTAGATTGTAATACTGCTCATCAAATATTCCTGTTTTTATCTCTGCAGTGCTCCTCTCTGAGGGAACTGGGGATTTGTTACTGTAGCATAACTTAAACTACTCTGCTAGACACAAAGCAGAAATGCTATACTAAAACTTTTATAAAGTCAAAAAACTATTTTGCTTGTCAATTTGAAAGGCACCCCCAAAAACCCAAACTTTTATCTGAATCAGATTTCCTTTATTTCTTTTATAAACTTTTTACATTAATAGACTTACAGCATTACAAAGAGAGTTCCCATATCCCCCACAACCATTTTCACCTAGTACAAACATCTTACATTAGCTCCTACTATATTTTTACATTCTCTTTCCTTCCTACTAATCTCATGTCTTGTTAATTAACATACATTTATTAAGTGCCAGGCATTTTGCTCTTACTAATTTTATGTTGGTATTCCTCAAAAGTTTAGGAAAGAATATACAAGGGAATCAAAAGATATAGGGAGCATCTCTATCTTCCCACTAAAATCTGGATCCATGTTTTTTTTTCTTTTCAGTCAAAAGGAAGCACCCTAGATTTTACATGGACAGTCCTCTTACTGACTATCCTATAGCCCTAACCGAAAATAGCATTCTCTAGATCACTGAAGCCTTAAAACCCATGATATTTTTGTCCCCCTATTCAATAACTATGAATTTTTTCATAGTTCAAATATGTCCCTTTTCTGTTTATCATTCCCATTGTGACCTCCATAATGTTTAAAGTGCTATTTATTTTTAATTATACAAACAGAAGTGGTGTATTAGTCTGCTTGGCTGCTATAACAAAATACCACTGACTAGGTATAAAAACAGACATTTGTTTCTCACAGTTCTGGAGGTTGGGAAGTCCAAGATCAAGGTGCGGGAAGAACCCTCTCCCTGGCTTTCAGGAGGCCCCCTTCTCACTGTGTCCTCACATGGTGGAGAGAGGAGAGCAAGCTCTCTGTTGTCTCTTCTTATAAGGGTACTAATCCCACCACAGGAGACCCACACTCATGACCTCATCTAAATTGGAATACCTCCCAAAGGCCCTATCTCCAAATACCACCACATTGGGGAGGAGAGAAACGGCTTCAACATATGGATTTGGGGGAGGGGGACATAATTCAGTCCATAACAGGTGGCAATGCTAAAGCTCAACGCTGGAGAAATTAACTGTTGAATTACGGGTAGCTGTGAGACGTGAGGTTAGAAAGATTGGTCGTATGGGGGACGTTCAGCGCCAGACTAAGGGGTCACTGGGCTTTGGATCACGGCAGTGTCATGGTGAGAATTATTTTAGGAGAACAAATCTAGGAATAGATTATGGGATGGGTTTTATTGAAACAGACCGCAAGTAGGAAAACCATTTGGGGTAGTAATGTAACAATCCATGATGGAAAAATAAAGACCCACATTATGATGGCAGCCCTCAAATACACCACCAGAGAAGCCTTTCCCGATTTTTCCGCCAGATAGGATCTCCTCTTTAAACCAGCCTTTTTCTTATGTTACTCCTACACCCTTTACATTTCGCCTTATATTGTACGTGTTTCTGTACTTTTTTCATCCCTTCCACTTGGCAGTTCCACTAGCACGAGCCCAGGGTGTGGGAGCGCCGCACAGGTCCCGCGGTCCTACCCACTAGGATTCGCCGACGCTACTTGTTGACCGCGTGCCCGGAGATCCGGGGCTTGGCCTATTCTGCTCGCCGGGCTCCGAGAGCGGGGCCGGCCACCCCACCCAGCGCCCCCCACGCGCTTCTTAGCTCCCTCCGGGCGGGCGTGGGGCTCGCAACGACCTCGCCAGATGGGCTCCACGCGTCCGGGCGCGCAGAGACGGGCTCCCGTCGGGGGACTGAACAGCGACTCATTACCGGCGGATTTCCGAAGCGTCTCGAGGACGGCGCGGCCGCCAACAGAAGCCGGAAGCCACCTCCTCCTCTGTATGGGGGAGGGGAGCTTGGAGACGTTCACTAGGGCCCTCCCCCCAACTCTGGGAGTCTGCGCATCATTTTTGGCAGGAGGCAAGATAGAAACAATAACAGATTCATCAGCCGTAAAGTACAAATTACGTCAGCACACACGCTGAGGTAGAAGAAGTAAAAAAGAGAAAAATGGTTTTGTTATGTATTTTTTTCAACTCTGGGAGCCTACCCCTTTAAGAGAGTAGAAAGTGCACGGACCACACCCTGTCCCGGCGAGCCTTGCGTGGCTCGTCGACCCCATCCCTCTCCCAGGGTTCCCTGCGCGGCGGGCTCGCTTCCGTTCGAACGTCGAGCGTGCTTTTGCGTGGTTGCTCCACCCCCGCTTTGGCCTGGTCTTTGGAGCCGCTGGGGATTGAAGTTGCCGCCAGGTCAGGACTGGGCGAGTACGATGCTGCCCGGCCCGCCTCGGCTTTGAGGCGAAAGGAGCGTCCCAGACCCCATTCAGCTTGCTGACGGCGTCGAGCCCCAGGCAGCCATGTCCACGGGGTTCTCCTTCGGGTCCGGGACGCTGGGTTCCACCACTGTGGCCGCCGGCGGGACCGGCACAGGCGGCGGTTTCAACTTCGGGACTGGAGGGTCTAGGTAACCGCACTTCCTAGCCTTCCCGGGCCGGGTGCTCCCCAGCAAAGCTCACCGGTGCCCCTACCCTCTCTTTTCCCACGGCCTTCCTTCCCGGTGGGCCTGGAGAGAAGCACTTGCCGAGCTGCCGCGTCGTAGGCCTCCCGCTTGCCTCCGTGCCCGGGCCCTGCCGGCGGCTTGGTAGGGTGGAGGGCGGGATGGTCTCTGTGCTGTGAGGTCTGCAGAATCTACGTATATAGTTCAGGGCGAGTGGGGTCTTGACTAGTGAGGGGGCCTGGGGTTTCACCCCGGAACCATAACGATGTGATTTGTCAGTCGTAGGCATAGAATGCACGTTGAATGAATGAATGAAATTATAGCTTATTGTGGGGTTTTTAGAAAGGGACAATTAATAGAAAGTTTTAAGAAGGACAATTAAAACTTTCTCCCACATAATTGAGATTTCAGTGCAGTATTTACGGCTTTGGATATTACGACGCTTTAATGACTTTGTGGTTATTTTTAACGAGCATTTCAAAAAGCCTTTGTGCCACATGGGACCCTGTCTGTCTGTTTTTTAAAAATATGTTTTATGGCGTTTATTCCTGGTAATTTAGTGCAGTATATGCAAATTAGTATATCGTGGGTAAGAACGTTTTGTTGTAATGACTCAACATTGTCTTTTACCTAAGTAGCTAGCATCTTCATTGTTTTTGTACAACCCACTTAGTTAAGGTTGCCACAAAAATATAACTGGCAAAGGTTCAGAAAGAGAAATTAAAATGGTGAGACATTTTAATGAGAGATTTAATCTTTAGAACTCAATCTTTTGAAGATAAAGGTGGAGGAGTTCATAAAATCAAGAAGTGTGCACACTGTTGACAGATATCTCCTGAAGCTTAAAGAATGTGGTTGTAAATTAAAAAGGCAAAAATACCTTCAGCATTGCCTGTATTGAAAAACGGGAGAGGGTAGGAGCTACAGACTACACTCAGGTCAGAAATCTGAGAGTTTTCCTCCTAACCCCCATTTTTCCTTAGCAAGTCCTGATAATTTTACTTCGGCGGTTGCCATTTGTCTTCATTTCCAGTGCCACCACCCTGATCAAAGTTGTCATCACTCAGGGAACAAATATTTATTGGACAAATCCCTATGTGCGAGGCTCTGTTTTAAGTAGTAAGATAAATAAGAGTCCTGCTCTCCTGACATTCTTATGAAAATACTTACGATTCCTGTCAGGTTTTGAACCAGACATCTTGTGTTAGATGAAAATTGTACCCATCAACTTCTTAGATTAGTTCAGTGAAATCCCAGTTGTCTCAAAATCTGCTTTTATGTCAATCTTTTTGCCACATTGTAGCCAGAGTGATGTTTTTTTTTAAGAATTCCCTTTGCTCCTCCTTCAGTCATTTTCCACTATTCATGGAATGAAGTAAAAAAAAAAAAAACCTTACCATAGTCTGCAAGGCCCAGAATAATCTGGAACCTCTCCAGACTCATCTTGAGCCTATCTTTTTATTTCAGTGGTCCAGACCCACTGTACAAAACAAAACAAACAAAAAACATTCACATTACCACCCAGTACATGTACACAAATAAATAAACAAAGTTTCAGAGAAAGATACTTTAACTTAATGGGATGCAGTTTCATGTTTTCTGTTCTGTTCCATTTCATTTTTTTAAAAATGCTGCTTGTGACTTGCTAAATTAATTTTATGCTCCTCTAATGGTCCAGATCTTTTGGAACTCAAATGGTCTCTTCCCCAGAGGCCTTTTCTGACCTGTCATTCTAGGGGAGATTTCCATTCTTGTAGTACTCTGTACTTAGAGTGCTGATCGCAGTTGTAATTAGTTCACTATATTATTTACCTGTTTGCTGTCTGATCTCAGCACTAGAATGTAAGCTCCATGATGGTAGAGACCTTTTCATACTGTTTTTCCAGTAGACACAGTAGCTGGAACTCAATATGTATTTTGTTGAATGAATGAAGGAATGGTTAGTATCTATCTCTCTCACTGACTGGAAACTTTCTGAGGGCAGGGTCCGAGTCTTAACCACTCTATCCTCAGTCCCTAGGACACTGCCTGGCATAGAAAAGGGGCTTTAATAACTACTTGTTGAATGACTGAGTAAATAAGTTAGTAATAATAAACCAGAAGTATTTACCGAAGCTTTAGAAAGGCTTGGATAAATTAACGAAGGCAGAGACAGTCTGACATCTGTCTGCAAGAGGGCTGGTTGGGAGGTCCGACAGCTCCTAGTGCCGCCTGGTGATGTGGGAAATCATTTTAGGGGACTTAATCTCCAAGCCTTAGCTCCCACATCTGGAAAAGGGGTATAATCATTTATTTTCCTCAGAGCTGTTGAATGAGATGAAGCATGTAAAGTATTTAGCATCATGTTTGGCATTTGCTAAATGCTGGATAAGTGTTAGCTATTATGTTAGCTCCCAAGTCCACATTAAGGCAAGCTGGGGAGGTTAAAATAACATTCCTGACCTCATGGGAGTCAACTTTGGCTTTCTACAACACATCCTGTCAAGTCCTTGGCAGGTAACAGTGGGTTGAGGCAATAATTAGTTAGATTTGGAGTACTTTCTCTTTTGCTTCTGTGGTAGAGTAAGAAGATTTCACTTTGATGTATTTCTTTGGTAATATTTTCAACTTTAGTTATGTAACACTTGATAGTGTCTTCAGTTATCTTGTGTTGTCAAAAAATTTTGAATATTTTAATTCATAGTCTGAAAATACATATATTCACTGTTCATTTTTTATTTCTAGAATAGCAGTAAAAAAAAGGACATCACTGATTTGTTTGGGAATAAGGAGCACTTAATAACCATTTTCCTAATTGGATGTCATTGAAATTTGCTAATGTTTTTTAATTTTTTTAAATATCTCCAAAATACTCACTTATTGTATCCCACATCATATACACAGTGGTCCCAGAATAACAATACTGTCAGACTACCACCAGCTAATCTAAATGTTTTTTGTATATGCTCTGCTCTTTTTTTTTTTTTTTAGTTGTACTACCTGTGTTGTCTGGACATAGCCATTACATACTGTACGCTATTCCTTTTAGCTCTCACTTAGTTTTAGTTTTTTTTTTTTTAATTTTTTTTAAATTTAATGTGGTATCTCCATTTTAATTGTAGCAATTTTTTTTTTTTTTAGAGACAGGGTCTCACTCCATCACCTAGGCTGGAGTGCAGTGGCATGATCTTAGTTCACTGCAGCCTTGAGCATTCCTGGGCTCAAGCATCCTCCCACCTTAGCCTCCCAAGTAGCTCAGACTACAGGCACTGTCTGCCTCTTTTTTTTTTTTTTTTTTAATTTTTTGTAGAGAAGAAGTCTTGTTATATTGCCCAGGCTGGTCTTGAACTCTTGGCTTGAAGTGATGCTCCCACCACAGCCTCCCAAAATGCTGGGATTACAGGCATGAGCCACTGTGCCCTGCCATAATTTCTTTCTTAAAATACCTTTTTAATTCAGTCCATTAAGTGTTTAAAGGTCTGTGCTTTAATTGTCCATGAGACTTTGCAGCCCTGCTCTGCCTTCCCCCTGCCCTTCATACAGTTAGGGCACACACATTTTTAAAATCAGTGGTAAACTGAGATAGGATTCTGGTACTCCCTCTCCCTTTTCCTGCTCAGTGTTGCTGACACATCTCAAGTTTTATCTCCTTGATAAGCTGCTCCATTTCCATGCCCCTCATGGTGATTAGCTTTTTACCTCAAACTTCTGTAATATCTGTTTGCCATAATTTGGTACTTAATTATAATTTGCTTTATAGTGATTATAAACTTATTGAAGGTGTACATTTCTACTGCTTAAATTATAATGCTCCCCTTTCCCTAGGCCCCCAACGTATGCAAAATACAGTGAGTGGCTCCTTGGACTGATTATGAAAGTGGTGACACCTGGGACCCGAATAACTTGGAGAACTATTCTGGCTTGGATTACAGTTATTTGTGTTATTTTATTTCCCTGGTAAACAACATGCCCTTGAATAGGGGCTATCTTAGTCATCTTTCTACCCCCTTGCTATTCCTGGCATAATGCCTTGTACATAACATGTTTAGTTGAATAAGTATACCTAGTCATAACAGTAGTAACAACACTGAAATTAATTCACTCTGCATAATCTTTTAACCTTTATTTAAAAACCCTGCTAAATAGGGACTATTATTCTCCTTTTGCAGATGAGGAAATAGAGGCTTAAAAAGGTTAGGTAATGTCAGACAAATACCAGAACATGAGCTGGTACTGGAATCCAGCCACAACACTACTGCCTTCTCCTTAAATGGAAACATCCCAGGGCTTTTAAGATTTTTAAAATGACATTGGGTTCTTTCATGGAGATTATATCTTGATGGAATGGCAGAGAGGGAAGTAATAAAGATAAATACATAAGACAAATGGGATTTCCCATTATGCTATACATGTTGTTAGTAATCTCTCTTAACTTTCCTACATAATTTTTTTTTTTAGGGGCAGAGTCTCAGTCTGTTGCCCAGACTGCAGTGCAGTGGCACAGTCCTAACTCACTGCAGCCTTGGACTCCTGGGCTCAAGTGATCCTCTCACCTTGGCTTCCCAAAGTGCTGGCATTACATGTGTGAGCCACCGCACCTTGCCTCTCCTGTGTAATATTTGAAGTGTCAAATTGTCAAGATTTTTTACTTATTTTCATAATTTGTCCTCCCACTTGTAGGTAGCAAATTTGAGCCTCTGAGGCTTGATAAGAACAATGGAAATGTTGTGAAATTTGTTCACATTTACTTGTTTTTATCAGCTGTTCTTTTTTTAAGCTTTCAAAAGCTCTCTGAAGAGTTTCTGCTAATGAACACATAATCTTGAGACAGAGTAATTTTGCTTTGTGTTTAACTTTTGCCAGGATATGCCCCCACCCCCAAGTTCTGCAATTTCCTTTTTTTTGGTGGCAAGATAACTGCATGACACCCCACCCACAATGAATATGGTAACATAGCAATAGAGAGGTGGGGAAGCCAACTTAGAATAACGTTTCTATGGCTGTTTTAAAATATGCTTGGTTTCAGACGAAAACTGGTGAAAGCAGAATATGTGCGATCCCTGCTTATGATTACCTTGAGATCCAAAATCCTGATTGCTATAGGCTATGCTTTTCTTGAAGCCTGGTATTGTATTTTTTAAGACTAATTTTACATGTGGATTTGTGTTTAAGGAGAACAGAAAAATACTTGAATTTGGTTGGTTAAAGGTAAATTTATTGTTAGTTCCTTTTGGATCCTTTGGCAAGGATCCAAAATGTGTTACATGAAAGAAAATTTCCCTGAAGAGTTAACTGGCTCTAGTAGACTTTATTTTGTGTGTGTGTGTGTTTTGTTTTTTGTTTTTTTATAAACAAGCAACCCTTCTGTGGGGCTCAATTTTGGAACTCTTGGAAGTACTGCGACTCCAGCAACTACATCTGCTGCTTCTGGTGGTTTTGGAACTGGGCTCTTTGGAGCTAAACCTGCCGGTGGGTTCACTCTAGGAGGAACAAATACAGGTGAGGAGGATCATCACATTTTCAGGGAGTAGGCTTGGGATATTTATTCTGTCCAGGTTCTGTCCTACATCTCCCTTTACAAGCATCATCCTTGGTAGTCTTAAAAAATGGTAAATACTAAGATGAAAAGAAATATGGGAATTAGGAATTAAGGGCCAGTGATAGGCCCAAACTTTGGCTATGATCCACTCTAGTGTAAGGAAGGAAAACACACACATTTAATCTTTCTCTCTCAATAAATTGAAGATCTGTTTCTTTAAATATAAGGAATTATGGTAATTTAAATTTTTATATTAGATTATATAATGCAGTATTTTACCTTAGTGAAGATTGTTACTTAAGCCAGCTTTACCAATTTGGAACATTAATTAATATATATGGGACAGTCAGCATCCTCTTTTGCTGTAGCATGATTTACATTCCTAAGAGATGTTTTAAATTTTTGTATTATTAAAACAATTGTTTCAGTGGAAAAGGGGCAAGAGATAAAGGACTTGACGGTTTCTAGTGGACTTTCCAAATAATAGAAAGTTTTTGTTTTTAATACTTATAGCTGAAAAAATAATGTTTCACTGGAGCTGACCATTTCCATATAGAAAATTTGCTTCCTTATTTACCTTTTATTGTCTACCCTCAGAGCCTCTTGGTCTTTGTTACCACCTTTTGCATTGGCCAGCTTTGAGTGCAGCACATTTCACAGCCACATCTAGAAAATGAAAGAACTGCAGGGATGAATATGAACAGACCAGCCAGTGAGCTTGAGACAGCTGTGTGCCAATGTTTTGCTTGGAGTAGCCTTTTTTCACCATGCTTAATTTTGTTACAAGCAATCGTTACTTGTATTTTATAAATCTTATTCCCTGATTAATCAACTTGTATGTATCTTGTAATATGAAAACAAGTACTGTAGGAAAAATGCTTGTATTGGTGGTTATGGTGGCAGATACCATATATGTATTGGTCTTACTAGAAGTGTTTTCACTCCCTGAGGGGGGTTCCAAGTCTTTCCCTTATGGCAGATAAACCAAAAGAATGCCATCCTCATCAATGATTAAATTTTATTTCTCTTTTTGTCCCCAGGAATAGCAACAACTATAACTACAGGATTAACTCTGGGTAAGAATTTTTGAGGAGAGATCCCAGATCTGTAGTTTTCTAATAATTTAAATTAATTGAGTGATCTTTCTATTCTTCTCCTTTTTAATATCTCACAGAGCTGAGGTATAGAAGATAGTATGTAAAGTGAACATATGTCACGGATATTGACTTGTCAAAGAATCTTGCAGTGTTTGGTTACTAAAAAGAGTGACTTCATATAGTACTTTTTTAATTTAGAAAAATATTTTAAATACAGAAATGGTTTTTAATGTGTAAATTTATTTTTCACATTACTTTTTCAGTTATTTGACTCTGTTTATTGGAAAAAGCACCAAACTATAAGCCAGACTCTTGAAATTAAACCCTATACCTCTAAACTAGTTGTAGGTCTTAGAGGTAATAGCTGGAAGCTTTTAGTTATCTATAAAATTAGGGTATTGAATGAAAAGGTTTTTTGGCTTCCCTTCCAGCTCAAAGACATAATAGTTTCTGTAGCGGTATGATGAAGGGAATGTGAGTGGCTAGGTTGCAGCCTGCTTTGAATCTGGGTGGCAATAAATAATGGAAAAGAAATGAAAGAATGAAAGGACATTGAGAAGCTCTGAAACTGAGTTTGAATTAGCGATTGGCAGACTTTCTTTGCTTGGATTCTACTTAACTTGTCATCAACAGAAAATAACACATCTGTTTACTACCGAAGTTTTGGACAGAATTGTCTGCGAAGGCAAGCAACTTGAGTCTTCTTGTTTTGTGAGGTTGTAGAAGCCATACATGATTTCAAAGCACTGTATTCTGCAGGAACTTCCACTTGTATCAGGGCGATCCAGAAGCAAAGTTTCTGGCTTCTTTTCTGTTGATAATTTGAGGAGATGGCAAAATGAGGGTCATTCACACATTTCTTATTGTTTGCAGTTACTACTTCGTAACTATGTGGCCTTGTGTATACATAACACTTGGAACATTCAATATTAGCCAGTGGTGCTGGTGGTGAGGATGGTACTGATGATGGCTTCAGGAACTGTTAAGTGCAGGAGCAAGACATTCAGTCTGTTGTGAGGTGATGGGGACAGGCAGGTATATTAACATGTTCTTGTATAGTCTGGTAAATTCTCTAATAGATGTGGGAAAGGCACCATGGAAGGCAGAAGGTGGAGAAAGAAGAAAGTAGGATTGGGGGAACAGGGCAGGTTTCAGACAGGGGAGTGGAAAGTGCAAAGGCCCAATCATAAAGGATGCACAGGATTTGTGACTATTGGAATGCAGGGGAAGGGAGGGTTGCCAAGGATGACTGTTTCTGGCTTAAGCAACTGGTTTGACCAAGGTGAGGGATTTAACAAAAATTTTTTGTGGGGAGTTAAGTAGGAGTCCAAAGGGACATCAAGATAGAGCTGGGCAGTGGGGACTCAGGTGGATGTAGATTTAGACTCATGCGCTTGTAGTTGAAATGATGAAAGTGGGTGAGTTCATTGGGGAAGTAAGGAAGCAGGAATGGAGTATCAGGACATGAACAGAGGAGATCTGTAAAAGAGGACTGAAAAGGAATAGTGAGCGAGCTGGAAGCTGACAGAGACTCTGGAGTAGAGAATGGTTGTTTAGTCTTGGAGAAGAGGAGCTATTTTTCCGCTGGGAGTAAAGGGAAGGAAGGAAGATAAACACAGTTTTAGATAAATCTATGGGTAGAATTGGAATTGATTGTGATATTACATTGATTGGGTTTTCTTTTGCTTTTCTTAACTCAAGGAGCTATCTTTTCTGTATTCATCATGATTGAATCCCAACTTTTATATATTTTTTTCTTACACATATACCCTTCTTCTATTGGCAAAAAGTAAGATCACAAACTTTTAGGAATCCTTATTGAAACCAGTAAAGTATATATATACTTAAGGTAAAATGGGATTTTAAAATTTATTTAAACAGGAACGCCAGCCACTACATCTGCAGCTACAACAGGCTTCAGTTTGGGATTCAATAAACCTGCAGCATCTGCCACACCATTTGCTCTACCTATTACTTCTACCTCAGCTAGTGGTCTCACACTTTCATCTGCTCTGACGTCAACTCCAGCAGGTGAGGCAGAATGGGAAAAAAGTTGCATTTAATGGCTAAATTTAAATTTTATTTGATGAGAGAACACAGATATCCACCTTTATTAAACGTAACTTGTTTGGGAAATTTTCATCTTAATCATTCAGCAATCATGACCTACTGAATCATTGATTTGTAGCCAGGTATGGTGGTGTAGCTGTAGTCCCATCTACTTGGGAGGCTCAGGTGAGAGGATTGCTTGAGCCCAGGAGTTGGAAGCCAGCCTGGGCATCATAGCGAGTCCCCATCTCTTAAAAAAAAAATAATTGATTTGTAAAGAAGAAAAGTCAGCATTGGGCATTAAAGCAGCAGAGGCCATCTTGGGCCATGGTCTCTATTTACAGAGCAAAGCAGGGGAGAGAGTTAGAGAGGTAAAATGTGAAGCTATTAATATCTAGTTTGTTTTTAAGTAGTTTTTTTGTGACAGGGAAGGGTAGACTTCCTGTAAACCTTGTGTGACTTAAGATTCATTTAATTTTGAAGGTAAAATTGGTGGTCTAGGTTGAAAACTATTGCTTTATGGAATCAGTTATCTGGTGCCATTCTAATAGTACCCGAAGCCTTTATTTATGTTACTGGTCTTTGAAGCTACTCTTTTTCTTTATTCTTAAGTATATATTATGTAATTTTATCTTTAACAAGTAGTTTTTCCAAAGAGCCAATCAGTTTCTTTTAAAAATTATTTTTATTTTTCTATGGTGTTCTAATGTTACCTTTTAAAGGCTTATTATCTCATTTTTTATAGCATCCACAGGATTTACTTTAAATAATTTGGGTGGAACAACAGCCACAGCTACAACTGCATCTACAGGGCTTTCTTTAGGAGGAGCCTTAGCTGGTTTGGGAGGTTCGCTTTTCCAGAGTACAAACACGGCAACAACAGGTAATTGATGGTATTTATTCTTCAGAATAGTAGATATTTATATTTAAATTTACATTATCTTTATTTTGGCCTTTTGAGCACTCACTCTTTTTAATCTGTATGTTTTCCCTTAAATATGAAAACTAAGTTATGAAATAATATCTTTCATACATAATTGGACATCTTAGCCATATTTCAGAAATACTTTTTCCTCTTTCTCAATGTTCGCTAACTGGATAAGGAAATAGATGAGCTTGTTTATGGGGACAGTAAACTGTTCTGAGGAAACTTGTCTTTTTAATAAATGGCAGTTTAGTAGTCTTGGATCATTTACAGCCAAACTTCATTGTAAGGCAAATTGCCCTTTTAAGCCCCAGTTCTAGGAAGGGCTTTCCATTGTAGATGTTAGGAAAGGGTATTAGCATGCTTTGAAGGTGAGATTTTAAAACACAGAATTTAAATTTTATTATAATCACTAGGCAAAATACTAACCTATCAATTCACTTGGCAGAGATTACTGAATTAATATTTTGTATATCAGGTTGATTTCTCATTTCATGCTTAGTTTGAAATTTGTGTAATGTTACAGGTTCTATAGAAGTTTAGAATACTGGCTGTAGCTAATTCCCATACAGGAAATTTATATTTGTGGGGGCTTTGTGTGAATGAGAAAAAGCTTTCCTTTTATTTGAAGAAATTGTTTAATTACCTCATGTAGCTATGTAACATCGAGAATTTCTGTTTGCCAATCTACAGAATTAAGGAAAGTTGCTATATGTTGAAATAACAGAATTTCCAGTAGTACTTAGGGCTAATTTATAATGGCTGTTTATGGCTGGGCATGGTGGCTCATGTTTGTAATCCCAGCACTTTGGGAGGCTGAGGTGGGAGGATCGCTTGAGGCCAAGAGTTTGAGACCAGCCTGGACAACATAGCAAGACCTGGTCTCTACAAAAAATTAAAAAAATTAGCTGGGCGTGGTGGCTTGCGCCTGTAGTCCTAGCTACTAAGGAGGTTGAGGCGGGAGGATCGCTTGAGCCCAGGAGTTCAAGGCTGCAGTGAGCTATGATGATGCCACTGCACTCCAACCTGGACAATAGAGTGAGACACTGTCTCAAATAAATAAATGAATTAATTAATGCATGAATGAATGGCTATATACTTTCAAAAGTTTTGCTGAGCCCTTAATATGTATCTAATACTTACTTGGTTGTATGGGAGATATGAAGGAATACGACTTCATGTTTTTTATTAAAGAAGTTGTAGTTCTTTTCGGTCCTCTATTCAGATATTAAATTTAATGGAGAAAATCCAGGTCAGTGGAACTGGAGAAAAGGGGCTGGTCAGGATAACCTGTAGAAATTTGTTGTGTTCAAATTTACATTGATCTTTAAAATACTTATTTTTATCATTATTTTCTAATTTTGTAGGTAGTTGAAATGCCTTCTAATAACCCAGTCACTAGATTACTGTAACATACATTTCTTTGCAGAATACATATTTACACTTGATCTTAGCCAAAAGGCTGTGAAGCAATGCAGGATAACTATTTAAACATCTCTCATAAAGATGAATAAAAAATGAAAGCAAGATGAAAAAATAATAGAGAGGCAAAGAGTTGTTTTATGTCTACTGAGTTTTTAGGTGTGCTCTGATTCTTCTTAGACTCAACATAATACCCAATGCTTACTTTATGGTTATGTCAACTTAAAGGTGCCATTTTAAAAAAATTATTATAGTAGTAATCATTTATTTAGCTGTGTTTTTGTCACACATTGCCAGAATTTAAATTCAATTTTCAGTTGTTCCATGCTATTAACTGCTGTTTCCTCTGTTTTTAAAATAGGAAGTACCTTGTCTAAAAAGAACAAAAGTTGGCGGGGGTGGGAAAAGAGAACAAAAAAAAAAATTAAAAAAAATAAATAAATAAAAAAGAACAAAAGTTGTGTCAGCTTAGAAATGCATGGTCATATAGAAATATAGATTTATCAACACAAGAGCTTTGAAATTTGCTGCTTGACTCACAAGTATACATTAATGACTTAGGATTAATTATAGTCCTTTCAATTCCTCTTATCAATGAGGTAAGATTTAAATAAACGAAGTCTACTTTTTAAAAAAGTTTTATGGAAAAAACTTGGTATGAACTTATACTCAATATATATTATACTCAAATCTTATAAATTCACACTAGATTATTTTAAAAGTATGCAATTCCAAAGTGTGATTGGGAGACAAGATGTATTCACCTGAAAGTATACCAACTGAAACTGCTTTTGTAGAGAGGGTTTAAAAATAACAAATAAAAAGGTAGTGTCCACATATATTGAATTAACAGGTATATTTTAACTCTTTTAATAATGAAAAATCACATTATCCGAACTACATACACCATTGGATTCAGGCAAGATTATCCATCTTTGTCCAAGGCATGCTCTCTAAACTTGTTCCTTATTATTTGCCTAAATCAAGTGTGAAGAAAACCTGGGATCCAACTTAAAAGCATGTGGGTGCTTTCATCAGTAAGGGGAAATTGTTATAAATTCTTGCAAAGAAATTTGTAAATGATGTTTGGTTTATTTGTAGGACTTGGACAGAATGCTTTAGGCTTGACTTTGGGAACTACAGCTACTTCAGCTGCAGTCAATGAAGGCCTTGGTGGTATAGATTTTAGTAGCTCATCAGATAAAAAGAGTAAGTAATGTTATTGTAGTTCTGCGTTCTAATGGTACTGTTGAGGGAACTTCTAGGTTATTCAAAATTCCTATATCTGGAAGATTATTAGTTATATATTTAGAAGTATAGTTTTTACTTTTAAGTTCGTTTGCATCGTTAATGTTTCACAAATTTGTGTGAGTTGTGCATTTAAGATTTTATTTCTGTAGATAGATTTGTGTGTGCATATATCTTGTGTAGTTATCTTAATGTGTATATTAATGTATATTTTTAAATTGGGATCATTATACATACACATTATTGTTTTGTAGCTCATTCTTTCTCATGGAACATCAGAAGCATTTGTTTATGTCAGTAATTCTTCTGAAATATTTTAATGCTGCTTCATATCAATTTTATGAATGGATATATCATAATTTAGTCAACTATTGTCCTATCTTTGGATGTTTGTTTCCAGTTTTTTTACTCTGGGAAGTAACACTGTATTGGGCATCTTTATATAAAAGGGCAACATAATATAGTAGTTTAAGAGTGTCTACTCTGGAGTTGAATTGCCTGGGCTTAAGTCCTGGCTCAAACTCCTTATTTAAGGACCTTATTCAAGTTGTTTATCTGCTCTGTGCTTTAGTTTTACTTATCTGTAAAGTGGTTTGAGGATTACTATTTGTAAAAAACCTTTGCAGAGCCAGACATATAGTAAGTGCTGTTTAGGTCTCTGCTTTTATTATAAATTTTTGTTTGTATTTTTGGTTTTCTTTAGGGAAAATACCTAGAAATTGGATCAATGGCTTAAATAGAGGGACATTTTGGAGGCTCTTGGTATATATATTGTGAAATTGCTTTCCAGAAAGGTTTTACCAATTTACCCCCGACCAGTATGAAAATACCCTTCTTGTTGTGCCCTTACCTTGTTGAATATTGTTTTTAAAAATTTGCCAACTCAAATTCATTTTGAAAAGTTTTTGGTTTTGGTTCTGTATGTGTGACTTTTATTTTTTGTTTTGTAACATCTGCTTCTGATGAAAGCATGTTTCACTAGAGTGTATACTATTAATATATACTAGATTATATTATATATTCATATATATTACATTGAACTTCTCTGAACAATGAGATAAGTGGATGAAGGTGTGAAATAGTCAGTGTCCATATATCTGTAAGTTTTTAAAAAACTGGACTCAGTTTTCATTATAAGGAGATACTAGGGTAAATTACTATTTTAAAAGTTGGTAAAACTCTTTTAAACTTTCATAAAATTTGGGCTTATTTCTCTGTGAAAATTTACTAATTTCTAGAGAGTCCTATCTCTTATTTTTACTTAGTTTTCTTGTGGTAACTCCATAGTTAGAAAAGTTGCCTTAGATGTTTTAGCAGCTTATGTTTTTACTCAGATATAAGTATGAAACTAATTCTCCCTTCATCATAATTGCTTTTAGGCTTCATGTGAAAGAGCAGGCTGAGGCAGAGGAGTAAGAGAAATATAAGGAGTTAATCTCCTCTCCTCTGCCCCTGCCCACATTGTCCTGCTCTCCTAGTATGCCTAAGCTAGAGCTGAGCAAAGAGACTATATAGAGTAAATGCATGTGATTACATGTACTGCATCCCAGTTTCCTTTTGTCTGTTGAACATATCAAGGGATTCTTTCTTTTTTTTTAATCTAAAGGATTTCTCTTTTTTCGGGTAGCTGTTATCAGTTAGTTTGGGACCTGCAGTATCAGTGGATTTAACCAGATAGAGAGTGGTAGGAAATAGCATTCAGTGAAAAGGGGATAGCATGGAGTGAGGCCTAGAGATGAGAAGGACCTTGACCCTTTTGAAGAACTGATAGAAGGCCAATGTAGCCATAGAGCAGAAAGATCACATTCCAGAGGTTATGGAGGGCCTTATTTGTATACCACAGGGAGTTTTGTCGTCATATTGAAGAGCAATTGGGATCTACTGAAGGGATTTGATGAGATTTGTATTTTAAGATTAAGAGCATTCCAACAGCTGTATGGAAGATAGCGTGCAGGAAGGCAAGAATGGACATGGAGAACTGTTAGGAAGCTTTTGCAGTGGTCCACGTACATATGTTACTGAGTCAAAGCTAGGTAGACTAAGCAGAGGTCCGTGGTAATCGGGTCTGTGATAGAAACAGGCCCAAGTTTTTTATGTCCATGTTTGTGTGTACATAAATATTTATAAAATATAATAAAAATGAATATCAAAGAATAGTATAATAGTCAATTTAAAAGTTGGTGAATTATTTGGAAAAACCCCAAAATTAAATCCCTATTTTTACTTCCATGTCTCATCAAATCTAAGACTCCATATATGTAGAAGATGGGTGCCAATTTCAGAGATATTAAAATATGAAAGAAAAATATCTCAAAATCAATGAAATATAAAATATGAAAAAATAAATTAGAGTTGGATGAAAGAGGTAAAAAAGTGAAACCCAATGTACAAAGTTAAATGACACAATTAAAATATTTGATTTTTAGATGCTGATATTTTTCAGTTTTAATATCTCTGAAATCAATGTATCTCAATTATGAGTCTAAACTTTAAAAATAGACACATGAAATATATATATGAGACAGAATTAATATATTTATTGTTGAAATAGCTCTTAGAAATAAAGAATGTACCTCAAGAAAAATGTACAAATCACATGAGTAAGCAGTTCACAAAAGGAGAAATATACTTGTATAATAATGAACATTTGAAGAAAATGTTTTTCTTCACTGGTACTGTAAGTAATATGAATTAAGATTATAATGAAGTGGCTTTTTTTTTTGAGTATGATGTCTATTGTAAGGGTGTACAAAAGGTGCTCTTACTCATGGCAGATGGGAAGGTAAATTGGGACAATTGTTGTAAGGGATTGTCAGATTGGAGAAGTTTAGGTAATCTGGCATGTATTATAATATTCTATACTGATAGGGCCTTAAAAAGTGTCAAGTAAAGCTATCAAGAGTTAAAGTGGTAGGCAACAATATAAACTATCCATACAGGAGTTTTCATGGAAGATAGTTGAAAAACGAATATTCTTGCCCTGGAAAGTAGATGCAAATTAGCTAATTAACATGTCTGCTTATGTGTGTGGATGTCTCCATAATGTGCTGTGTTCTAAGTTCATAACAAGTCACGATATCACATGATGTTTGAGAGGCAAGCTAAGAAATGCTTAACAGTTTGTATTTATACGTTAATTTGTGTTAATTTAAAACTTATATTTGGAATACATTGTTAAATTACCTATTTTTACGTGAAGCTTCTTGAATTTTCTAGGTGATAAAACAGGAACAAGACCAGAGTAAGTTTACAATTTAACTTTAAGATATTTTAATTAAAGAATTTTACTTATTAAATTGTAGGCAAATGGTATGATTGTAAGTAAATAGAACTATGTACACATTTAGAAGAAAAATTATTTTTTTAACCAATGTCAAAAATATAAGCATACTCTGGAAAGATTATGAAAGGTTAAATCTTTAATTTTTGGTCATTAAGAAAATTTAAAACCATTTCTTTTTAGAAAGGTAGTTGACATTTCCCCAAATAATACAAATAAATACAAATACATGTATTTATTTTAACTTCTTAAATACTGAACATCTCATGGAACTTTACTTTTAAAGCATCTTTTTAAAATATATAAATTATTATGCCAGTACCATTTTATTTCCTGATGTCTTCAGTGAAGAAGGAAAGTAGCATCCATATACATCATATATATGTTTGAAGATAATCATTGTTTTTTATTACTAATTGTCATGATTGATTGATTTATTTTTATTTTTATTTTTTTATTTTTATTTTATTTTTTTTTTTGAGGCAGGGTCTCACTCTGGTACCCAGGCTGGAGTGCAGTGGCATCATCATAGCTCACTGCAACATCAAACTCCTGGATTCAAGCAATCTTCCTGCCTCAGCCTCCCGATAGCTGGGAGTACATGCACACACCACCACACCCTGCTAATTTTTTCTGTTTTTTTGTAGAGGTGAGGTCTTGCTATGTTGCCCAGGCTAGTCTTGAACTCCTGGCCTCAAACAATCCTCCTGCCTCAGTCTCCCAAAGTGCTGGGATTATAGGCATGAGCCACTGCACCTGGAAGGATCATTATTTTTATAACCAATTATATTTTCTCATTTAATTTATATTACATTAAATAAAGCATTTGTAAATAAGTGATCAGGTTCACTCCTCACAAACATCTTGTGTATATTTTAGCCTACTATGAAAATGAAGAAGATGAGAGAGTGAAATCTGCCTATGGTTGTGAAATCTTCATAATTCCATTATAGCATGCCAAATTTCACTTGTTCCCATCCTCATGAAATATTTGTGATTCCTTTAAAGCTCTCCCTAGGTCTTATATTGTCATTACAATGGACATTGAAGAACTAATTGAAGTTATAAAAAAATTTTGCATATCTCATTATGAAAAATTTTATAGGCTTTCTTTAATGATTGCTTTAATATTTTTGAACTGAATGAAATGTCAGTCATAGAATCTTTGAGCCAGAGGGAACTTAGTTCACCGTCTCACCCAGTGTATGTTTTCTGATTTTTTTCTTAGACATTTAGTCAGATGCTTTTAAGTGTATTTATAATAGATGCCAGTCTTCTTAGATAAGAAATCCCTATGAAAAATGAATTGTTAAAATTATTTTATAGGTCAGGAAATCTATTGTTTTTTATGAAGACCTTTGAAATCATCCGAAGTAGCTACAAGTAGGGAACATTTGCTGTATTTTTTCATATCTTTGTACATACTGTAGTAGAACTCAGCTGTCAACTTTTTAAAATCTCAATGGTTTTAATACATTTGTGGCATTTTTCTTAGGGATAGTAAAGCACTGAAGGATGAAAATCTACCTCCTGTCATTTGCCAGGATGTTGAAAATCTCCAGTAAGTGTCAAATATAATTTGATAAATAATACATGAAGAATTCTAGAATACATTTTAAGGGGAACATCTCTTCCTCCTAAACATTTAACTCAGGTTAAAATTTTAATGCTTTCTGAAAACAGAGGGAAAATAGAACAACAGGAATTAAAATTCTGCATCTGCCATTCTGTAAAAAAGTGTGTGAAGTGTGTTGAATTTTTAGTTTTTGTTTCTTAAAACACTTGGACTCTGACCAACCTATCTTAAATGTGCTATTTTTTTTGTAGGAAACCAAAGGTGTATTTTTTTAAAACTCAGGTTTTTTTTTTTAAGGAAATTTGTGAAGGAACAAAAACAAGTCCAAGAAGAAATTAGTAGAATGTCTTCAAAAGCAATGCTTAAAGTACAAGAAGATATTAAAGCTCTGAAGCAGCTTCTGTCATTAGCTGCCAGTGGATTACAGAGAAACACTCTCAATATTGACAAATTGAAAATAGAAACTGCTCAGGTATACTAACTTACAGCCGTGTTACTATAGGGGGTTTTTTGTTTGTTTGTTTTATTTTGTTCTGTTTTTTTCCAAAATGGAAATAGGGCTTTTTTTTTTTTTAATTTCAAAGTTTGATGCAGACATACTCTAAGAAAACCAGATAGCTCATATAC
Source organism: Daubentonia madagascariensis (assembly GCA_023783475.1). Lineage (NCBI taxonomy): Eukaryota > Metazoa > Chordata > Mammalia > Primates > Daubentoniidae > Daubentonia > Daubentonia madagascariensis. Next base: position 849,566 of record JAKFHU010000379.1, on the reverse strand, counting down.
TTTTAAATTGCTATAGTAATAATAGTTACTAGTTTTGATTATTTACAAGACAGTATACTAAGTATGTTAAAATCTATTAAACCAGTTTAGTTTTCCTGAAAGCCCTGTAAGGTGGGTGTAAGTATTGTTATCCTCATTATGTAAACAAGAAGAGAGGCAGAGAGCTTTGTTAGTAAGTTGAGGAACCTGCATTCAGACCCTGGTAATCCAGCTCTAGACCTTATGCTCTTTACTTTGTTTCGTAAGAGTGCCTTCTGGCTAAATTGATCTATTATGCAAGAGGAAACATAGCTAGTTAGAAAATAATGGGTTTTTTAAAATCTTTCAATTATTAAATAAAAATTATGCCATGCTGCATAGATATTAGATTTGACTGATGACTTACCTAGTCTTAGTTAGATGTCAGTTAATAGAAACAGTAATGAAGCTAATATCGTCTGTCACTAACGTCTCCTTGATTTTTCTACGTATGGTATATGATACAATATATATTAAATATAATATGTAGTTCTTTTCTACATCAGTGAGGAACGATCATGATAGATGATTTACTTGTGGTTTGTATATCATAATTGTAAAATATACTTGATCTCATCATGGTAGTCTAGAAATCTTTCCCTAAAGTTTTCCCTGGTCTGTTAATGAACTTCATGTGATAGGCCTTTTTACTGTGGGCTTATCAGAGTGCTATGCTTTTCACAAATGAAGTGATAATATTTTAAGTAAAATTTTTAAAGGTGCTTATGTGTCTTTAAGTCAACTATTGAAGAATACTTCATGATCTTTTTAATGACAGTGTGTTACTAAAATAGCTAAGCTATGATATTTAAAGAGAATTTGAAGACTTTGGTCTCAGATTTCCTGCTTTCTTACAAATTCTTTGGTTAAATATGAATATAGTAATACAGGTTGAGCATCCCCTATCCAAAAATCCAAAATCCAAAATTCTTCAAAATCTGAGACTTTTTGAGTCCCGACATGATACAAGTGGAAAATTCCACACCTGACTCCTGTGATGGATCACAGTCAAAACACAGTCAAAACTTTGTGTCATGCACAAAATTATTAAAAATATTGTATAAAATTACCTTCAGATTGTGTGTATAATGTATATATGGAACATAAATGAATTTCATGTTTAGACTTGGGTCCCATCCCCAAGATATCTCATTACATATATGCAGATATTCCAAAATCTGAAAAAACATCTGAAATCCGAAACATTTCTGGTCCCAAGCATTTGGATAAGGGATACTCCACCTGTACTGCCCTGTGTTTCCTACCCACTTATTCTTCCTTTATATATCATCACATACGTACTTTCTAGAAAAAAAAAATGTTAGTTATGTTTTTAGACTAGAGAATGTTTAGACTGATTAAACATCACCTGAAATTAAAAATTTGATATGTAAAATATATGAAGTGACGTGAGTTATATAGAAAAGGTCATTAGAAAATAATGGAGGGGCAACCTTGAGAGGAAGAGCAGTGAATGGAAGTGAATGCTGTTATGGGAGCCGTGGGGACTCTCAAACTGCATGATTCCAGTTACAGACATTGTGGAATAGCTGATACGTAGCAGATTTGTCAACAGCCTTTTAGAGATAAGACGAGAACTCTAAAGGTACTGAAAGTCTCAGGGTCTATGAAAGAAAAGATTAAGAAGAATATAAAGGTGGCAAAGGAAGAAGAGGGTAGGAATCAAAGTTTCCTTAAGGAGAAATCATCTGAGCTGAGTTTCAAAAATTTTATAGGATGTATAAAAGAATTTTGATCCAAGATCACTCTTATTTCAATATATAGGAACTGGTACTCTACCAAGAGTCCTAGTGAATTACCAATTAAAAAAAAATTCTGAATCCCTTGTGACATAGTTATCAATATTATTTAACCCCAAAACCTTTTCTTCAAAGAAAGCCTTTCTGGGAAATATAAGCAATTCTGGGGTGAGGAGTGATGCAGTCCAGAATCTTATGGAAGCAAAGTCTTTGCATACCTCATTTTTTGTTAAATAGCTCAAGAGTTTAAATAAGTAGCGTGGTTAGTTCTTCTTTCGGGATGGGGTGGGTGCCGGATGGTTTATTGAAGTTGTATTGCTCTCCAGTCATTCAGTGAACATTTTTTAAAAATCTGTTTTGTGCCAGGCACGTCAACAGGCATTAGGGATCAAAAGACTTACATTACTAGGCAGAAAGTTAAATCAATCGGGTAATATGTTCCAGGTACAAAATATGATAGGGGCACAAAGGGCTCACGTGGGCACTTTTGTCATCTGTCCGGAGTAGGATACGTTTACATTGAATCTTGAAACTTATGTAGGTGTTTCCCCAGGCTGATAAGATGGAAGGATAATGAACAAAGGCATGGGGGCATGAAATAGGCATGTTTGAGGATCTACAAGCAGTTTAGTATTATAGGATTCTGGGTCTGACAAGAGTCAATCTTAGGTAAGAAAGGGTCAGAGGCTTGAATGGTCCAGACCTCTCCAGGGCATTTGTACTAGAGTGGCGTGGGATGGAAGCCTGAGTTGAAGGTGAAAAGGTAGTGGAAAAAACAGTTAAAGACTTAGCTTAGTGGTTTAATGAGGGAAAGAGGTTGCTACAGGGAATATAAAGCTAAGATACTCTTTTTAAAATAAGGAATACTTAGGGTAGAAGATAGAAATGACATTGAGGAATAGTAGAAGGCAATATAAGAGTGTTTATGTGTATAAACTTTAAAAGAATTGGGCTGCCTAGATTCAATTCTCAAGTCTTCCAGTAACGTGGCATTGGACAAGTTACTTAATGTCTCTGTAACTCCATTTCTTCATCTTTAAAAAGAAAAACATTGAGGAGTAATCAAGATAATATAAGTAAGGTCTTTAGCATAGCGCTTGGTACATAGTAAGCACCCTGATGTTAATTGTTGCCAGTGTCAGCCTCAGTGTTACTACTTGCCTTTTTAAAAAAATAGTGTTTTCTGCATTTACATATTAATGACTTTTAAGTAGTAGCATATAATCTTTTCACTGTGGATGAAATTTGCTTCATGAATCCTACAGAAATCCATAGTTTATAAAAGTAGATGCAGCAGCTCATTATAATTTTATCATAAAGTTTATTAAAAGTGTAATTTGAGAGCCAGGCAGGGCAGTACACACCTGTAGTCCCAGCTACACAGGAGGCTGAGGCAGGAGGGTTGCTTGAGCCCAGGAGTTCAAATCTAGCCTAAGCAATAGTGAGACCCTATTTCTTTTAAAAAGAAAAAAAAAAAAGCATAATTTTTAATCTCTCAGAAGAGGTTTTAGCAACTTGTAGAACAGCTTCATCCATAATATTAACACATTGCCACTCTAGAAAAAAATTTTTCCTGGAGTCCATGGTGTTTTATTATGAAAATAGAATAAAAACTTCAAAAACAAAATAATCCTTTCTAACTTAATGAAAAAATTGTTATTTTTTATTGTTTTCTGTGCATGAGTTATATACAACTTGAAAAATAGTTCTTGCAGCTTCCAAGGTGAAGAGACGTGTGAGTTACATATGGTTCATGAGGCCCCGGGCTCAAAACTAGCATGAGTTAAGTGTAATTCACGTGGCAATTAATGTGTTAATATGTTCTTATAGCATGACTGTCCAACAATAACATTGTTTGAAGTTTCAGTCTAGAGATAGTTGGTATTTTTAGCCTGACTATTAACTGGCTTTTTTTTTTTTAACATTTGGTATGTTAGGAGTTAAAGAACGCTGAAATAGCTTTAAGAACCCAGAAAACACCGCCTGGACTTCAACATGAAAATACAGCTCCTGCTGAGTAAGTTACTGAATTTTTTTTTTTTTTTTAAAGAAATGTTTCTCACTTAAGAAAGCAGAACAGTAATAATATACAAGCTAAGAATTTTTAGTTTACGATATGGAAATACTGGGTTAAATAAGCACTTTACATCAATTTTAAAATTTATTTCTCATGATAACCCTAAGAGGGTTTCTCCCCATTGTTGTCTCCATTTTACTGAAAGATAAGTGGAAGCTAAGACCTGAGCTGTTCACCACTGTAATGCAGTTACACTTCATGTAACTGGGTCTGTTCCACTTTACTAAATTTTGCAGGTAGTGGAGACTTAATTTTTACCCATTAGGACCTTTAAATTAGGAGTAATTTTGTGGTAGTCCCATCCTTAAGCAGGCGTACTAAATATAGTTTAACCCATTTATTTATTGGCATAGCTTTTATTTATTTACACAGGTAATATAGCTTAAGGAAGAAAAATTAGAAAATGTAGATAAGTACGGGGAAAAGTCCACCTGTAATTGCGTCACTCAGCTTGTATATCCATCTGGTTTCCATACATGAGATATATGTCTTTTCTGTTTTAATATCCTTCCATGTTAATAAAGATAATAATAGCTAATATTTACCAAGTGCTTACTATTTGCCAAACAGCATGCTTAGCACTGTACATGCTTTACCTCATATTTTTCACAAAACCTCTATAGCTGTTGTTATTCCAGTTTTAGTGATGAGGAGACTGAGGCATGCAGAGGTGAGTTGTGAGTGGTGGAGGTCTATTTGAATCCTTGTCCCTCACTTTTTTTATTCTTTTAACTTTTTATTCTGATATAATTTTAGACTTACAGAAAAGTTTAAAGACTGGAACAAAGAATTCCCATATACCTTGCATTCCGATATCCCATGTAGTAATGTTCTTTACCATATTTCTTCTGTGTTCCTCGTTCTCCATGCGTGTGTGTATGTGTATATATTTTTTCCTCCAGTTTGAGGTATTTGCAGATATAATGCTCATTATGCTAAAGTACTTTAGTGTGTATTTTTAAAAAATAAGGGCAGTCTTTTACTTAACCACAATACAATTATCAAAATCAGGAAATTAACAATGACAGTGATACTCCTGTTATTCAGATTAGCATAGCTTTTGCACTGGACTTTTCTCTTAGTATTTTGTTCTTTTATCTTGTTCTTCACATTGCCATCAGAGCTAATTTTGCAGAAAGCTTTCACAGTTGCCCATTTCTTACATAAAAACATTCAGCTTCCTTTACATGCTAGTCAAGATTCCTTTTTATCCATCTAGCACTATCTGTGGTTAAATTTATCAGAATAGTGGCAGTAATTACATGTGTTTTCTGTAGTATACTATAATGTTCGCAGATTATAAATTTTATTAATATAAGAACTGTAAGTACTTGGTTGTAAAATCTGATTGACAGTTATACTTTTATTTTAAACTTGTTTTAGACTTGCAAAAATGGTATACAAAGAATTTCATGGTACTTACCTTGTTTCCCCTAATGTTAACATGTTATATAACTATAGTGTCAAGAACAGGAAACTAACATTGGTACAATATTATTAACTATGGAACTTACTGGAATTTAACAAATTTTTCCACTAATGTACTTTTTCTGTTCCAGGATCCTATCTGGGGTTCACGTTGCATTTATCTGTAATTTCTCCTTAATCTCTTCCGATCTGTAATAGTTAGTCAGTGTTCCCTTATCTTGGATGGCCCTGATACTCTTGAAAACTATCAGATTTGTAGAGTGTTCCTTAATTTGGATTTGTCATTCATGATTGGAATAATACCTTGATAATTTATAACAAATAGGTTTTTGGTCCAGTGATAATATGTGTGCCACTTAAAGATATATTATATCTTTAAACAAATTCAGAGGCCCTACTAAAATGAGGTATTTATTTATTTGGTATTTTGACTATAAAGAAAATAATGTTTTAAAAAATTTGATCTGACTTTTTAAATGTTTTTTACAGCTACTTCAGAATCTTGGTTCAGCAATTTGAGGTACAGCTTCAGCAGTACAGACAGCAGATTGAAGAACTAGAAAACCATCTTGCCACTCAAGCAAATAATTCACATATAACCCCACAAGGTAACATGCTTACTATGGTAATTTTTTTGATATTTTATTGGTAGGGGAGAGATTAAACTGTGGTTATATAATAGGTATTCTAGATAGCTATTAGTAGTTGTCTTAAGCTGCTTTAAGAAAATTCCCTTAAAAGTCCTTGATTCCCTATAAATACAAGATGCTTTATTATGAATTGTTACTGTTGTAACAAGGGCAGAAATCTTAGAGCCTTTTGCTTCCCCCCCCTCTTACTGGTGTAGGTGTCCTTCTCTCACACCGCTCAGTCGGTATCTTCTCTTGCCTTGGGAACATTGATAGAGTATTTTTCTCCTACACGTTCACTATGCCAAAAATTGAACTCAAATAATAGGAAAATAAAATTGATTGTGCTGTATATATATTTGGGTGATAATATAATTTTCTTTTATAGATTTGTCAATGGCTATGCAGAAAATTTATCAAACATTTGTAGCTTTAGCTGCACAACTTCAGTCTATTCATGAAAATGTAAAGGTAAGTTTTCATTACCAGTTCATCTGTCTGATTATCTAGACCCAAGTATTTGTTCATTTGGGGACAAATGTGTCCATGCTTAGTATAGAAATAGCTAGAATTACATATAAGTGAAAAGATGAAAACTACTATAATCCATAGTCATACCCAGACACAACCATTGATAATATCTGTTCTTTTCAAAAAGATCCAAGAGCCCTATACAATCTGTTATTTTAACTTTTTTTCAGCAGAATATCATGAATAACTTCCCATGTTAGTATACATTTCCACAATATCATTTTCAGTAATTATGAAAGAGTTCATTGTATGTTTGTGCAATTTGTTTAACCCATCTCTGTTGTTGGACATTTAGGTTGTTTCCATGTCTTTACCACTATAAAGAGCACTGCAGAAAATAAGCATTCTTAGTAGCAAAATCATTTTGCACTGCCTTAATTTTATGTGTGTTTTAGATGTTTACTGGCCACTGCATAAAAAACCCACTTGCAACATTTCTCCCTTCTAAATACAGGGAACTGTTTGTGTTTATTAAATAATGTAAATAAAATGACCTATCTCTGAATATTTTGACCCTCATGTAATAATGTTAGTTTTTAAAATTTATTTAAGTGAAATGTTAAATGTAAGTACACTTTTTCCAGCTCACCAAACAAATGTACTTAAATTCTTTCTTAGAGTATATGTGGTCCAAAAAAACCTTTCAAGTTGAAAGCAGCCAAACTTGAGTCTAAATAAATTATTAACTGTGTAGAATAGAGTTTAATTGAGATTACCAATATTTTAATTTTTATTTTAATCTGATGCATGGTAACAGAATTTTTTAAACAGTTAATAATTTAAATTACCCCATTTTTGAAATAATAGCACACTTTGACCTTTTGCTTTAGTAAATTTAAAACTCTAGACCAAATCTTTAAAATAATTTTGTACTAAAGGAGGAATTTTTGTCAGATTTTTTTGAAAATTTTATTAGTCTATAATAAATGTTACTTTAATTTTTTTAAACTGCTCAAGAAGATTCACACTGGCCCTTTGAAGTCTGTGCTGTGCAGATTTTTAAAAGATTTTTTATTATAAAAGCTTTCAAATACATACAAAAGTAGAATACCATTATAATAAATGCCTAAGTACCACCACCTAACTTAAACCATTATCAAAATCCTGCTGAGCGTGTTTATCAATTCTCCACGCGGGGGTGCTTCCACACCTCCCCCGCTCTCTAACACCAGTGTTTTAAAGCAAATCCCAGATGTAAATATACATGTTTTTTCAATGGCTTTTTCTTTTGTCTGGTTTGAAAAATAGACCCTTTTCAGCAACATGACCATAAAACAATGAGACTGAGATTCACATATTAATAAAACAACCCCAGGTCATGTTGAATAAACGTAACATGAAATTTTGACCTACTCTTTTTTTTTTTAAATACATTCCCAAGAATCAAAGGATGTTCTGTGACCAGATTTGGTTTGCTGCCATTTATTTTCAGCTTATGTTAGTGAGCAAACTGCCTATAAGTTCTAGACTTACTGAATCTCATAAGAGGTGTTTTTTGGTTCCTTTTGTTTTTCATTAGATAATCTTTTGAAACAGGCTTATTAAGCTACCTTATGAAGCCAGGCCTCAGTGACATTAATAAATATGGAAGTTTTAGCAATTAGGTATATAAATCATGGCTGATCTCAGGTTTTGGGGGGGTTTTTGGTTTTTTGTCTTTTTAACTAACTGTCTTTACAATTTCTAAGGCGGGTCATTGTTTCTCATTATCTGAATTACAACTAAAATATATGGGATACTGATGCCAAATATTGTATAGGTATGTATGTGGAATTGCACAGGAAAAGGAAGGATGGATTTGGGGGAAATCAGTAATAAGGTTTGTTTTTCTTCCATCACATGCCCTGATTCTGACTTTGCATTTTCCCCAATTTTCAGTTCACTTTAGTACATTGTAAAGGTAGCAAAGTTTGGAACCGGAACATCAAATACTGGCATTCACACAGGATGATAGCTTTTAAATATTATAAATAACGATAAGCTTTCTAAATGCTATACCTGTTGTAATCAAAGAACCTAATATTTATTAATTTCTGCTAAGAAAGGTAAGGAATATGGAAATTCTACATCTCTTTAACAAGTGGTATAAAACCTATCTAAATTAGGCTAAATCTTTGATGAAAGTATTACCTAAGACTAAAGTGAAACAGAATCATTCCTATTAATGGCCTTAATCAAAAGATGTTGCATTTGATAGAGCAGCCCAGTTTATGAATTTAGGAATTTTTCTTACTCTGGAGTTATAAACTCAATTTTTTATTTTTATTTTTTGGTTTGGGTTTACAAGCTCAACATGAATCGTTCGCATTGTACAATAGTCAAACAATATCAATAAAGTAGAAGCCCTCATTATATCTTCCCAGTGCTCTGCTGAGATATGCCATCTTATTTTAGCATGTGTCACCCAGGCCTTTTAAAAAAATATATATTTAGTGCTGGCTTTTTTAAAAAGCTGTTTTAATAAGGCTATGAAAAGTTTGGACATTTGAGGGGGGAAATTCATGAAAAACCAGAATATTTATTTAAATATTTCTCTGCTTATCTAAAAGCTTAGCTGACTCATTTTAAATGGCCTCATGAAGCCAGAATATTTCAGGCAACATATGGTAAAGATATATGACAAAAATAGGGGATAAACTATTCTAAGAGTGATCGAATTCTCATACTCATCACTTCTCACACTAATGTGCATTACTAGCACTCTAATTTGCTGTTTATATGGAATATATAATATTGGCAGTGTCTTTGAACTGTCTTTAGTAACTTATTTCATAGTTATATTCATTCACATATTACCAAAGTCAGTGTGGAACTTGATTAGCCTTTTCATTCCTTTAGGTACTCAAAGAACAGTACCTTGGCTACAGGAAAATGTTCCTGGGAGATGCTGTAGATGTGTTTGAAGCCAGGCGAGCGGAAGCTAAGAAGTGGCAGAATGCACCCAGAGTTACTACTGGACCCACCCCTTTCAGCACCATGCCAAACGCAGCAGCCGTTGCCATGGCTGCAACACTTACACAGCAGCAACAGCCTGCTACAGGTCTGAATGCATTCAAGTTATAGCTTCTTTCTGTTGAAATGCAGAACATTTATGTGCATTTTTATAAGTCTTCCTTTTGTGTGAGCACTGAAGAAATTTCTATGAATAGCTGTTCCAATACAATCTAAAAATTGTGATGGACACAATTATAAACATACCTGATAAAAATGCAGGGTAGTCTTAGCAATAAATATATATCAATTAGATATTGAATATTGTGAATTTACTTAATGTTATTTGCTGTATTGCTATAAATGCCCTTTAGAACATGGTGTTCCACTACTGAATTACATTTAAAAATAACATTAGCTTCTAAAATCGTGTTTGTATCATTTATTGTTTTAAAGTCAGAGATAATCCATCCATACTTTGCATTTTTCATATGATACTGATAGATGGTGCATTCTCATTTTCCTCGTACATAGTGATTACAAAGTACCCATATTCAGGATGAAGTACATTTTTATTTACTGAGGGTGTGTGGAAGATCTGTAGGTTTGTTTGTACATATGTTGCCTGGAAACCTAATACAGGCCCTCTAACCAAACTTTGAAGAAGATACATGCTAGAATTATTTGTACTTTTTCAAAGTGAGCAGAACAGTAGCAAGAGCAGGAAAAAGGTATTTTGAGATGTGGATTGCACGTTAAGGAGGTACTGGGAAGTTGAGATGAAAATAATTGGTGCGATACTGGAAAGCAGATCATTTTTGTCCTTGGTTCAGTTCTGCTTCTAATCAGAGAAACATTTTTGTGGTCTAGTTCTACAGTGTTTGTTTGGTCCTGTGTCTTTCGGAAGTTATTACTTGTCTTACTCCCTGTAGTCCCTTTTGTCAGGTTTGAAGTTTGACATAGAAAAATATAGTCTTAATGGATACTGGTCTTTTTTTCTTTAATCATCTGTAAATTTTTGACTGATGCTTATTCTATAGCATGTGTCTTTGTGAATTCCATATAGTCCAGTAGTAAATTATAATACAAAAAAAGGTAAAAAAAAAAAAAAACATATTTAGATTGCATTCAGGCTGCCTCTACTAGGGAAGCATTCTCTGGTTTTCACTATTGGCAGTTTAAAAAATTGTTCTTCACGTTTGGAGATGACAAAATTTACTTGCCATTAGTAAAGGGTTGACAGTGGATTTATGCCAAATCCTCCACATTCCATGGCTGGACCCATGTGAATAGTGGCTCACATGAGCACTATCTAGTAGCTCTCTGGCAGGGTGGGTGGAGTGTAGGATTGCACTCTTAAGTTATGGAGGGAAAAAGTCATTATGGGATTGATTCTTTGAAAGATAATCTCATGATTCTTTAACCAGCTAATCAAGCCAACCATAGTACCAGTTTACTTTTTAGAGCCAATATTAATCCTAAAGTAGATCAGATAAGTGTAGGTTTGATTAAGTGTTCTTTAAAAATAGTGGATTTCCATTCTAATAAAATTTGACAAAAGTCACTTGCATAAAATGTTACATTGTAAGTGAATATATTCTATGGCAAATATTTGAACTTGAAGCAAAACCTCCTGTCAAGGTTTTCTGTTTTGTTTGTTTTGTTCTTAAACTTTCCTATGTAGACAGTCTTATCTTGAGATGTTCGTAGGTTTTCACTCACATTTTGGGCTCACAGACATATGAAATATGTGTTCATTCTATAAATATGAGTGCCTGCCATGTGCTAGGCTTGGGGAATACAAAGGTAGACGGTGTAGATGTGGTCTTTGCCCTCTGTGGTGGTAGAGAATATTAGCTTAATTTGGAGTAATCATCTTGGGGAGCCTTTTGCTCATAGGCTTTAATTTTGTCTGTGACTTTTGCCAGGCTTTGGGGAAATTGACTACTTTCAGTGTTCCCTGCAATTTTGAAGTCCACATAAGGGCTTTTTAACCAGATGGCAGGAATTATAATTTATCAACCCAAACAGTCTTAAAGTGTTTTCACTCTGAGTTGTATGAATTCTTAGAACTGAGAAGCTAAGCAATAGTGATAAAAATTTTGCATTGTCTTCTCTTTTCCCTTTTGTTTTTCTAAGGTCTCCCAGGCTTTGTGGTCCGTTTCTTTCTATCTTCCTAATCAGAATGTTAGTTATTTTAGTCATGTCACCATGATTGCAAGATTTATGAGCTCTGTTAAGATACATGTGTAATGATTTTCTGAGTTATAGCCTGTTTAGAAATGTCCCAGTTTATTGCGTTTTGGACCCAGTGTGTTACTCCTTATGCCCTGTGACTTTCATGAAATCTTCTTTAAGTGCCAATAACAAAGTTCAGACCATTTAGATGAAGCTAGATAGAGCTTGTGTGCTGTTTTTACACATCATTGTTGATCTCTACAAGATTTATCAGAGGGGTTTTGCTTTTATTTGCATATGGATTCTTGACTTCATTAATGTTAATATGAGTACAAAGCAGGTAGCTTTTTAGACTGCTACCTTCTAAGGGAGGTTTCTGTGGTATCTTTCTTAGAGGTGAAGGAATGGACTTAAATGACTTCTTGATCCTTCTTCAGTTCTTTTATTTAATGGAAAAAAATATATAATAGGGCTTAGGCATATGGTTATTTTTTCTGAAGACTAAAAAGAATTGATGAAGAACCAGTAGGCTGTTTGTGTATGAAATGCGCATCAGTACATGGATAAGTTAATTCATGTTGGCAGATCGAGACACTTGTCTACAAGTGTTTCCCAATCCTCCTAAAAAATGTAAGACATTTACATTAGGCTTTTCAGTATAATTTTAATTTAGGATAATTTTTTTAAGTAATGTACCTGGGATTTGAGTTTTGTGTTTTGATACTTTTAAAAGTTCTTTATGTTTACATAATAAGACTTTTCTTATGTGATTTAGCTGCTGTTTTAAGGAGAACCAAGACATTTTGTTAGGAATTCCTACTTTCTAGCTTATAGTGTAGGTTTGGAGATTTAAGGTGTAGTGTTAAATAGGAAACTTTAAGTATTTCATCTTAGTTTCTTGTGGTTTTGTGATTTTGTTGTATTTAATAACCAAAGGAACATTCCCCATTAAATCAGTAAGAGTAAAATTTTTCAAACTGGGGAAAAGATATTTTTTGTTTTTAAAGAAAAACTATTATTTTATTATAAAATATGACTTAGGAATAACCATACTAATTACATTAGGCATTTTGAGTGATCATGGAAAATTATAAACAATTTTAGCACTTTATTCCTTTTCCTGTGAATGCAGTTTTACTCATAAGAAAGTAGAATTTATTCTGGAAAATTTGATTTACAGTGCTAAACCTGATTTTGTTGTGTGTGAATATATTATATGGTAACTTTTGTAAAATGTTACTCTACATGAAGATTTCACTTTGGGCAATCATTGGTGTATAGCACTGCTAACTTGGTTTTATTTATGGAACTAAGAACCTCTCATTGAATGACTATTCAGATTTCAAAGCAGACTTCTTGAATTGTTTACGTAACTTTTGCCTGAAGGATTTAGATTCTGCTTTCTAATAGTGAAACTAATATATATGGTGGCCAGAGTGTAATATATGCTAATACTTTGGCATGGGAGATATTTATCATGAGTTTTTACTATTAAAAAATGTTATACATTTGCCTACTAGTTTTATAAATGATGTTGCCTTCAGAATTTGTGTGAAGGTACAAAATTCAAAATACCATGTATCTGTTGTGCAATGGAAAGTCTTGTCATTGTTAGATATGAGTTCTTGATTACCTTTATCCTGAATACTGATGATTAGAGAAACTATGTTCTATTGCTCTTAAAAACAGACCCACACACAACAAAAAGAATGCTATTTGAGTAACTCTTATGACTTGTAAGGCTGAGGGCTGTGGTGTGCATTATTCTTTAGGGTCTTCCACCAGCAGTGCCTCCTATTAACATGTGAAACTTTTAAGTCTCTCAATGTTAAAGAAACTGGACATGTGTTTTCTACATATTATTTTTATTAGAAATCAGAAAGTAATATGCTTGGTTTCTTTTTCCTATAGTAACATTTTACAAAAGAGCTTCTAGACAGGTATTTTATTCTCAAATTAATCTCAAACTGGATGTAAAAATTTAAATCCTTTTTTAATTTATTTTTTTAATAGTAGTATAAGAATTCTGGCTGCTATCAGTTGTTATTCTTTATTTTCTGGGTAGAAGCTATTTGAAAAGTCCAGTTTCTGTCCCAGTGTAGCAAAATGTAGTTCCTCAGTTGTTTTTCTTTAAATGCTTTATAATTTCACACTATCTTTTGAATATATAAACCTCATTCTTGGACAACTTGAAGGCTTTGAATTCTTTAAAAGTTTGAATTTTAATATGTATATTACTTTGGCAGTTCCCTCAACTTTGAGATGCACTGATCACTGTGCTTGAAAAAGATAATACTGAAGATTGTACTATGAAATTTATTGAATAATTTTCATAAATTATTTATCAAATGAGAGATTTTTAGATTTTTGTATTCTGCTTAGTTAAAAAAAAAAGTAGTTAAAAAGAGAGGCTAGTAAGTTTGATGCTATTCTTGCCAAACAAACTCAGCCAAAATCTTTAAAGTAACAAGTGGGAAAAGGATGACTAACCGTTCTGCATCTGAGTACATTTTCCAATATGTCGGAAAGAAACTTCTGAATTGAAATCTTGAATGTATTGAATCTGTCGAGGTACACAGCGGTGCCTTTGTAAATGTTCATTATCTATCTTATTTAATCAGGTGACAAGTGGTGTGATGTAGCAGAGCTTAAGAATAGAACTCAATTACCACTTTTTGTGAACAAATTGGAATTGTCATGTTACTGTGTAATTGATTTGCTTTAAAATGAACAATAAATTTAATAAAATAAAACATTGTCTTGTTTTTTATCTATTTATTGTTTATATCATTTATATTTCATATAAGAAATCATGCCTAGTTTTTTGGGTACTTACTCTTATGAAGTAACATGATAGTTTTGCCATGTTAGTGTCGGTCTCTTTTGATCAATTGAGACTTGACTCTAACACTAAGGAGCTCGCTTTAAAAAAAAAAAAAAAGGTAAAAACCTTACTGATTGTACCAACTAGTTTTATCAGAAAACAAGTAGGGAGATCTAAAATAATTCTAGAAGTAAATCTAAAAGAACTATAATTTATGATACATTAAAGATTTCAGATTATTTAGTAGATTAAACTATTAAACATTCATCTTTTGTTGTGGTAAACCTCTTTTAATTGTTTAGTTCTGAACAGCTTAATTAAAAAAATTTTTTTTTAAATTTTGGATAGGTAAAACAGTTGGGATAGGTAAGTTAGCCTGAAGAGACATCCTGAAAACTTAAGTTTTAACAAATGGAATTAGTTAAAAGTAATTACTGTTCATTTTAAAAATAATTTCATAAAGAAACTTTAATCTTGAAAGAGTAAGGCAAATTTGTTTTTTTTCCCCCCATTTTTGTTTTTTTATACCAGGGCCACAGCCATCTCTGGGAGTTAGTTTTGGAACGCCATTCGGCTCAGGTATTGGCACTGGCTTGCAATCAAGTGGCTTAGGTTCTTCAAACCTTGGAGGTACACTTTAACTTTTCTAATATTTCATTGAACTATTATATATTTGAATTGATACTAGCCTGTAAAAAAAGTTTCTAAGAGGATCTGCTGCTGTTTTGGAAATTAAGGTTCCATCTGGCAAAAACGATTCTCCAAACATAATCATTGCTTTCTAGTATTAGATTTACAGCTTAAAGAATCATTCCATCTTTTGTGAATAGTTAATATAAAAAGTATTAAAATTAAGTGGTAGGGATGTACATATTTTCAAAACAATATGTGAAATAGGAACTTGAGAATTAGTTTTAATAAATTTATTTTTAATTAAAATTTTAAAAATTGGCAGTCTTCATATTTGGATTTCAAACTATTATACTTCTGGATGACATATATTCTAATCATTATCTTTTTTCTGAAAATGAGTACTTTAAATGGGGAAATTATTATAAATTGAATAGATCAACTTCTGTCCATTTCTAAGCACTTTTGGCATATTTGCATATATACATACTTGTGTACATAAGCAATTAAGCTTATTTTAATAGTTTCACAAGTTAACTCTAGTAAGGTAAGTCCTCTGCAAAAACATTATGCTAAATAACAAATGCATTCACAATTCTTTGGTGTGGATAATTGAAAGTTGGTTGCATTTAGACAAGCACATTATAATGTAATGAATTTGGTTCCCCTATTTCCACTAAAATGTAAGGTGGGAGGCCTGTAAGCTATTATGATTATTTATTTAATATATACAGAGTTTGTTCTATATTAGCAATTACTAGAACCGTGGCAGACAGCATAATTCCTATGATTTAGGATCCAATTTTCTATCATATTTCTTAAGAGTTACAGGCAGTGATACTCTCAAACTCAGTATTTTAGATATGCTATTGCAAAATAACCTAAAAAGAATTTGAACTATATTTATAGAGGACCTGGCTTTTAGGAGAGTAGAAAACTAGTCTTCAAGTACTTAGAATCTCTTCATGACCTTTGTGTGATGAAAAATATTTCTTTTTTTAAATTGTGAAAATAGTATTGTTAAGAGAAAAACATGATGCCCCCACCCCCAATTTCTCACTGTTTCATTGGCTAGTACTATGGAAGGAATCTGGTGTTCTGGAGTAGATTTAAAGTGGTTGACTATTACATAGTTACACAGAGTTTTTCAATGGTACAGATTCTTAATTAATCAAAAATGCCTTGGTAAAGAGCAGAGGAAAATTACCTTGTGGTACTGAGTGTTTATATTGTTGTATATGTCATGCTTATTTATGAATTTATTTTTTGTTTTTTGTCTTTTGTTTTGCAAAGTGAAACACTCCTAAAGTAGAAATGTTTATAACTGTTTGACTAAGATCATACTTGAATGGTCAATACAATTTCTAGCACATTTGGGAGAGAAAGTACTAATATCTTGTTTTTTATGGCCTGTTCTTTAAAAATTACTGATGGGTCATAAACTTAATCTAAATAGATATAAATG
Source organism: Daubentonia madagascariensis (assembly GCA_023783475.1). NCBI lineage: Eukaryota > Metazoa > Chordata > Mammalia > Primates > Daubentoniidae > Daubentonia > Daubentonia madagascariensis. Next base: position 833,095 of record JAKFHU010000379.1, on the reverse strand, counting down.
TTTTATTTCAGAATTAATCTGGTTATTCTAAACGTTTTAAGCAAAAGAGTAAATAGATTTTCTTAATAAGGCCATGTTTTTCAACACTGTATTTATTAGACCTTTGATAATTTTCAGTTTTACTTGTCAGTATCCTTTAACCTGTGTTTTATGTACCATTGTATATTTCTCTATTACCCTTCCACTAGGATTTGGAACTAGCTCTGGTTTTGGATGCAGCACCACAGGGGCCTCCACATTTGGATTTGGAACAACAAATAAACCCTCAGGAAGTCTTAGTGCAGGTTTGTGTGTTTCTGCCTGAATTTCAGGCAAATTTAAAGGTGCAAATTATTTAATTTAAAAGTGTAAGTGTTGTTACTTCCAATAACCCAAAAAGATCCCTGAATCAGTTTCTACCCCCTGAATGAATCACACGTGCCTAACTACTCATTTAGCTTTATCTCTCTTAAAAACTAAAGGGCAGGTTTGTAAAATATTTCTAACAAGACTTCTTAGTTTGATTTAAAAAATTATTATATCCTATCTTAACTAAGTAGAGATTCATTTGATCCCTCGTGACTGACTTCATGGTTAAACAATTTTCTATATTATTGCAAAAATGAACCTATCATCGTGAAAGTTTAACCCAGGTTTTTATCATTCCTTATCCAGGAGAATGATTTCTGTTCCAGAGATGTTCTTCAGTTATAAGTCTCTCTAGTTTTAAGAGTCTTTCAAATGACGATTGATGTGGTTCCTTGTTCATTTTTGAAATAGGTATAATCTTTTGACTCTTGTAGAAAATCCCAAATTCCATCTACTTTTACATTTACTCTATATTTATAAATAGTGGCTTGCTTTAATGTGTAATGCTTAGGGATAAATAGCATGTCTAAAATAATGACAATACTGTTAAAGATGTGTTTAAATTTAGGGAATTTGAAGGAGGTTCTGCATAATATTAAGAAGTGTTTAAAATCAGCAGTTCCAGCAGAGTATGATAATAGAATTCAGTGGTATCGGGATTATAATCTAAATATTGTATCAGTTAACTAGGTAGTAGTAGTACTTGATCTCAGTTTTGCAAGGGCTCTTATAAAATCAAAGCAGTAACGACTGCTCTTTGGTGTGTTCATTGTCCTGGACATTGTAGGTTGAGGCTTTCTTGGAGGACTTGGGATTGCAAGAGTGGGTCCAGGTGTTGTGAAAATCTATCTTCCATATGTTGATAAAATGTTTTTTGTGGGGCTGAAGGAGGAAGGCACCTTGACATATTTAATTAACAGGAAAATTTCTGGCAACTTGAAGTTTTCTATAGATTTCACTTATTTGTGGTAAGCTTTCTCTTTTGGCCTGCATGACTAAACCTTCTGTCTTTCAGGGTGCCCCACTTGTTAGCTAAATTATTTTCCTGTAAAATTTCATGTTAGAAATGTAGGGCCTTAAGCTATTTACTATTCTTATAGGTCATGTATTCTTTCAGATAGAAATTTACCATTCTTCCCCGTTTTTTATATTTGTTTTTGTGACTTAACTTCTATGAATATTTTCTTCCCTAAACATAAGGCTTTGGCAGCTCAAGTACATCTGGGTTTAACTTCAGCAATCCTGGCATCACGGCATCAGCTGGTTTGACATTTGGGGTGTCTAATCCTGCCTCTGCAGGTTTTGGAACAGGAGGACAACTCCTTCAGTTGAAGAAACCTCCAGCTGGAAACAAAAGAGGAAAAAGATAAACATGGGTTGATGTGTTGAGAGAATCCATAGCAGCACGTTCATTCTATGAGTCTATTTTTCTAATGATGCAGTAATGACATTGCATCCCAGGAGATTTATAAAGTTTTGATATTTTCCCCTACTGTGGAATTTGAACTTTGTTCATGTTTGCCATACTGAACATCTTTTTTCTCGTGAATTTAAAACCTAGTTGTGTTTTTTTTGTTGTTGTTGTTAATTTGGTTCTCAGTAAGAAATGTTCTGATTACATCACTGATAGATGATGGTGAGAAACCATTGGCCTAAAACCTACTATCTGACCTAGTGTTAATAGCAATGTTTTTGGTGATAAGGTTTACATTATGTGAATATATGGACATTTGTTTCTTTTACAGATGGTATGAACTCTAGGGCCTATACTAGAATCAGTTTGTTCCTTGATAAAGGCCTTTTGAATTACACTGCAGGGCATCTTGTGAATGTGTGTGTAAATACATACAGAATAATACACACAATTGTGTGTGCATATAAAAACATATATTTACAGACCTACAACTTTTGCCTCAGACTGTTCCCCTTTTCTAAGAGTATTCAATTTTTCACCTTTTAAACTTCATATCCTCAGTGCTTGTAGAATGATGAGCTAGAGGTACCAGGTCATTGCAGTTGTTTGCTTAAAGACTTACTGAAATGGTTACTGGCTTAAATATTTGACCAACTCTACTTCATTGCCCCCAGTCCTTTCCATTTTTGTTTCTGCCATAACCTTTTGCAGCTACTCGAAGTGTGGAATGCTGTAAGACTTATCAAACAGATTTTAACAACTTTTATTATCCTATATATCCTCATATTACTTCTATGAAAGGTTTTTTGTTATCTGAGATGGACCTTCAGGAGCATATTTGAACTCCAGACTGGTGTTCTGGGGGCAAAGAGCTATTAAGCCAAATTGATTCTATGCAGGTAAAGGATGCACTATTACTTTAGTGAGAACTTTTCTAGCTATTCCAATACAGAGTTCTTTCTTATAGGGCTATTGATATTGACACCAAATGGAGTGGCTTCTCAGCCTCTTAATGTCTTAAGTAAGTGCTTAATTTGGAATAGAGAAACAATATATTTTAAGAAAGAAAAGTATTCTTTTTAGCAACTATAAACTCTCCCATGTTATAACAGTGAACAGAGCTCCAGGTAATAATGCATAGGCATGTCAGGTTGCTTCTGTATAATATTTGTCTATGTTAGTATTAGTGACATTGAGTGGGTAAAAAAGAAAACCTTGGAAAGAGAACTGCCTTAGCTGTGACTTCAGAGAGAAACCATTAGGCAGAGCTATTTATCTTTCAAGTACGGTTTTCAGATGGGATGTGAACAAGGAATTTCATTGAAAATAGTTTAATTTTTTATAAAAAAAGTTTTGTACATAACGTGCATTAGTGAATATTTTCAGAATCATTTTCACGAAGGCACCTTTTTTTCTAAAATAGGTATTGCGTACACACACACACACATATTTTTAGTGTAATGTTAGTTGGGTTTGATTATAAAAGTGTCGCCAAATCTGTTTTATTTATCTGCATATAGCAATGATTGGCCTGTTTGAATTGAAATTTTTGCACCTTGATGCATTAAAATAAGGAAAATTATTTGTCTTTGAGCACAAGCTTGTTTTTATTTTTACACATTTCTCTAATACTGCAATCCCCAGATCCAGATCATGGGGGAGGTTAGGAAAAAGGTGTGATTGTGTGTTTTGAATTACTGTTAGAATTACATACATAATTACAACAAACTTTTTTTTTAAAGGATATTGCGTTGTGCTGCAAAAATCTGAATATTTATATTTCTTGTTTTTTTCTTTATATATTTTACATTTTAATATGTTGAACCACTGGAAATTTGTAACAGATTAATTTGTGATAGGAGTTTAAATGTGTTGTCATTGTCTCCATCGTCTTCACTTTGTCCAGAACCTATTATTATGGAAACAATAAAATTTATTGTGTCTGTTGCTTTGAACCTTTATAGGTGTCGGGAGTTTTTAATACGTAGTTTTCTTATTGCTCTTTTATTCTCTTTGGTTGGTTTTTAGTGTTTTTCCTTCACTGGTTGATACATCTTGCTCTTTTTTAAAACGGCAGACTGAACACAAATAGTAAATTCTTTGTCACTTGGTTTTTCTTTTTTAAAGAGATGGAGTCTCACTCTGTCACCCAGGCTGGAGTACCATGGCACAATCATAGCTCACTGCAGCCTCGAACTCCTGGGCTCAAGGGATCCTTGAGCTAGGACTACAGGTGTGTACCGCCACGCCCACCTAGTTTTTTCATTTTTTTAGAGATGGGATCTCACTATGTTGCCCAGGCTGGTCTCAAACTCCTCTAGTGATCCTCCCACCTCAGCCTCCTGAGTAGCTGGGATTACAGGCAAGAGCCAGTGCGCCTGGCTCACGTCACTTACTTTTGTCTTCTCAGAATTGCAAAAACATTAAACATTTTTAGCTGTATAGAAGAATAGTAAAATGCAAAAGTCCCTTTCAACTCTTAGGTTCTGATCCCACTCCCTTCCCTGGCAGCCACTCTAATGGTTTGGCATGTATCCTTGCAGACCCTTTTTAAAAATCCCTTTTTCAACATATGTGTATAAATGTTTTCTCCTTTCTCTTTTTCTTTTACATTCTCTCTCATTCTCTTACATCTTACTCTCTTCTCGATCCTTTTTTCTTTTTTTTAACAAATTAGGTTAAAAAACTGTGTTCTGTGACTTGATGTTTTTCCCCTTTAATGGTATATCGTAAACATCTCTCTGTGTCCGTACATATAAGTTTACTTTTTACATACTATCCCACAGGATGGATGTATTGTGATCTGTTCCAGCTACTCCCTGTTGATGGACAGTTAGGTTCTTTTCATTATTTCAGTTTGACAGAAAAAGTTGCAAAATCTATGTACATAACTTTTTGTGCTTATGTTTAAAGTTTCCTTGGGGTTGATTCTGAAACTGGAATTGCTGAGAAGTCATATAATTTGTGTGTTTTAATGTAAGATTGCCTTCCCAAAATGCTATACAAATAGACATTCCTACCATTGTGTCTGGATACCCATTTCCTGGCATTCTCTGTAATCATTATTATCAACTCTAATAATAAGTCCTTGTGAGGTCAAATTTACTATGTTAGCTACTTGCCTACTAATGTAATTGCATGATATATCTTTTGTCCATCTTTATACTAGGTTATTTAGGGTTTTTCCTTAATTTGTAGGAGCTCTGTAGATAATGGATATTAATATTTTTCCTGTGAGGTATGTCTGTAATCAGCTGGGCTCAGAACCCTGCCTTGACCCTGTGTGATCTTGGGCAAGTTACTTAGCTTTTTTAGACCTTAGCTTCATCATCTGGAAAATGGGCTTATTATACATGGGTGGTTGTATTAATAATACAATCTAATTTAAAGCACTTGGATACCATAACCTCTGACACTTTACAGCATTAATAATATGATCTGGGGAGAAGTGACATCTTAATATGTACGGCATGGTATACGCATTTGTTAGGTCTTTTATTCCTTCATCAGGGTATTTATCAGATTCTTGTTTGATTGTTTTTCCTAACAGCATCTTGATTTTATTTCTGAGTGTAGATTCTTATCCGGTAGTAGGTATAAGGTCATTTGCATGATTATAAATGCAAATTAATTGTCCTTTTAGATGATAATATAGTAAGCCCAAGTTAATGTCCTACTAATCTCAAGTAGTGTTTTTTGCAAGAAGGGAATTTGAATATTGCCTTTAGAAATATTGTGATGGGATATTTGTTTTGTGAAATATTTGGGTTTGAATGGTCTATCAGAAGATATTTTGCTGCACTGCACTTTTTGAAGCACACACCAAGACAGGTTTATTAGATGACATGGCCCTGGGGCTCACTAACGCAGGCCAGTGTCCTGGAAAATCTGAGCTGAAGGGCCTAATTTAAGTCTCATTCACAAAGTCCTCTTTGCTTATGGCAACATATCCCTTTTTATTGAGTGCATAGTCTGTTCTGGGCACCACACTCAGCACTTTATGTACTTGAACTTTAATCTCAATATTACCCTATAAAGCAGAAATCTCCAATTTATAGATGAAGGAACTGAGGCTTAGGTTAAGCAGCTTACTTGAGGTCACATGGCTCTTAAGTCATGTAGCTTAACATCTGGGGTTTGGACCCATATCTGTTTAATTCCGAAGCACGATGTTATACTGCCTGTCTGTGATACAGGAATAGCACATGAAAATGCCTAAACTCTGCAAAGGCACTGAAGATAATGTGATTACACAGTTTATATGAGGGAAATTGTAAGTATGTAAAGGACTATAAATCAGAGCAAGGTAAGTACCAAGGGGTATGAGACTTGCAAAGAGGAAGAATGATACCCAGTGGGTAAAGGATGTTATGAAGAAGCAAGGGTTGCACTTGTGCAGCCCATCTTTGACCTTTTCCTGCTGTTTCCCTATAAAGAGGTTCATGGAGAAAGGCCAGTCATCCTAGCAAGGGGGGGGGGGATCTGCCCACCTTGGAGAAGGTAAGCAGAACAGTTTTGATTATTCAAATCTTTGGAACTGTCAAAGAGAGGTTTAACAAGAAAGCCTTTCCAGGAAGTTTTGAGTTTCTCCTGTAACTCAAAACAGCACTCTATGCTCAGACCAAGTGAAACTGGATCTTTTTCCTGTTGGTACAGAGAGGTAAACTTCAACTGGTCCTTTGAAAAGCCCAGGAGAGCCATGGAAATGGGCAAGAATGAGAGACAGCAGCAGACAGAGGGCAAAGGAGGGATTACTGGAGAAATTGGTCATGGCCCAGAATGTTTTTTGCCTTTTCCCATTCATTCGATCTAATGTATTTTTTTCTCTTCTACCTAATCTGTTTGTCAATAAAAACAAGAAACTTACCAGGCTCACAAAGTTTGCAGTGCTGAAGAGTGTGCTGTAGATTTAACTTGGGGAGAAGTCCTTTCTTGTCTTTCCCCACCCCTCTTTTAATCCCCTGGTAGCAAATCAGCTTAATTCGGTAAACATTCCCTAATCATTTGCTGTGTAGGAGCCACTGCTGGGAACTTGGGAGGATATAAATTTGGGTAGGATATTGTCTGTGCTCAATAATGTTAGCTAACACTTAGTGCTGAGTAGGGACCAAGACCTACTCTTAAGAGCTTTCCTTAATGTTAACTCATTTAATCCTCAATCCTATGAGCTGGGTACTATTCCTTTTTTAAAGATGAGAAAACAGGTGCATAGAAGTTAAATATATTTTGATAGTCACTCAACTAGTAAGTAGATGGGTCAGAATTCAGAGTCTGGGCTTTTAACTCTTACTATGTGCAATTTATAATATAAAGTGGGCTTTCTTATTAAGTGATATATGCAATTTACATATATATATTTTAGTTTTTATTTAGTTAGTTTATTTTTTGTGACAGAGTTCACTCTGTTGCCAGGCTACAGTGCCGTGGCATCAGCCTAGCTCCCAACAACCTCAAACTCCTGGACTCAAGCGATACTCCTGCCTCAGCCTCCCGAGTAGCTGGGACTACAGGTATACGCCACCACACCTGGCTAATTTTTTCTATTTTTAGTAGAGACGGGGTCTTGCTCTTGCTCAGGGCTCAGGCTGGTCTTGAACTCCTGAGTTCAAATAATCCTCCTGCCTTGGCCTTCCCAGAGTGCTGGGATGATATATGCAATTTATAATATAAAGTGGGCTTTTTTATTAAGTGATATGCTAAAGATAGAAGGAAAATTTTTGAGTACATGAGGAGAAATTAATTCAGCTTGGGAGAATCAAAAAAACAATAGGTGGCTTTGAGCAATGAATATGAATATGATTTATATTTTATGAAGTATTTACAATTTTAAAGAACCACATATTTAAAAATCATCCTAAATTTGAAAAAAAGGTTCAAGATAAAAAGCAAATAATACTTCACTCTCCAGAGGAAGTTCCTGTTAAGTTTCTTTTCATCTTGGTAACATACAGGTTGAGTATCTCTTATCTGTGTTTCACGTTTTGGATTTTTTTGGATTTTGGAATATTTTCATACATAATGATAGATCTTGGGGATGGGACCCAGGTCCAAACATGAAATTCATTTATGTTTTATATACCTTACACACATAGCCTGAAGGGAATTTTATACAATATTTTTAATTTGTACATGAAACTAAGTTTTGACTGAGACCTGTCACATGAGGTTAGATGTGGAATTTTCCACTTGTGGTTTCATGTCAGCTCTCAAGTTTTGGATTTTGGAGCATTTCAGATTAGGGATTCTCAACGTGTGTTTGCACTCCAGCTGATGGGAACAAGGACAGAGTGAAGAGAAGAACACCTTTCCTTGTAAGAGTGTGATCCAGAAGTTACATACTTCACTTCTGCTCAACGTCACATTAGCCAGAACCTATTCACGTAGCTGCAAGTAGGGCTGGGAAATGTCTTTTGGTAGATGTCGTGCGCTCAGACTCAGCTAAAACTCCTACTGGTAAAGAAAAAGGGGAAAATTTACTAGAGGGACAACTAGGAAACTGCCACAGGCCCGTGGGCTTGGCTTGTCTCCCAGGCAGGGGCTGTACCCTCCATGGCTTTGACTATTGACGGCCACCAGTGTCAGTGCCCCGCCTTCCTGACGCTTTCACTTCATCTTTGGCTTCCAAGAATTCACCTTACTTTCTTGCTAACTCAGCTGTGAGTTTAAAAAGTGTTTTTAAAAATTGTACTCATCCTTTTCAGGTGTTTTGTAGCGGGACTGTGTTTTAGGCGTCTACTCTAAATACAGCTTTAAACAGAAGGCCTTTTTTATGACTTAAAAGTTTGATAGTGGGATTTGTTTTTTGTGTTTTTATAGGTGCATTAATAACAGATTTTTTCAAATCATTGTTTACATCTTCCCTATTAGCTGAACAGGCAATTGATCTAAAGAATGATACTCTTTTAAATAAGTTAGCCAAAAATAATGTGCATTGTTTCCTTCTAGTCTCAAGAAGAATTTCTTCTGCCCCTATATGCTGTGTTTTATTTGCAGTTGGTTTAGAATTAGGGATTCTCCACTTTATAAATCCTGTGCTCTCTGATAGTAACAAACCAACCGGGAGTGTTTGGCAAGTCATTCTGCCGTGGTTGAGAGGCAGTGCTGTTTGTGCACTGTCCAAAATGGTAGCCACTGTCTACATGTGGCTACAGAGAACTTGAAATATGGCAAGTGTGATTGAGAAACTGAACTTTTAATTTTATTAAATTTGAATTTAAAAACTGACTAGTTCAAATACTGGGCAACATTTAAGTGTGTTTGGAACAACTTAGGTGTACGAGTCTATGTTTTCAATTATAGATTTTTATGAAATCTAAATGCAAATCTAGTAGTTTCAAGGAAAGTTTAGCATCCAAACTGAAAATTGTTAGGTATAAAATTCACATTGGATTTCAATTTCATATTAAAAGATATGAAACTTTGTTAATATTTTTACATTGATATGTTGAAATAATATATGAGTTAAATAAAATATTTTTAAAATTAATTTCACGTGTTTCTTTTACTTGTTTGAATGTGGTTAGTATAAAATTCAAAGGACACATGTGGCTTGCATTGTATTTGTGGTTAGATGGACCTAACCATGGTCCTGGGATCAAGGATGGCTTATGCACCTAAAAGAGAAATAAATTACAGATGTTTAATTTGCTTCTTTTTGTCTCTTATGTCAATTGTTAACACAGCCGCCTACCTGGTATCCCTGCTTTCCTTGTCTCTACCCTTGTTCATCATCAGAGTTCTTACAGTTCTCTCTCAAGATGCAAACAGGATCACGTGAAGCCCATACTCTGGTGTTCTTTGTTCCAAACCCCTTAGCATAACATACAAGGCCCCTCACAGTCTGGCCTCTACTTCTTTTGCCAACCCCTTCTTCTGACACTTTCATACACCAAGGCCATTCCAGAACACTGTACACTTTCGTAACACAAGCTGTTTCTTTTGTTTGGAGTAAATGTTAGCCCTTCAGTGCTGTATTTCCTCCTCCTCTAACTCTCTCAGCAAGGTTAGTATGCACCTCTTCAGTCTGATTGGACTTTGGGCCTTATGATACAGGCTTACCTAGTTATATTTTTTTATTATTGGTGGTATATTTGTCTCCCATATTAGACTGTAATCCCAGGACAGGAGCCCTTGTTTTAGTTTTGGTTTGTTTTTGTATCCTCAATGCTGACCATCTAATTGGATTCCATAAATGTTTATTAATTGAACAATTAATGCCGTGGGAAAAGGGTTAATTCAGTGAACCTCTGCTGATCTTTCTCCATATAGGCCTTGGAACCATGCTGCTAACGTTAGAATCTCAGCTTCACCACTTGGTAGCTGTATGACCTTAGGCAAGTTATTCAACATCTTCATGCCTCATTAGTAAAATGGAGATAATCCATCTGATAGATTGATTGTGAAGATTAAAATGAGTTAGCATGTGTAAGGTGTTTAAATATGTGCCTGGTGTAAGCTAAGCATGCAATAAATATTAACTATTGTCATAATACAGTCTGAACTATTTTTCCTTTTCTCTCAGGCAATAAATCACAGGTTTTAACTGGATTTCGAAAACCCAGTGTTACAGAAACCAATGAAGTAGGAAGAAAAATCCAGTTCTGAGCAGTCATTGAATCAACAAATACCTACTTTGCACGGAACTTTTGATTCTCATTTTGTAAATCTTATTACTTAAGAAAAGCACTGTAAGGCTTAGTGTTTAGTCAGTCAAGATGTTTAGAATTAAGAAAACTTGCCCTTGATGTTTAAGGACAACCTAATGGGTCATATACCAGATCCTGGGAGTATTTAAAGGAATTGGGAAGTTGGCTGCCAATTTAATGTATATAAGAGAGTGTGGAAAATTCACAGATGGAGTAGGAAAAATTGATACAAAATAAAATTGACCAAGTATAGTGAATTAAATATTTGTTAATTCTAATTACACAACTCACTATTTTTTTTAAAATGGCTTTATTGAGATATATTTCATATACTATACATTTCACCCATTTGAAGTGTAAAATTCAATGGTTTGTAGTGTATTCACAAAGTTGTACAATATTATCACGGTCCAGTTTTAGTACATTTTTATCACCCCAAAAAAGAAGCCCCATGCACATTAGCAGTCACTTCCCATTCCCTGGCACCACCACCCTAAGTCCTAGGGAGCCATTAATCTACTCTGCCTCTATATATTTGTCCATTCTGGATATTTCATGTAAATGTGACTGGCTTCTTTCACTTAGCATAATGTTTTCAAGGGTCATCCATGCTGTAGTATACATATATCAGTAGTACTTTATTCCTTTCTATTGCTGGATAAGATTTGATTGTGTGGATATAACACATTTATCCATTCATCAGCTGATGAACATCTACATTGTTTCTACTTTTTGGCTATTATTCGTGATGCTGCTATGAACATGTACAAGTTTTTGTGTGGACATAAGATTTTAATTATCTTGAGGTATATACCTAGGAGTAGAATTGCTGAGTCATATGGTAACACTATTTTTAGCATTTTGAGGAACTGTCACATTTTTCTTAAGTGCCTACACCATTTTACATTCTTACTAGCTATGTATGAGGGTTCCAATTTCTCCATATCCTATTATTGTCTGTTTTTTTAATTAGAACCATCCTAGTGGTTCTAAGAAGTATCTCAGGGAGGTTTTGATTTGCATTTCCCTAATGATTAATGTTGAACATCTTTTCATATGCTTATTTCTTATTTGCATATTATGCAACTTCTGGATACACCATTCCTATGTTCATTCTATTAATATTTATAGAGCAAATATTATTTGCCAGACATTTTTCTAAGTGTTGGAATTGGTAAGTGAACACCTATAGGTAAGCGAACAAACAAATTTCAGCCCTCATGGATGTTATATATAAGATAAAGCCATCAGAAAAATGAAAATCAGAATAAAAAATTTTTAAAGTGGTCCAAGGTGGCTACCTGGCTCCCGGATTCACATTTCCCATTTAAAAAAAGGGTCCTGATCCTCCTCCCAAATGGACTTCCGAGCTCATTGCTGATACTAAACTTAGGCTGGCCAGAATACATCCACCAGGACAAAAGGAAGACAACATCTGAGGTAGGCTATCATTTCCCAAGATTCCAGACCTGGCTCTCAACAGACCCATGTTCAGCACTGCCGAAATGTGTGCACTTTTATTCTCACCCTCAGAAATACTTGCTCTCTTAGGCCTTTGCCAAACAGCAGGGCTAGTCACTTGGCTAAAACTTTCAGATGACACAGGTTCCTTTTCTCACATTCACCCTTTCCCTACCTCCTACCCTGGGAAGACAATGCTATAATGCAACTATCCCAGCCCCTCACCTCCCAGGCAACCTAACTGAATGTTGGATTTGTCACTTTTTGCCCTCCAGCTCTTTTTCCAAGAATAATGACCCCTTGTAATCCTCCTAAGGACTTTCACACCACTACCCCCTTTCTGTGTAACTCATACCCTTAAGCCTCCTGATGTCATTTACTAGGCCAGCTTGGTTCCCTTCTCCAGTGCCTCTTGCTTTTTCCTCACTGAGTCCCTTTCACTCCAATTCTTGTCTCTTCAAGCAGGAGAAATAAGGCCAGGGTGTTCCCTTGCAGAAGTACCTCCTCCTTGGGAGCATCTTGTTCAGAATATTTTAAAAATCTTACCCATTTTTCTGAGCCCTCCTCCCTCCCTTACCTAATAGGTTGATGTTTCAGCCAAACCAGCAGGAGCTATGAAACCTCCGTTGGTAAGGCAATCTGTCAAAATAAAACCTACCCCCATGGAGCTCCCATTCCCCTCGCCATTTGTAACCCCACCAATGGCACTACAAAACGCCCTCGTACCAACTCATGTCAGAAATCCTCCGTGTCCCAACAGGATACCTCTCTGTGGACATAGGAGACATTCCTGGGGCTCCCCTTGCCTGGAGTCCTGGTGAATAGGAGGTCCCTGCTTGTTAGGCTATCTAACTATGCTCCTTGTCATGCTCCAAATGGATCACAGTCTCCAGCCTGGCTCACACTTTGCACAAAAAAGGGCTCTTTCTATCGCAGATGATTACCCTGATGACAGCCCCTCAGATATGAAGAGAATACTCTCAAGGGTGTGATTTACCAGGAGGGGCCGACTCCAGCAAATGGGCTAGAGTTGGGAAATTATTAGGATCCTGGCTGGAAGTCGGTACTGTTTGGAATGAAAACATGATTAGAAATCTTTTCGGCACTGTTAACAGAATTGCTCATTCCACCACTTGAGCTAGTAGGGCCCAATAGAGATGTCTGGATTCCCTTCTCACGTAGTCCACAATAACCATATCACATTAGATGACCTCCTCGCTGCACAAGGCGGTCGGTGTTGGTGCTGTCATGAATACCTCATGCTGCATGTGGATAAACACCTTCAGCCAGATTAAACTGGAAACTTCAAAAATCTTAATATTGGCCAATTCCCTGGAAGGAGTACCCTCAAAAGGCCCCCTCAGCTGATTAGACATCCAATTGTCAGGTATTTTTAGCTGGCTGCCTTCTGGCATTAGTTTTCTCTTTTGTTCTGTCCTGCAGTTTTTAATGATCCTACTACTACCAGGTCTAAGCATTTGGCTCCTCTTCAGGATCATTCCAGCCTTTTAAATCAGATGCCTACATAAAAACCCCACCAGAATCATGCTGACCCAACACCTTGAAACTTTAAATTCACCCTTCGAAGTGGGTTCTGAATGGCTGAATTGGTCTAAATTTTAAACGGAGCCAGGAGCTATTTGCTGACTGGAGATTACACACATACCCTGTGTCCAACGTCGGGGATTTCATAGCTGTCTGTTCCTGTTTGCACCACCAAAATCAGCCGCCACTGGAAGCGCCCATTCTGCCCCTGGACCGGTCAAATGAGACTGGGATACGTCGTCTCTTCTCTCCCCTGTCTCTACCTGAGGGGGCCTCTCCGTCGTTCACTGTATTGTTCATCATTTCCTCTTACATTTCTAGGTTACAAGTTATAAATGCTGCAAATGCCATTGGAAAAATAGAACTCAAGCTAAAATTGTTAGTTCATTAATTCGTAGTAGTATGTAAAGGTGGTTTTACTGTTGTTCCTTTTGTCCAACACGTTCTTTTCTCTGTTTCTCATTGACTGAGGAGGTGCTTTCCATTGTGATTTTTTTTAGCTCTGTTTTAGCTCAAAGTTTATAAAAAGATATCAGATTGGATATTCTTCTGCCTGACTCCTTGAGGCCCCTCACCAACACTGCAGACCATACAACGCGTCATCACTTCTGAAAAACAGGTCCCGAGGAAATGATCCTAATTGCAATAATCACCTTGTTTCTCTGTGAAATGAGCAGACATTAGCATAAAACAAGAGCTTTCCCGTTCCAAAAGGAAATACAAGAGACTTTGCACCCTCACTGACAAACCAGATGGTGGCACTTCACCAGGGGTAAAGAATAAAATAAAGGCATATCAAAATTCCAATTTGATCCCTTGCCTCCTATAATTCTAAACAAATGGGACCTGTCCTCTTCGAATCCCTCAAATTATATTGTTTGGTTTTCAAAGTCTTCCTTGGTAGGATTTTGACCAAAAGGGGAAAGTTGCCAGAGAAAGGAAAATGTGAAAGAAAAATGTTTTAAAAATTGACCTAAGGTGGCTGCAGGTTGGACATACAGGCAATAGAAAGCAGGCCTATGAATTAAAGCTGAACTCTCACCTGCAAGGCTGGAGTCTGTCAGATATTTCACTGACGTGTACTGATTACAATCTTGCCTATCAGATGAAGCACAAAGGCATGACAGATCAATCCTCCCTCTCCAGACCCTAGAACACCTACATACTTGTTAACCTTTTGCCTTGTGTACCTTAACCACATATTTGCTTTGTCAACTGAAAGGCTAGAAAACAGGCACTATAAGTTAGAGAAACTTGAGGTTAGTTTTATTCTGAGCCAAGTGTGAAGATTAATGACTTGGGAAACACAGACTCAGTGCTAACTGAGAATGCATCCCAGAGTGGGCTGCACGAGACACAGTATTTGTATAATACATTCTGTTACATAGAAAATGGGAGAAGGCGGGGAGTGACACAAAGGTGACATTCTTATGATTTTGATTGGTGCTCAGTGATGTTATACATACATGGCTAACACACATTCTATGTCCACTAGTTCAAATTGATGAACTAATATAATTTTAGGGGCAGTTCTATTCCTTTGGTGACACTGCAACCTTTGCAGCATTTATAACATTTGTAACTGGGTTCTGGCATAGTACCTCACTACTTGAGCTGTTTGATTTACCCACTTAGCAGTAGCATCATTATCTTCCATGCAGCTTCCCAAACCTTACTTTCCTCCTGAAAGAATATTCTTTCTAATCTATTTAGATTGGTAAGTGTCAACTTTTCTTGTGAATATCTTTCTTCATTAAATACATGCTCAACTTGTGCTAATATCCCAAGTCCTTTCCCTGTTGCACCTAAGGCTCTTTTTACCTTAGTTGGCCAGTGCTGTCTCATCCATCAAACATGTTGTCACCACTGGGCATTTATAGCAGAAGTGCAATTTGGGTACCAAAAATGTTGGGTGCTCCAAGTTAAGTTGAGATGGGTAGTAGTTACCCCTAGATATAGTTTGGTGTGGATATGCCATGAGACTTCCCACATTCTTACTGGTTGAATCCCCGAATTATCCTCCGGTGGTATCCTTGTCCACCAAGAATTCCCCATTATATGATTCCCAGTTTTGTTAGAATGTTTCATAGACCTCCAGCCACAAAAACAAGGCCCTTGACCCCTAGGACAAGGAATACTGTGACAAGGCCCACAAGCTGCAGCGAACTGTCTTCCATTGTATCCAGGGACTTTGGATAGTAATTGATCATCTATATTCACAGTAATACAGTGATCTATTTGTAAAGTATTAAAAACTGCCCAATCAGGCATGGAATTTGGAAGGACTTCCTGTATGTGTTTCCCTAAATGGGGGCCCCAGTAGTACATTATACCTGAAGGGAAGGTGCCATAGGCTGTAGGAGCATTGGAATGATTCCAAGAAGTCGACATCAGGGTTCCAATGTCCTCTTGATATTGAAAAACAAAGGCTTGTCTGACTTCCATATTAGTTAGATTATCAGTTTCCCAATGAGAGCAGCAGGGATCAAACAAAGGAGGGGGTGCTACCAGACATTCATAACAGGAAAATACAAAAACAAAAGACATATGCAGAAGAAATTCATTGTGATACAGGCCCAGTCTGGTATCTTGGGAAATGCTGTTTAGTCAGATGTCATCTACTTCCCATCCTTGGAGGAGGCAGGAATCTTAGAGATCTTTAGTTGGAGGTCTCTGGTGGACTTAGAAGTCCATTCAGGTGTTAGAGCTTTCTTTAAATGGGAAGTGACAATCCAGGAGTCAACCCCTTCAAGTTTAAGCTGCTCAATAATTAGTCAATAATAACTGGTAAAGTCCTTTCTAATGAGGTTCAAGAGACTCTTTTAGCTGATGTCTTTTCCAATAAATGTAGTCACCTGGCTAGAGATTATTATACTTAAGATATTTATCTCCCAGGAGCACAATGTAAAAAAAGAATATTTTTAAAATCAGTTTAGCTTTTTGGGAGAAGTTTAGGTAAGCCTTGACAGTAATGGAGTATATTCCCTTTCTATAAGTTTGGTTCACACAACGCTCCATTCAGTCTCATAGGTGAACATGTAATTATCTCATAAGGGGAGATAATTGATATTTTCCAAAAGGAGTTGCTCTTAGGTTAAGCAAAACCAGTGGAAGAGTCTTGGGCCAAGTAATATTAATATGAACAGTTTCCAGTAATTTTGCCAACTGGTTTTTATTTTTTTATTTTTTTGTTCCACCAATACAGAAGATTGGGGATGGTATGTACAATGAAATGTAGGAAAATGGGTCAGATTTACAAATTGAGTGCACTACTTCTCCAGTAAAATGAGTTCCTCTATCACTACGTATTTCTGAAGGAATTCCCCAGGAAGGAATTATCTGCTACAATAAATATTTTTGTACTACTTGTGCTGTGGCTCTTCAGCAAGGAAATGCTTCAACCCAATGAGAGAACATACAAATCATAACCAGTACATATTTATAATCTTGGGATGGAGGTAACTGGGTAAAATCCATTTGATGAATATCAAAAGGTCTGGTGGGCAAAGGGAAACGCCCTTGAGATCCAAGAAGAGGGTTTCCTGGATTATGTTTAGGACAAATTGGACATTTTGCGTAAACCTTATGAGCTATTGTGGGTGAGGGTTTCCAGTAATATTGTTTTCCCCAAGCAATCGTTTCTCAGGTCCCCAGTGAGTAAGCTCATGAACGTGTTGTAACATAGGAATTGAAATCCCAAAGGCAAAACGGGTCTGTTGTTGAGTCCATACCATTAAGTTGCAAGTGGAGGAAAAATGTTACCCTTTTGTTAGCCACATCTGCTTTTCCATTTCTGAAGCTTCTTCTTGAGCCCCTTGCACTTTCTTTTCAATGGGCCTTATTATAAACATAGCCACCTCTATAGCTTCATCTACTATTGGTGTTAAAGCAGCCTTTTTTGCTGCTGCATCAGCAAAATGATTCCCTTTACTCTCTGCAGAGTCGAGTTTGGAATGTCCAGGAACCTTAATAGCCAATTTTTTGGTTACTGGATGGCTTTCAAAAGATCAGAAACTTGAGAGTCATGTTTAATAGGATGGAGGAGGTTAAATAGCTTCACTATTTCCACAACAATTTAAAATCATAAGCTACAGAAAAAGCACAATGGCTATCAGTGTAAATATTAGCTGTTTGATTTTTTGCCAATTGAAAAGCTCTGGCAAGCGCTGTTAGCTAACTGTGCTGACTTTACTTTAGGCAAGGGATTACTCTCTACGACATCCAGAAGGGTCATAACCTGCTCAATATTTTCCAAATTCATCCCTTAGATATGATCCATCTGTGAACCAGATAACATCAGCATTTCCAGTGGTGTCCCCTGTAAGTTCTGTATGGAAATCAAAAGCTGTTCTATTAGTAAAATACAATCATGAGGTATCTCATTGGTTGCTTTAGGAAGTAACATTGTGAGATTAAGAGTATTACAGTGAGAGAGAGTAATGTGTGAAGCAGAGAGTAAAAGTACTTTGTTAAGAAGCCAATCTGTTAACTGAGAAGTGTTGTGCATCATGTGAATTTATTCTTTTTTTTTTTCGATCCGGAAATCATTAAAAAAATCATGTGAATTTAAAAGAGCTTCTACAGAAAGAGGTATGTATATAGTCAAAGAAGCCTCCATCACAATTTATGAGTGGTCTTACAGGACATGGCAACAGCTGAAACGGACTTCAAACAAGGGGATAGTCCATGTGCTACAGAGTCTAATTGTTGACTGTAAATAACCAATAGGTCAACATTGTCCTCTGTGTTTTTGGATTAGAACAAAACACAGGGCAGTGCCATGGCTTCTATGAACAAAAAGAAAAAATAGCAGCTGATAATTTGAATGGCCCCAAGTGAGGGCCCACCTAATTTTTTTTCTTTTTAAGTTCTTCAATATCTATTTGTCCTTCTAATGTCCAATGTATTGGGTCAAGCTGATTTTCTTTCAACAACACAAATAAGGGCTGTGCTATGAAAGAAAAATTGGTGATTTAGCTATGGTAGTAGCAAGTTAAACCTAAAAACCCTCTTAGCTGTTTTTTAGTTTTTGGAGTGGGATATGCAAGAATTCCAGTTACTTGATCCATATTTATATATAGTCCCTCCTTAGAAACTGAATGTCCCAAGTATTTCACTTCCATTAAGCAAAATAAGAGTTTTTCTTTAGATACCTTACAACCTCTTTCTGCTAATTGTTCCAGCAAGTACAGGGAATTGTTATTACAATCGTGCAGATTGGAGGAGCATAACAAGAGATCATCCACATATTGAAGGGAAGTGCAATTTCCTTCAAAATTTAGCTTAGCTAGGTCAGCCCTTAATGTTTGTGAAAAATAAGTTGGGCTTCCGGTATAATCTTGAGGCATAACAGTCCAGGTACATTGATGCCATCCCAGGTAAAGGCAAGTAAATACTGACTGTCAGGTCTACTGGTATGTTTATAAAGGCACTGCATAGATCAGTCACAGTGAAATAGTTACTGCTTACAGGTAGATTGGGTAAAAGAGTGGGGGGGGGAGGGTGAAACTATTGGGTGATAGGGAATCACAATACAGTATTGTTAACGGCTCTCAATCCTTGTACAGATCTCCATCCTTTCCCAACAGGTTTTCATACTGGGAGGGTAGAAGTATTACAAGGATTGGTTCAAGGGATAATGAATCCTTCATCAATCAAATCTTTGATTATTGGTTTTATTCCTACTCTAGCTTCCTATTTTAATGGATATTGTTTGTACACAGTCATTGGTTGATTAGATATCCCTACCATTTGAATGGTTTGATTACTCCAAGGAAGAGGGCTCTAAGAAAGGTAGGGTTGACGACAGAAAGGGTGGCTCCCATGTCAACTAATGCTTTACCTTGTTCTCCATTGATGTATATCTCCACTTCCCCCAGAGCATTGCTCAAGAGGAAGAGAAAAGTCCTCTTTATTTCCTTGCAGCCTCCCCCTCCCTCTTCCCCTTTTCTTTTTTCTTCTCCTTCTTTTTATCTCTATGCCCATTTCAGCTTTCTGCAATCTACCTTCAGGTGTCCTTGTTTCTTGCAACAATAACAGACACCTCTAAATGTTTCTGAGGTTCGCTTTTGAAAGGGAGGCCTCTGTTTAGATTAGGTAACCTGACCAGTAAGTTCTTAAGGCTGTAAATTTATGACTTCAGGGGCTTCACTGTCGTTCTTTTGTTGTAGAACTCTGGCCAATTTATCAGCAGGGTTCACAAGCTCTGAATATGCATTGAATCGCAATTTACTTGACTACTTTAGCCAATTGCTCATCCAATCCACTGAGGAAAGTTGAATTTAGTGAGAAATTGTTCTAATGATCCCTTAGGTTTTCCTCATTCATTCCTGAATGTTTAAAGACATTTTCAAATCTTTTAAAATAGTCCCACACAGTTTCATTTGGCTGTTACCTACACTGTTGGACCTTAGACCCATCAGTGGTCTAGGAAATACCTGGGGAACTACTTGTGCTAAATGATTTGCTAATTCCTGAGCGTTCTTTCAGTTCTCAGCCATTTGCTTATGAAAATTACTTAGCAGATCTTTACAGTCAACCTTTGATATACAGTCCCTCACTTTTCCTTCAGATACTAATATTGGGTTTGCCCCGGAATGCATGCGGTAAATCAGATAAGGACTCCCTCAGGCTGCAGGCTCCAGAGGAATCTCTGGAGGTTTAAAGATAACTCTGAATTACAAAGGCTGGGATGGAACCGGCAGAAACTGGCGGAACTCGCCCCCCCCCCCAAACTTTCTATAAAACTCACCACCTTCCCCTCCTCTGTGTAGACGCCTTTTTCAGCCTCCACCCACCTGCACCCAGGTGCTCAAAATAAACAGCATTTTACCATGCACCCACGCTTGCGTGTCTTCCTCTGGGCTCTGACCTAACAACTAACATGCGAACCAATTGATCTAGCACTGAGTAGCCAGGTTCATAAGTTCTTACAGTTAGACTAAACTCCTTAGTATTATACAATGTGTAAGATCCTGGGTAGGATCCGAAAATTCCTTAGTAAGAGCTCTAAGTTCTGGCTTGGTCCAGGGAGTACAAGCTTCTGAAGGTTCGCCCCTTGGGTTAGGCTTTCATCTAAAGTGTGCTGTTAAAACATCTGTGGTGGCTGAGGAGAGAGTGAAGGAAGATCTGGGTAAAGCAGTTCTGAAAGCAAAGGATAGGAAAGTTCTGGAGGAACAGTAGAAGCAGCAGCAGTAGGGGGAAGAGACAAGAAGGGGGAACCTTCAGACAGTTTTAATAGTCCCACACAGTTTCATCTGGCTTTTACCTATACTGTCGGACCTTGGACGCAGACAACTGAGAAACAGTTTCCGAGATCTTGCAGTTCGCCTTCTGCATGGAAGCAATTTTATCATTCCATCTTTTAGAAGCTTCTAAATACCATTTGAAATAACCATTCCATTCTTTCTGTTTATTTTTTGATCCGGCTTCTTCCAAATGTGCATGTAAATAAACCGATTTCAGGATCTCGAATGAGTCCCATTTTGGCCAAGTTAAGCTTATTTCACTTTTAATGAAGTTGCTCCAATGAGTCAAAAATTTACAAGATGAGGTGCCATAATTTTTAGTCATAAATCCAGCCGGTGTCTCAGGAGGTGGTGACCCTCCCTTCCATAGTTTCATTTGGATATCTTATTTCCTGTGTTTTTCTTTCTTCCTTCCTTGGACAGTACCAAGCGAAGGGTGTGTTTGGGGTTGAAGGTGTGCTGCTTACAAGCTTCACCCTTTTGGCTCTCACCCTGAGTCGATCTGTTCGCTTGTGTGTCTCAGAAAAACTCACCTGCCAAGGCAGTGAGGTGCTCTGAATGCCAGGTGGCCAGGCTCTGTGGGCATTCCCCAGAGGAGCTGTGGTAATCTGAGTGTTCTGTTGCTAGTGAAGCCCTTTGCGACGGCCACAGTCATGAGGGATCTACCTCGACACTGGCACAAGATTCTAAGTCACCTAAGAATACCCGAGATTCAGGCTGGAGGAAGCAAGTGTCCCTTATCTTTGGAGCAATTTTATCCCAATTACTCTTATATAGAATGTAAAGGGTTGGTGCAAACAAAAGAGCTTTGAGAGCTTATTAAAGAAATCACCACTCTAACCACAGCAGTGCTCAGTTGTCCTAACGTTTTTTTCCCTTTCTTTCTAGCAATTTAGAACAACAGGCAACAACCCTAGGAAGAATTTAGCAAACCCAGGGTTTACTGCTCCTTTTGGTGGTCCTAAAAACAGCTCAGAATAAAGTGAATCTAGACCTCTCCCAAAGAGAGGGAGGTCTGGATTCCAGGCACACCCGGTGGCTCCTCCTGAGTCAGTCTGAACACAATAACTTCATGCTGGTACCAAGTGCTAAGTCTGTGAGAACAAGTCCTGGGTGTCCATGGACCCTGCTGGAATCCTGCCAACTGTGCCATCTGCCAACCGAAAGGTTAAATAACAGGCAGTATAACTTAAAGAAACTTAAAGTTAATTTTATTCTGAGCCAATCTTGAGGACCAATGGCCTGGGGAACACAGACTCAGCACAAACTGAGAATGCATCCCGGAGTGGGCTGCACAAGACAAAGTATTTATACATTCTGTTACATAGAAAATGGGAGAAGACTGGTAGTGAAGCAAAGGTGACAATCATGATTCTGATTAGTGCTGGGTCATGTTATACATAAGATAAAGCAAATATGTGGCAACACATACAGGGTAAGATGTTAATAAGTATGTAGGCATCTTTGGGCCTGGAGAGGGATGATTTATTCTATCACGCCTTTGTGCTTCACTTCATAGGCAAGATTGTAATCAATATGTGTCAGTGAAATATCTGACAGACTCCAGCCTTGCAGGTGAGAGTTCAGCTTTAATTCATAGGCCTGGTTTCTATTGCCTGTGTGTCCAACCTGTAGCCATCTTAGGCCACTTTTAAAAAATCTTCCTTTCAGATTTTCCTTTTTCTTACAAAGGATAGAGACTTCTGGGGGTGAAGCTTGCAGATTTAAATAAGGAAGCCAGAGAAGCCCTGCTGCGAAGATGAAGATGATGTTTGAGTAAAGACCTGAGATGAGGGAGGGAGCCCCGCACGGACCAGGGGAAAAAGAGGCCCAGGAAGCAGCTCAAAAGCCTGCAGGCAGGAGGACTCACCAGCCCATCCGAAGAGCTTCAGTGTGGCTGGAACGGGGAGAGGAAGAACAGGAACAGATGAGATCTGAGAGGTACAACGACATCAGATCACGTAGGATCTCTTAAGCCATGATAAGGGCTTTGGCTTTCGCTGAGTAAGATCCGAAGTCTTTGGAGGATTTGCACAGAGCAGTGACATAATCTGAGCCCCATCAGAACAGGATGTTGGGAGCAGCATGTGTGTGCACATGTGTGTGTGAGGGTATCAGTTGCCACAGTGACTGGGGACCAGGGATGCTAAACATTCCTGAACACACAGAACAGTCTTCCACGAAATGTCAATTTAGAATCCCTACGAGGAAACACTGCGGCAAGGAAGAAACAGGAGATGAGTTGAGAGGCTATTCCCACAATCCAGGTGAGAAATGAGGGCGACCTGGAGCAGGCTGGGGCAGCGGAGGTGAAAAGGAAATTTGATGAGTCTGGATGTACTTTGAAGTTGGAGTTGACAGGACTTGCTGACAGACGTAGGGTAAGAGTAAGAGAAGAATCAAAGATGCCTTCGGGGATTTTGGTGTGAGTGTTGGGGAAAACGGAGCCGGCATTAATTGAAAAGGGCAACACTGGAGGAGGAGCGTTAGGGAGAGGGCTGCGGGACTGTAGGAGCAGCCTGAGACATTCTGAATCTCAGACGTCTTCGGACACACAAGTGGGCATGTGGAGTGGGCAGGTGGAAACACAGCCTGCCGTTCAGAGGAGAGGCCTGAGTGGTGACACAAACTTGGAGGTCTCCCCAGGCCAGAGGATCCGCAAAGGAGTGACTTAGAGAAGAGGCAAGGCCTGGGGCTTTCCAACAGGAAGAGGTCAGAGTGACGAGCAGGACACAGCAAGGAGACCTGGGGTGTCCAGCGAGATAGGAGAAAGGCACTAATCGTCGAGTAAGAGGACACCTCTGGTCACCTTGAGAAGTGTAGGTGGGTGCAGGGGGTGGGGAGGAAACCCCGACTGGAGCTGGGTCAAAGGAGAGTGGGGAGGGTCCCAGTCCGGATATCACAGTCTGTTCCCCCAACAGCCAATCCCTCCTGCTGATCACGAATAGAAACTCTGGAACAAACACAACAACAACTACTTGAGGATTTTGAAAAGTACATCACAGAAGGCAGATTGTGGAAGGGAATAGAAACTTGGGAGAACTTCATGGAGACCATTTCCTGCTGTTTTTGTGTTTTTGTTCTTTGGGGTTTTTTTAATGTTTTGGGTTGTTTTTTTTTTTTCCCTTAATGCTTTGCCCCAGCGGCTGATCAGTGCAATTCAGGTGACTGAAACTCCAACAGAAACTTCTCAATCTTTTTGGCTGGGGAAATCAGGTAAAGGAGCCCCCATAGTATGGAGAGAGAGTATATGTGGTAGGCGGCCTCTGAGAGGGGACAATGCCAGAGAAGGGAATTTGTAATTCTGTGTATGAACATGTGTAAGTCTCAGATGAACCCTGAGCCACACATGTGCAGGGAAGACCCAAACCGGCATAGCAAACCCTTACAGAACTGAACTGAGACTTGAACCACTGAAGGCAAAACAGAGCTTTTCTGAATTTAACCAGGGTGACTGTGTGCTAAAACAAAAGCATCAACATTCGTAAGGGATTAGAACAGAACCCAGAGTCTGTATGACATGACATTGGCAAAGCTCAGGACACAATACAAAATTATGTGACCTACACAGAACCAAGTGAATACATATGCTTATCAAATTGTATACTTTATATGTGGTGTGTTGTACACCAATTTTACCTCAAAAAGATTTAAAAAGAGAGTGAGAAAGAAAGAGAAGAGAGAAATTGAGGCAGCAAGTAAAGGCAACCCCTTTGAGGAAATTGTTGAAAAGTGGGGTAAGGAAGAGAGAGGAAATAAGAATGGAGTTTTTTTTTAAAATATGCAAGAAATGATGGTCTGTTTGTGTGCTGATAGAAAAGACCCAGTGGAGAAGGAAAAATTGGTGATGCCAGAGGGACAGAGAAGAGAACTGTTGGAGTAATGTCTCAGACTCCCACAGTTCCACAGCCCTCTCCCTAATTATGTGACACATCCCCAAGGGAAAAGACAACCCTGGGATGTTCCAGGAAGGAAAAGAAAATCCACTTGAGATGAGTAAAAAACCCCAGGAAATCTCAATGGAGAAATAAAAACTGTAATGAAGGACCAAATTAATATTTTAGAACTGAAAACTACAATGGCACAAATAAAAAATTCACCGTGTAAACTCAGTAGCAAAATTAAAATGGTAGCGGAGTCAGTGAAGTTGGGGATCAATAAAAATGTGCCTGCAGTCCCAGCTACTCGGGAGGCTGAGGCAGAAGGATCACTTGAGCCCAGGAGTTTGAGGATGCAGTGAGCTCTGATGATGCCCCTGCACTCTAGACCCTATCTCAAAAAAAAAAAAGAAAAGAAAAAAAATACATAAGACCACTTAAAACCTAAATTATAATATTGTCTGGTAGGGTTTTCAGTGTACGTTGACCTAATACTTATGATAACTTGACACAAAGGGCATTTGGCAGAGAGTATAAAGAGGCCTCTAGGGTTGCAACGTTTCTACAGTTTAGTACCCCAAATAGAGTTGAATGTTTAAGTATGTATTGTAATCCCTAGAGCAACAACCACTACCAAGAACAAACATTCAAAAAGACAGAGCAAAAGGTCAATAGATCAATTAGGAGAGGGTGTGGGGCAAGATGGACAAATAGAAACCTCCAGCGGTTGTCCCTCTACACGAACAGCAAATTCAACTAGCCATGCAAGCAAGCACCTTCAGAAGAACCAAAAATCAGGTGAGTGATCACAGTACCTGGTTTTAACATTACATCAAGGCAAGAGACACTGAAGAGGGCAGAAAAGACAATCTCGTATTGTCTATGCCACCCCTGCCCCATCTCCCAGCAGTGCTGCACCAGCACACCAAGTGGAGGGACAGTCTGTGCGCCCAGGGGAGGGAGAGCAAAGTGACTGTGGGAATTTGCATTGGAACTCCAGCCGCCCTGTCACAACACAGGGCAGAGTTCTGCTGGCACCATGGAGGGAGCATTTAGAACAGCCTGGCCAGAGGGAAATCCTCCCCCCAAAACCTGAGTTCTGGTTAGCCCCACCACTGGCTGACGAAAAGCAGCCTGGGGCCTGGAATAAAATCATAAGGCAGTCAGGCCACAAAGGCTGCAGTCCTTGGGCAATTCCTGCAGCTGTTCTGACTCACAGGCAGAGGCGTTGGGGTGCATGTGAGCCAGTGAGACCCCAGCGGTGGTGGCCAAGCCAGTGCCTGTGTCACTCCTCCTCCAGCTCCAAGCAGTGCAGCTCAGGGAGAGTCTTCTTCCACTTGGGGAAAGGAAAGTGAAAAACTCAGAGGACTTTGTTTTGCAACTTGGGTACCTGCTCAGCCACAGTAAAACAAAGTACCAACAGGACTCCTGAAGCCCCTGAGTCTAGGCCTTAGTTCCTGGACAGCGTTTCTGGACCTACCCTGGGTCAGAAGGAAACATGCTGCCCTGAAGGGAAGGAACCAGTCTTGAAGGGATTCACCACCTGCCGACTAAAGAGCCCTTGGGCTTTGAATAAACATCAGATGTAGCCAAACAACAGTCACTACAGGCTTTGGGTGAGACGGGGCTGGCTTCAGGTGTGACCTGGTGCTGGTGGCCATGAGGGAGTTGAAAGGACGGCATTGCTGATAAACTATCTAACAGAGAAAAAAGGGAGAAAAATCACAGCACACAACTGCCCCTTTGTTTGCTTAACCACCTGTGGCTTATCTTGTTTTCTTTAAGAGTTTGTTTTACCAGCCTCGAAGAGTACTGAGCAGACAGCAGGGGAGTGACCCTCCTCCACATCTGCCAGAACACATTCCTAGAAGACTGACAAAGCAGCCTAACAGAGAAAAAGCAAACACAGCTGCCTCCTGTCAATATTTTGCAGTGATAACTACTTTTTTTTACCCTTTATAACCCCAATAAAAGGCCCAAACCCTTTACCCTTGGGGCTGGCACTTCTTCTTTCTTTCATGCTGTTGCCTTTCCTCTCTTGGAAAGTAAAATAAACTTCTTTCTTTAAAACCTGTCTTAATCTCCGTGTTGAGAAATCTTTCTCAGCCTGGGTTATGAGTTCCCACCATGACAGATCGCCCACACCACCCCTCCCCCAACTCCAGCAGCCCTCACAGGGGGTGAGGGAAGAGAGTGAGACACGTTGCCTGGGAGTCCAGGGAATTCTCCCATGTCTCACCCAAGTCCACCAAGGTGGTACCTCCAGGAGTCTGCAAGAGTCACAGCATGCCTGGGCTTGGGGCACCCCTATTGCTTTTATGGCTGCAGTGACCAAAGACTTAGATCACAGCACTTGAGCAATACGTGCCTACATCAAAAAAGTAGAAAAGCTTCAAATAAACCACCTAACAATGCATCTTAAAGAACTAGAACATCAAGAGCAAACCAAACCCAAAATTAGTAGAAGAAAAGAAAAAATAAAGGTCAGAACAGAAATAAATGACATTGAAACAAAAAAAATACACAAGATCAACCAAAGGAAAAGTTGGTTTTGCGGAAAGGTAAACAAAATTGACAAACCTTGGGTCAGACTAACTAAGAGAAAAAGAAAGAAGACCCAAATAAATGAAATCAGAGATGAACAAGGAGACATGACAACTGACACTGCAGAAATTCAAAAGATCATTAGAGACTACTATGAGCAACTATTAATATATGCCAATAAATTGGAAACCTTAGAGGAAATGGATAAATTCCTAGACACATACAATCTAAAAAGATTGAACCAGGAAGAAATCCAAAGCCTCAATAAACCAATAACAAGTAGGAAGATAGAAGCAGTGATAAAAAGTCTCCCATCAAAGAAAAGCCCAAGACCCAATGGCTTCACTGCTGAATTCCACCAACCATTCAAAGAAGAATTAATACCAATCCTACCTAAACTATTCCAAAAAATTAAGGAGAAGGGATACTCCCAAACTCATCCTACCAGGTCTGTATCTGATACCAAAACCAGACAAAGACACACACAAAAAAGAAAACTATAGGCCAATATCTCTGATGAAAACAGATGCAAAAATCCTCAACAAAATACTAGCAAATTGAATTCAATAGCACATTTTAAAAAGTATGCATTGTGATTAAGTGGGATTCATCCCAGGGATGCAAGAATGGTTCAACATATGCAAATCAATCAATGTGATACATCATATCAAGAGAACGAAGGACAAAAACCATATGATCCTTTCAACTGATGCTGAAAAAGCATTTGATAAAATTCAACACACCTTTACAATAAAAACTCTCAAAAAATTGCATATAGAAGGAACTTACCTCAACATGATAAAAGCCATATATGACAGACCCACAGCTAGTATCATACTGAATGGGGAAAAACTGAAAGCCTTTCCTTGAAGATCTGGAACAAGACAAGGATGCCCACTCTCAACACAGTTATTCAACATAGGACTGTAAGTTCTAGCTAGAGCAATCAGACAAGAGAAAGAAATAAAGGGCATCTAAATTGGAAAGGAAGAAGTCAGATTACCCTTGTTTGCAGGCAATATGATCTTATATCTAGAGAAAACTAAAGACTCCACAAAAAACTTATTAGAACTGATAAACAAATTCAGTAAAGTTGCAGGATACAAAATCAACATACAAAAATCAGTAGCATTTCTATACACTAACAGCAAACAATCAGAAAATGAAACCAAGAAAGTAACCTCATTTACAATAACTACAAATAAAATAAAATACCTAGGAATAAACTTAACCAAAGAAGTGAAAGATCTCTATAATTAAAACTATAAAACATTGATGAAAGAAATTGAAGAGGACACAAAAAAATGGAAAGATGTTCCATGCTCATGGATTGGAAGAATCAATATTGTTAAAAGGTCCATACTACCCAAAACAATCTACAGATTCAATGCAATCCCCATCAAAATACCAAAGAAATAGAAAAAATAATCCTAAAATTCACATGTAATAAATCCTAAAATTCATATGGAACAACAAAAGACCCAGAAAAGCCAAAGCCATCCTGAGCATAAAGAACAAAACTGGAAGAATCACATTACCTGACTTCATATTATACGACAGAGCTGTAGTAACCAAAACAGCATTGTACTGGCATAAAAATAGACATGTAGACCAGTGGAACAGAATAGAGAACCCAGAAATATATCCACACATCTATAATGAACTTATCTTTGTCAAAGATGCCAAGAACATACAGGGGAAAAGACAGTCTCTTCAACAAATGGTGCTGGGAAAACTGGATATCCATATGCAGAATAATGAAACTAGACCATTATCTCTCACCACATACAAAAATCAAATCAAAATGGATTAGAGACTTAAACCTAATACCTTAAATTATGAAAGTACTAAAAGAAAATATTTAGGGAAACACTTCAGGACATTGGTCTGGGCAAGGACTTCTTGAGTAACCCCCACAGCACAGGCAACCAAAGCAAAAATGGACAAATGGGACCACATCAAGCTAAAAAGCTTCTGCACAGCAAAGGAAACAATCAACAAAGTCAGGAGACAACCCACAGAATGGGAGAAAATATTTGCAAACTACGCATCTGACAAAGGATTAATAACTAGAATATGTAAGGAGCTCAACAACTCAATAGGAAAAAATCAAATAATCCAATAAAAAATGGGCAAAGGATCTGAACAGACATTTCTCAAAAGAAGACATGCAAATGGCCAACAGGCATATGAAAAAATGCTCAACATCATGAGTCATCAGAGAAATGCAAATCAAAACTACAATGAGATATCATCTCACCCCAGTTAACATGGCTTCTATCAAAAAGTCAGGCAGTAACAAATGCTGGTGAGGATGTGGAGAAAGGGGAACCCTAGTGCACTGTTGGGAATGTAAATTAGTGTAACCTCTATGAAGAACAATATGGAGGTTCCTCAAAAAACTAAAAATAGAACTACCATATGACCTGGAAATCCCACAGCTAGGAATGTACCCAAAAGAAGGGAAATCAGTATATTGAAAAGACATCTGCACTCTCATATTTGTTGCAGCACTATTCACAATAGCCAGGGTTTGGAGTCAAACTAAGTTTCCATTAACAGATGAATGGATAAAGAAATTGTGGTACACATACACAATGGAATATTATATGCCCATAAAAAAGAATGAAATCCTGCCATTTGCAACAACATGGATGGAACTGGAGAACATTACGTTAAGTGAAATAAGCCAAGCACAGAAAGACAAATCTTGCATGTTCTCACTCATATGCAGGAGCAAAATATTGAAAACAATTTATCTTATGGAGACAGAGAGTAGAATGTTGGAAACCAGAGGCTGGGAAGTGTAGCAGGGAGGGCGGGATAAAGTGGGGATGGTTAATGGGTGCAAAAATACAGTTAGCTAGTTAGAATGAACAATATTTGATAGCAAAACAAAGTGACTATAATGAACAGTAAGTTAGGCTCTACTTTAAAATAACTAAAAGGGTAGAATTGGAATGTTCCTAATACAAAGAAATGATAAAAGCCTGAGGTGATGGACACCCCAAGTACCCTGATTTGATTAATTCACATCGTGTGCCTGTGTTGAAGCATCACATGTGCCCTATAAATATATATAACTATTATGTACCCATAATAATTTTTTTAAAAATTAAAAAACAGATGAATTAAGATGGAATATTAAATATGTTCACATAATCTAAGAGAAGGCGAAAAAGAGAAACAGAACAATACTTTTGGGGTGAAGTAAATATCGTATTGATTGTGAATATTTCACAAGTGAATACATATGCTTATCAAATTGTATACTTTATATGTGGTGTATTGTACACCAATTTTACCTCAAAAAAGATTTAAAAAGAGAGAGAGAAAGAAAGAGAAGAGAGAAATTGAGGCAGCAAGTAAAGGCAACCCCTTTGAGGAAATTGTTGAAAAGCGGGGTAAGAAATAGAGGGGAAATAAGAATGGAGTTCTTTTTTTAAATATGCAAGAAATGATGGTCTGTTTGTGTGCTGATAGAAAAGACCCAGTGGAGAAGGAAAAATTGGTGATGCCAGAGGGACAGAGAAGAGAACTGTTGGAGCAACGTCCGTGGGTAAGTGAAGAGAGTGGGATCTTTAACATGGGTCTGGTCTGAAATAAGAGCAGAGGCAGTTGACCCGTGGTACCAGAAGGGAGTGCAGGGTTTACGGATGCGGATGCTGGAAGGTGGCAGGTGCGCTGGTGGAAGCTGACAGTGATGAGTGGGTGGAGATAAAACAGTTGCCCTGTGGCAGTGGGAGAGTGGAGGTCAGACTGCCACACAGTGCCGCGTGTGCTCTTGAGGTTGCCAGGCATGGATTCGATGAGCCCAGTCAGTAGAGCTGGGCATTTTTCTCCTCCACATTCAGACGTGCAGCGTGGAGACGGAAGACACTTGGATTAAATCAGGTTTCAGGTTTTGCCAAGCAGATACGATGAAGCTAGAGAAGGACAAGGGTCTCGAGATTATAGAACTCAAACTGGGTGGAGAGGGCAAACAAGAATCCAGGGACAAGGGAATAGTTGTGGAATCAATGGGTTTTAGGTCCTATAGGGAAGAAAGAATTACGGATTTGATATTTGAATGAATGTGCTGGAAAATCAGATGATGGTAGTAGAGTATGATGATCAAGATCGAGGTTGGGATAGGGGCTTTCCAGTTACTGATCATGACAAAGTCTAGAGCTGCCCTTTGCGGTATGATAACCATTCGCCTCGGGTGCCTATTTAAATTTAAATTAATGAAAAGTAAATCAAACGAAAAATTCAGTTCCTCAGTCACACTAGACACATTTCAAAAGCCCCTGTGACAAGTGGCCACCATAGTGAACTGCACTGTATAGAACATTTCCATCACCACTGACAGCTCTATTGGACAGTGCTGGGTGTACGACCATGGGAGCGAATGCTAACGCAGTGTGGAGACAAAAATCAAAGGAGGAAAGGAATAGTGGCCTGGAAGCAGCAATGAAGACCAAGAAGGACACCTACACCATCTCCTGGCCAGGTGTGTGAGGGATGTGAGAGAAAGCAGCAGCTCTAAGGAGGCTGCAAGGGAAGCTGCGTCCTCAGGGAAGAAGTGGGTCTCTATTATAGTGAGAAGGTGATGGGAATACTTGGAGACGAGTTTGAGGATATAGCGGACTTTGCTGATGACTGACCTTGTTGCAGAGGACACAGGATTCAAGGACGGGGGGAGGGTGGGAGTGGGTTTGGAGAGATCCATGTGCAAAGGCTTATAGAATCCCAACGTGGGAAGTGAGTGGTAATGGGGAGTTCTGGGGTTCTTTGGATTTGACGTAAAGGTAAAGGGCAGAATGAGCCTACTTCTGATGGCCTCAAAGCTGTGAGATTGAGTGTTAGGTGGGCTGGGAATCTTGCCTGGAGCTTGCAGAATTCCAGTGCCTCCTTTTAGGAACTGCCAATGGAGATTTGGGACCTCTGGCAAAGCTGTTCTTACTCCAAGCATGTGGGGCTCCTTCTTGACTCTTACATGTGGGAACTTGGACCAAATCTTCAGTTTCTTTAATTTAAAAAAATATATTGTATGATATCTGATATGTTAAAAAATGGAAGTATAAGTTATATGGGATAATAATTAAATAAGTACAGGTTTAATATAATAAGTATATAATAAGCATATAATATACAATAACTACATTAAAATAAGTATAATAAATAAGTATAAGTATAATAATAAGATAATTATAAGTTATGAGGGATAACGATAAACTGTGAAACCACTATCCAATTTAGAAACCGGAACAGGGTCCATATTGTTGAAGCTACCTGTGTGTTCTTATCCAATCACATCTCCCTGACTCCCCACAGAAGTAACCACTACCCTAAATTTTGTTTTCATTTTTTCCTTGATGTTTTACAAATGGTTATATCACATATGCATATTTCCCTAAACGTTTAATTTTGCTTGTTTTTGAGTGTTATAAAATGCTATATTATGTGTAGTCATCTGAAAAATCATTTATTGTCATTGTATTTCCAAGATTCATCCATGTTGTTGTATATATGAATAGCTCATGCATTTTCACTACTGTGTAATCATTCATTGTGTGAATACTTAACTATCCCTTCTCCTGAAAGTAGAAAAGATGTTGATCCTACATTGTTTTCTATTACAAAGAATGGTTGTCGCAAACATTTTTGCACGTGGTTCCTCACACATCATGTAAGAGGTTCTCTAGGGCACTGTTTTTTCAAGCTGTGGGTCCCAGACCATTAGTAAGTCATGAAAATAAATTTAGTAGACTGCAGCCAGCATCCACGAAGGAAGCAGGAGCAGTAGAGAAGTTTGGGAGGGGGAGATAGGTTTCAACCAGAAAGAACATCTTCAAGTAATCACCAGAATAGTGAACAGAGTGGGAAGAGGAGAGACTCTGTATGGTTCTCTAGGCCTTTGGAAAAACATGGAGCTGCTCCTTTGACTGCATGCGTGGGAACCTACAAGAAAGTTGATATTGTAGACATCAAAGGAACGAATACTATTCCAAAAGGAAGATCTCACAAATATTACCATGGCAAAATTGGAAAGACTCTAGAATGTCAAACACCATGCTGCTGAAATTGTTGGACCAAGGAAGATATTTGCCAAGAGAATTAATATGCAATTTTGACTATATTAAGCCCTGTAATGAACTGAGACAACTTCCTGAAACATAAAGAAAAATGATCAGAGAACAATAGAAGTCAAAAGAGAGAAACACCAGGGTTCAACTGAAACACAAGTCTGCTCCACCCCAAGAAAACCCCGCAAGGAAGGCTCAGGGTAAGGAGTCTAAGCTGCCAGGACTGACTCAGTATAAATTCATGCAGAATTGGTATAAAAGACATGAACACTTTTGTATGAAAAAACAGAGAATATCTGAGCACAAAAGATACAGTAAGAGCAAGTATTGTTTTTTTAAACTAATTTCACTTGTAAGCATGTTGGTGTACTGGATTGGATATAAAATGCATTTCTTATTGTGGCTGATGGTAACAGGTTGAAAGCTGCTCCTCTAGAGTATTTGGGTATGCAAATATTTAAACCGGTTTTCACAGTGTAAACTGATACTCCTACCTGCAGTGTTTGTGAGTCCTGATCTGTGTCCTCACTAGCATTAGTAATGACAGATTCCTTAATTTTTGCCAGTCTAATAGGTATTAAACAGTATCTCCTAGTGGTTTGAATTTTTACTTCCTAAATGACTAATAAGGTTGAGAATATTTTTATATGCTTATGGGCATTCATGTTTTCTTTTCTGTTAAATACCTGTGATATTTTTTGCCCATTTTTTAAATTGCATTATCTTTTTCTTTTTAACTAAAAAATTCTAGCTGTTCATCCTTTGTTGGTTATCTATGTTACAAATATTTAATCACAATTTGTGACTTGTTTTGTTTTTTTCATCTTTGATATCTTTTGATGAGAAGTTCTTAGTTTTAATGTCATTGACATTATTCATTTTTTCCTTTAAGGTTTACATAGATTTTTTTGATGGTTTATTTTAAAAATCTTTCCTTACATAGAAGTTATGAATGTATTCTCCTGCATCACATTATTATAGTTTTGGTCTTTCCTACTGGAATTGACTCTAGTAGGTTAAGTTCCTCTACTTTGTTCTTTTTGGAAGTGTCTTGTCTATTCTTGGCACTTGGCTTTTCTATGCAATGCCGAGAATCTGCTTTACAAGTACCATGAAAATTCCTATTGGAAACTAAATTCCATTAAATCTATGGATTAATTTGTGGGCAATTACATCAGAGAATACTCAGTCTTCCTATTAATGAACATAGTTATAGGGTTCCATTTATTTGAGTCTTTCTAATGCCTTTTAATAAAGTTTTATACATTTTTTCCATTATAGGACTTGCACATTATTCATTTAGATTTATTCACAAGCTCTTACTTCTATTGCAAATGGTATTGACTTTTTAAAGAAAACTTCCTTATTGAATAGAAATGCAATTGAATTTTATAAAATGAATTTGTATTCAGCCATCTTGCTAAACCCTTATTAATTCTGATAATTTGTCTGTATGTGTTTCAGAGATTTCTATTTTGACAATCATATCACCTGCAAATAATCAGTTTTATTTCTTCCTTTCTAATCCTATTATCTTTTATTTGGTTTTATTCCCTTATTCTCCTGGCTGAGTGCTCTGGTACAATGTCAAATAGAAGTGGTAATATTAATAATAGTCTGTGTCCTTGTTGTTTCCTTCATCTTAAGGGAAATGCTGTCAGTGTTTCACTATTAAGGGTTATGTTTTTATAGATCCTCTTTATCTAGTTGAGGAGGTTTCCTTGTGTTCCTAGTTTGCCAAATACATTTAAAAAAAACATGAAAAGGTGTTGAATTTCTTGCTTTTCATGCAACCATTGAGATGAAAGTAGAGGTTTTTCCTTTAATCCATTAATATGGTAAAATGCATTAATTTATTTTCCATTAAACTACCCTTTCATTCCTAGGAGGTCATGATATATATTACCTTTTTTATAAACTACCTTCTCTCATTCTGTCTCTCTTCCCCCCAGTCCCACAAGTGGTTGATCTATTTCAATAGTCTTTTCAAAGAATAAACTTTTGACTTTGTTGATTCTCCGTATTGTATCCTGTTTTTGTTTTTAGAGCTAGAGTCTCACTCTGTTGCTCAGGCTGGAGTGCGGTGGTGCGTTCATAGCTCATAGCAGCCTTGTACTCCTGGGCTCAGGCCATCCTCCCGCCTCGGCCTCCCAGAGTGCTGGGATGACAGGCTTGAGCCACCGCGCCCAGTTTAGATAATGATTTAAACCTCCCAATTTCCCTTCAAGATAGGATGATCATCATCCTTGTTTTGACAGAGAAAGGAATTAAATTACCAGTCTCAGTTCACAAGCTGGGGGGGGCACTGTGAGGAAGATTCCATCTCCTGACACCGTCTAAGAGTTGTGCTCACTGTCCCACTACACTGAAGGAATCAGAGAAATGCCTTTGATGGGGTGTGTGGGTGGGGGGATGTCCTTTTTATATAAATCTGCTTTTCCCTAAATATCTTTCACCAAAGGTAAATTGTCTAGTTTATGTCTCTGGAATGACTCTGAGGGTTTGCAAAAGTGTTCGTTCTGTGGTATAGGGAGGAGAAGGGCAAAGAATCTTGAAAATGCAAAACAGACTCTGTATCATAGAGATGACCCCAGAAAAGAGGGCAAAGAGAGCAACTAAAAACACAGAATCAGAATTGTCAAGTTAGGTGCAATGGCTCACGCCTGTAATCCCAGCAACTTGGGAGGCTGAGGCGGGAGGATTGCTTGAGCCCAGGAGTTTGAGGCTGCCACGAGCTATGATCGAGCCACTGCACTCCAGTCTAGGGCGACAAAGCAAGATCCTGTCCAAAAAAAAAGTAATACATACCTATTGTGAAATTTTGAAAAACACAAAAGAAAGCCCATCACTCAGAGATAGTACTGTTTAAAAGTTCAGCCTATTTTCTTCTATTTTTTTCTCTGCATTAAGAACCCCACTTGCTGAAATATATTTAAAAAGAAACAGAAATAAAGAGGAAAGTGTATATGTAACGTAAAATTTGAAAAGGCATTAAATTCATGCTACAAATTCCAAAGAGTATGTCAGACAAAATGCAATTTGGTTATATTGAAAGAGGATGTGGATCCAACAGATATTTCTGCAGGTCAAGACCACAGTATGTCAGAAAAATACAGAACACATAAGGTATTTCAACAGAGGTGTTTAATATGGGGAATTGGATGCACAGGTGTTGAGGGCTGAAAGAGCAAAAACCAAAGACAGTAGTGACTCTGGGAAGCAGCTGCCATGACTAGACTGGGGGAGATAAAAAGAGATTATTTTTATCAACACATAGGAATTTGACAGAGGGGCCCACAAAATCAGAGCTTGGATCTCTGAGGAGGACACAGCCAGCTGTGGCTGTACCTCAGCCACACGGAGAAGTCTCCAGGGTTGAAGGAAGTATACTGCTAATGTACTCTTCCTGAAAAATGTGCTGGTAGACACAGTCCAGACAACTGAGAAATAAAGTCTGGGTCATCATCATGCTTAACATTCCAGTTTTGGAATATAGTCATAAAACATTAAATTCTAGAAGTCAAAAAGAAGAAAGATAAAGTGTGTGAAAACAGGAGGAAAGGATAGTAAAGACAAAAACATATACCAAGAATTATAAAAAATACCAAAATATAACAAAAGTGACACTTTGAGAAGAATTTGGAAATATCTGCTAAAGTTGATGATACACACATGCTAGGGCATAGCAATTTGACTCCTATGTATAGATCCTAGAAAATCTCTTACAATATGCAGAAGGAAGCACACAAATGTTGACACAGCATTGTTTGTAATGGTAAATTTTGGAAAAATCTTAAATGTCCATTAGTAGAAATGGATAAATAGTAGTGGTATATTTGTATACCACAGAGCAGTTCAATCTATTATGTGTCACTATGTAGAAATAGAAAAGTCAGAAGGACTTGGCCCAAACCATTTCATGGATGAATTGTTACACTTATGGAACATATAATAATAAAGCAAACATGAAAGCTTACTATGAATTCTTTATAGCTTCATAGCTTACTATGAAAGCTTCATATGAATTCTTACAGTAACACTTTGAAGTCAGATCATCATCACCATTGCCACCCCTGTTTTATAAATGAGGATATTGTGGCACAAAGAGGCTAATTTGTCCAATGTCACACAACTAGGAAATGAGAGATTTAGGGTACAAATCCAGGTGGTCTGCCTCCAAAGGCTTCAGTTAAGCCTTGTGCTGCCTTTGCTCATCTCTGTGCTACTGAAAATCTTCCAGATCATAGTGAAAGACCAGACTTGTCCACTTATTT
Source organism: Daubentonia madagascariensis (assembly GCA_023783475.1). Lineage (NCBI taxonomy): Eukaryota > Metazoa > Chordata > Mammalia > Primates > Daubentoniidae > Daubentonia > Daubentonia madagascariensis. The sequence continues at coordinate 795,671 of JAKFHU010000379.1, read as the reverse complement.
TTTAACGACATAAAAATTTAGTAAAAACAGCACACAAAAGAAGGACTACAAACCAATGTCAGCTATAATATTAGTGCAAATATCTTAGTAAAATATTAGCAAAGAGAATTAGGTACAAGAACATTAAATGATGCAACTTGAGCAGATGGAGTTATTCTATGAAAATAAGGATTATTCATTGTTAAGGACATCTCTTTGAAAGTCTTACCACACAAATAAGTCAAAGGATAAAACTATAAATGGTATTACTTATTAACAATTATTCAAATAATATAGGACGATCATTCTAAACAATTTAATATAGAAAGTTTATGGAATAAAAACAAAAACCTATGTCCCTCTGCCCTTTCCAATTCTTAATTCCTTTCTTTTCCCCAAAGGTGAGCCCTTTGGTGAATATCATTCCAGAATTTTCTTTCTTCTCTTTATTCTTCTTACATTTACATAGAAACACACGTGGTATTTACTAAGATTAGCTTTGTGGCAAAAATAAGTGGTAAATTTCTAAAAGTTCCGGGAATGTTTAAAAAAAAATATCTATTTGGGGGATGGGATAGCAGTGAGTCTTATACCTATCAGACAAAGATTATTTATCTATTATTATTCAGGTCATCTTACAGCCTTACTTAGCTGAAAAACAGACAACAACTATGTTGTTATATGCACAAGTTACTGTTCTTTCTTCTCAGAGGATTGTAAACCTTTATCAGTAGAAAATAGTTCTCTTTGTCCACTTTAATATTGTTTTGTCTTGAATTCAAGTTAGTCCAATTCTCCTTTGTGAGCTTTTGCATTTTGTTTTAATGACTTTTTTAAAAAAATAAGAAATTACAAAACTGCAGGTCACAATTTACTCTTAATACTACTACCCATAAGTAACCACCATTAATATTAGATTTACATAATTCCAAACAGAATTCCTTAGTATACAAATAGGTAGGTAAATAGAAAAAATGGTGCGTAGAAGAGTTTTTATAAAAATAAGTTCATACAATACATACTTTAGAAAGAAAGCAATTTGACTTTACTAGAGTTTAGCAACAACAAAAAAAACCCAAATTGAAACTAATAGAAATACAAAAACTCAGATAAATATTTCTTGACCACAAGAACCATCAGTTTCAACACAATTTCTTTGAGATAAGGTTAAGAGCATGAAAAAATAACGTTATGGTCTTTTTATATATACATATATATATATATATTTTTTACTGCATGCTTCAATTTTAAACAGTGGTTATTGACTTCCTACTGTGAACAGTGAGAGAAAACTAATAATTCCCACCTCATTTCTCCACTTCCCCTCTTTCTGTTACCAATTTTTGTTAATTACATTGTTATTTTTAATGGGATACGGTTTATAGCACTTACTTTTCTAGAGCAATATGTTCATAGTTATATAGTTATAATTCTATAATCACTCGAATTTCAGTCGTACCGTCGATCTTTGGTAATGTGCATTCCCTTTTGATTCCCATATGGGTTGGCTGGATTTCATCTCTAGAATCTTTTCCAGAAGACTCTATAGGTGCCATGTTGCCAAGTACTTACCTCCTACTTGCCTTGTTTTCTTTAAACTGTCTGCCTTTGTTGCTTCCTCAAGTTTTTCCACATCTCTCCAGGTAGAATCAAATCTCTCAAACCTCCACATCCTGTCACGTGCCTCCCTCCTGAAGAGTCCACCCAGCTACACCGATCTGGACTGGTCTCCGTCTTGACGTGCTATTGCCAAGTGGGACTGTTCTTTGTTATTCTCCTGGGTAGAACCTACGATTTCCTAAATCCCCCTTTTCCCTTTTTTTATTTAGTCCCTTATTTTTCTGGAGTGCATCCTCTAGTCACTTCTTAACCAAAGGCTGTGTGGGAGGGAAGCTTTATGAGTCATTGCAAGTCTGAAAATGCCATTATTTTACCCTTACTCACATCTAGTTGAAAGTTTGCTTGGTTATAAAATTTTAGGTTAAAAATAGTTTGTCTCAGAAAGTTGAAAGCATCATTTCTTTGCTTTCGAGTATCATGTTAGTGAAGAGACAAGTTATTTCTGCCTGTCTGAGTCTTACTCATTTCAGAGTAACCTTTCTGGGAGACTATATGATCTTCTCTTTTTTCTTGATGTTCTGAAATTTCACAGTATTTTGTCTAGATATGGAGGTTTTTTATCCTCTGTGGTTGGGCATTTGACTGGTTCTTTTAACTAGAAAGGCTTTGAACACAACTGTAGAAATTTTTCTTTAAAAATTTTTAAAAAGTATTTTCCATCTGTTAATTTTCTTCGTTCTCTCTTCCTGGAATTTTTATTAATAATCAGATTAATATTCTAATTTTTAAATTCTTTCTGTCCTATTACCCTAAACGCCTGGCTGCCAGAAGTTCTGTGCACTGGGTAGGCAGACTTGTCTGTATGTGTGTGGGGTCTGTGAGTTCGTATCTGTGCTTGTGTCTGCATGTGTGTGTACATGTGTGTGTCTATGTGTATGCCTATGTGTGTGCCCCATGCATGTGATTGTGTGTGCATTTGTACATGCACCTGTTTGTGGACCATTCAGGCTTTCACCAACCCCCCTGTCTACAAGCCTCCTTTCACCCAGCCTCCCCCTCGCCTTTCTGAACTGTGGACCTTCCCTGTCCTCTGGTGGGCTGATGAACTCTGTCCTGGACCCCACCCCCTGCTCTGCTCCCCTGGAGGGGAATATAGATTTCTACAGAAATAGATGTAGGTCTTCATGGGAATCCAGTGTAGAATAAAGATCCACATGAAAGGTGGCATTTCCCATGAGTGAAGAAGAAATGGCTAGTTCAGTAAATGGTGTGAGCATCCCTGCTTGCCACTGAGAAAACAATAAAACTGGACCTCCTGCCTCTTTCTCTAAAACAAAATAAATTCCAGATGGGATGAAGATTTAAATGTGAAAAGGGCAAACACAAAAATGCTAAAATAAATGCATCATTGTTTAGAAATGTAATCGTGAGATGAAGAAGGCTTTTTTCTAAGACATCACAAAATCCAGAGAGTTTAAGTGCAAAGATTAATAAAGAATTTGACAACCTGAATGTGAAGCACCTGGTAGTTAGTTGGTCGTTTTTGGTTTTGCTCTCCACCCCTTGCCCTCTTCCCATGCGTGCAGCCTGTGATTGTCCTTCGCGGGCTAGTTGCTTCCCATCCTTGCTTCCCTTACTGCCTTGCCAAGCCTTGGCCACGCAGATTCCACCCCAGAAGTGTGAATCTGGAGCGGGGTGCATGCGGGCTGGAAGTGGTGGCCGTTCCCTGAGAGACTCCCAGCACCTGGACTTCGGAACACCCTGGGGCTTGCCCTGCCCCAGGCTCCGTTGTTCCGTTTTACCTTTAGTTGCCTGAGGGCCCGTGTCCTTTCATGAATTCTATTTCTGCTTGAGTTAGCCGTAGTCAGTGTCTAGTGTTTGCACTCAAAGAATTCTAATGAATAATCTGTACTGGAGAAAAAAACATCTCCTATCCCTCCTCCAAAAATAAAAACTCTAATCAAGTTGAAAAATATAACAAAATGGGAAAATATTTACAGTGAAAACAAAATGTTAACTAGAGAAAAATAGACAATTTTAATGGCCACAAAAGAAAAATACTAACCACCAATAAACATAAGAAGAGATGTTTAATCTTTGTAATAAGCAAAGCTGTGCAAACTTTAAAAATCAGATATTTAACACCTATTCTACTTGCCACATTGACAGAGTGAGTCACAGGCTACATTTTGCAAGGCGTAGTTGTCATCTCTCAGGGGCATCTTCTCTGGGGTGCAACTCTCCGTGGCCTTAACTTTCCCAGATGCGTTGGCTGTTTTCCAAGTCCTTAGCATCTGTGCTCTCCTCTTGTCTGTAAGCTGTGAGACACTACACTGGAGAGATCATCTGAAAGGCCCCGCTCACCCTGAGCTGGGAATGACATGCAGCCGGATTAATACTGGGACCCACGAGCCTCTGCTCTAGACTCACAGCTCAGCAAACCAGGGCCGCCCCCATGGCCCCTCTACTTGGCAACATCATTCCTCAGCCACCAGTGACATTGGCCAACCCACTTTCCAGACCTGCAACCCTCCACCTGGTGCTGCTGACACATGGTTCTATTTTTGGATCTTTACAATGAGTTCTCCTCTGTCTACCCCTGAAAAAATTGCAGGCACCGCAGGCATTGCCCTGAGCAAGGGACGGGGGTTGCTATGTGACAGGAGACCTACAGCCTGCAAAAGGAGCTTGAGGACTAGACTAGGGGCAGGAAAAAAGAGAGGGAAGAGGAGGGAACGGAAGAGAAAGAGAGCCTCAGGGCCCTGCAGCTACTAGGTGGTAGGGGCAGGCTAAGGGCTGGTTGGCGGCAGAAAAATTTACCTGTGCAGGATACACACAAGGAGGCAGGGGATGTGTATGCTCGCCAGGGTGTCCACATGAGCGCACGGTGGCTGCGTGGGCCTGAGCATCCCCGGGGATGCCCTTGTGGGAGTGAACAGACCCAGACAAGGGGGCAGCTCCAGGTGGAGGTGGGATCCAGGGTCCTGCAGGGCAGGTGGCAGGAAGGGAAAGTGCCTGTTGACTTTGCCCTGGCTTCTGCCATGCCCCCATTCCTTCCTTTTCCTGCCTGTTCCTGCTCTTGTCCATTTATCCTTGTCCTCATTTTCTTCCCTGGCTCAGGCAGTTAGAGCAGTGAGTGGAGACAGGAGGGAGAGGGTCACCAGTACGTGCCTGCCTGGGGACCACCAGGACTGTTGACCTCGTCGAAAAGGGACCGTTTCTGGGAAAATGGCTGGGAAGACCACCGTGACGTGTACAAGGGGGGAGGAGCGGTTCAGGTGTGCACCCAGGCACGTGGCAGCACAAGTCTCTGCTGACCTAGATACTGCACACTTAACATTCAGCTTCCACTTTTTATTCATAAAATGTGCACCTCATTCTCCGTAATCTGAGGGGATAGTTTTGCTAGGCATATTTAATAGACTTGTTCTTCAAAGTTCAGACACAAATGAAATGGCGCATATTGCCACTGTCCTTTAGGAGGACATAAATGGATCCACGCTGGTGAACATTCAAATCTGCTGTACAAAAAGTGTTGCTTAAAAGTCACAGAAGTGGGGGGCAGTTGAGCTGTGTCATGGTTGGGAGACGTTTACACGGCCTCCGGCAGTGGAGGCCACCTGCTTGTGGGTGGGCTGCAGCCAGCCTGGGGGCTCATGGGTCACATCCCACCTCAGGGTGTGAGGGAAAAATGGAAATTCACTAAAACCCTTTTACCCTGAAACAGATGAGCTATTGCCCTATGTATGTTAATTGCTCATCTGCTTCTGTAAGACTGCTTGTCGCCTTGTGAAACTGACTAATGACTGCAGCTCAAGCTCCAGTAAACAGCTCCCCTTGCAGCAGCGACCTTGTAAATTACAGTAACTTCCCTATGTGTACACTTCCTGGTATAAGCCGCTCTGTACCACCGCCTTGCTCTTGAAGTATAAAAGACAAGTCTCCCTGACTGGAGGTGCTCAGAATTTGGCGGAGGATCCCCTCTGAGCCCGCGGGCGTTAATTAACCTGATCTCTCTGCATCCTCGTGGACCTCTCAGTGTTTCCTTTGGCAATGTGACTCTGGTTTTTGCTGTTACATGGGCACTCAGAGGGTCCCTGCTCTACTGGCCTCCTATTTACAGCTGGTGTAACAGGACCGGCTCCTCTCTCCCTTCCCTGACATGGCAGTATGCTTGCAATGTCCAGAGTGCACTTTTGTTACTCTGCCAAAATGCAACCTAAAGCATTTTGGTTGTTCAATAATTCAAGAGTAGCCTAGGGGGAACCGTTCATCTCCCTTCCCTGCTCCTCTTAAAACTCAGAGCAACAAAGTAAAAAACAGTGAGAGAGAAATCATTTACAATTAATGTTATAGGAGCATTGATGTGTCTAAAATATTTTTAGACCACAAAAGTGGTGAAGCAGATAGCAAACCAAGTTTTAAATGTTAGCTTCTCAAAATATTGCCTTCGAGTTATGTCCATGTCTAATATTCAGGAACCAGTTTGCCAGGAGAGTGATTCTTCTGCTGATTTTACCTCCATTCTCTTCGTGGGGTCAGGGGGGTAGGGAGAGGACGTGAGCCCCATGCCTTTATTTATATATGTGTGTGTGTGTGTGTATATATATCTTTTTCTTTTTAAAGACAGGATCTCCCTCTATCACCCAGGCTGGAGTGCAGTGGCACAATCAGAGCTCACTATAGCCTTGAACTCCTCGGTTCAAGCAATCCTCCTGACTCAGCCTCCTGAGTAGCTGGGACTACAGGCATGTGCCACCACGCCTGGCTAATTTTTAAATTTCTTGTAGAATCGGGATCTCACTATGTTGCCCAGGCTGATCTCAAACTCCTGGCCTCAAGTGGTCCTCCCGCCTCGGCCTCCCAAAGTGCTGGGGTTACAGGAGGGAGCCTCTGCACCCAGGCCTGCCTTTACATTTTCCACAACATGTTTATTGTTTCCATTAGGGCTTGCCCCATTAGGGAAGTGAAATTGGATCTTTTGAATACTGTCAATTTCAGGAGTGCTGTTTCTGTCCCTCATAGCAGAATTGGCAACACCTGTATCTCTGAACAAGTACACAAAAGTAAGTGATCATTGTCATCATTTAAAGAAAGTTTCCAATGAGTTAAGAAAAGATAATAATCTATCAATCATAGGTTTAAGATCTATCATCCATAATAAATAAAACCGTTTTAAAAAGGGCCCTTGCATGCAAGAACACCAAGCAGCTGTGCTGTGCTGCCTACATGGCTGAACCTCTCCTGCCCCTGGATGGATCCCTACCACCTTTCTTCTTCTAGTGTCCCTGGCCCCACGAGTCTGGGTGGGAGGAAATTCTACAGGTGGCTGCTTGGTGGGGTTAAAGGACCAGGGGAGTGGCGGGGAGCAATAGGAGCAGAGGAGATCATCTTCTTGACCCTGTCCTGATGGCTCGTTGCTTCTCATATCAGAAGGGATCTGCCTCTGCAGCTTCTAGGGTGCATGGAAAGGGAAGATGTACACAAGGTTGTCAAAACACGGGTAGGAGGGAAATTGTGTGTGCACCTATAATGTTCCCACCTCCTCCTTTAAGTTGGGGGGGAAATATATGCTTTATGGGTGTTCAACCACACTGTGTGAACAGCAACAGCTGGGGAGCACACCAAGATGTGACTTAAACCAGCTCAGTATCTCTCTGGTTCAGAATAGGACAGTGATTACACTGTGTATGAAGGTATACCACGATCAGGGAACTAGCCACAAGGAGTAAGCGGGTCTTGTTGCTACTTTTACTCTCATAGAGGCAAAGCCTATTTCACTATACTGTGCCTCTTCCTCGACCATCTACTCAGCACCTAGTGAATAAGTCAGTGCGGGGCTCAACAGTTTGTAAAACAGCATGTGTGTTAAAGTCTTCGTTGTTTCTAGGTAAAGGTTAGTCCTTGTGGTCAAGACACAGGCTTTCCCATTCTCTAAAAGACTAAGACCTAGAGGCAGCTTCCCCACGGCCAGGACTCCCTGGGCTCCTTCCTCCCCTGAGGGCAGGTGCAAGGCTCTCCTGCCCGCCTGCTGTGCTCCTGGAGGTGCTGGGTGCTGGAGAGCCTGGAGGCTGGAGCCCTAGAACAGTGCTCACTCCGGGACTCTGGTTAAAAATGCACATTCTTGGCCTCTACCCCAGACACAGTGAACCAGTCTTTGGGGGTGGGATGGAAGGAAAGTGGCTCAGGAATCTACACTTTAAATGAGCTCCTCAGGGGTGAGTCTCATCCGCTCTGAAGTTTTAGAAACACCATCCTACCACAGAGGTTTTCAGCTTGGCATGCCCGCCCCTGGCGAGGTGCGAAGACGATCCATCGAGGCAGAAGAAAATACTAGATTGTCCTTTCATTTATTCTTATTTTTTAATTTGATATTCCCTTTATGAAATTTACAAATTCAAAATCCTCATTCTACTTTAAATTTAACAGCACTACTGAACTACTGAAGTGTAATTACATATGATAAAACCTATTGTAAGTGTAGAATTCAATGATTCTTGGTAAATTTATAGGATTGTGCAACGATCAGCACAGCCTAGTTTTAGAACATTTTCATCACCCCAAAAAGATCCCTGTGCCCATTTCCGTCAATCTCCGTTTCCAGCCAAGTCCCAGGCAGCCCCCAGGCTGCTTTGTGTCTCTATAGATTTTCATTTTCTAGAAACTTCATGTGAGTGGAATCATACAACATGCACTATTTTACATCTGGCTTCTTTCTCTGAGGTTCCTCCATGCCATAGCATGTGTTAATGTCACTTCCTTCCCACTGCTGAATTGTGTCCCGTCCTATGGACATACCACATCTTGTGTGTCCATTTACCAGTAGATGGTCATTTAGGTTGTTTCTACTTTGGGGCTGTTATGAATAATGCTGCTATAAACATTCATATACAAGTCTTTATACAAGTCTTTCATTTCCTTTGGTGGATTCCTAGGAGTCAAATTGCTGTGTCATAGGATAAATTTATTTCCAAATTTTTAAGAAACTGCTAAAACCTTTTTTTGGAGTGGTTGTTCCATTTTACATTCATACAAGCAATGTATGGGGGTTCCAATGGTGTTGAGAATCTTTTGATGTGCTTAATGTTTATCTTCTTTGGTGAAATGTCTATTCAAACCTATTGCCTACTTTTTAAATTGAGTTGTTGTATTGGGTTGTAAGAGTATATTCTGGATACAAATCCTTTATCAGATGTATGATTTACAAATATTTTCTCTCAGTCTGTGTATCTTCATTTTCATAATGGTGTTTTTTATAAATTTTTTTTTAGAGACAAGGTCTTCCTATGTTGCTCAGTCTGGAGCGCAGTGGCTATTCACAGGCGTGATCATAGCTCACTGCAGCCTCAAACTCCCGGGCTCAAGTGATCTTCCTGCTTCAGCCTCCCGAATAGATGGGACTACAGGCACATGCCACCATGCCTGGTTCATAACAGTGTTTTTTGAAGTGCAAAAAAACCTTGAAATCTTTTTAATCTTGATGAAGTTCAATTCATCAGTTCTTTTCTTTATTGATTGTGTTTTTGGGCATAAGAACTCTTGGCATAACCTAAGCTCATGAAGATTTTCTTCTATGTTTTCTTCTAGAAATTTTATAGTTTTACTTCTTATATTTAGGTCTATGATCTATTTTGAGTTAGTTTTTGTATGTGAAGAGATGAAAAGGTCTAAATTAATCTTTTTGTATTTAGATATCCAATTGTTCAAGCATCTTTTGTTATAAAGTATTATTTTAGAAATTTACCTTATTCCTAACTACTGTATGGATTTAGTACACAGTGTCCATGCTCAGCTTACACATCATGTCACTCAGTAGGCATGCCATGTAGTCATGTATGTACTCGATATGTTCTCAGTTCCATGATGGGGGGATGGGGCGGCCAGGTATGCCTTTCTTCCCTCGCTCGCTTAAGGCAGATTATGATGGAATGAAGTTTGTGTGTGCCTAGTTATGTGGATGTGCTGATTATGTCGTCTTATTTTAACCAAAATGAGCCTCATGGAGTTAACAGGTTGCTTTAAAACCCGGGCAAGGGTCAGGGAATCACAGCAGTCGCCTGTAAGCAGAGAGAAACCGGTGGAAGAAAACTGCCAATGTTTCTACAAACTGCATTAATCACGCAGCCCACACCATCCTTTGTCTGCGCGTTGTCTCTTTTTCACTGGACACTTGTGCTGTGCTTTCCTTAGTGTTCCATAGCCTCCTCCTCCCTCAAGGAAGAGGTGAGAGAGGACTCCTCTAAGTTGTCCCTAGAGGAAGCCAGGGAGGGCACAATGAGGCAAAATTGCATTTCAGGCTGTGACCGCAGACAGGAGGGGGAAAAACGGAGTGGGATGGCAGCTTCTTTTCCAAGTCTGTTTTCCAGAGTGTTTCCCAGAGGCTGCCTTCCTTAAAGCATGGCTGGCAGAGATGTTCACCCGATTCTCTCCTCAACTGGTCGCTGGGGCTGAACGTCCTGGAATGAGAGCTCTAGCCAAGCGAGGTTGGCTTCCCTGCACTGCTGCCTCTTCCCAATTTTATAGGAGTGCCATGCTTGAAGCAGGCCAGGCTCACGATGCCTCCCATTCTTGTGCACACACACACATGCGTGGATATGACCACACCTCTCACGTACTCACATCTGCTCCCCCGAATGCTCTTCTCTCTCTGGGTCTCCACACACCCAGGGCAGTTGTCACCCTCTGGGGTTCTTTCTATTTGAACTTATATGTAGCAATTCTCACTCTCAGGTCACTAGGTGGCTGGACCGTGCTCATACTTGGCAGTACAAGTGTCTGGGGTCCTATTCTGGCTGGATCAATAAAACGAAAGGCCCCTCTGTTTTCTGCTTATGCAAATCATAGAAAGTCAGATTGAATCTAAGGCAGTTTTCTCAGAATGATGTATAGACTAAGTATATCACAATCACCTAGAACGCTTATAAAAATTCAGATACGCCTGGCCCATCTAAAGACTTACTGAATCAGGTGGGCATAGGGGGTGGGGGATCTGCAGTTCATTAAATGCCCAGTTTAATTAGTGCAGAAAGTTCTCCTGTGTGCTGAAGGTTGACATCGACGGTCTCAAGGGATGGTGAGGAAGGCCGTGTGGAACTGTCCGTGGTTGACTGCTGTTGTGAGTGCTATTGTGATACTAGATATTTTATACTATATGGACTTTATTATTTTTGTAATTATCGAATTTCAGAGTTTAAAGGGACCTACCTTCTCATTTACATATGAGAAAAATAAGACGATAGAGGTGTGGAGGTGTAGCGACTCAGCCAAGAAACCCATCTTTTTAATTCCACTGTCTCCTTAATGGCATTTCTATATAAACTACCCAAATGGGGCCCACAGAGGCAATAAACCTTTTATCCAAAGACAGAATGAAATTCAGAGAAAGAAGAACTGAAGGAAAACAGAATAGAGGGGAAAAAGAGTTATATATCACTTATCTTTCAAATTCATCTAAAAATGGAAGATTGACTTCCTCTGGTGATATAGAATATTCTAGGATAAATACTAAATGCTGGTGCAAAAATATGTCTGTGAAACTTGTTTTACTCAGCATCGTAACCGAGCTTAAATTGTGCAATTTGATCTTAATAGAAACCATGTCTTTAAAAGCTTTTATAATTCCCTGAAATTTCCTTCTTTGATATTTTAAAATATATCTTCTAGGTGGAAGACTACTGTTTGGATACGTAGATTCTGAGCCCTAAACTTTCTCTAAGAAAAGGAAATAATTGAGAAAGTATTTGAAGAGCTGTATCATTACTGAGGCAAGGAAGCAGCTACTTTATTTATGGAGAATTACATAAATGAAAGGAAGCCACTGATAGGTAAGTTCTAGCTCTACAGACATGCTTTATGTTCATCATGATCTTAATTACTTTCCCAGAAGTACTGCACAATGGAAATAAGATTATCCAAATATACGTAGGATGCAAGGTTAAGAATTTTTCTTTTTTGTGATGGAATGTGACAGCATGATGCGCTGGCAGCTCTTGTCTAGAATGATGATAATACATGTCCATTCAAGTAAATCAGTGTGTTTTCTGGGAACAAGAGGTTCACCAGCCAATATGCCAGCGCATATTCGTGAGCACAGGTTATTTTTCAAGTCAAAAGGATTCGAGAAACATTTTCAGAAACAACGCTGTTGCTTCGTTTTCATATTGGCATACATTTATCTATACACAGCATTCTTTAAAATAGCATGTTCCAGGTCAATTTAATGACAAGGCGGGGAAGAGAGTGCACAAAAGGAGGAAAGGACTCACATAAGTCCATACTATTTTGCCTGCAAGTGATACAAACCCAACTAGTGTTAGTTCCTGGGAGTGGCTTGGGGGTAGGTTTAGTTCCCGACTCCCTTTAATCTCCATTATCCTTCCAAAAATCTACACCATAAGTGAAAGCAGCATCTGCCACAGCTCAAGATATGTTCTCTCGCTCCTTCCTCCCCTAAGCCCCTCCTGTGCGAACATTCTAGAGTAGTGAAGTATCTTAAGTAAAAAGGGAATTTATTCAGTCATATAAGGTCCAATGAGTAGCCTGGGCTTCAGAAAAACCTGGATTAACCAGCTCAAACAATATTATCAGAAAATGAGTCTCTTCGCTAGCTAATAGGGTCTCTCTGAAAGGGTGCCAAGATGGCTTCTGGAAGCCACAGACTTACATCCTCCTTCCCCTCAAGACCTTCTGTCCTCGCGTCTTTCTGTGTCTCTGTGAAGCCCTCTGGTTGGTCCTGCTTGAATGACGTGATCGTTTCAGGTAAAGCAGGTTTCCAGGGAGACTTAGTCTGACTGGTCAGCATGGCTCCCCGGCCACCCCAGTAGTGGAGGTGGGACCACGATATTGTTAGCCCCTCCCCCAAATCGTAGGGCCTGGAGAGAGCCCAGTTCATAAAAGATGAAAAAGCAACAGATGTCCAAGGACTAGAGGATTGATGAATAACCAGAATTTAGTAAAATGTGAGTTTTTACTCATTTTTGTATATGGGAGTGCATGTGTTCAAAACTGTAATTACCTTTGTTGGTCTTTGGTCAGCATAGGTGATAGAAAATACAGATGCGCCATTAAAACCTTTCATTCTGATCACATAAAAGTATGCCTTTTGGTTTGTGCTGTCACGTCTGTCTAGCAATACTTTTTTGTTGCTGCTGTTGATCTCTGTCTGTGGAAAGACCTCTTTGGAGATGCAAAGGAGTGCAGTAAACACGAGTGTGGTCACTGGACACAGACGACAGGAGCTCACGTTCTGGCTCCACTGCTAACTACCAGTCTGATCTTGGGCGAATTATTTAACTTCTCTAAACTTAAGTTTCCTCATCCACAAAACAGAGATAATAATGTACTTATGTCTCTGTGTTATTTTGAAAATTAAAGGAGAACATGTAAGTGATGCATTTAGCGTCTTGCTAAACTTAAAATGCTATTACAATGGTTATTACGAAACTAGTTCATCTGCTTTAGACTTGCTCATTTGTCGTCAAGTTGTTGTGTTGGCTGTGAATTTCCCAATATTCTGCAGCTGTGTTGCATGTCTTGAAGAGGCGTTTTACTCTGTTATGATGACATCCCTTCTGTTCCCCCAGTTCAGCTTGGCAACAGACACTTGCTTCACCCCTTGCTGACATTCTTCCTTCCCACATGTTCCGCCAGGTGGAGTTAGACTGAAGCAACAGCTCTGGGCTGATGGACTCACTGTATTCCTATACTTCATTTAAGAAGACACTTTTTCTTATTGTAAACAAATTTGAAAGCCCAAGAATACACAGAAGGAAACAAAAATCACCATCTGGAGATAATTATCGTTAACATTTCAGTACTTCTTTCTCTCTAGATATGAATACAGACAGAATGATAAAGATAAACGTTTTTATCTATATAATCTACATATATATGTATATTAAAAAATAGATCAGGGGCAGGCGCAGTGGCTCATGCCTGTATTCTCAGCACTTCGGGAGGCTGAGGTGGGAGGATGACTTGAAGCCAGGAGTTGGAGACCAGCCTGGGCAACATAGCAAGATCCTGTGTCTACAAAAAATAAAATTAGCAGGCCTGGTGGTGTGCTTGTAGTCCTAGCTACTTGGGAGGCTGAGGAGGAAGGATCCTTTCAGCCCAGGAGTTTGAGGTTACAGCGAGCTGGGATTGTGTCACTGCACTCCAGCCTGGGCGACAGAGTGAGATCCTGTCTCATTAAAAAAAAGAGAGAGTACAGCATATATAGTTTTGCATTTACTCTTTTGTCCATTAAATGTTGTATTATAAACATTTTCTCAAGCCATTAAGTACCTTTCCAAAATTTTGTTTTTAGAGAGAATCAGGTTTTTTAAAAAACTTTAACTTACTTGCTCATTTTCTTGTCATTGGGCTGTTTTCCAGATTTTTGCTGTTATAAATAACATTATTATGAATATCCTAGTGTAAGCATTTAAAAAATTCATTTCCTTTATTAGTATTTTGAAAATTGAGGTAGTTTATGTGAAATGCATGGATTTTAACTGTACATTTTGATGAGATTTAACAAACACATATACCCGATATCCACTCCTTTATCAAAAAATAAAACCTTTCCATCACCCCAGAAAATTCCTTTGAGTCCCTTCCCAGTAAATTGCCACAACCTGATCCTTAGAGTTTATTTTTACCTTTTCTTAAATCTCATTTAAATGGACTCATACCGTATGTACTTTCTGTGTCTTGCTTTTACTCAGCATAATTTTGATGACTGAATGAATTTTGAGATTCATCTATGTTGTTGCACACACTGGCAATTTGTTCCTTTTTTTGCTGGTCATATTCCATTATTGAATAAACTGCAATTTGTTTATCCATTTATCTGTTGATGGCTATTTGGGTTGTTTCCAGTTTGAGGCTATTATAAATAAAGCTGCTATTAATATTCTGTTTTGAGTCTTTTTGTATACATATGTGTTCATTTCTCTTGGGTAAATACCTGTAAGTGGAATTTTTGAGTCATAGGGAAGGTATACATTTAACTTAATAAGAAACTACATTTTCCAAAGTGGTTACAACAATTTACATTTCCACCAGCATTATATGAGTTCTGGTTGTTGAACATCCTCTACAATATTTAGAGTGGTTAATCTATTAATTTCAATATCCTGGTGAGTGTGCAGAATATTGCTGTGTTTTTTTCCTGATCAATAATGATTTTGAGCACTTTTCCCTGTGCCCATTGACCTTTTGTATATCTTCCTTTGTAATATGTCTGTTCAAGTCTTTTGACCATTTTTAAAAAATTAGATTTATCTTTTAGTATTGAGTTGCAGGAGTTATTTACATATTCTAGATAAAAGTCCTTTATCAGACATGTGCATTGTGAATGTCTCCTCCCCTCTGTGGCTTGCCTAGAAGTTCCATTTTTGATGACGCTCAATTTATAAATGTTTTCTTTTAAGGTTAGTGCTTTCTATGCCTTGTGGATGAAATCTTTTCTACAATGTTTTTTTCTAGAAGCTTTAGATGCTTAGTTTTTTTTACATTTAAGTTTATGATCCATTTTGAGTTAATTATTGCATATGGTTAAGGAGTCAAAGCTTATTTTTTTTAACATATGGATATCAAGTTGTTATGGCACCACCTATTGAAAAGATTATCTTTTCCCTATTGAGTTCCTTTAGGGCCTTTGTCAAAATTAGTTAGCCAAATGCGTGTGGATCTATTTCTGTACTCTTTACTCTGTTTTAGTGATCTACTTGTCTTTTCACATGCCTACAACACACTGTCTTGATTGGAATTAGTACTATAGGAAGACTTGAAATCAAATAGTGTTAAGTCCTTCAACTTTGTTCTTTGGGAGCCCAAATGCCTTGTTTTCAGTGTGGAGGTCTTGTACATCTTTCATTAATTTTTCCATAAATATGATTATTATATTATGATTATATTATTATATGATTATGGTACAATTATAAATAATATTTTATTAAAATTAAAATTGCTCTGATAGATTATATTTCTAAAAATGGCTGCAACAATGTTTCCAACTCTCATACTCTTCCAGAATCTTGTCATTTTCCCATCAACAGATGGAATCTATTTCCTTTCCCCTTGGATTGACCAGGCCTTTATGACTGCCTTAACACACAGGAGGCAGTGGAAGTGATGCTGCATGATTTCCAATGCTAAGTTAGAAAAGGTGATACAGCTCCAATCTGGCAGTCTCTCTTGGGATGTTCACCCCTGGAACCCAGCCACCATGTTGTGAGGAAGCCCAGGCAGAGAGGCCGCATGTAGCTATACCAGCTGCCAGCCCCAGCTAAGATTCCAGCTACCAGCCAGCATCAAATGCCAGCCATGAATGTTAACAAATGAATGAAATAATTGAGGGGGAGGGGTCAGGGACAACTGCCCTTTTTGTCATGAGGAAGGCAGAGATTCACAGTTCTGCTCAATATTTCTTCTTCTTCGTCCAGTTTGGGACACTGCTCTCTAAAAACAATCTGTAAAATGAGAAGAATTCCAAGAACAGTTAAAAGAGTCATCAAAATGCATTCACAGAATGCTTAATAATAACCCTATAGAAGGATAAAGATTTCCATTAAATGATCTTCCTTCCCGGAGCCTTTGCCCAATTCTGTCAGGTCTGCTTTTTATTGGTTTTTAAATAATGACACAGAGAGAGGAAAGAGGCCCTATGAAGATACTGGTCTGGGGACAGAGGCAAAGGAAAGGGACTAGGAATGGGTGCACAAGCGGCTTCTGCTGGGCCCATATTGATTTGGTTCCTAAACTGGGGAGTAGGTACATGGATGGTTGCTATATGCTCATCTATATCTTCTCACATGCCATATATATGCCATTTCCTTTTAAAAATGTTTACATATGTATACACATATATTTATACAGACATAAGAGATGCACACACAAACATTTTAAAAAGGAAATGGGGCTTTTTTCTAGTTTGAGGAAAAGAAGGGCTAAAGAGATGGCTCGAAGTCTTCACTTGTATGAAAAAACTTCGGGGGAAGGATGCTGACTGATTGCTTTCTAGGACCATGAAGACTACATAAGGAAGAATGGGCTTAAAAGTTAAAATAGAAGAAATTTAAGATGGTCATAGGAAGAACTACTTGAAGACCCTAGTTTTGGAACACTAGAGGGGCTGCCAACCTTAGAGAGAAGTAGAGGCAGCCTCCCTGCAGTCACAGCATTGGAGGGCTTGGCCCTCTCCTGGGAGACTGGTCTGTCCTGGCTGCACTCGGTGCTTAGGGAGAGGGCACACAGAATGGAGAGAGGATGGAGGCAGCAGCTTTCAGGGAAAGAAACCAATTCCCCTTTCCCCTTCACTTCATCCCCAAGGAGGAAAAGGGCTGCTCTAGCTTAGTTAAGTTCAGTGATACTCATCAACCCACAGTGCCAGGGGCTTGATGTGTCTCCCCCTCGGGACTGTGTGTTGAGAGACTAGTTCTTCCTTCTGCAGGCTGCTTCTGTGACCCGTCTTGTGAATGCCTGGCGTCATTGTCTAAGAGGATAGGCAAACTCTCTTTTGGGAGAAGATCTTGCTTTCATAAAAGTAGAGACAAAATACATTTCTCTGACTATCCCTGTTGCTCTGTGTTCAGCATTTGCTCTTCCTTCTCCTCCCAGGTTTCTTGGTTTCCATGGGTTCCAGCCTAGGCTGCCTCTGTCAAGAGTGAAAGGATTTCTCCTCAGAGTCAAGCACAGGTCACTGGGTGATCCACATTGGCATTTGGTTTCTAAGCCTAATAATAAACACTGGTCATTTGCTAGCTTTTTGTCCTTTGTGCGCATGTTTCCTTTGAAGACCTCAAAGACAGGATTTAGGGCTGGCCTCTGTGGCCAGTGCCTAATCTCTCCAACTTCCCAAGAGGCAGCAGATTAGGGGAATTAACCCTGGCAATCAAGGATATAACACAAGCTCAAGTGAAATATCCACCTGCTGCTCCTTGCATTCTATGCTGTGATCTTCAAGCTGTGCCAATTGAACTATCTTAACACTCCTGTAAAGTTGTCAGGACAGAAACAGAAGCAACAACCCCATTTCATGATGGGGTTGCAGGAAGTCAGGGTAGGACATTGAGTCAGTCTGTGGCGGTCAAGGAAAATGTTCTACGTTTAACATATTCTGCTTCTTTCTTAAAAATAACCTTTATTTACTCTTTCTGTTCTCATCTAGTTATGGCCAAAAAAAAGAAAGTTTTCTATTTATCTTGAAGTTTGGGGCTGAAAAACTCATATTTTCACCTCAAGTTCCTTCCAATTCTGGTTAGGTCCTCAAAGGGTTATCAAAGAAAATTTACTGAATCATTAGTGGCAAATTTTTGACAAATTTAGTGTTAGAATTAACCCTACCTTTAAGATCACTCTCAGCAGCTATGATGACCCACTGAGAAAACATCTCCCACCTTGAAGCTCAGCTCAACAATTTAGAAAATTTTCTTCAACTTCCTGCTGAAGATTCATTTCTTATCAGAAACAATATTATCTTTTTTGAGGGCCCAGAATAGACAGGCAAGGAATCCTACTTGAAGCTAAAATTGAGTGTAGACTCTTACCAGGCTACAGCTTTCAATGCAAGTTGCTAGTCCCTTCTGGAAGTCCCTAAGAAAATCCAAAGCAGAGGCCAGGCAGGAGGAGCTCGCGGGCCGCAGGGCTCTGTCTTCCGCAGCACAGACTGATTCTGCTGAACTCTGTTCTCCTTGTCAACCCCTGATGTGTAATTTATGTTAAGTGAAATGTGATGATCACATCGGCAAATGCAATTGGAAGGACTCTTATTTGAATGGTTTTGTTTTGTTTTCTACTCTGAGGTCAGAATTTCATCAGATATGATGAAGTTTTAGCTTTTTTCTTTATGGAATTGTGCCCAGAAGAACCTAGCACAGTTTAAACATTAACTGACAAGAAAAACCAAAAAAATAGGTGAAGTGACCTTGGACAAGTCACCTCACCTCTCAGTGATTTTGTTTCTATGGAAGAAGGCGTGAGTGTGTGTCGGTGTGCGGTGCGTGCGTGCACTAAGTGTTCCCTAGGGGTTCTCACAGCTTTAACAGGCCACTGGTTGGGATTCCAGGCGGGCGGTGGGGCGTGGGAGGTAGGGGCTGGAGATCCAGGACTTTGAGTTGCAGGCCACGCATGAGACACCTTGGAAATAACTGTTCCGTGAACCTACACAGATCCCACCAGGCTGGACATGAAAGAGCAGAAGCTGCGAAAAGAAAGGGAAGTTGTGAATCCTGAACGATTTGCAATGCCCCCATTTGCAGCCCATGACAAGTGACAGGCAGGTAAACAGGTAGCAGACAGGCCCAGACCCCGAGTCCTCCAGGAGGACCCACCTTCTAGAAGACCCCCTAGAGCACTGCCCAGTCCCCAACCCCAACAAGCCCACCCGTCGCCTTCCCAGCCACCAAAAAGCCCCCTGTCCTGCGTGACCTCGTGGGTCCTTTCCAGTCTCCCCGCCCGCCCCTCCTCCCGCGGGGCTCCCGCTGCGGGGCCGGTCCCCCGCCCCCCACGCCGCAGCCGGGGCCAGCGGGGCCCGCCGCGGTGGCGTTCGCGGGCGCTGCTGCGTTGGCCGCTGCGGCACGGACGGCGCAGCCTCGGGCGCGGCCTGGCACAGGCGCCCGCGGTCCCGGCCAGCTCGCAGCCCGGCGAGGCGCCGACCCACCCATGGCCCTCGGGCCGCGGCCCCTGCGCCCAGCCCTGCGCGCAGCCTCCGCCGCCCGCCCGGGGCCGCAGAGCCCCCGACACGGGCGAGATGCTGAACGGCGCAGGCCTGGACAAGGCTCTTAAGATGTCCCTGCCGCGAAGGTCAAGGATCGGCTCGTCCGTGGGTGAGCGGGGAGGGGCGCGGGGGGAGGGTGGGCCGGGGGCGGGGGGGGCGCGAGACGCGCCCGCCGTTGTGTGACACTGCCCCACCCTGCGCCCTGCTCCCCCTCCCTGGGCTCGTGGTGCCGCAGGATCCGCCCGCACCAGGGGGCTGGGCGCCACTGCACCTGCGGGGCCGAAAGGCCCAGTGCGCGGGCGAGGGGGCGGCGAGCGTCTGAGACCCCCTGTACTGGGGTAGGGGTGTGTGTGTGTGTACGCGCGCGCGCGCGCACCGCGCGCATGCCCGTGAGCCTTTACCGGTAGTGCGGCTGATGGAGGCGACCTGGATTGCAGTCCCCGCCGCGGTGGGCACGGTTTGGCGGCGCAGAGGACATCTCGCCTCCCCGGCTGGCGGCCGGCATCTCCGTGTGCGGAATTCGCGGCAGAGCTCAAAGGCAGCCGAAGGGTCACCGAGGGTTTCTCACCACCTGGGGCCCTGTCCTCGAGCCACAGCAGCGACACCGTAGCTCACGACCCCTGGTTGGGAAGCTACACACACACACACACACACACACACACACACACACACCCTGCCTGCAGACACCTGGGTGTTGGAACTCGAATTCTTTAAAGCCCTACAAATACACCATCCCCAAGCAGTCACACCGTTAGAGCCTGTGTTATGTTATATAACATATTTAGAAACCATGATCTCGTTGAGCAGGGTGTTAGGTGGTTACGGCACACGGTACGTTACCTAGACCCTTAGATAATGCAGAATTGAAAGAGGAGCTTCAAAAATGATTCGATTTGTTACCATTTCAGGACTCCTGGCAAGTTTGTATGTGGCTCTTTGACATGAGGAACGTATGGGTGTGCAGTTTGGAGCTGGGGTCACTTGTGCTTGTTTGTTTTGAGAAAATAGGCATGTAAAAATAAGTGACTTTCATATTTTTGTAGTTGGGTAAGGTGAGAGGGAAACAAACTTATCAGGTAATTTAGACCAATGTTTGTTAAACTTGAGTAATGTCGGGGCACTTTCACGTTCATTTTGAGGTGAATCCTGGCCTGGAAGGTCGTGGGCCACAGAGTCAGGACTGGATGGTGGAGCGAGAGCTGCGGCAGGGAGGCCAGCGGAGAGGCCGCAGTAATCCAGGTGGGGTGGTGCTTACCAAGGTGGAAGCAGGGCGGGGAGAGGTGGGGACATCCTCCATACCTTTGCAGGTAGAGCCAAGGGCATTTGCTCATGATGTGGATGTGAGGCTATAGTAAAAGGGGAGCATCAAAGACGGCTCCACGGTTTTCGACCTGAGACACTGGGAGAATGCACCACTTCTGAGATGGGGAAAACTGCAGAGGAACAGGGTTCTCTTTTACCAGGAGGAAGGGTGTGAGGAATTTGGTCTGAGCTGCCTACTAGAGAGCCAAGTAGAGATGCTTAGAAAACTGGATTTATGAGCCTGGGTTTCTGGGGAGTGTTCAAGGCCAGAGAGAGGTTCAAGGGTTGTCAGCAGGACTGGCTCTGTGGGTTTGTGCCCTGCAGTTGCGCTGGGCCCAGATTTTTGAAGAGTCTCGAGCTTGCCTTAATGTTCTGCTGTTGCTATCTTGGAAGTTTTAATAATTTTTGAGAAAGGGGCCCACATTTTCATTTGGCACTGGGCTCTAAAAATTACATAACTAGTCCTGGCTGTCAGTGTACAAAGAGGTGGTCTAGAAAAGAGGTGTCCTCGGACAGAGTCCTGGGCACTCTGACATTTCAAGGTCGGGGAGATTGGGAGTGACAGAAAGGGCCTGAGGGAATGGCTGGGGAGGTCACCGGAACCCCGGAGAGGGGTGCTTGGAAGCCGAGTGAGGCAGATTTCAGGAAGGGGGAGTGTGTCGTTTGTGCCAAATGTTGCTGAGAGCTCAGGAAGCATGAGGCCTGAGAACTGCCATTGGATTTAGCAACATGGAGGTTATCGGTGACCTTGAAAAGATCTGTTGTTGTGTCATCATGGGGAAGAATGTCTGATAGAACGGGTGCAAGAGAAACACAGAGGACAGGGATTGGAAACAATACGTCCGGAAAACTCTTTCGGGTGACTTTTGCAGAAAAAGGAGCAGGGAGAGGCAAATTGAATGGCAGCTGGAGGAGGATGTGAGTTCAGCAGAGGCGGCTTTGCCTAGAGATGGGTCTCATGGTTACACAGTTGAGGCATGAACATCAGAGCAAGGGGCTTTTAGGGAGAACGGAGGGGCAGTGATCTGAGAGCAGTGAGGGGAGCACGGCTGTTAGAAGAGAGCAATTAAGGCAAGAAGGTTCAGGAATAATGCAGGAAGTGAGGTATGAGGGATCTTGCTGATGATAGGCTGCAAGTTCCAGGAGAAAGAGCGGAAGGTTTTGTGAGCCGGGGTTGTGTTTAGAGTATTTCCATAATGTATGGGGAAGAGGGAGGACCTGGGTAGATTGAGCTCCCAGGGGTGACTCATAGGAACTTGACAATCGTGTAAACCCGTAAAAATACTAAACAAAGATGTGTGATGTCCAGTGAACTCTGCTGCTTCTCAATATTTACGAACTAGTAGTGAAAGGATAGCAGATCACAGTCTGCTTCAAGACCATGTGCTGAGCTGCATACTGAAATAATTCTCAGACTGTTATTTCTTGCCTGAGACATATTTGACTCTATCTTAATCTGGATGTTTAGCTGTACTTTTATCAGTTTTACCTTTCCCCAAAGATCTAATTTGTGCCAATGTGTCTCAGACATTTTACCAAATGGTGGGAATCCAAAGACTCATGAGGGGTGTTCTTCCTGTCCTTATGGAGCTTATAGTTTGCTCAGGGTGGAGCCTTTTAGTCTAGTAAGGAGAGAGCACGGAAACAAAGGCAGTGATTTCACAAATATATATCAAGTCCTGCTATGTGCCAGGCGCTGTTCTAGGTGCTCGCGACAGAGCAGTGAACAGAACAGGTGTGTTCTTGCGGACCTTATGGTTTAGGGGTTGATTATGACAGTCATGGCAATGTTCTCAACTCTCTTCCCCAACCTCGAATTAACACTCACAGACGATGCACACAGAGGAGTAGGGAAGTCAGGTGGGTGTGCGGGGCTGAGGGGTAGTGGGGACAGACAGGAGGGGGAGTTATTTTCTTTGGACTACAGCATCAGTGCTATTTAGGGTAGAAGCTCCCTTCCTATCTTATTGAATTTCTGTATTTGGCTAAATAAAAGATTAGCATTAAAGAGCAGGCAGGCAGTAAGTGCACAGACCAAATACAGAACCCAGAGGACTACAGACCTTCTAGAAACCGTTGGTGGAGTCTTCCTCTAAATCCCACATCCAACCCATCCTGCCCTCTCCTGGCCATCAAAGACGTTTTTTGCTTTTGTTTTGTTTTCTTTTTTTTTAGAGGCAGATGTCTCACTATGTTGCCCAGGCTGGACTCCAACACCTGGGCTCAAGCAATGCTCCCACCTCAGCCTTCTGGGTAGCTGGGATTACAGGCTCTCACCACTGAATCCAGCAGCTGGTTTTTGTTTTTTAAATGGGTTCCTACATGGACCTGGTTTTCCCATAGCAACCTGCCCCAAGTTTCAGGGAGGAGAATTAGGGCAGCTGCAAATGCAAGGAGCTCTAATGTTGGAATGTAAGAGCTGAAAGATACCTCAGAGATGGTTTAATCCTTTCATTTCACGGATGAGGAAAAATAAATTCAGAGAAATTCTTTGCTTGCTGTTTAATTTCCAGCAGGACCTGCTAAATCCCAAGTCCAGTGAGCTTCCTACCATCTCCAACCCACCGTGTTCAGTATCAGATCTCAGTTGAACAGAACAAGTTCATTCATTCTATTAATATATAGTTTTCTCTTCCTTGATAGGCAGTAAGGAAGGGCATGAGTCTAATTTCTCCTGCTTCCGTTTTCTGTACTATCCTGTGACTCAGTAAAGACAGACGTGAAAGAGCTCTGTCATGGGCAACTTTTGGACTTGGTCTAATGGTCTAGATTATATCTGGAAGTTTCTTAGGGGTAGTAAATGTTGGGTTAAAACACCAGAGTTTACGGTTAGAGAGAATTGGATGCAGATTTTGACACTGTCATTTCTACCTATATGACATTCAAAAGGTTCCTTTGCTCCTACTACAGATGAGGATAAAAATAAAGAGCTTGCTCTTCAGGGGGTGGTTGTAGTGCTTTGTGAGCAATGTGCATAAAAGCGCGTGCATTAATTATTTGGTTCATGACGAAGCTTGTATTGACAGTATGTCAGATCTTTCCCATGCCCATGATCTTTTAAGGCAAATCCCTCCACCTTGGTATTTATCTTACCTAACAGCAGAGTTGGCAAAAACTCCCACTATTATTTCCTCTTTGTCTTTAACAGTGGAGGCCTGCCTAGGGGAAGACTGCATAGGGTCACTGTGGGAGAATTTGTGTTCGTTTCACATTGTTATCCAGGTGTAAATGATTACAGGAAGAAGCACTTCCTCCCCAGGCCTCTGATTCTTGCTAGAGTGTTCGTGCTCCAGTGTCCCTGAAGGTTGCCACTTTCTGTTGAAAGTAGTCTTGCCGCTAAGGCCACCTTTTACCCCACAGGTGGCCAATACACACCTCCATCCATGGCTTCAGTTGCTTAATAATGGATTTTACTTTCACAAGGGGTGCTTTATCTTAAAGCCTCATCGGACAGCAGTGTCAGCTAGACAAATGGATTAAATTAAAATTATTCTCTCTAAAAAGTTTTTAAACATTGATGAGAGGATGTGTATACAGCACCTCTAAAGACAGGTCCCTCCACAGATCTTTACATTTACTAAATATAACCTCTGGTCAATACTATGCTTGGATACAAGATGTTATTTGCATCCATTTAGGCCGGTAAAAGTGCTCAGAGCAAATGTTAACAATCATTAAGAAGGGCTAAAAATAAAAGTGATCTCATGCCATGGCCTGGGAGTTTCTCCCCATCATGATTAAGGGCAAATGCAGAAACAGGACCTCCTCCAGGCCAGGAGAGAGCTGTGGTGGGAACAGGGCCGTGCTGGGGCTGGGGACCAGTCACGCACCACGGCTGTCCAGGTTGGCCCATGCAGGTGTGTCCACAGGGCACAAGAATGATGTGCTCACTCCCCAGCCGTGACCAGGGAGGGCTCGCCAGGTCGCATATCACCGTACACACGTGTGCATTGTTTATGTGCGTGGGTCTCTTGCTCTGACGGTTCATCTCCTACCTCCCTTCCTGCCTCTCTGTAAGTCTCATAATCTATCATCATATTTCATCCTAAGAAGTAATCTAATCTTTATTAATTTTGATTCAGAGGTTTTGCATTTGGAAGTTAAGTTTTCCGTTCTTGTGTAATCTTATGCCAAATCATCAGCAAGTGTACAAATGTACATTTCACACATTTCAGAGAAGCATTCAGGTGCTCCTTTTCCCATTTCTGTCTCTACAGATACTGTGTTAACTGTTGGCAGCACTGACGATCCCAGGATTACTGTAAATATTTTAAGCACGTTACTGAGCCTGATTATGTAGGAAACTGGGGTAAGCAAACTACTCCAGGGAATGAGCACGTCTCTGTTCTGACATTTGGAATCTCATTCCAGATACTAAGTTCAAAGACAGTTGCTTTTTTGACAGTCATGCTACCTTAATGTCATGGAGCAGTTCATTCATCTGCAGAGGAGAGGACAGTGGCCTGCCTGCTGACATAGCTAGTCAGTGCCCCACGGGATCAGGACTCTTATCAGCTATTTTTAGCCACATAATGATGATCCTTATTTAAGGCTCTTTGCCATTTTCTTTTTTTCTTTATTCTAATGCATGGGGGAAATATAACTTTGGTTTTAAAACTACAGAATTTTTGTCTTTAAACCCCCAAAGCGGTAGTTACTGTGTTCATAGCAAACAAACTAAGTGATCTTCTCTCCTCTGGTGAGTTTCGGCAGAGGGGGTTCTGATGAGAGTGTGAGGCAGTGTGCGTTTCTGCTGCGTCCCCTGCACCGCACGCCACTTCCCCACATTACCCTGCTGTCCACTTGTCCTGGAGAGAATAACAGAAGTAGACTTTCTGGGTCTACTCTAAGTTCATTTTCACATTGCCCCTTCCTGATGCTTGGAAATACATTTATTCAACTCTATTTAACTCTTCCATGGTCTGATTTTCTGATGTTAGAGTTTGGGCAAATTTTCTGGGAGGGAAGACACTAGTGTGAATAGGCAACTGAGAAGGGTTCTCAGCTAAGAATAAATTGGGCTGGATGCAAACACAAGGGATGAGTGAAGGTTGTGAATGAAGTGCACAGTTACTGTTATAATGCTCCAGGGGAGAAATAATGAGGCCTGAACCACGGCAACCTCAGAGAAGAGAGAGGGTGATTAAGGGAACAGCTGGGTGGGAATTACCAAACCCTACAGGCGGAAGCCAAGCAGATGAGAGATGCGGGAGGAGCCTGGCCTGATTACCGGCAAGTAGAAACGTTGTGTTTGTCCCTTGCTTGTTTAATATTTGTTCTTCGGAGAGCCCCACAGGTATTTCAGTCCAATGCAAGCAAAACTGCAGGTGTCTGCGTGTCACAGGTGCGGGTTTGCTCTGTCAACATCAGACGTGGTGAACTCCAAGCATTTTTGACTGATTATTCATGGAATTGCAGACTTTCAGAAATAAAATGATCTGACAGTCAACACCCCCATTGCTAGGTGGGGAAACCAACACCATGAAAGGTGAAGTTCCAGGGTCTTGTCTGATGTTGCCAAGGATACTGCCAGAGTGAACGGAGCTAGAGCTAGTGTCTTTAGGTTCCTTCAGCATCCTTTTCAGGGTTATTTTATCTGACTCTTACGTTGAGTGAAAATCTCCCTTGGGCACAAGCTAAGACATCCACCTTTAAATTAATTTTGAAAAATGAACTGGGTCATGGTACTGCAAAATTCTATTACATTTCTTTGAACCTAATCTCTAATAAAAATCTAGTTGCTTGGGTCTTTGACAGTTGTCTGATATCATCAGTCAAAATTTATGGAGAGGATATTCAAATATTATGCACTCAAAATTTATGATTAAAAACTTTGGGCTGCATGTTGCTCAGTCTAGGGAGACCACTGGCACATCTTGGCGGCCCACACAATGACCTCTTTTATTATCAATGGGCATCTCAGCATCGATTTTCCCAGTCACTGGTTGAAGTTGAGTGTTTTTTGTTTGTTTGTTTTTGTTTTTTTAAGCAACACATTTAAAAAGTTTTCGCTCTTAGTGCTTACTTTCTCCACAATGTATTACTGTCTCAAACAATTGAGTCATAAAAATGGAGGAAGTAAATCAAAAGAAAAAAGTCTGAGTAGGTGGTGTTTACACACCATCAAGCTGTTCATGGCACTGAGTCTAGTTGAGAAGACAAAGGTGGGTTTTATTACCAGGGGATGATGCTAGACTTTTTTAATTGTTCAGGACTTTGAGTTTTTAGGAATTTCCTTTACACTGCATTGATGAATTATGGGCTGTGATAATAAATACAGTGATGGGAACCAAGATGATGCTTGTGTGGTTATTAGTGGTCTGGTATCTTGCATCAGTAGCGTGTGGTTACTTTGATTGCACTTACAATCTGTGAATCCCCATAACAAAGAGCTATGTTGTCTATAGTCTATATATTTTTCAGATCTTGGCTTTATGAGCATGAGTATAGAGTATGGCTGAAGATCCCAGGGCAGGAGAACTATTCTATAGTCCTGAGTCCCTCATCCAGGCTCTTTTATGCAGGATGATAGTTTTACGAGGGCAATGCTGGCAGTGTTATGCTGAGGCCGTGGAGCATATTGGGTGTGATGATGTCAACATTAACACTGTGAATTCAGCACTGTAATGTCACACTGTGATGAGCACCATTGTGTCACACTGTGACAAATGTATAATGACATGTACTCCCATTGCAGTATCATACAGAATGGTCTTACTTTCCTAAAAAATCCTCTGTGCTCCACCAATGCCTCCCTTCTTTCCTCCCCAGCCCCTGGAAGCCACAGATCTTTTTTTTTACTGTCTCCATGGTTTTGCTTTTTGCAGAATGTCATATAGTTAGAATCATATGGTATGTAGCCTGTTAAGATTGGCATCTTTCACTGAGTAACATGCATTTAAGTTTCCTTTATGTCTTTTCATGACTTGATAGCGCATTTCTTTTTATCCCTGAATAATACTCCATTGTCTGGATGTACCTCTGTTTGTTTATCAATTCACCTGCTGAAAGATATCTTGAGTGCTTCCAGTTTTTGGAAATTATGAATAAACCTGCTATAAACCCTCATGTACAGGTTTTTAGATAGACGTAAGTTTTCTTTTGGGTAAATACCAAGGAGTGTGCTTGCTAGATCATGTGGTAAGAGTATGTTTGGTTTTATAAGAAACTGCCAAAACCACCTTGCATTCCCACCAGCAATGAATGAGAGTTCCTGTTGCTCCACATCCTTGTCAGCATTTGGTATTGTCAGTGTTTTGGATTTTAGCCATTTAATAGATGTGTAGTGGTATCTTATTGTTATTTTAATTTGTAATTCCCTAATGACATATGCTGTTGAGCATCTTTTTTTTTTTTAGTTTTATTTCAGAATATTATGGGGGTACAAACATTTTGGTTACATAAATTGCTTTTGTACGATTTGATTCAAAGCTATAAGTGTGCCCATCACCCAGATAGTGTGCACTGTACCCGATAGGTGTGAATTTACCCAACCCCTCCTCCTGCCTCCCACCTGCTAGATTTCCAGTGAATGTTTTTTCCATATGTGCACACAAGTGTTGATTGATTAGTTCCAATTTGATGGTGAGTACATGTGGTGTTTGTTTTTCCATTCTTATGATACTTCACTTAGAAGAATGGTCTCCAGTTCCATCCAGGTTAATACAAGAGGTATTAGTTCACTGTTTTTTTATGGCTGAGTAGTACTCCATGGTATACATATACCACATTTTATTAGTCTACTCATGTATTGATGGACACTTGGGTTGTTTCCACATCTTTGCAATTGTGAATCGTGCTGCTATAAACATTTCAGTGAAGGTGTCTTTTTTATAGAATGTCTTTTTTTCCTTTGGATAAATACCCAGTAGAGGGATTGCTGGATCAAATGGTAGTTCTACTTTTAGTTCTTTGAGGTATCTCCATACTACTTTCTGTAGAGGTTGTAGTAGTTTACAGTCCCACCAACAGCGTGTGAGTGTTCCTATCTCTCTGCATCCATGCCAGCATTTGTTGTTTTGGGACTTTTTGATAAAAGCCATTTTCACTGGAGTTAAGTGATATCTCATAGTGGTTTTGATTTGCATTTCCCTGATTAGAGATGTTGAACATTTTTTCATATGTTTGTTGGCCAGTAGTCTGTCTTCTTTTGAAAAGTTTCAGTTCATGTCCTTTGCCCACTTTTTAATGGCATTGTTTGATTTTTTCTTGCTGATTTGCTTCAGTTCTTTATAGATTCTAGTTATCAGCCCTTTATCAGATGTGTAGCATGCAAATATTTTCTCCCATTCTGTAGGTTGTCTATTCACTCTAATGATTGTTTCCTTGGCTGTGCAGAAGCTTTTTAATTTGATCAGTTCTCATTTATTTATTTTTTTTGTTGCTGTGATTACTTTTGGGGTCCTCTTCATAAATTCTTGGTCTAAGCCAATGTCTGTAAGAGTTTTTCCAACATTTTCTTCCAGAATTCTTATAGTCTTATGCCTTAGGTTTAAGTCTGTTATCCATATGAGTTGATTTTTGCAAGTGGTGAGAGGTGCAGATCCTGTTTCAGTCTTCTACATGTGGCTATCCAATTTTCCCAGCACCATTTATTGAATAGGGATTCTTTTCCCCAGTGTATGTTTTTGTCTGCTTTGTCAATGATCAGATGGCAATATGAGGATGGTTTTATATTTGTGTTCTCTGTTCTGATTCATTGGTCTATGTCTCTGTTATTGTGCCAGTACCATGCTGTTTTGGTTACTATACCCTTGCAGTATAGCTTGAAGTCTGGTAAATTGATACCTCCCAATTTGTTCTTTTTGCTTAAGGTTGCTTTGGCTATACGGGGTATTCTCTAGTTCCATACAAAGCATAGAATTATTTTTTCTAGATCTGCAAAAAATGACCTTGGTAGTTTAATAGGGATTGCATTGAATTGGTAGATCACTTCGGGTAGTATAGACATTTTAGCAATGTTTATTCTGCTGATCCATAAGCATGGTATGTTTTTCCATCTGTTTACATCCTCTGCTATTTCCTTCCTCAGTGTTTTGTAGTTCTCCCTGTAGAGATCTTTCACCTCCTTAGTTAAATATATTCCTAGGTATTTTATTTTCTTTGTTGCTGTTGTGAAAGGTAGTAAGTCTTTGATTTGGTTCTCAGCTTGACTGTTGTTGGCATATATGAATGTTACTGATTTGTGTACATTGATTTTGTAACCTGAGACTTTGCTGAATTTATTTATCAATTCCAGTAGTCTCTTGGCAGAATCTTTGGGGTTTTCTAGATATGAGAACATATTGTCAGCAAAAAAGCAATACTTTGACCTCTTCTGCCCCCATTTGGATACCCCTGATTTCCTTCTCTTGCCTGATTGCTCTGGCTAGGACTTCCAGCACTATGTTGGATAGAAGTGGTGATAGAGGGCAACCTTGTTTGGTTCTGGTTCTAAGCAGGAATGCTTTCAATTTTTCCCTATTCAGTGTGCTGTTGCCTGTGGGTTTGTCATATATGGCTTTTATCATTTTGAGGTAAGTCTCGTCTATGCCTGTTTTGTTAAGCTTTCTTATCATAAAAGGGTGCTGAATTTTGTAAAATGCTTTTTCTGCATCTATCTGGAGGATCATATGGTCTTTGTTTTTACTTCTATTTATGTGGTGAATTAAATTTATAGAGTTGTGTATGTTGAACCATCCTTGCATCTCTGGGATGAAGCCCACTTGGTTGTGATGGAATATTTTTTTGATGTGCAGCTGAATTTGGTTTGCTAGGATTTTATCGAGAATTTTTGCATCTATATTCATAAGGGATATTGGTCTGTAGTTTTCTTTTTTTGTTAAGTCCCTTCCTGTGTTTGGTATCAAGGTGATATTGGCTTCATAAAACGTGTTGGGGAGGATTCCTTCCTTCTCGATGTTATGGAATAACTTCTGCAGGGTAGGTACCAGTTCTTCTTTGTAGGTCTGGTAAAATTCAGGTGTGAAACCCTCTGGTCTGGGACTGTTTTTTGTTGGAAGATTTTTCATTTCTGCTTCAATTTCGGTACTTGATATTGGTCTGTTCAGGAATCCGGTTTCTTCTAGGGAGGCTATGTGTTTCTAAGAGTTTGTCCAGTTCCTCCATGTTTTCAAGTTTATGTGCATAGACATTTTTATAGTATTCAGAGTGATATTTTGTATTTCTGTGGTATCAGTTGTGATTTCCCCTTTTTCATTCCTGATTGAGCTTATTAGAGTCCTTTCTTTCCTGATTCTGGTTAATCTAGGAAGAGGCCTGTCAATTTTGTTTATCTTTTCAAAGAATCAACTTTTTGTTTCATTAATCTTCTGTATAATTCTTTTGTTATTGATTTTATGTAGTTCTGCTCAGATCTTGGTTATTTCTTTTTTTCTGCTAAGTTTTGGATTGGTTTGCTCATCCTTTTCCAGTTCCTTGAGATGATTCATTAGATTGCTGATTTGTGATCTTTCTGTCTTTTGGATGTAGGCATTTATGGCTGTGAATTTTCCTCTCAGGACTGCATTAGCTGTATCCCATAGATTTTGATAACTTGTGTCCCCTTTATCATTTAATTCAAGGAATCTTTTGCTTCCCATCTTAATTTCCTCCTTGACCTAACTATTGTTTAGCAGTAGGTTGTTTAGTTTCCATCACTTTGTGTAGAGATAAGTGTTTCTGTTGGAGTAGATTTGTAATTTTATTCTACTGTGGTCTAAGAAGATGCATGGCATAATTTCTGTTTTTAAAAGTTTGTTGAGACATGTTTCGTGGCCTAGGATATGATCAATCTTATAAAATGTTCTGTGAGCTGATGAGAAGAATGTATATTCAGTAGTTTTGGGGTAGAATATTTTGTAAATGTCTGTTAGGCCTATTCATTCTAGAGTTCTGTGTAAATCCATTGTTGCTTTGTTTATTTTCTGTTTGGAGGACCTGTCCCTGTTCTGTCAGAGGGGTGTTGAAGTCCCTGGCTATTATGGTGCTGTTGTTTATCATTTTGTTTAGATTAATTAGGATTTGCTTTATGAATCTTGGTGCTCCTGTGTTAGGTGCATAAATATTTAGAATTGTTATGTCTTCTTGTTGCATTTTTCCCTTTACCATTATATAATGACCATCTTTGTCTTTCTTTACTTTTGTTGATTTGAAGTCTGTGTTACTGATATGAGAACTTCTACACCAGCTTTCTTTCAGTTTCCATTTGCATGGAATATCGTTTTCCATCCCTTCATCTTGAGTCTTAATGAGTCCTTGTGGGTTAGAGGTGTTTCCTGGAGACAGCAGATACTTGACTTGTATTTTTTTTATCCATTCAGCCACCCTGTGTCTCTTGAGTGGGGAGTTCAAGATAATCACATTTATTGAAAGAATTGATAAGTGGGGTGGATTTCTGTTCTTCCTGTTGAGTAGAACTGTATTTCTCTGTTTTATCTTTGGAGCCATTTTGGTGACTGGGCTCTGACCTTTAGCTTTTGAGGGTTTTTACACTGGTGGGCATCTATTGTGCTGATCCATGTGTACTGAAGGTCTGAGTACTTCCTGCAGGGCAGGTCTGGACTTGGCAAATTCCCTCAGCATTTGGTTGTCTGGAAAATACTTAATTTCTCCATCAAATGTGAAACTTAGTTTTGCAGGATACAAAATTCTAGGCTGGAAGTTGTTTTGTTTAAGAAGACTGAAGATGGGGGCCCACTCCCTTCTGGCGTGTAAGGTTTCCACTGAGAAGTCTGCTGTTATCCTGATGGGTTTCCCCTTGTAGGTCAGTTGTTGCTTACATCTAGCTGCTCATAGAATTTTCTCTTTCACTTTGAGTTTGGCCAGTTTGAATAGTATATGTCTTGGAGATGTTCTGTCTGCTATGAATCTTCCTGGAGTTTGATGACCATCTTGTGTCTGGATGTCTGGATCTCTGGAGATACTGGGGAAATTTTCCACAATAATTCCCTCATAGAGATTTTTCATGGTTTTAGCACTTTCTTCTTCTCCCTCAGGGATACCTATAATTTGTATGTTTGTTCGCTTCGCGTAGTCCCATGTCTAAGTGATTGCTCTGCCCTTGTTCTTTCCTCTGCCTCTTTAAGTGATTGGGTTAGCTTGAGAGCCTTGTCTTCAAGCTCTGACATTCTTCTTCTCCTTGTTTTAATCTATTGCTGAAACTTTCTGCTGTGTTTTGAAAATCCCTGAAAGACTCTTTCATTTCTTTAAGTTCTATTATATCCGTCCTAATTTTGTCAAGCTCTTTAGTGACTTTTTCATTAATTTCCTGAAAATTTTTTGTGCTTCTTTTTGTTGGTTTTCAACTTTCTCTTCAATTCCATTCATTTTATTTGCCATCCATATTCTGAATTCCATTTCTGTCACTTCAACAATTTCCTTATAGTTGGAGTTCACTGCTGCGGCTCCATTGTGATACCTTGGGGGTGTTGATCTGTTTTGATTTTTCATGTTGCCAGGATTCTTTTTCTGGCTTCTACTTATCTGAATCCTCTTTTCTGAGTTCTGGGTTAATAGGTTTGCAGGACTCCTGTTCCTTGCTGGGAACAGATAGTTGTAGGATGTTTAAGTTGGGAGCTGGACAAGACTCTCTTCACTGAGGCTGGTGTTGTGGTGATTGCTCTACCCAGGGTCTCCCCATAGAGGTAACTGCAGCTGCTGGACAAGGCTGTCATGGGTTCCTTGGTTGTGGGCATTTGCTCAAAGCAGATCACAGTGTGCTGGCAGCTGGAGGTTGGGGGGTCCCTGGAGGGGCACTGGGCTTTGGAGCCACTCTTCCAGCCCTGGTTTGGTGATGGAGGCTCTGGGGTAGGGTCTTGGGGTCCAGGCGCAGCGCTGGAGACTTGGGGATGGTGTCTTGGGCCTGGCGGGAATTTCTGCAGGCACACGGGTGGAGCCTTATGCTCCTGTGTGAGAGCCTTAGAGCAGGGACTTGGAAGGAGCCACGAGCAGAACTTTTGAGCAAGACTTCTGAGCCAAAAGTAGGGCTGGGCAGATGGCAGCCCAATCTGACCTGGAGGGTAGGTTTGGGGCCAAGTAGGCAGGAGGCAATTGGGCCTGGAGGGCGGTGTTGGGGTGAGCAAACAGCAGGCTGCTCTGCAAGTACTGGGGTCCTGCTAATGTCAAGTCAGGCGGGCTGAGGTTGGCTCTGGCAGCTGATTGACTGCGGAGCTCTCCACGCTCCACTCTGGGCCTGCCAAAGCAGCCACCCAGAGCCTCTCAGGTCAGAGCCTGCTGTGCCCTGTGTGAGACCCCCCCGGGCCTGGATTGGGGTGAAGCTGGAAGCAAAGCCTCTGAGCAGCTGTGAGCCAGAAGCCGGGCCATGTAAATGGTGGGCCCACCCCACCTGGAGGGCAGGATCAGGGCCAGGCAGGCAGGAGGCAGCTGGGGCCTGGAGGGTGGATTTGGGG
This sequence comes from Daubentonia madagascariensis, assembly GCA_023783475.1. Classification (NCBI taxonomy): domain Eukaryota; kingdom Metazoa; phylum Chordata; class Mammalia; order Primates; family Daubentoniidae; genus Daubentonia; species Daubentonia madagascariensis. Next base: position 761,741 of record JAKFHU010000379.1, on the reverse strand, counting down.
CCGAGCAAACTGCAGGCTGCTTCTTAGGTGCAACGGTCGGGCAGATGCCAGGTCAGACTTGCAGAGGTTGTAGCTCTACACACCCCACCCAGGACCTGCTGAAGCAGTCTCCCAAAGTCTCTCAGTTCTGAGCCTGCTACCCTCCAGTCAATTCCCATGCCCAGGTCCCGCTGTGCTCTAGGGGTGAAGCGCCTGACTTCCAGTTCCAGGGTATGGCTCAGGGAAGCCACAAGACAATCCACTGCCTCCCCAGCCCTGTGTAGAGCCGGCACGGTGCACCAGAGAGTCCAGGATGGCTTCAGCTGTTGCCCGATCCCCGCAGCGCCTGTTGTCTAGTGCAGCGGCTCTGCACAGACCCCAGGCATGTCCCTGTCTGAGCGGGTAAGGGGGCTGTGGGGGTGGTGGGTGCCGCCTTGCAGTTCAGTCTGCACTGCGCTGGGTGAGCGCGGCGCTCCTGCGCTCTATTCTCCTACTGTTTTCTAATCTTGTTATATGTATCACCCCGTCACCTTTTTTTCCACACTGAGTGTCCCGCGTTGCTTCTCTGTGAATTCACAACGCTGCTTCCGGGGCGCTGCCCGCACCTCTCCCTTCCTTCCTCGGGCTGCGAGCTGGCTGCCTCGAGGCCGCCGTTTTTTCCCCTCTGATGTTGAGCATCTTTTCCTGCTTAATTGCCATCTGTTTATCTTCTTTCGTGAAGCATCTGTTCAGATTGTTTGCCCATTTTTTAATTGAGTTGTTTTGTTTTCTTATTGTTGAAGTTTTTTTTTTTAAACATGTATAGGCTTTTTTTATTCTTACCATTATTCCCTAAACCATACAGTATAACTATTTACATAGCCTTTACATTGTATTAGGTATTATGAGTGATCTAGAGATGATTTGAAAGTGTATGGGAGGAAACGTGTATGCGAATACCACACCACGTTGTATAAGGAACTTCAGCATCTGTGATTGTAGTCATGGGGGGTCCGGGAGCCAACCTCCCACTGAGGCTGAGGGACAACCCTAATTTTATCTGGTATCGTTTCCTTTCAACTTGAAGAACTTCTAGCATTTCTTGTAGTGCCAGTCTGTAGGCAATACATTCTCTGGGTTTTGATTTTTCTGCACATATATTTACTTGGCTTTCATTTCTTAAAGATAATTTCTGTGTTTATATAATCTTAGGGTAACTTTTTTTCTTACATTTTAAAGATGATGTTTCCTTGTCCTCTGCCTCCAGTACTGTCATTTTTATTGTTGTTCCCTGATTATGCAATGAGTCCCCCTCTCCCAAGCAATTTTAAGATTTTGTTTCTTTTCTTTGGTTTACATAAGATTGACTCTGATTTGCCTATTTTTGTTTCTCTGGGGTTTTTTTTTTTGTTTGTTTGTTTATCCTGCTTATGGTTCCTGAATCTGTATGTTTAAAAAATGACCATTTTAAGAGTTCTTTGTATATTTTGGATCCAAGTCCTTTATCAGAGATGTGTTTTACAAATTTTTTCTCCTAACCCGTGGCTTGTCTTTCATTCTTCTAACAGGGTCTTCTGCAGAGCAGAAGTTTTTGATTTAAGTAAAATCCAACTTATCAACACTTTCTTTCATCAATTATGCTTTTGGTGTTTCAAGTTTTCTTTGATAATATTTTTTGTTAGCTTTTTGAAACTTATACATGTAAATGTATTCTTCTAGAGGGTATTTTTAAATTGTGAATATACATATTTACTTATTTTTGCCTGAACAATGGCTAGATTTAATTACCATATATATCCTTTTCCTCTCCATGGTGAACCTCCCCCCAAACAAAAAGAAGACAAAAACAATGGCACAGTTTTACTCCCTGCCCCCTGCTCTCCAACTTCCTACCTTGTCAAAGTCACCTGAATTGGTTCCAGAGAATAATAATTTTTTTCCAGTTAACAGTATTTATGAATTTCTTTGCTCACCAGGGCTTCCCTGTGTTTCATTCCTCTTGTTGGAGTGGATCCCTGGGCATCTTTCGGAGAGCATCTATGGTGGTAAACTGTCTGATTCTTTGTGTCCCTAAAAATGCTTTCATGTCATCTTCACAATTAGGGAACGGTTTTGCTGAATGTGGAATTCTAGATTCAAAATTATTTTCCTACAGCACTTTAAAGATACTGCTACATTATCTTCCTGTACCCAGATTTGCTGATAAGCATCGATGTCAATCTGCTTTTTGCTCCTTTGCAGCTGTTTTTTGTTTTGATTAGTTTTTAATGATATATTTATCCTTGATGTTATGAAATTTCGATATAATGATCTAAGGTTTTTTTTTTTTTTTTCTCTGCATTAGTTATCTGCTCAGCACTGGAAAGACCTTGCCATTTGAGAATTGTGTCTTTGCTTCTCTTTGGGGGAGAAATTCTCATGTCTCATGTCTCCAGGCATGGTGTCCCGTGCGCTCGCCCTGTTCTGGCTTCAGCTGCGGCCTTGCCCTGCCCTGCCTGCTTCTGTCTCTGCCCCCAGCTTTCTAATTGCTTGGCTTTGTCTTCTCATTCAGTAATTCACTCTTCAGTTTTGGTTTGTTTGTTTTGTTCTCTTCAGTTTTTAGTATCTGTCAGGTTTTTATATCAACAATTATATTTTTTATTGGAAAGATCTCTAATTGATTCTTTTTTTCATAACAGTCTAGTATTGCTTCGTATATTGAATACCACTCATTTCCTGGATGACATGAATTATACTTATTTAAAAGGCTTTTTCTGATTGCTTTATAAGTTGAGTGTGAGTTCTGTTTTGCTTCTTCCTTTTCATGGTGTTCATGCACCTGAAGCACCTTGTGATTCCTGAACTTGTCCCTGCCACCCCCCCCACCCCCATCCCGCAGTCGACAGTCCCTGGAGGGAGCAAAGCAAAGTTGTGGACCAGGCACACTGTCTTTAGTGAGTGCAGGGATGTGTGGGACATGCCACCAGTTGGGCTACAGTGATGCTGGTCCTTCCACGTAAACAGCTCTGTGTTCCATGAACAGAGACGAAGCCATCTCCAAAGGGAAACTATTTGTCTTTGGATTTCCAGAGGGTGAATGTTTTAGTGGTTTAACCCTCACCGGGTGGTGTGAGGGACTGTAGTAGTCATGCAAGGAGTTTATATTGCTCTTTCCTTTCTTTGGCTAAAATGCATACGTGTTGGTGGAAGAGGAGCCCACCAGGCTGAGCTATTCTCATTTGATTTGTGCTGTAGTTTAGGCTGAATTCAGTCCTTTCATTAGGTAAGAATATAGCCCATGTGACTCCAGTCAGACCTGCTTTTGAGTTTTGACCCTGACACTTACTAGCTGGGTGTCCTTGGGGAAGTTCCAATTCCCTCAGCCTTACTTTTTTCATCTATAAATTGTGGGTAGTAACACCTCCCACACTGGATTATTAAGAGCAAGACTTAAACAGGATAACATATATAAAGCACTTAACACTACCCGAAACTTAATGTGTTACTTATTCTTATAAAATTAATAATTAAGATAATGACCACTAAAATGATAGTGTAATTATTTCCAGAATAATATATTAATACTAGGGGTGTAGGGAGCTGAATCTCCTCCATTTTATTTGTCTATAACTAGATTGTTAACTTCTTTTCATATAATTTGAATTTGATATGGATACAATGTCTTTGGAAAGTCTAATGATCACCATCGTGGGCTTAATTTTTAAAGAGCATTCCAGAAGTCTGCTCACACCAGTAAACGCATGGGAGAATTTGCCTCTTCCTGAGAAACAAAATTAGTTTTCCTTGTGATTATGGCGTTTTGTTAAACTTAGAGGAACCTGGTAATTATACAGAGTCCTGTTAACCAGACTCCCCACCACCACCCCGGTCACTGAAAGGGGTATTGAGGCAGGCTGAGTTGGTGCCCATGCGCACTCACACGTCAGCACAACTATGCTAAGCCGCGTGGTGGCTTGAACATTAATAGGGAGGGATGTTTCTCCCCTTGGAATCCGAATTGTCATTTCCTCTCCTCACTGATGATGAAAGCTGTGACCACCACTTTAACTCCAGATTCTGAAACAATTTAACGGTGTTGTTTTTCTCTGCCTTGATTTCCCCACAGAACACATCTTCTAGGGATCTTCTGCCTTCTCGGGGGCTGGATCTCGTAAATACAGGATTCAGTCATTTCTCTCTGGACCATTATGGGGATAATTTTCCCACTCCTTCAGCCTTGGAAATAAAGAGAATTGGATCATTCTGTGCTTGGGACTAAGGCACTAAATAGCCTAAGAAAACATTGCGAGGCTGTTCTGCCTAGAAAGCAATTGAGGATTTGCAATGGTGAGCAGCCGTGAGCCTCAAACTGCACGTTTTAGCAGGAATTAAAGTAGCACAAATGGGTCTGAGCTGTGGGGTCTAAATGGGTACATCTTTTCCACACCTGAAACTTTTCTTTCTCCTCATTTGTTTGTACACATTCATCTCTAGGCACTTGGGTCTGCTTTTGCAGGTCACTCTCAGGTACATCCTAGGTCATTGTTAGAGCCTCTTAATTACCGTAGGTGTTGGGCCCACAGGGGTCACCCAGTAGGGCCCGTGTTTAATGGCGTCCGCACCCACTGCTGGGACACGCACAGCCTCACTGCTCGGGGACCTCCCTGTTCTCTAACAAACCCCTTCGCCAACTGATCTCAGGGCACCTCTAGAAAAATGGGAGAAGTACTGGAGTAACTGAAACATTATGTAGAGCTATAGCTTCCTAAAACTTGAATGATACTTTTGTAATTTTAAAAGTTTTTGATAGTTGTTTAAACTTAAATGCTTAAGGTAGATGTTTTTCCCTTTAATCTGTAAATGTGTTTCTATACATTAATTAAAACCTTTTCTCTTTCTGATGTTTTCAGATATTTTAGCGGTCAAGCGTGTTTTGGTGGACATATTATTGTTGTGTTATCTTTCTTATTTTGTGTCAGAATTAAGACAGGAAGGAAGGGAGGCAGGCGGGGAGGGAGGGAGGCCGGTTCCTGCCCCAGTGAAAAGTTGGAAAACTGGCTTCTAGGGGATGAGTCCAGGACACTGCAGTGCGGTTCCGTGGTCAGGACAGCTGCTTTCAGGAGTGGGCTGAACACGGGAGCAGTCACACGGCCAGCGGCGGGTAGAAGGGAAAGCTGGTGTGAGGACAGGGGTGCGTGCAAGAGCATGCTTGAAGGAAATTATGTCTCCACCTGTTTGATGGAAAATAGATTCACCAGGGAGGCTAAGAGAAATCCTATAGGAGACAAATTAAAGGGTCTTGGGCAAAGTTCTGTGGTGTGGAAAAACCGCTGTTCTGCTTATATGATCATAGGACAAACTGCCTGCTCCCAAAGACTAGTCAAGATTAAATTTCCTTTTAAAAGGATGTGATAAGACAAACAATAGCTTACTTAAGACAGTGGCACTTAATGAAATTCAGGGGAATCCAGGGATTGAAGTAGCCATTGTTTTATTTTCAGGAATTGAAAATAGGCAAGTTTGGAAATACGAAACCCCAGCATTTTAGATATAAGGAGAATCAAACAGGAACTGTTGGATTTTGTCATATTAAAGCAGAATGTGATTTTGTCGAGTCTGATAAATTATTTGTCCTACTTTTCCCCCTAAAATACTAAACTTCGGGGCTTAATGAGGTCGGTTATCGTCAGCAAAGGAAATAAGACAATAGGTCGAGAAAGGAGGTATCAGCACAGACACAGTCTAAGCGCTTTCTGGAGGCTTGTTCAGCAGTCCAGGATTGCCTGAAAATCTTCAGTCTCTTCTCTTATGTCAGTGACACATCAACTAGAGAGCTAACTGAGTGTGAAATCTACGAATGGTTGATTTAGATAACCTGAGAGGCTTCGAGAAAAGTTGTCTTTGGTGATTAACAGAGAAATGCATTCGTGAGCCTGTTTATCATGTTCAGTTTTGTATTGAAGACATGAAGACTGAATCATGTTCAGTTTTGGATTGAAGAAGTGCCCATAATACCTCCCCTTAGCTGGTTTTTACTCAAATCAACAAATATTTGTTGAACATCTCTCATGTCTAATGTGTCAAGCGGTGAGCTGGATACATGGCAGTGGGTAAAGGATGCATAATACTACATAGTTCCTGTTTCCAAGGTGTTTACCGTTTGGTTGGGAAGAGAGTAGTTGGCCTGTGAAAAGGAAATAAAAAATAAGTGACTTTCCAAGACAATGACAGCAGAGGTGTTCACAGGCGTGATTAATTGCTAAGTGAGTCATGAGAAGGAAGCAAACTGGGCATGGCAAGCTAATAAGAGGAGGATGTAAGTTAGGTTTTCATTTTTTGGCTTTTTTTAAAAGTCAGGGTTATTAAGGTGTAATTTACGCACAGTGAAATCTGCCCTTTCCAGGTGTATGGCGTGTATAGTGTGTAGAGTATAGATGTGTAGTGTGGCTCCATGATTTTGACAGACATACAGCTAAGTACAGTCAAGATACGGAATATTTCCGTCACCCCCACAGTTCTTCCGTGTCCCTTTGTACTCAATTTCCTCCCCCTCTCCCAGCCTCTGACAACCACTGATTTGCTTTCTGTCCCTGTAGTTTTGCCTTTCCCACAATGCCGTACGAATGGCATCGCCCACTGTGCAGATTTTGCACCTGGCTTCTTTCCCTTACCCTGTGGCTTTCAGGATTTGTCCATGTGGTAGCATGTATTGGTGGTTTCATTCCTTTGTATTATTGAGTAGCATTCTATTATTGTATGGACGTACCGCAGTTTGTTGATTCATTGCTCTGTTTATTTGAGTTAAGTTCCAAAGGATCAGTGGATTTAACTGGTGGTGGGGAGGGGGACGCAGGCCCTTTGGAGTTAAGTGGTGTCCAATAGAATAGGATGAGTCACTGAGATATATCCTGCCTCTGGGCTGAAGCAGCAAATCAGAGATACGAGGCTTTATCTGCATACTTATTATAATAAATAAATCTAGCTCAAGCTTTATCCCCTCCCTTGTACTCCAACCTGTAGTAATTTATCCCTACCCTGAATTCCTATTCACCTGTCCATCTATTCTTTATCCAACCATTCTTCCAACATGTATTTATTTTATTTATTCATCATTTAGTAACCTTTGTTGCAGGCCTCCAATGGGCCAGGCGCTGATCCGTGATCAGGTTACTCAGATTAAAAATCATAATCCTCACCCCTAAGAAGTTCTTAAGTGGAAGAAACAGCAAGAAAGTCAGCAATTAACAACCATTACCATCTAATGCTTTACATCATTATTTCACTTTCCATGATGTCCTCACGGAAGGGAAGTTCACTTGCCCTCTATTTCAGTGACTTGAATGTTGAAAGAGTTCAGCAAATACAAAAAATAGCTTGAGCTGAAACCCTGTGGATTAGTTTTGGTCTTTGGAAAGGAAAAGATACTTATTTGTGTGGATGCTGAAGTCGATGCCCTTGCGAGGTGCCATACAGAGGCCATCTGGAAGGAATGTTGGCCACAGTGGGACCCCTTGAACAGCTGTCTTAAGTGGGCACAGGGCTCAGGGAAAATCGCAGCGTGCAACAGTTACATATTCCTCATGGACTATTTGTGGTTGAAAAAATGGTTTGGAAAATGCCAATAGGCATCAATCTATCATAATGTATGATATGTAAGTGCATGGATTAAAGAATAAAACTATTAAATCCCACTGCAGAGATGGCCAGGCAAAGGCAGCCGGGATGTCGCTGGGTCTGCTCTGTCCCTGCTGAGCCCCTCCTGTGTGAGGGTGCAATAGGCTCGGTCCACCCTGGAGAGCAGAAGCTCTCACCAGCTGCCCTTGCAGACCGGTGTCTATGGTGAACACCAGCCCGGCGAGTGCCTGCTACTCCAGTCAGAAGAACATTCTATTTCTTTTGCACGTGCGGTGCTTTCCTTTGCACATCACCACATGTCCCTTCAGGCCCAAATGTCCCCCCATCGAGGGGCCCTTCGTGGCTGATCAGGATAGTGAGCTTTTCTTCCCCTGAGTCACTGTAGCATTCATGTGTAACACTTTTTAGTTCATGGATTTTTTTGAACCTTCTCAAAATTATTTACATCCTTTTTTGACGCCTTTATTTGATTTTTATAATTTTGAAAGAAGAATCTGAGATTCGTTTTATGTTGAACATGTCTTGACTGTAGTTGATGCTCAGTACACATTTATGGACAATCCAGCATAAGGCAGTGGGGTTAACTGGGCAGAGTCCAGGCTTCTGCACCAGACTGACTGAGCATAAATTCCAGACACTGGTCATGAGAGCCTCATAAGTTCTCAAAGATGCAGTCTACCAACCTATGGAAAAGGAGTACCATCTTACCAATGAGAGGAACTAGACAGTCTGCAAACTGCCTAGCTTTTGATGGTTAGTGCATAAACACTGTTTTTATTGTTTTGGTTGTTAAATAATTAAGGGAATGATCAGTATAATTGCCATCACCTTATGAATGCATCTTGAAAACAGATTGCAAAGGTTCTGATGGATGGTTTTGCTTTTCTAGGTCTACTTTGCAGGCTGCAGATGGGCTGAGCTTGTCTCCACAGTGTGATTAGACGTGATGTCTGCCTGTTCTGGCCATCGGCAGGCTGATTGCGAGGTGGGGCCAGTCCAGGGGGAGGAGAGCTCACCAGAGGTTGGTGGTGACGCAGAGAAGTTGGACTCAGTCAGGCATCGAGGAGGTTGTTGCTTAGGATAACTAATAAAGACATACATTTGCTACGTGTAGCTTTCATTATCTCTGCTTTATTTTATAATAGTAAACAAAACAAAAAAGGAAGCAAAGCAGAAACCAACACAAAAGAAAAATCCAAGTCTGACCAGGATGCAGCAGGCTTACTCCAGCCTGTGCCCCCTGAGTCTGGTGGGGATACCCAGTCAGAACAAGGATAAAAAAAGAAAATGCACGAGGTCGCAGAGACCAGTTGCTGGCCGGGTTGATGATGTAGGTCAGATCTAGGTTGCCAGTCTGTGTGATAAACCTTACTAGACAACCCTTATCTTACATTAGTTTCCCCATGCATTTACCTTTCTACAATTTCCCCGCCCCTGGAAATCCTCCCTTTTCCTTCGTCTTGTCACAGCTCCGCAATTTATCATTTTTTGTTGAAATGGTATATAAGCTCTCTGGCTTATGCACATCTTTAGGTCTTTGTTTTTTGTGTATATGAAAGCCTCCATGTACACACAAAAATATTGACATGAACTAAAAATTGTCTTTTCTTCTGTTAATCTGTCTCGTGTCAAGTTAATTAGCAGGGCCCCGGCCTCTGAACCTAGGCGGGTGAAGTAATTTTCCTCCCCTACACTTGGTGTTCTTCTGGCCACCCCCTCGGTAGGCTGCTGGCCCATCTGCAGTGTGTCCACTTGGTTACCAAAGCCAGAGATCTTGTCCTGGGCCCGGGGGGACCTATCTTTCAGGAAAAGGCCTTCGCGCTCTGCTTGTCAGCCTCACCTTCAGCTTCAGTGGCTTCTGTCTTGGCTTTTGCCTCTAGGACCGTGGGCTAATTTGCCCTTGACCCCAGGTGGCCTGCAACTGTGAGGGTGCTTTTGGGTGCATCATCATCTTCATGTTCCCAATCTTTTCTCTTACTAACTCTATTTTGCGTCTGAAAATTTGGTGTTTTTAATACTGACGCTGAGCTGTAGGTGAGAGGCTGCCTCTAGCAAGTCCGCAATTTCCTTTCTTTTCTACTTTCAGAACAGGCAACTGTGATGCAGGTTCACCTTGCACTGGTATCAATCCCAGGGGAGGACTCTAAATACTTTGTCAATAACCGTGCACTGGTATCAATCCACTTGCCCGTGTGTGGTAAAAAAGAACACTCACACCAAAATTAATTGAACAACTTCGTTACTCACAGATAGGCAGTGAAGAACAATAGAAGCCTGGTATCCATGATGAACCAGTCCCCCAAGGTTCAGGAGAGCTGCGCAGGGCAGATGGAGTCTTGTCTGCGTGTTTCCCACTTGAGCTGTAGTTAGGCACCGCAAAGCATGCTCTGCCGCCCTGGGTTTTATACCTGTGGGGGATGGGGAGCTGACGACTAGAACTACTGGGTTAAAGCATTGCAGGACATCATGTTCTAGGACAGACGGGAACAAGACCCGGGATGTCTGGGCAGTCCCTCCTTATCTCGGGGTGTTGCATTCTAGCACCTTCTACAGGTGTCCTTAAGAACTACAAGTGAGGCAGAGGGGAAGAGCTGGGTCTCCAAGGCCATCCAGGAACTTGTCCTGTGGCAACTTAGAAAAAGCCTTGTCTCTTTCTTATAGGACTTTATGAAAGACCACTCAAATCACTAAAACCACAAATATTCTGGTATTTTTCCATCAAGTTGTAAAACACCAGTCTCTATTAACACGTGGTCAAAATCCCAAGAGGCACAGGTCCCTTTCAACCTGCCTGTTCTGCTGCCCTCCAACGGTGATCACAACTTCTTAATCGGGCGTGGGGTAGGAGGTCCTCCCTGCTCCTCACCCACTTCCGCTCAGCTGCTGGTCACTGCAGGACTAGCACCTTGAAGTATTCTGCTTCTGGGAACCCATTTCTCTCTTCGTTGGGAAACTTTTTGTGACCTGGGGAATTTTCCTCTGTAATTAGTCAATACGCTTCCATATATATGATCACCTGGTTGTCACTGAGGTTGGCCATAGGTGATGAGGGCGGCCTGTGCCCTCTCAGCCTCCCTGCTGTGTCCTGGTGCTTGGCATACAGCAGGCACACAATGAACACTGTCAACCGGATGCCCTGGAAATACAAATGCTAAAAGTCCTGGGATACAAATGTGAGTGAGACTCAGTCCCTGTCCTTGAGAAGCTCAGGAAAGGAGGTGTTTATGGAACCATTTCCAATATGACTTGGTAAACTTGTTGAGAGGGGACAGGGAAGAGAAGAGTGTCCTTTCTGCCTGGCATGGCGGTGATTGCAAAAGACTGCACAAGAGAAGGGAGTGCTGTGTGTTATACAGCGTCCTTCCATAACGAAGTAATGGACATGCAAAGAAGTAAGGCAGGTGACCAGACATCATAATCCTCAGGCTCTGTACATATTCGCCAGTGTGTATAATGACATATTATTATTGTTACTCGTCTTTACCTCTGCTTGAAAATTTGCTTCTGTTTACAGCAGTGATTACCAAATGCCAATTTGTGGACCAGCTGAGACACACTCCCAGGGGGCAGGACCTGGGTATCTGATCTGCATGTGTAACCAGCTGCTGGGGGATCTGATGTACCCCCAGCATGGGGACCACTGAGGCATGGCTGTGGTTCCCAGACTGAAGCCCTGCACCGGGTCACTTGCAGGCTTATTAACGTGCAGATGGCTGGCCCCACCCTCAGAGCTTCTGATTCAGGAGGTCAGGGTGGGACTGAGGATTTGCATTTCTTATTCCTGGTGCTGCTGACACAGGAACGTGGCTCCCAGTGCTGGAAATCACTTGAAGTCCAAGTGGGTCCTTGGCTTCGCACAAGAAAGAATTCAGGAGTGAGCCAACAGCATAAAGTGAAAGCGAGTTTTATTCAGAAAGTATAGAAAATCTATTCCACAGACAGAGTAGAGGCTGGTTCTCCCTGCGGAGGCTGGTTCTCCTCTATGTAAGCAACAGCTTAATTATAGGCTAAATAAGGGGAGGAATATTCATGTTATTTCATGGAAAGGGGTGGTGTTTTCCTGGAATTAGGGTCAAATATGGTCAAACAGGAAGAGTCACTGTGTCAGGTGCATGATGGGAGTGGGAAGTTTCATTAGAAACTTTTATGGTAATTTTATGGTAGTGAGGGTATAATGAAGCTGCAAGATCAAGAGGCAGTCAGTTCCTCTGCCATCTTGGTTATAACCGGTCTGCTTGTCCTGCCCCTCATCCTGTTTGATCAGGGTTGTTTGAAACTTTGTTTGAGACTTCCTGACTCAGTTAAGCCATGCCTGTGCAGTGAATCAATGCCTAAAGTGATGCCTGAAGCATGCCTGCTAGTTTCCTGTCTCACTTTTGCTGCCACTGCTGGTCTGTGCCTGCACTTTGAGAATCACTGGTGTATAGTAAGATCCTAATTTCTGGGTGCTTCTGAGGAACGACGTTCCACATAAATGACATCCATATAACAAAAGCCTCTCCAAGTGCCAAAATTTTGTTTCTTCAAATCATATTAAGAGAACACTTTCTAAAGTGAATTTTCCATTTCTTTGCTTTCTTAACCAGAGGATTCTCAATACCATTGAATGCTTTCTTGATGACTCAGGATTATCACGATGGACATCCATTATGGTTATGCACACGGGGATATTCAAACCGTTTGCCACCAGACAGCACACGGCCACACAGACTCCTGCTGGAATGGTGCAAAGTACTCCTCCTGTACTTTGGCAGGGACTAACCTTGCAGTTTCTGGCTTATGGGAAGGTCTTGGAGGTCCAGGGAAAGGGTCTGAGAAAGGAGTGCGGGCAGGGGGGTGGTGGTGGTGTGCGACTGAAGGCCTTGGTACAGTGGTTATTTACCAATTGGTACAGCAGCATTGCAGTATTTCAACAATGTCAGGGCCGTACTATGCATGTCAACCCAGAGTACACATCGGTTCTGTGACTGGCCACTTAAATAATGGGTAGTTTTCATTGTTTAGTGTTTCTTTTCTTGTTATCAAGCCTGAGCTATCATTTATTGTTAACTTTTATTCATTCATAGAATACCTGCCAGGCACTCTGGGTTTATAAAGATGGATCAGGCGTACAGTGAGCGTGCTGCCCAGCCAGGAAACGAGACAAGGCCCTTGACTCTCCAAGACTCAGTAATCTTTTGGTGAAATTTGAATATATCCTTGCCCTTCCAATATTGCAGAATAGTGAGGATAAAAATGAAAAAGTATGCAAAAGCCCTTTAAGATGGTTGAGTATTATACGAAGGAAAGAGATTGTTATTCTTTTTCCTGAAAGTGTTGGAAAGAAGTGGCGTTTCTTAAATATTTTCAGCCTGGTGCACTGTAGCAAATGTTTATATCTATCGAGTTATAAACTGGATCTGAAAAAAGGGCTAGCAGCAAGACTACTGATCAATGCTTGCTTAGGCTGTGGTAAAGAGGCCCTTGTTTCCTTTAAGTGGCAGCCAAAAGCTTTTTTTCTCTAAAATAACCGTTTTTCATTACTATACTCCTGCTTCAAGCTGTTCTTTTTTTTTTTTTTTTTAGCAATGAAAATAATTTAGGCTAGATTGTGAGTGACAGAGATAAATGCTTGTTGGCTCAGGGGAGAAAAGCAATGGACGTGTCCAGTGGTCTCTCCCTATCTGAGGAGGATCCATCCAAGACCCCCAGTGGCTGCCTGAAACCTCGCATAGTCCCAAACCCTATGTGTACTATGTTTTGTCCTATACATACATATCCATGATAAAGGTTAATTTATAAATTAGGTAAATAAGAGATTAACAACAATAATTAATACTAAAAGAGAACAATTATAACACAATGCCAGCATTACTGCTTTGTGCTTTGGGGTCATTATTAAGTCAAATGAGGGCTCCTTGTATGCAAGCACTGTGATGCTGTGACAGTCCATCTGACCACAAAGACTAGCAGGCAGGTAATGTCCACAGCGTGGATCCACTGGACAAAGGGATGATTCACACCCTTGGCAGGATGGTGTGAGATTTCATCATTCTATTCAAAACAGCTGCAATTTAAAACTTATGAATTGCTTATTTCTGGAATTTTCCATTTAATATTTTCAGACCGTGGTTGACTGTGGGTAACTAAAACCATGGCAAGTGAAACCTTGGGTAAAGGGGTTACTACTGTATATGGGAGCAAGTGTCAGCGACAAACAGGCTTTGTAGCCACTGGGTGCAGGTGTCTTTCTGCATGGATGAAAGGACAGGATTAATTTAAAGGTCCTTTAAAAATAGCATCTCTTCTTTTCTTCCCTGCTGGTTTGCCCTGGTGCTGGCTCCTAGGCCAGCACTAGAACAAGCACATGATTTATTCATTCGATCTCATGCTCTCTTTGACTGTTCAGGAGGGAGTAACTGAGTTAGGCTGGGCGCCAATTAAAAATACCCTCATGGAAATACAGTTGCGATGGTTTGAATGTTTGTGTCCCTCCAAAATTCATTTTGAAACTTAATTCCAATGCAATAGTATGAAGAGGTGGGGTTTTTAGGTGATGATTGGGCTGTGAGGGCTCAGATTAGTGCCCTTATAAAAGAGTTTCAGGGAGTGAGTTTACCATGTCTCAGTCTGTTCAGGCTGCTGTAACAAAATACATTAGACTGGGTAATTTGTAAATAATAGAAATTTATTTCTCACAGTTCTGGAGGCTGGGAAGTCCAAAATCAAGGCATTGGCAGATTTGGTACCTGGTGAGGTCCCAGTGTCTGCTTTCAAGATGGCACCTTGCTGCTGCATCATCGTGTGGTGGAAGAGATGGAGGCTGGGTCTTCACGTGGTGGAAGAGATGGAAGGGGAGAGAGGATGAACTCACTCCCTGAAGCCCTTTTGTAAGGGCACTAATTCAATCTGTGGGAGTGGAGCCCTCATGTCCTAACCATCTCCTAAAGGCCCCTCTCTTAATACTGTTGCATTGGGTACTATGTTTCAACATGAATTTTGGAGGTGACACAAACATTAAAACTATAGCACCTCTTTTTGCCCTTCTGCCATGTGAGGATGCAGCTGCAAGGTACCATCCTGGAAGCAGATAGTGAGCCCTCACCAGACACTGAATCTACAGGTGTCTTGATCTTGGACTTCTCAGCCACCAGCACTATGAGAAATAAATTTCTATTATTTATGAATCACCCAGCCTGCGGTATTTTGATATAGCAGCAGGAAGGGACTAAGACAATAATCATCTGAATTTTAACACCCAGAGGGGCTTTCTTGGGAAAGTGGTTCTTGTTCCATGGACCAGAACAACTTGGCTCATAATATTGAGTTAAAAGAGACTTGTTAAATCGGGCTGTGAAAGTACAGCAATGTACTGTGCTGGAGAAAAGTATAGAAAAAGTCTCTAAACAGAGAATTCAAGTTGAGTTGTGAATTTGATCTCCCGATCTTCAGCTTTGCCAAGAGGTCACTGAGTGACCTTAAATAAGTTTTCAATCCCTCTGAATCCACATTTTTTATAGTGGGCCTGTTTTCTACATTAGGGGATTAGGTGGTTGCCTCTAGATGTGTGGCAACTGTGTTTATTTCCAGAACCAAATAGGAAGATGTGGTCTGGAAATATTTGTTTCTAACATATAATTATTTTTAGTGGAGTGTTGCCTACTGATTTGATTTATTTGTCACTAGTTGCAGCCATGGCACTTTGAGATTGGGGGTTTAGAAGGGTAGATGACTTGAAGTTGAGACTGTCCACGAAAATGGCATGTAGATGGTTGCTATAATCTGTACAAAAGTTATCAGTTTGCTTTATTTAAATCCTAAAACATAAGGAAGGGAGAGGGGCTGCAGAAGGGAATCCATTCATGCATTCAGTCAGTCATCTATCCGTAGGAATGTGTATTGATTACCTGCTGTGAGCCAGGCCCTGTGTTAAGTGCTGAGGATGTGCTGGTGGGTAAAGTGTGATCCCTGCTCTCACAGACCTTATGGTCCAGCAGGAGAGATTTTTACAGAACAGTGGTAAGTGCTTCAGCAGGGAAAGTAGAGGCAGCATGCAGGAGAAGCACTCAGACTCTGTGGCCAGAGCAGGTTTCGAGGAGGCAGTGGTCTTAAGACAAGCCTTGGTCTTGCAAATAAGGGAGCTGAGGATGGTGAGCACGACCAGGACCAAAGCAAAGAGAAGCACGGTGGTAGTGGGAGCCTGGGAGGAGGGCTGGAAGGATTTCAGTCTGGCTGGCACTTGCCGAGGGAGGCACAATTGGCTGGAAAGCTCGGCTTTGTTACAGAATTTGAACTTCATGTACAAGGTGGTGGTGAATCCTTGGAAGGATGTCACAGTGTCACAATGGGATTTGCACTTGGTAATTTTGACTCTGGTTTCACTATGGAGAATGGCTTGGAGAGGGGAGTGGTGACAGCAGGGAAAGCCCTACAAGGAGAGGAATAAGGGGATGAGACCCAGGGAAGTGGCAGTGAGGACTGCAGGGCAGCAGAAGCACATCTGGGGAAGTGAGTGAACTGGGAGGGGGAGGAAGAAGGGCGAGCGTGCTGCTCAGGTTTCTGGGCTGGGCTACTGAGTGGGTAAGGAACCCGGGGGAGGAGCAGGGTTTGCTTAGGAGTGATGACTTTTCTTTTTTTGGCTGCACTGGTTTGAAGTGCCTGTGAGACAGCGAAGGGAGGCGAAGGGCAGGTGTCAGTAGGCAGCTGGGTCTCAGGGTGTGGCACTGACAGGTGAGAGGTAGGAGTGACAGCAGTGGGCGCTCATGGGAACTGATGTTCTTGTGTTGGAGTAGCAGCCAGGGGAGGGGCAGAGGTGGGGAAAAAAGTGCCCTGAACTGAGCCCTCCAAAGCACCAACATCTGAGGAACAGGCAGAGGAAGGGCAAGACATGCGTGCCACTGAGAAGTGGCCAGGGAGTTGGAGGAAAGCAGGAGAAGGTGGTGTCCCAGGGAAGCACAAGTGTGGCCGTGTTTCAAGCAGAGAGTGGTTAGCAGGGTCAACTGCTGCTGGGGCTGGGAAGACGAAGGCTGCCAAGGGGTCTGGGGGTTCAGCAAGAGGTTGTTGGGGACCTTGGTGAGAACAGCTCCATGGAGGGCTCAGGACAGAGGCCGGAATGCAGTGCCGATGGGCAAGCGCAGACGATGCTTTCCAAAAGCTCAGCTGCAAGGGAGGGGTGGGAAGAAGCTGTTGAAAAACGGGTCAAAGTGCAGAAAATGGAATCCTGAAGAGAAATGGTACCTGCTACCTGCGGACTAGCCACGCGTGCTCGCAAATATCCGGATACAATTAGACCACACGCACGTTCAGCAGTGAAGCCCACCTCCCCCATTCAACTTTCCTCGCAGCCCCCGGTTCCTTCATTCACGTTGCTGCGCACACCTCAGCTCTCCAGCAGGTGCTCCCTCCTCTGCTTCAGGCCTCTCCCCTCGCGGTGCTCCTGACGCGCTTGCTTGGGCCGCTTTAGACCCTAAGTGGGGCCAGCCCCCTAAGCAGCGGAGTGCGGCCCAGCTTGCCCAGACCCTGCTTCTCCCGGGGACTTTGACAGATCAACAGATCCGGCTGATTCAGGGCCACACCTTCTGGATCTCGAGTTTTGAATAAATGGACAAAATCCTAGACGTCATACATTACGAAGCGTTGGGATAGAGCATCACATGCACCGCTGTGTTGTGTTTTTAGACTGGACGGTGCCTTGCGCTGCAGAGGGCACATTCCAGGCGGAGAACATTCTGGGGGCAACTGTGGGAAAGGTGGCTTGTCCACAGGCACACAGCCCTCTCTGCTTCCTCAGTCCCCTCCCCTAGCTTTTCCCAACCTGGCTCCTGGCCGCTGAGTCGTCACTCCTCATTTAGCCATTCACTCGTTCATTTCTTCGTTCAACAAAAATATTTCGAGGACTTATTTCCCAGGGCATGATTGGCACTACGGATTCAGAGATGAACAAAATGGGAGTTTTGCCTGGTGGGGGCAACATGACAAATGCTATCACAGAGCCACGTGCACACCACGGTGGAGCTCCACAGAAGACACTGAGGTATCTGCCTGGGAGTGCAGAAAGGACAGAGAAGGCTCACAGAGGAGGTGACATCTCTGTCCGGGTGGTTAACATGGAAACCATGCTGGGAATCTCCTGCATTATCTCCTTGCTCTGGACCCATCCTGTTCTTGGAGGGCCAGGTTCTGGGGTAACCAAGTTTTGTCACCCTGCCCAGAAAATGTATTATCCCTCCCAGGTCAAATATTTCTATTTTGACACTGCCACTGTATAGCTAAGGCCTCAGCCCATATGGTAGCTCTCGTGTGGGCTGTATTTCCAGACTTCCAGATAGTCATGCCTCTTAGTCATGCCACCAATGTAGCCACGTGCTCTGTGGGCTCCAACCTGTTACTGCTGTTCCCAGATTCTGGACACAGCAGTGGCCTTGTGGAGAAGGGACAATGGCCTGGCAGTGGTGATTTTAACGATGACTTAAAGATTCCATGATCAGTTTGAATTAAGAACTGCAGAAGAGACTGCTTATATCTCAGATGTGACGATATTCTCAGTATCAATGCACGGTTTCAGGATGGAAAATATTCTATCATTAAATCTAATCAAACTACAAAAACTGGTGGCTTGAGAGGAGAATTGATGCCCCATCATCCTGAATGTATAATAATTTTCTTTATGAGGTAATATTTTTTTTGAGACAGTGTCTCGCTCTGTCACTGAGGCTGGAGTGCAGTGACGTGGTCATAGCTCACTGCAGCCTCAAACTCCCGGCCTCAAGTGATCCTCCTGCCTCAACCTCCCAAACTGCTGGGATTATGGGCATGAGCCACCGTGCCCAGCCTTTATGAGGTAATTTAAAGGGAAAATAAAACTTAGGCATTCTTTCTGCAAAACCTATTTCCAATAGAGGGAAAAATGTCTTTGAATTCTAATATAAGGATTTGTTTTCTAGACTGTATTTTGGACAAGTTAGTTTCCGTGAGGTGAGAAACGGATTTTTGCAAAGGGTAATTCTTAAGCCATGGTATTTCCCATGCCTGTACAGATTCTAGAGCATACAGGCACAAGATAAATATTCGTTAAACATATAAATGTGAGAAAAAATGAATAGAATTTTCCCTCTGTTTGCAATGACAAACTCTTGTAAAAGTTTAAGATGACGGTAGCAGTTGCAGTTTTATACTTTTAACACATTGACTGCCACACTAGAAAAAAAAAAGTTTTTTCCTTGGGGCCCTAGCATTTTATTATGAAAATAGAACAAAAACTTCGAAAACAAAATGATCCTTTCTAATTTAATGAAAAATTTGTTATTTTTTATTGTTTTCTGTGTGTGAGTTATATGCAACTTGAAAAATAGTTCACGAGGCTCCCAACATAGAGATGTGTGAGTTACATGTGCTTCGCAAGGCCTCGGGCTCAAAAGTAGTGTGAGTTAAATACAACTCACATGGCAGTTAATGTGTTAAATTAAGCCTGGGGACTCCCCATTAGCACTTACAGAAGTACAACAAATAAACTGAGCTACTGCTGCTGCCACCCAGTCTTCTTCCATTTTAACTGTTCTCATCTTAGGACTTGCAAAATCTGTCTTGTAAGCAGGATTAATTATTATCACTACCCAGAACTATCTGGAAACCGTAAGTCCTCTAGTAATTGAAGGAAACCATTCAGTGAGAAATCCGGGATATTTTTCTGTGTATGTACAGATGCAACTCTGACTTTTTCTTGCAGGCTGCATGTGCCTGGTGTGCACCCTGCTAGTTCAGGAACTGGTCCCCATGAAGGCAGGTGGCACTTCCTTCCCAGGGAGCTTTGGGGAGCCATGAGGTCCAGACAGGCCAGTATCATGGTCAGGTGATGTGGTCAGAGGGGGGCTGGCTTCATCCTATCCTTCTTTTAGATCCAAGTTACCCTGTGGAAATGAAAGCACTTCTGAAAAGAATCTGTTCTGCTTCAGCAGAGATCAGCTGACTGTAACTTGAAGGTCGCTGTGGGAATGTGTCGCTCATAGGTACCCGGGGGCTGCAAGGATGGAGGAAACCTGTGCTGTTTTGGGAAGGCGAGAAAGACAAATTCTGTAAACCTCATCATTTGGCTTCTTTCCAAGCCTGTACCCAGAGTCTTGAGGACGAAGGGGGCTAGTTGAGTTTATGCTCCCTACGAAGACCCTTCCTCATTAGTAAAACCTGGCAGACATGGAAGCCATTTTAAAAAGCCAAACTCTTCCAACTGTATGTATTTTGGAAAGTGCTATTTGCATTAGTTATGGTAATACTGGAACATAATCTGAATGAGAAACTTGTATCCCACATACTCAATGAACATAGTAAAGAGTAAGGAAAAAAGCTATCTTCCCACCGCCTAGAATTTCCTTTCATGTTGAGGTCTAGGGAGATGGTCATGGGGTTGGCAGGTAGGGATTATTTAATTTACAGAAGGATTATGCAAGCACATTATGAGGAACATGGTAAGCACTATTAAGAAATTTCACATAGAGGAAGCAATTGAAAGGTCTAGAAGAAAGTGGATTAAAATTGAGGATGCTATTTGCCCTCAGGGAAGACTTCCCGCCTGGGTTTTTCTGGGGAGTCCTACATGGGTTTCCTATGGAGACTGCAGTCTCTCTGCATGTGGGTGATCTAAATAAATCAACAAATATGCACAGAATGGATAGAAGGCATCACATCAGTACTGTGGGGACACCGAAGAGTGTAAGAAATGGACTCCAACCCTTGGAAACCAAGGTTTGAGATGAAGGGAACAGTTTCTATAACCTCTTAAAGCCATTTGCTTGGGAGAGTGAATTAATCTTCTAATAGTTTTCAGAAGTCAACATGGTAAAGACTATTTTGCCTTCACAATTTGAAATTGGCCCAGCCCACACCGACCCGCCACAGCATCCTTTCCTCCCGGTCCTCCCCATAACCTTTTCCTGAATGCTTTGGGCCCTGGATCTGCCCCTGACCCCAACCTCTTTTTGTTTAAATAGACTTTATATTTTAGAGCAGTGTTAAGTTCACAGCAAATTGAGTGGAAAGCACAGAGACTCTTCCCCACCCCACCCCCAGGCTCCCCCCACTGTCAATATCCCAAACCAGAGTTGTATGTTTTTTACAATGAACCAACACTGGGTGATTGTCATTATCACCGAAAGTCCATGGTTCGCATTAGGGCTCACTCTTGGTGTCATACATTCTGTGGGTTTGGACAAATGCATAATGTCATATACCCACCCTGACAGCATCATACAGAGCAGTTTCACTGTCTGAAAAATTCCCTGTGCTCTGCCTAGGCATCCCTCCCTCCCTCCCCACTCACCTCTGACAACCACTGATCTTTTGCCTTTTCCAGAATGTCATAGAGTTGGAATCTCACAGCAAGAAGCCATGGCTTCTTTCATATGGTAATATGCATTTAAGTTGCCTCCATGTCTTTTCTTGGCTTGATAGCTCATTTCTTTTTAGTGCTGAATAATATTTCAACCTCTTTTTCAGGATCCTTCTCAGTTCTCAGGCTGTTTTCTGGTGCAAAGACAGAAGCAAAGGAGATAAGGCTGTGTGGAGGGTCCATGTCCCCGGGGCACTGAATTTGAGAAAGAGTTGCCCATGGAGAAAAGTTTTATCCCTTTAAAGCTCTGCTCCATTATGAAATTTTGGAAACTTTTAAAATCCTGTTTTAATGGGTAGACGAACTCCTCATTTATTTATACGATCATATTATCCTGCCTTTGCAGCAGCCTGGGACGATTTCCTAGTTTCCAGCACTGAACTCGCAGGAGCAGAATAATTGGAACTTGTTCCCATTCCTGCCTCTCCCTGCAGACCTGTCCCTTCCCCTGGCCCCTACTTTCCTTCTTGGCTGCCCACATTCTCCTGTCACTGTTGGCTGTCAGGGTCCACTCTGCCACTCTGTGGCCTCCCTTCCAGGAGCTGTGCTGTCGCATGAGATGAAGTGAATAGGCCTGGAAGTAGGCTGGTTTTGCTGCTGAGGAGTTGGTACAATCGGTCTGATATTTATTGGTGTGGAGCTGGTATCTCTCTTGATCAAAAAGAACACTCCCACTGAAGCGAGACAGGGTCCTCTTCCCTCCAGTGCTCAAACGCTAGCTCAGGATCCCAGATAAGTTGGCCCTGCCCCTCGGGTTCCCACAGGTCAGGATGAAGAGTGGCGAAGACTCCTACGTGGTTCGCTGCAGCAGGCTCACGAATGTTGATGTGTTAATCTTGTTGAAAGACATTTTTCTTTGGTCTTCTGTCAGTGGATATTACTTGGTAACTAGGTTTTAGTATATAGCAAAGTAAAAATTTGCAAAGTATTGGAGTAGTGTCTCATTAATGAGTTCTATTTATGGGTTATCTACTCTAAGCCATTACCTTAAACTCTTCCCTCTCCCAAAATAATCTTGGCCGTATTTTAAAATGCTGTCTAATTTGGGAATCCTCATATCTCTTGTGCTCTGGGATTGCTCTCTTGTTTCCTTGATGGGATAGTTCAAGGAAACTAATTTTATATCTAATAATTTTAATTTCTGATTGTAGATGCAGAACAGTACTATGATCCTCTTGGAATGCTGCAAAAGGAACAGCTTAAATATAGACATAATGGGCTTTCTCCAAACATGCAAAGAATTGTAATAATACTTAGAGAAATAAAGCATTGTTGTGATGCTTGATTTTAATACCTTTAATTATAGTTTGCAAATTCATATATTTCATGGAATTGTTATTTGAAGAACTTTCTTCTTTATTTTTCTGTACGAGTGTGAGCCCTTTTCTATTTTGATCTTCCTGTAAAGCTCTCTTTTTCTGCAAACAGCAATTTCTGGAAATAACACCACTGGCTAGACCAGCAGGCTAGCTTTCATCTCTTTTCAGTTGTGCTACACGCTGTCTACTGAAATATTGACTTAGAGTCTGCAGGCTTAGTAATAAAGCCTATTGTGTCTATTTATGGAAGAGGACTTTGCTAGGCCTCATTTCCTTTTGGGAAGGAAGGGGCCAGTTATGGACATTGGTGTAGCACCCTGAGCATAATTGTGTTGAAGCCTGAAAAATATAAAAGAAAAAGACAAGATCCCAGACATACAGGACTCAAGATGTAATGTTTAAAATTCCAAATACCAGAGCAAATAGCCAAGCTGAGATAAGAAAAAGATGGTAAAATAAAAACCTGGGAGAGTACGTGGAAAAAGTGATTCAAGAGAACGACAATGTCTTATTTCACGTTCTTGTGTAGATTCATCATGTGCTTCAGAAAGAGACGAAACGCTGTAGCAGGCACCGTGAAGCTTGGTCAAATGCGGTACCTCCCCTGAAACACAGAGGATAGCTAGGGCAGAAATGGAAACGAAAAATTGACGTACACCAATGAAACAGGAGATACTGCCGTACGGTTGGGAAGAATTACGTGCCTTTCACGTTTTGCCAATGGAGGTAGTAGAATTTTTGTATTGCCCCAGACCTAATTACTTTTACAGCAAGTAGCTGGGTTAGGGTAGAATCTGACTCCAACTGGCCAAAGGGGCTGAACCCATTAGTACAGAGATTTTCCAAAATGAATGAAATACAGTGTGCAGTCAGCCTTCCGCAGGGCTCTTGCTGTGGTGGTTTGGTTCACCACACAAATACTATTTGCTTCTCCAATCAGCCGTGGCACTTACAAGTGTTGATGAATTTATGCAGACAGTTCCTAGTGGGTTTTTTCCCCTTAGGGTAAAATGTTCTCCCTCCAGATTTTGATTATTGAATTCACGTTTGTCTTCAAGACCCTGATCAAATGCTATTTGCTCTGTGGGGCTTTTCTGCTTTTGTCCTGTCAGAATGAATTTACCTTTTCCTCAAAGCCCACAGCACAATTGCATCTGTTCCTACGTAGAAGTTAATTCACTGTCCTACATTGTCATTGACACACCTGTCTCTCCCATTGGATTTTAAGTTATTTGAACTCAATGACCATATCTTATTCTTATTTGTAGTTTCAGTGCCCAACACAGTGCGTGGTACGTGTAAATTCATTCTAAACAAAGTAAAAGGATTAATACTCTTGTATAGCAGATCACATTAAATCAATACAGTTTTTCAGTACCTCCTGAGGGCAAGGCGCTACCTAAGGGTCCTGTGTTCTGCTAAGCCTTGCAGTAAGGGCTGGGAGAAAGGGCAGGGCAGGCTTCCTCATCCATTGGGCGGGCTGGTGCGGGATTGCTCTGAAGATCAAGCCACTTGTGTGTTCAGATGCTCAGTCTGCAGTAACCATTCTTGTCACTTGGGAACGTCTCCATTGGCTGTTGACTGAGCCAACATCATCCCAGGAATTCCACTTCTGGGATTTCCCTGAATAGGCCTCAGCTCCCTCCTGGACCTCCAGCTTGCTTCTGAGTCTTCATGACCACCCCTTCAGTCACCTTCCTTGGTCTTGCTATTAATGCATGTGGCCAATCCTGCTAGGTCCATCCGGTTGTTCTGCTCTGTTTTTAACATCTCTGTTCTACTGACTCTGTGACTCTGTCTTTTAGGAATTCTGGGCTCCTAATTTGCTGGTTAGATTCTTTCTTTTTCCTTTCTCCTGAAGCAGTTCATTACGATAATATTAGCAAAAGACAATGGCTTATTTGTTTTTGTTTTGTTTTGTTTTAGAGACAAGGTCTTACCCTGTCACCCAGGCTGGAATGCAGTGGTACAATCATAGCTTACTGCATTCTTGACCTCCTAGGCTCAAAGGATCCTCCTGCCTCAGCCTCCCCAGTAGAGACTGCTCCCGGCTGACAATGACTTATTTGTAATGTCATCAAACTTAAAAATTTAAAAAAACCCTCTTCTTACCTCCATACTAGGGATATGCCATACTCTTCATCAATTTCTAGGAGAGTGATTTCTTTTGCAAAGACTGAGGGTTTTTCTCTTGCTGCAGCTCGTGCTGTGTCCTAGCCAGCCAGAAGAAGAATATGAGATGTATTTCCACATGGTTACTGGTTTCTGAAAAGCAGCCAGTGCTATGAGAGGAGGCCTGGATTAGGAGGAAGAATCTAATGTCTGTCTTGTGGCTCCCTACTTGTCGGCTACCTGGGTTTTCACAAGTCACTTAACCTTCTCAGAGCCTTAATTTTCTTACACATCAAGCAGGGATAATAGTCCCTGCCTAGCTTATAAAGTTGTTGTCTATCTTGTCAGCAAAAATGTTTTATACTGTTGCTGAGAAGACTGGCTTAACAAATTAGGTATATGCATATAATGGGGTTCCAAGTCATAGTGTTGTACTTAACTTCTCCAGCAAGACGCTCATAATACGTTGTCTAAAAAAGTTACTGCATAATTCCATTTTATGTAAAAAAAGTGTTTATGTGTATATATATATACACACACATGCATATTTATATACATTTATATGTGCCTCCCCACATATATGTATTAAAAAAGTGGCCGGTGCTGGGAGGGAGCACACACAACTGGGAGTACAATGCCAGTGGAGGGGTGGTGTCATTTCATGTCATTTCTGATATCTACATTTCTTTGAGTGGTGGAATTCTGGGTGACTTTTACCTTCTTTTTTGCAATATTGAAAACAAATGAATAAAAAGAACTGCAAATCTTCCTGCCTAAACTCTTCTCCTCCTTATGCTATCAATTTTATGAATGCCATTTTTGTCTGCCTGTAATTCTGTCTTTTCTTGCATCAGACCAAAATGGCCCTTACAGATTTCTTTTTAGCTGAATTTACAGGGAATGCTGGCAATGGTCTGAATTAAAATATAGGCTACTTTGTAAACTGGAAGTTCCTCTGGCAGGCCTGGGTGGGGTGGATGCACCTTGCAGAGACAGGTAGCCATCCTCAGGGCGGGGACAGGTGTGGGCTGGGTCCAGCTGCTTGGATTAGGCAAATGGACGCTATACAGGGGAGCTTCAGGGACAGATGTACCAGGGAGTTATTTAATGATGGGAAGCAGTTTACCTGACGACTCCTGCAGGACAGCTACGATACTGTATAGCACTATTATAGAGTAAGAAACTATTACACAAAACCTATAGCTTAAGCTGTCATATTCGGGGACTGGTGACTAAAGGGATTTACTTTTTGAGCAATGACTTTATTTCTGATGGAGACATGCATCTGATTGCTTAGAGGTCATCTGTTTTCCACAGGTACAGGCTGTGCTCAAAATGTATCAGATGCCAAAGTAATACACTAAGGAAAGCAGAGCTCAAAACATCTTCTACCCAGGTGGCTGCTGAAGGACTCACGAGTAGGGCCCTCAGAATTCTTGGAAGACTTTTTTGGGAGCACAAGGCAGAGCACATGCCCCTGAGGCCTAGTGAATGTAGTTATAATGGTTGGAAGGAGGTGGGCACCCACCAGTCTGTCCTCTCTCTGATCCCACAGCATCCAGGCAGGACACACATGGGTGTACACCCCAATACCAAAGGGATCAATTTGTTAATTTAGTAAACCAAAACAAAACCTAACTTTCTGCTTGATTTTATGTGAAGTACTGTAATAGAAGTGATTCCTCTAGTAGCTGTGGTGAGAGTGTCTTTTATACTTGCTGTCAGACTTATTTTTCAAAAGATTTACAACCTGATTTGACAATATAATACTCTAAGTTAAAAACTGGGTGAATCTAGTTACCATTTCTGATTCTGATTAATGCTCACATGCAGTGTGGAGTTCAGGCCCCTCTTTCTCTCTCTCTCTCTCTCTCTCTTTTGAATGAGAAAACGGAGGCCAGAGAGGCAAGTCACCAGCGGGTCAGAAGCCCAGCAGGTACGGGGCAAAGGCCTTCTCACCCGGAGTCTTTCTCCTCCATCACTGACCAAAGACCTGGTCATCACTTCAGAATAAGGGGTCTTCATTTCCGTGAAGGGTGCTCTGTTTTCATTCCTCAGTGACCCTCTGTTTTAATTTGTATTTCTTTGATTACTAATGAGGTTTATCATTTTCCCACAGATTGATTACAAATCTTTAAAAAGTGAGAGGGTCTTTTCTCGCCTTAGTGAAGGCAGTGGTGTGGGCATGAGGCTTGGTCTGTGTCTGCCATGTGGGATGATGATGGTCGGAGAGTAGAACCATGGACTGTTGGAGCCCGAGTGACCTTGGTGGTCACGGAGCCTGACTTTCACTCTCAAATTAAGGAACTGGGACCCACAGAGACTAAATGACTTGTCAAAAACCAGAGCTGCAATTGAAACCTGACACTCTTGACTCCATGACTATCTTATCTCAAGAACAGTATTTCTAAACAGGAGTATTATTAATATTTGCACTAAACTATAGAAGTCAATGTAATATATTTTAGGAGATTAAACTGGCTGTTCTTAAGCCCAGGACATAATCTGGAATGTCTGTACTAACCAGTCCTTGGACTCATCTTATGTTTGTCATTTTCCCAAACGGGATGCCTCCGTCTCTCTAATTGAGGCTTCCTACATATTAATAACCCCAATCATAATATTAATTCCAAGCTGCAAAGTCTCAGAACTACACATGATGCTGAATTTCATTGCCCAATTTGTGGTTAATGATCTAATGTATATTTTGTTCTTGGAGAATTGCCCTTGGTTAATTTTTATCTATTTCCCCTCCTTTTGTGCGTGCCCCACAAGCCAGCTGTTATTCTATGTCTTACTTAGTTCTTTTGTCAGGTGCTGGTGGCACAGAGTCATGTAAAGCAGATGCTGCATACATAATTTACATGTTTCACATGTGCCAGGGAAGAAGCAAAAGAGCATGGTGCTTTTGTAGGTCAAGGAGATGATAGTGAGAGATGGTTTCTGAGAAAACCGACCCTATAAGCAAACAGAGACTGTGGCAGCTATGACGGTTTCTAAGCTTTTGCATTCAAGTCACATTTTCACCACTATAGATCCTACAGCACAGAATGTTACTTCCGTGTTTGCCTGTGAGCATGGTGGACTCGTTGGATGTCTCATGGGTATACTGAATTCAACACACCCACTTCCCCGTGTGCTGTTCTTGACTAATGGCACCACGTGCATCCAGTTGTGTGGCCCCAAATCTTGGGGCAATGCTTGACCACCCTTCCTCTCACACCCCACGCCTGGTCCTTCAGCAAATCCTGCTGCCTCCGCCTTCCACGCATGCCCGCATAGCACCGCTTCCCACCAGCTGCGCAGCTGAGGCCCTGGGCTGAGCCACCGTCTTCACTTGCCTGGGATGTGCACCGGGCCCCTGCCCCAACCGTGTGTTCTCTAGCCTAAGCCAGACTGAACCTTTAAAGATTGCATCAGACCAACTGATACTCCTGCTCTAATCACAAAGTGGCTTTTTAGTCCCACGTAGATATAATCCAGAGCTTTTCGGGGTAAAGGCCCTGCACAGTCAGGCCCTGGGGCCCTAACTGACTTGTTCCTAAGTCTCCTCCTCCTGACTTGCACCCTGACACGTGTGCTTCCTGCTGCTCTTCAGACCCTCGGAGCACAGCCTGGTCTCGGCCTCTCCGTCTTTGGGTACTTATGTCACTGGGCCTGCTCCTTCATCTCAATCAGGTATCTGGTCCAATGTCGCCTCTTTAGAAAGGCCCACATGGCCTCCCCGTGTAAAGGGGAACTCCTTAATCACTCTTTGTCCCAAACCTTTGTTTTTTGTTATTGAATATATCGTGCATGAATTCGTTGGTAACGTGCCACACCTAGACTGCAGGCTCCATGGGACAGGCGTTGGGTTTGGTTCACTGTTTCTGCTCCAGAAAATAAACATTTGTTGAGTGAGTTTTTGGGATTATCTGAGAACTGTATCACAATGATTAAAATTCCTATTAACCCTTTAACTCCTGTTAAAAGGTTTGCAGGAAACGAGGACCGAAAGGGCACGGGCCACACGCAAGCAGTAAATTACTAGGGCTGCCCCCTTGTTATTGGATTTGTTTGTGCTGCTACCTCACCCCTGAAACATTTTAAATAAAAGTTTATCTATAGATATTATGTAAAAGTCTTTTGGAAGACATCAGAGTAAGTCCTGGCACCAGGGTTAGAAGGTAAGAGCGCAGGCCGTGTTTTCTTGTTGTTTTCAGACAGCAAGCGCAGACAATGCGCATTGATTCTGGGCAGCTTTGGTGTCTGAGTGTTTATCTCCTTCACAGAAATTTAAGAATCTGTGTTAATCCCCCATACCCCCCTCAAATGAACAGATTCTAAAGCCCTAGGAAACATTAGCTGTGTACCATTACTGCCATTATCTGGTTAAGTTGTATCACAAGACTTATAAATGGCCCAGGAGAACCCTAAGTTGTCAATAGCTCTTCCAGAATGACTAACGTTATTAATATTTATGATTAGTCTCTGAACATTTTCTTTTAGCTTTTCTACTTTCTTTTAATCATGGGAAATACTGAAAGAGACTTCTTTTCAGGTTGAGAATACCGAGACATATACAAATTAAAGATATTTGAGCGAAGCAATAAACTAAACCATATTTTGTACTCACAATCTGTGTTTCTTGATAAGTGATGTAGGGCCTAGAGTGCCTTTGTTACCTGGGATTGCCAAGTGGTTTACAACTTGGACCACCTTGGGGGGCCGTTTAGGACACTGGATTCCAGATTAAGTAAAGCTGTTTATCAGTGTGGTGCTTTAATCATGAAGTGTTAAGTTTCTTCACACTTGCCTGAAAAGCCAGCCTTTGCCTCCTGTGACCTTCTTGTATTCCCACTTTCCCATAATTTCTTGGCCATTTATGGAGACAGGCATGGTTTAGTTTTTCCCAGTTTAGGCTGAACCACGTATTGCCTTTATCTTGGTTCTGTTGGTGTAACTGAGTCTTCACCTTCTTCAAAGTTGTGTCCTAACCACCAAGGAAGATTTTCTCTTATTTTACTTCATTGTCTGCATTTCCGCCAGAAGCCTGACTAAGTCCTGCCTTCTTGGTCTGGGCAAGATTTTGTTACAGTCCCTCTCTGTGACCTTGGCCAGGTTACTTTACCATTTTGGCAATTAATTTCTTAACCTATAGAGGAGACCGTTGTGTTGGACAATCTCCAAGTGCATCATTTACCAACAAATATTTATGGCCTATCATCTTATCAGACACTGGACAACTTTTCATTGATTGATTCATTAATTCATTGACTCATATATACTAATTTATCTCAGAATTTGAGGCAGCTGGGTAATAATTAATATTTGCTCCATTCGAATACAGAGCACTTTCACATGTGTTATCCTGTTTGGTTATCCTAATAGTGCTATGAGGCAGGCAATGTAGATATTAACTTCATGGTACACATGGGATAAAAACCCCTTCCAGCAACCCTAAATTTGATGATTCTGTAGTCCAATTGTTCAGTTTAGACTTTTAGTATAATTATTCTATCTCAGTGAAACTCCAGTGTGTATTAGTAAGAAGTTTGTTTAAAGTGGAGATTTCTGACTCACTGTATTTGGGATGGAGCCAAAGAATCTGCATTTCCAACAAGCAATGGCAGTGATTCTGATCGGGAGTCTGCTTCCTGCACTTGGAGAAGTACTGCCTTCCGTGCTAGCACTGTGCCTGGCACAGCACAGACATTCACCAGATGTTTATTGACTTAATTTATGGACAGCACATCTCAAGTCAGAATTAGCCAATAGAAATAGAATTAAAACTATTAAGCACATATAAATAGGTGACAGTGAACAGGCAACTCAGCTTTATGGTGGAATTGTTTAATTGCCACTGCCAGTGTTCGAAAGTAAAATTAATTGTGTACTATGCTCTGAGGTCTCCTTCCTCATGCTCTAGGCCTTCAGATTTTTTTTTTTTTGAGACAGGGTTTCACTATGTTGCCCAGGCTGGACTTGAACTCCTGGGCTCAAGCGATCCTCCCGCCTCAGCCTCCAAAGTAGTTGGGACTGTAGGTATGAACCATAGTGCTCAGATAACCTTCAGATTTTCCCTCACACACTTCTAATACCCCCCATAACTCTAATACACTATCGTTCCCCCCCACTCCCGTTAAGACTCCCCCCTTCTTTTTTTTTAGAGACAGCATCTCAGTCTGTCGCCCAGGCTGGAGTACAAGTGGCACAATCATTACATACTACAGCCTTGAACTCCTGGCCTCAAGCGATCCTCCTGCCTTGGCCTCCCAAAGGCCTGGGATTACAGGCGTGAGCCCCTGCGCCCAGCCTAACACTCCCTTAACCCTCCTTTTCCTTAAGTGGCTTGCTTCAGGAAGCCCAGGAGTTCTCCCACCAGCCAGTAGGAAGCCAGAGGTCTTCCTGCTCAGAACCTATCTCCCAACAAGTAAAACCATCAAACGTGGAATAATGGGCAACTGTATAAAGAGATCCTGACGGCCCTGTAATAGTGCCCCTAACGTTTGCTCAGAACCAAGGGAGGCTTTGTGTTAGAGACGCATCAGCTGAGGCTCTCTTGCGGCCTCTTCAAGTCCATGCATGACTGGGAGTACCCGCGGAAGTCAGCGAACAGGGTTTTGGGCCTTGCGGCTGCTGGACCTCCACAGAGGAACTCTGGTCTCCTTGTGGATGAGGCCACTCCGGTTCTTCTCAGTCTAATGCCACACTGCGTTAAAGGATAACTTTTTAAAAAAGAGTTAAATCATGACTCTCACAGAGATAGTGTTAAAGAGGAAACCGGTAAGATGTTACAGTCAATTCAAAGCAGAATCCAAAGAACAGACGCATTTATAGGTCAGGAACACTGAAATGAATGTGCCCATAGAGGCCACGCTGGCATCTCCCACAGTGTGGGGAGAGGGCGATGACCTGAGCTACCCCCGACGTCATTTCCATGTCCACAGACAAGAATGATTTTGCATCACCTTCCGTGATCCACAATTCACAGAGCTCAAAGACAATGAAATGCTAGAATCAAGTAACCCAGAAGGATGTGAGCGCAACAATTCTTTTGGTAGAGTTTTAGATTCCTACTGTTACCTAAATGCAGTGACTCCAAGCACTTGTCCCTAGAGACTTGAGTTCTAGTCTTGGTCAGTGACTTGTACCCCTTGGGGCTTCGGTCTAATCACGTGACTCCGGACACCTTCATCTAAAGCGTGGAGAGATACTGCCGTGCCTACTGGGGGGAGCAAAGGTTTCTTTTCCTCACCCATCAGTAGGCTCATGGCTGAGGCCCCTATAACAAGAGAAGAGCATGCAAACTTCTAAAATACAAGTTTTATGTCACCTGGGAGCTATCAGAAATGACGCAAAGAACAGGGTAACCTGAACATCTTTTATGCTGGGTTTGAAGAAGCGGATAGCCGTGGAGCAGTGGCGTTGGAAGAACAAGTGGGCTCCAGTGGTGATGGACTGGAGGGAATTCAGCAAAGCCTGTGTGCTCAGATTCTTGCCTGTGGCCCTGTGTCTTCAGAGATAGGGGCATTCCTTTCCTCCGGGGATGGGGAAGGCATTTCTTGCATGAGGGTCTTCCTGCTTCAGGGGGAAGGGTGGGAGAAGGAGAGACTGACCCTCCTGCATCTGCCATCCTTTGGGGTAGCAAGTCCCGAACCCCATCACTGTCTTACAAGGTTTTGTTGGGGATCAACTCAGATAATGTATAACGAAACATTTTGTGTGTTATAATGTGCAGCATATGTGTAAAGTGTTCTTGTCCTTGTCACCGTGGGGGTTATGGAGGATCGCCTTTGTCCTTGCTGTTGATTTTGGTCTTTCTATTTTATCCCTTCACTGTATGAGAGAGAGGAAGGGGCAAGGATCTAGACTCAGACATCACTGCACACTCCCAGCTCCCTTTTCTACTAGCTGTGTGGACTTGAACAGAGATAACAACAGTTCCCTCCGAGGCTCCTGTGAAGTTCAAGTGCACTGAGGTGTGAAGTCCCCGGCACTCCGTAGGCCCTCTCGGAGGCGAGTTTGCTTCCATTCTGCTGCCCGTTTACCAGGTCTGCTTGCTTTATGCTCATATGTCATGGACTAGGGGGTCAAAGGAGGGGCACGTACCCCCATAATGTTCAAATCACAAAACTATTCTAAAGCTTAACACCCACTGCACTCTCTCACTGGCAGTCTGAGCCAAGTAATAGAAGTGTTGTGATTCAAACAGGGAACAGCCCGTGGGAACCAGCAGTAAGGTTTTTGTTTTTTCCCATCAACTATAATGTATTTAATACAAGTGTTGAACCTGTGTAGGCCTCTAAAGAATTATGGGGTATAATCCCTTGCTTTAGGGAATTTATATTAAACTGGAAATATAAGATTAATGGGTTAGAAATAGTAGGTACAAAAGTAGAAAATAATCAAGTGCTATTAAGAGGTGTAATGTGAATAAATGATCAATGCTCTAGGTGGTCAGGAAAGGGTGCCCTGCAAAGAGGCCTGGTCCTTTATTTATATTTTCTAACAATACGAATAAAGGCGATCTTGGCTGTGATTCTGCTGACAGTTGAAAGGAGAAAAGGATCGAGGCAGGTGGTGAATAGTTCCAGAAGGGAATATGATACATAACTCAAGGAAAAGTGCACACATGGCTTGTGAATAAATTATCTTCCCAGAGTTGGAGGCTTTTTTATTGAAGGGTTTCTCTGGAAGAGGCAGTCACAGACTGAAGGTTGAGAACATCTCAGATTTTGACTTCAATTTGACAGATGGGGAGAGGGTCCAATGTCCTTTCAGACTTAGGCCTTTCTTTCTGTGATTGATTAATTTGTATTTAAAAAAAAAAAACATTTGAAAAGAACCATCTTAGAATTAATTGGCCGGAAGGGGGTTAATGCAGGCAGGAAGGTAGCACACACAGCTGTGCAGAGTGGCAATCAAAGGCAAGGATAAAGTGGGATCAGGTGGCCAGGAGTGGTTTTGGCCGGAGCAGGGAAGAGGCTTTGGAAGAGGGTGTGCCTTTCTGGTTCGCATTTTAAAAACTGTTCTCACAGAAATGTGATATCCCCGAGCTTATTGCATTGAACAGCAGATATGCTTTTAGATGCAATCTTGTGAATACAAAATAAAATTTTTGGTGATAATTGAAATGGGCTTAATATGTAATTTGTAAAGTTAAATGCTATAATTAACACGGTCGCAGATAGTGCTCAATAAATTGGAATACTGGTGGTGGGCATGGATGTCAAGCAGGCGACTCGAACACAAGGAGCGCAGGCCCCTTTAACGTCTCTGTTCTTCCCTGAGTAAGCTCAAGCATTAAATGACGACTTAAGGTTTAGGAATTGGCTGGTATAGCTATAAACAGCTCTGGACAAACCCCTTTCATTTTTAAATTACTTCCCTGGGATGTCTTCCTGTGGTAACATGGTTATTTGCACTATGCCTTCCCTTCATTTCTGAAATTTTGATTCAAGTTCCAGGATTGTATATGAAATATTTAGGATTTCATTTATTATGTGAAGTGTGATACAACTCTAGATCTACAGAGAGCTCAAATTCTTTAAAAATATTATTAATCACTTTGGCATGGAATGCACAGATCAAAATTTATTTCGCACAGAATATTCCCTTCGTGGTTCTGGCACTGCAGTGGACGAGCAGATACTTACAGAGGCGTACGTTTTGTTTCCCGAGTCCTCCCAGAGCTTTGCTGGATGTGAGACATGGCAACTATCGTTTTTACATTTTTTTAACATGTTTCTCCATAACTTATGGTCTTTCCTCTTCTCTTTCTAAAAGAGGAGTAAACTATATGGCAACTTAAAAATTACACAAGTAATTATTACCTTTTACTTGTATGGACCTGGAAGTACACAGTAGGAAAAAGAAAATAAAAATAAAGTTTGATCTGCACAGCCTGGCACTGGCTCTGTTTGGTGCCACGGAAATCTCTGCAGATGAAGCCACTGTGTGTATGTGTTTGCTGCTGAACTCTGAGGCCTGGCAGGCGTGATAAAGGCAACAGCTGATGAAAGTTCCCTTTGAGGATACTTGAATCTCTTTCCTTTTTTGCTTCTTTTAAATTTATAACCATTTTCCCATATCATGTAGTACCTAGAATTGATTCTCTGGTTACAGCCTCCCCACCCCAGTCCCACCAGTTACTAAATGTTGATAAGAACAATTACTGGAAAGTGATGAAAGCAGGTGTAGGGCTCAAACCTTGAGTTCTGGTTTTCAGAAAAGACAAAGGAATAACATGGCCCTTTCTTTCTGGCTTGTTCCCTCACTATAGTATCAATTTTACAAAACACTTATGAATTGAGAAGAGTAATATAAAGAATTTCTTAAGGACTTAATAAATACATATAGAGGCATCTTTGAAAGCATGTATTATTGATCTCAGTAATGTCTTTTGGCATACACATTTGCTCAGTAGACTAAGGGATGTTTATTTCAAAAGCATTGACTTGTTTGTGATGCTTCTTGTCAGGCTACAGGTGAGGTTTGAGAGCACATACTTGGTGGGCTACACTGACTCTATTTAGAGAATTTTTTATAAAGTCCCCATGAGACCAAGGTGTTACAATCCTCATTGCCATTGCAGACTTCTGTCAATAAACACCCTTGCCTTCCCTGTTTTGGTGTTGGTACAACCTTTTTTTTTTTTTTTAACTACCAAATGATACTTGGATATATTGTCATAAAAAATTCCCGTTAAGATTCATGCTTTTCATAAAACAATGAAATTGACCTTCACGTGTGTCAAGCTAAATAACAGGGAGAGGCTGTCTAAAAGAAAAGAGGTTTATTTGGGGATAGAGAAGTGCAATAGGAACTCACGTGCCGTAGCATGTTACATGCATAATTGGGGAGGTAAAGGAAGACAAAGGTGTTTAAAGGGAAAAGTGAGGAGGATTGCATAATTGTTTGAAATAATTATCCTTGGCTACAAAGATCAATAACAAGGTGGTGCCAGTCCGAGGTTGGACAGGCAGTTGCTGGGCAGATGTACTCACAGAAGTATTTTTTGCGTAAGGTTGTGATGGCCTTTGTGCGAGATTGTGGTTTTTGGAGTATTTTGTGGTGGTTTTCATTATCGGGCAGCGAGCGTGAGAACCCCCTGCACATGGCCTTCCCCGGCTGTGCTTGTCAGGGTCTTCTTGACGAGAGTGACTCCATTTCGATGCTGACAGTCTTCACGCGGGTCGTCTTTCCTCCACCCTCCGACTCCGGGTGAACACCTTGCCGCGCCTGAGTGTCACCGCCAGAGCTCTTGCTAGGTCGGTTCGCATACGCTCAGCCTTTTTTCTTTTCCTTTTTCTTTTTTTGTGCATTAGTTGGATCAGGTTATACATATTTGCAACTTTCTTTTTCTCTTAATTTATCTTTGGTATCTTTCTGTATTTGTACATGTCTACCCTATTTTTAAATGGTATAATATATTCCATAGTAGGCATGCACGAAGATAACGAAATGATTCCCCCATTGATAAACTTGTAGGACTGGCTTTTACAAAGCTTGCTGAGTGATCCTTGACCATAGGTACTTTTGTGTACATTTTTTAATATTTTTGTTTGATAGAGTCCGAAGGGTGGAATAGAGTCTTGAATTTTGTCATATACTTCTATGTTATTTTTTCTAAAGGTTGTACCTGTCTATATTTATATGACCATCTATGAGAGCACCTGTTTCCACTTAGCGAAACAACACTGAATATCATCAATCTTTCTAGGTTGTGCTGATCTAAAGGATGTCAAATGCGTTTTTATTCTTATCATTTGTGTATTACTGACACAAGCAAAGATGCTGACTAAGTCGAGCATCTTTTTAGATGTTCATTGATCGGTTTTATTAGTGGGAGGTCAGTTTTTTGACATACATCTTTCCTTTCAACAACATAATTTAAGGTCTGTCTCATATTGAGGACCAGTAGGAGTTTGGGATTAAGAGATTAAGAAGGTTAAATATCTCCCTGTAAGGATTACACAAGCTAAGATGTCAGAAGGGGAAGGTTTGACCCAGGTTTGAAAATTTCTCAAGATGGCAGATGGGGAGGGCCCAGCAATAGCAGGAAATTGTTAGCACACAGCTCCTTAGAAAGGTGAGTTGTCCTGTAGGACTTGGGCAAGGTCCTGAGGGGGAAGGGGTGGGAAACAGAACTGGGAAGGTGACCGGGGACCAGCCATAACACGCTCAGGAGAAGGAACCTCTTTCATGAGGCACAATGGAGAGTCCTGGAATGCTGTTCTCATTGAAATGCTTTTTATTGTCTGTTTTTTAATTTTATATATATATGTGTGTGTGTTGACTGCATGCATGATTCCACGTTTTCAGTCATTTGCTTGGCCTATTATTCATTCTTCCTATTCTTGTGTCCTGTCTCCTACAGCAGATCATTTCAATATATAGCAGTGTTGTTTTCACCTCACATTCTCTACAGTCACATCATCAACCAAGGTTGGTTTGGGTCCAGCCCCCTTCCAGTTCAAGAGGGCGTGAATTGGTGATTCCCTTTTTTTGGCCATGTTCTCTGCACAGGGACCTCAGAGCAGGTATCCCTGTCATAGGCACATGTTTAGGTCTAACTGCTGTTATACCCAATGGAAAGTGACTTGCAAAACAGATTAAGTATTTATAGGGTTCCTTTGAAATGTAATTGTAAAATATTCAACCAAAACTCTTTTTGGAAACAAGTTCACTTAAGCGATTTGATAAAGATGGCTTAATTTATGTAATTTAAGATACTTCCTGAATTTTTTCCTGATAGATCATGTGCATTTCAGTGACGATAGTGGGTCATCTTGTTTTCTAGCTATTAATGGTTTTTGATAGTTAGAGACACCGCACATCACTTAAAAATTAAGGAACTGATTGAGGTTCAAACCCTGAAATAAGTACTCAGTGTGTAAGTCTCAGCAAATGGGCTCCTCTCTTTGCTTAGGCTATCATTAGAGTACTTGTCTGGGCTCCATTGCTGCTGCGTTTTGAATATTCATTTTGCTTATTTGCATTTCCTCCAGCTGCTGCCCGAGATCCGTCTGTTTCTGTTTTTTTTTTTTAATTTCAGAATATTATGGGTGTACAACTCTGACACGGGTCTGTTTCTGTTTTTAAAGCTAGAAGCTCCCCTCCCTCCCCACGAAAGCTAGATAACGATGTCACGGTTTCTGAGCTCTACTGTGATGTAGTTTTAGAAGAACATGAGAAGTTTGACAGAATCGTCTGGGACAGAGGTCAAAGTCGATATTGTTTGTTGTTGTCTCTCCCCCAGCCCCATGAGAACTTTATTATTCAACCTGAATGAGATGGATCTCTTGGTTTTTTGGGTTTTTTGTTTTTTGTTTTTGAGACAGAGTCTTGCTCCAATGCCCAGGGTAGAGTGCAGTGGCGTCATCATAGCCCACTGCAACCTCCAACTCCTGGGCTCAAGCAGTCCTCTTGTCTCAGCCTCCCGAGTAGCATCGTGTACCACGATGCTTGGCTAATTTTCCTATTTTTAGTAGAAACGGGGTCTTGTTCTTGCTCAGGTTGGTCTCAAACTCCTGACCTCCATCAATCCACCTGCCTCGGCTTTTCAGAGTCCTAGGATTACAGGCATGAGCCACTGCACCTGGCCTCTTTTGTTATTTTTAATCTTGATTTTTTTCTATTAAATCTTTTGAGTATTTTAAACATTTTTTTGAGGGAGGAGTATAAGGGATATAATTTAACTCTTTAAAGGGTTAGGTATGTGAGTACAGTTCCTTTTTATAGTTCTTGGGGTTTTTTGTTTTGTTTTGTTTTCCCTCCAGAGTCACATGGAATTGTTAGTGAAAATTTTTCTTGGAAGGCAAGTCTTTGATAAAGTATGAGACATTTGAGTTGATACTGGTGAATCAGAGAGATGCCCTGTTAGTCCCTGTCTGTCCTGAATTTCTCTCTGCATCATTGCCTGGTGGCCTGGTGGCTGCTAGGGCTGGAGACCTTGCTGAGTACAGGGGTTTGAGGTCTTCTCTTTTTTTGGAACAGAAAGGAGTGGAAGACAAGTATGTGGAAAGTGTAAGAGCTGACTACTGAAGGCTGGCACACAGGAAGGATGAGAGATGCAAAGTACTTTTTCATTTAAAGGAAGAGGCTGGGCATGGTGGCCCATGCCTGTAATCCCAGCACTTTAGGAGGCCAAGGCAGGAAGATTGCTTGAGGCCAGGAGTTTGAGACCATCCTGGGTAACATATCAAGACCCTGTCTCTACAAAAAAATAAAAATTAGCCAGGCCTGGTGGCATGCACCTGTAGACCTAGCTACTCAGGAGGCTGAAGTGGGAGGATCATTTGAACCCAGGAGTTTGAGGTTGCGGTGATCTATGGTCATGCCTGTGAATTAGCCACTGCACTTCAGACTGGGTGATAGAGTGAGACTCTGTGTCTAAAAATAAATAAATTAAAAAAAAGGGAGCTAAGCTTCTCAACTTGATCTATAGCTTCAACATAATCCCAATTAGAATCACAGCAAGTTATCTTATG
Source organism: Daubentonia madagascariensis (assembly GCA_023783475.1). Lineage (NCBI taxonomy): Eukaryota > Metazoa > Chordata > Mammalia > Primates > Daubentoniidae > Daubentonia > Daubentonia madagascariensis. Next base: position 722,904 of record JAKFHU010000379.1, on the reverse strand, counting down.
GATATTGATGAACTGATTCTAGAGTTTATATGGAGAGGCCAAAGACCCAGAATAGCCAACACAATGTTGAAGAAGAAGGAAACCAGAAGGCTGGCACCACCCAGCTTCAAGACTTTCTATAATGCTACAGTAATGAAGACAGTGTGGTACTGAGGAAAGAACAGAATAATGGAACAAAACAGAGGGCCCAGAAATAGACCCATATAAATATACTCAATTGATCTTTGACAAAGCAGCAAGGGCAATTCAATGGAGAAAGGAAAGTTTTTTCAACAAATGGTGCTGGAACAACTAGACATCCACATGCAAAAAAATGAGTCTAGACACATATCTTACATTTTTCACAAAAATTAATTCAAAATGGATCATAGACCTAATGGTAAATTGTAAAACTATAAAACTCTTAGAATATAACAGGAGAAGATCTATGCGACCTTGTGTAAGGTTTTGATTTTAAAGATATAGCTCCAAAGACACAGTCCATGAAAGAAAGAATTGATAAGCCAGACTTCACTATTGAAAACTTCTGTGCAAGATGCTGTTAAGAGAAGGAAAAGTCAAACCACAGACTGGGAGAAAATATTTGCAAGACACATACCTGATAAAGGACAGCTATTCAAAATATACAAAGAACTCTTGAAATTCAACAATAAGAAAACAAACAACCTCATTAAAAAATAGGCAAAAGACTTGAACAGACACCTCACCAAAGAAGATATACATATGACAAATAAGCATATGAAAAGATGCTCCCCATCATATGTTATGAGGGAACTGCAAATTAGAACAATTGTGAGATATCACTACACACCTGTTAGAATGGCCAAAACCCCAAACACTGACAACACTAAATGCCAACAAGAGTGTGGAGAAACAGGAACTCACATTCATTGCTGTGGGAATACAAAATGGTACAGCCACTTTGGAAGATAGTTGGACAGTTTCTTACAAAACTAAACATATTTGTACTATACAGTCCAATAATTGTGCTCCTTGGTATTTACCCAAACCTGCACACAAGTGTTTATAGTAGCTTTATTCATAATTTTCAAAACCTAGAAGCAACCGAGATGTTCGTCAGTAGGTAAATGGATAAACAGGCAGTGGCATATCCAGACGGTAGAGTATTATTCATTGATAAAGAGAATGAGCCATCAAGCAACAAAAAGACAGAGAGGAACTTTAAATGTATATTACTAAGTGAAAGAAACCAATCTGGAAAGGCTACATATGTATGATTCCAAATATATGACATCTTAGAAAAGGCAACGCTATGGAGACAGTGGTTGCCAGGGGTTAGAGGAGAGGGAGGGACGCATAGGCAGAGCAGAGGGGATTTTTAGGGCAGTGAAACTGTACTGCATGATACCGTAATGGCGGATGCGTGTCGTCATACACTTGTCCAAATCATAGAATGCACAGCACCAAGAGTGAATCCGAATGTACACTATGGACCTTAGTTAATAATAATGTGTCAATATCGGTTGATCACTTATAACAAACGTACCGCACTAATGCAAGATGTTAATAATGGGGGAATCTGGGAGAAAGCATAAGGGGGTATTTGGGAACTCTCTATACTCCCTGCTCATTTTCCTGGGAACCTAAAACTGCTCTAAAAAAATAAACTCTATTAGTTAAGAAAATAAAAAGTAAAAAAAAAATCACAGAAGCTGGCAAATATAACTGGTCACATGTGACAAGGAAATTTATGAAGCGCACACGTTTTTCTGATTTTACTTCCCACAGAATTATGTGCACTTGGTACCACTGTTACAGCACTGACCACGATTTCCTGGTGTTGATTTGTTCTTTCAGTAAAAGTGGATTGAGCACCAACTGTGTGCTAGGCATGCTGGATTCATGATGAGTGATATCATCTCTCCCTTGAGATCTTGGTCTATTGCGGGAGATAGACATGTGAACAGATGAATAGCATTTAAAACTCTGTGTTGTGATGTTTAAAGATATGAACAAAGTGTTCTGGGACAACAGAGGGAACATTGTCTCAATCTCCCGGGGGGTTGGGGGGGTCAAAGGTAGCCTCATAGAGGAGGGTGTCTGATGTATTTTAAGTGTGAAGAGTTGGCAAGGTGTGTGTTTGTTGGGGTAACACTAGCAGGTATAACAAGCCCCAAATATATAAGGGCTCAAACATGGCAGACTTACGTGTTGCTCACAGAATGGCTCAGCAGGTTTTGGTACCCCAGGGTCCTTCCAAGGTGTCGTATTTGTCAGCATCAACCGGGGAAGGAGGAAGGGAAGTGGAGTTAGCACAGAGGCTTGAAAGCCTCGGCCCAGCCTGGACACATGTCACTTCTGTTCAGGTGCCCTTAGCAAGAACTCATCACATGACCCGAGAGCAGGGCTGGGAAATGTCCCCAGCTAGGCAGGCTGGTGACAACGCCAGGACATGGACAGGGAAGCAAAGGGTTTTTAATAGATAGTGAGTTCTCTCTGCCCTGCCAGGTGAAATAGGGAGTTACAGTCTAAAGGAGATATCTGGCATGTTTATTCTTTGCAAGGATTCCCCAATCTGGGGGGTTCATCCCATTTTCCCTTAGGAGGAAGATGGGCAGCTGGACGGATGGATGGGTGGAGGGGCCTGTTCTTCCTGCTACAGCCATCGTACTCCTTGAATGTTTCTCTTTTGAGTGTATTAGTTATTCAAGAAACGAGTAACCTTAATGGACTGTGAAATAACATGTGTGAGTCCCTGTGGTTATGCAGGCACTTGCTACCCTCAGGGACGCACATGTTCCTCACAGGAGGCGTCACTTTGAGCCTGCCTGGGGAGGGCCTTGTCTGCTGCACTGGGGTGGTGAGGCTTCCTCTTGCGGCCAGGAGGAGCTGAGGTCGCTAGGCAGGGAGCACTGCCCAGAGCCCAGGCAGGGGTCGGGTGGTCAGGGGAGGCGTCAGCAGGCGTGTGATGGGCCAGGCTGGGGCCCTGGAGGACAGGGATGGCTGCAGGACTGTGAGGAGGGGCTGGGGTTTTAGAGAGTTTGGAGGTGGTAGCAGGAAGGTTTAGGAGCCAGTTATTTCAGAGGCAGGAAATCAGTGATGGCTTTGATGTGTATGGTTTGAGTGCTTAGATAAATAGTAGATTTTTGGAAAGGTAAACAATTCAGTTCTGGATTCAGAGAGTTGGAGAAGCGTGCAGAACTTCCAGGTGGAGATGTCCTACTAAACAGACACAAATGTGGGCTCGTGTCCGTGAGAGAGGTCCAGCCCAAGCCTGGCTCTGAAAAACAAGCTCTTGAATGTGCAGCGTGAGCAGAGAGCTCAAACGCAACTGTGGGGGGCCTCCCCGGAGGACAAGGAAGGGGACAATCACAGGGAGGATTCCTAGAGGCCCAAATAGGGATGGATGTGAGAATGGGGGATGCTAAATGCTGCAGAGAGGTTTTGTAGGAACAGGAGCAGCTGTGCACAGCTCGATTTGGTAAAGACTTGTCATTGATCTTGGGCAGAGCAATTTCAGAAGATGGTAGCAGGCGGCCACTGTTGTCAGTGGAGGACTGAATGGTGGTCGGACCTGAGGTTGGTTCAAGGTGTTCTGAGAGACAAATGAGGTGGTAGCTTATGGTGGAGACTTGAGCGTGCTTATTTTACAAAGTAGGCATTCAACGTGTGTGTATATACGTATATACGCATATATGTATATACACACACACGTGTGAGCGTGTGTGATCTGTCTCTTGGTTATTTTGGTTATTTTGATAATATAGCCTTTGGATGGGCTAGAAAACCTCAACATTGTTAATTACATGTGCTTCCTCTAAGCGGATTTTAATTAATGAATTTGAATGATGACTTTTACTTTGAAAAAAAAAAACCTATACAGTTACAATGGAGTGGGGGTTGGGTGTTTTTTTCCCCTGAGCTCTAGAAAACAATCTGAGGTTGTCCGAGATCCAGTTTTAGTACTAGCTTGATTTCTTCTAACTAAGCAATAATTTTGCTTTAATATGAAGTGTTTGTAAAATGTGAGCATGTATTATTTTTTAAAGTTTAATTCCTTATTGAAATATAACCTACATACAGAAAAGTGCAGGAATTTTAAAAATTTGTTTACTGAGTTATAAATCACATACATTAAATTCATTCTTTTAAGGTGCACAATTCAGTGGGGTTTAGTTATTCACAAAGTCATTTGACCATCACCATAATCTAATTCCAAATCACTTTCACCTCTCCCAGAGCAACCTGCACCCATTGGCAGTCACTCCCCGTTCCCCCACGCCCAGCGCCTGGCACTCGCTAAGCAACTTTCTGTCTCTAAGGATTTGTCTATTCTGGGCATTTCCTATAATGGAATCATATGACATGTGGCCTTTCGTGTCTGACTTCTTTCACTTAGCATGATGTTTTCAAGGCTCATCCGTGTCGTAGCTTGAATTTGAGCCTCATTCCTTTGTTTACTGCAATAATTTTCCATTGTATGGATATCCCACATTTTCTTTATCCATGAATCAACTGATGACCATGATTGCTTTTTAATGTTTTCGTTTTGAAGATCTGGGGCTTGGTTTGTGCATGAGGGACCCGAGAAACCGCAGGGGAGCCTGCCTGCACAAGGGCTGTGCTGTGAGCCCAGCCCACATCAATCAGTGGGTGCAGGAGCCAGGGCAGAGACACCACTGCTTTTTTTTTTTTACCAATTTACCTTGGGAGCCCTTGTGTGTCCCCGTGCTTGGGTGCTCATGGCCAGAAGACAGCTTTTGTGCCTTATCTGCAGTGCTTTCCTAGGGAACAGAGTGTTTCTGGGGACCCTGGGATGAAACCCCAGGCACAGCATGTCAACTGACTTTCTTTCCTTGGGGATCTTTAGATTTTTATAAACATGGAGTGAGCTTTTTGTCCTGGTGTGAACCCTGACCTCTTTAGTTAGGGGCCTTCAGTGGTTCCTAGCAAAATCCTAGGGATGCATCTTGTCACATGTTTGCAGGCTGGTCAGGGGCCTCAGAGGTCTGAATGGAGCTTCTGGGGCAGGAACATCCCACTTGTGAGCCGAGCTCCTGGGAACCAAGGTGATGGACGTTCTGTGAGTCACTGCAAGTTCACTTTCTTCCTGTCAACTTTTCTGCAGATAGCATGACCGTGTTTACACTTCTCAAAAGGAAGCACTCCCAGGAAAATCCCCTTAGGCTGCATAACTAAGTGGACTTCTGGATGTTTGCGTGTTCTTCAGTGGTAGACATTCTTTCACGGAGCCCAACTTTTTTTCAGTATACACATTTTATTTCTACTAGAACAGAGTTCATGACCAGGGGCGGTTTGGACCAAGGCATTCCAGCACTACCTAAAGAGACACAGCCAAACATTGGGTTTTCTTGGCTCTGTGTGGAATGGGGAGTAGTCACTTTAGTGAGGTTCCTTATGTACTTTTTCACAGTTTTGGAGAAATCTAAATTAGTCTGGAGAATGACTTCTAGTTTTTCTTTTTACTCAGATCTGTGAGAGTTGAGTTGTTGTAAGGTCTGTCTGCATTCCTAAGCCTTGCCCTGTGTCTTTCTGTGATCACAGGGAAAAGCCATTTTCCAATAGGTTTCTTCCTGGACTTGGATGAGTAGGGGGTAGGGGAGAGGAGGAGGACATGGTATGGACTTTTCTGAAAATCTCAGGTGTGTCCCGCAGTTCACATTGTTTCAAGTCTGTTTTCAAGTGTTGCTTGCATATATGGAAGTAAAGTGCAAATACTTGATTCTTGTATTTGGGCTGAAATGCTTAGTTCCACACAGAACTATCCTGTTCTGCACACAGAACATGTCCACTGGGAGGGACATGTCACGGCATTGCTGCTGTGAGTATGGCTTGTGTAGCGTTTTATGTCTCATCATCTCCTCTCATCCCTGGGTCATGATGGGAGTTTATGGGAAAGCAACCACAGAGGCCCTTCTTGGACTCTAGATACTCTTCATGGGACCTACTCATCTGTTCCGTGCTGGGGCACCTTGAATTCTTGTGTGTTAATCTGCTGGACCCTGGTAGAAAACAACAGAATTCTTCCGAACTGTAGGAGTTTCTGGGCATAGGAAAGCTTTAATTATGTAATCAGTTCAGTGATGTGTGCTGTATCTGCTGGGAGGGAAAACCAGTAAAGTTTAAGTTTTGTTTTTATCAACATGATCTTTGTAGGATCTTTCTTCTGGAATCATCTAGCCTCAAGTGTATTTCTCTAGTTTAAATGTCACCAGAATTGATGATATAGGTTACTCCTTGTTTTTTGTTGGGTTGTACTTTCTGTTCCTTCTGAACCTTATTTGCACAGTTAATGGATCTTGTGGTTTTTTTCCCCCCACTGAAACATATATTTATTGTATTATATTGATTTGTGTCTCTGTTCTTCTTTAAGAGGCCTGCATAAATAAAATATAATGTGGACTATTAATTTTAGGAACTACCATTGAACAAGAGTCTTATTTATTCTTCCTTTAATTTTATTTTAAACTGTAGGCTAAAATAATCTCATGAAAAATTTTGCACAGTTGAAAAAAAAGCACCCTCTGTGTGTGTGCACACATGCATGCACAAGTGCACACTTGTGCCTTTTCTGACTAAATTTAAGCTACTGGAGATCTTTTTATTGGGTTGTGACCATAAAACTTCCTCTTAGCACAAGGATTTCAATGCATCGTGGTTCTCATCATACCTTGGGCCATGAGCCCAAGTGTGAGTCCTGAATAACTGACATGCTGTGGGTCAGTGTCCCGAATGCAACCCAGGGGCACCAAGAGCCCCAGCGCCAACCATCTCTGCAGAATTCCTTACACACAGCAGGGCGGACCACCCTTCCCTTTCCACTCCCGTCTAGCACTCCATTTCTTAAGTCAAGTTGTGATGACTTGGAGGGTGTGCCCCTTAACCTTCCCAGTCAGGATTAGAATTAGTCAAATGGTGCATTCAGAACAATATTTTGATGGTCTTGACATTGCTGCCTTAACTTTAATAAAAACTCAAGATGTTTACCTAGGTTGCTCCCCCCTCCTCTGGGGATACGTTCATGCTAAGAAATTTGGTGGTTTTTCAACAGATCAAAGCCCTATAAAATCAGCTGTCAAAGCTTTTGAAGCTGTGGTACAAAATCTGTAAATAAAATCAATATGACTATTTTAAAATAAAGGTTTTCCTAGTTTCGCTGGAGATTTATTTTAGCATTTCGAAAAGATTCTTGCTGGTAAAACTTTACCATCAAACAGGATTGGAGAGCCATGTATTTTTTAAAGTCAGCATTGCAAATGGAGTTTAAAGAAAATACATTAAGCAAAGCTTCTTCTTTATTTGAAGTCCAAAGAATAGGTAGGGAGAGAGGGTCAGAGAGTATATACTCTGCTTTACAGAGGAAGTAAGACAAATTTTAAACAGGTTGATATTCTGGAATCTTTGTAATTCGCAAAAGGATTCTTTGCCATTGGGCAACCTCCAAATTAGGTATAGAAGACTATATGTGGATGATTAAATAAGGCAGCCTTAATTTATTAATACAATGTTAAGAAAGGCATTTTGTTTAAAATAAGACTTTATAGAAAATAAAACAGCCGTTTCCATTTTAGTCTTTTTCTAATCATAAAATGTGTTCATTTTAGAAAATATGGGAATAGGAATAGGAATATAGAAAAAACAAGTCATCCATATTCTTAAAGCCCAAAGAAGATAACTACTATTAACATGTTCGTGTATGTCCTTTTAAAAAGGAATATGATGAGTTTTAATTTTTTGTTTTCACTAGTTTGCTATGTTTGTTATTTTTCAGAGTCACAATATTATTTTAAAATCTTAAATCAGTGAATATCTTCGGGGCATTCTGTGATCCTTGGTTGATTTTAACTGTGGGACGGTTCCACCTTGACGGCAGGTGAGAAATGAGAGAAAGTCAAGGTAGGAGGTCGACAAGCCACAGAAGCCCAGGGAACCTCAAAGAGGGAGCCCACCGGTAAAAACTGCCTTCTCGTATTTTCAAAAGAGCTTTTAAGTGTGTTATCAACCTTTCACGATGATTTCTATGGGAGGATTTCCACTTTCTACAAATGGTCAAAGATAGAGATGAATTAGAAAATACAATCCCTGTCTTCCAGCTTTGAACTGAGTTGGTTAGCACATTCAGCCCTGTTTGTGCCGGGTTTCCATTTCTATTTATGTTTTGTTTCACTCTCGTCCTTCCTGTGCAAGAGTTATTTATCCCACGGGTCCATGTGGCATGGCATGTCACAACTGAAGGTAAGTGAGAAAACAGGGGATAAGACAAAATAGGAGCTGGGGAAGTAAGTCAAAATTGGATGGAGGTCAAACAGCAAAATAGATTTGACTCAGAGCCTTTAAGCAACCAGAGCGAAAAGGAGGCATGATCCCTCATGAGAATTAGTGTTCATTACGGGAGAAAAATTCTGCTCCGGAGACACCAAGCTATTTCTGATATTGAGTCCAGAATTGAATTTCTCTGTTAGGAATCCAAAAAGGTGCTTTGATACAAGATCACATCCCCCCACAACATCCCCCTACAACACTCAGTGCCTACCTTTCAACTCTGGGGCTGTTAGCCAGGCTGGTGTGGTCTCAGTGCCTGCGGGGTCTCCCTAACAGGGAGATCACCTGAAATCTTCCCTGGAGGTGGGAGATACTTTAGGATAGAAACAATGACAACAGGGAGCTGTGCTCACTGTCTTGGTGATCTCCATAAATGTCTTTGTGTGCGGGGCTCTAGACTCTATCAGGCCTTTTTTCATAAGGGAGAGTCTGATATTTTGTCATCATGTTCAAGGAATAATGTTTGTTGTTGCTTCTGCACAACTCTTTGCTGCTTGGCAGGCTTTTAAAATGTCTCATGATACTACTAACTTTCTACCACTTGTTTTGGGGGTTCAACTAGACACATTTCCCACATATGGTTTTGTTAAATATCTTGAGTTTGGGGACTCACATGTATTTTCTATATAACTGTCAACCAAACATTATCATACCAAGAGATCATTGCAGTCTATAGAGCTCGAGTATTAAAATCCTTTTATGAGAGAAGGTTAAGGAGGAAGAAGTTCTGTGTGTGGGGTGCATGTGTTATCCAGTTGCCCCTTCTTAAATGACCTGATGGTGGTGCTTACTACGGTGTAACAATTCCACATGAAGGTGTAGTTGGATGGAAAGAGCCTTACAGAGATGCTGGGGAAGCCTGGGTCTCACAGGCTGTAGGAGTGAATCATCAGATGCCAAAGAGGCATGCCATTCATTTGAAATTTTATTTAGTATGTCAGGATATACCACTGGGTAGTACTCTTCCCTCCCTTTTTTTCCCTTTGCTAATTTGCTAGGTGAACTTTTTTTCCCCCCATTAAGTATTGCTCCCGCTCACCCTGTATAACTCTCTTCTATCCATCTTAAGTTTCTTGTATGTAAGAGCTATGTTTTACGCTGGGTGAATTAGAACAGGACAGTTGCAGGCATAATATAATTCCCCCAGATTATCACAGGATCAGCCTTGAGCTCTCTTAATACTTCAAAACGTCACTGTTGCTTTTGTCTTCATGTAATGGCTGTAAAGGACTGAACGCCATGCCTCTCGCCCACGGCTGGAGAAGATGTTGCTCCATAGGTAATGGATGCCACCTGCAAAATTTTTTAAAAAAATCTAGATGTTGTCTTCACAAGGCATGGGTGGAAGAGGATGATGTTTTGAGCAGATGGCTAGTCTGTAGCAAACAATTCTTCAATATTACGCCTTCTAGATATGGATTCTAATAGGTCCCGTAGCTTAAAATGAAGCAAAAACAGCCTAGGTGGTTATTTAGGGAATTACTTTTCAGTTTGTAAATGTTACCCAGGTATATTTTAAATATGTTGAGACCCTTGAAATAGCTTTTTGCATTACAATATTTAGATGAAAACTTAGAATGAATTAAATGGTATATAAACAGCAAGAAATTCAGTGGTTATATGTGAAAATGGTCTAATATTCTGCGGTCTTGGGATAGCACTTAGGACTTAGCACCTATCCAAAGGAAAACCATAAGCTCCTGATTGGGGATCATGATGTTCCCATGATTTTAAAATTACCTTTCCTCTCTCCCAATTTGTTTTCAGACTGTTTATCTTAGTGTAAACACCGTGCTGATTTTTTGTTAGGTGTTTAATTTGCTCCTGCAGCTTAGAAGAGTTGTGTAATTGCTGCTAAAGCATAGAAATCCAAGGAATGTGAATTGAATTCTGAATTTCTGGGCAACTTCTTATAATTGGCAAAAGCTATAACAGATGAAAACTCCAGTTTGGGAGAAGAATCTAAAACACTGTTTATCCAGATATATTGCTTTTGGCAGTTGAATGCTCTTGTCCCTACCTTACAAATGAAACAACTATCTCAGGGACTTGAGCACCGAAGAATTCTCAGTGATTTATGTCAAGTCCCCGTGATGGGAGAAAGGCTGGAGGCAGGCAGTGCAGCGTGTGCTGTGAAATACTTGAGGAGATCCTTTTTAACTCATCTGGGCTTCCCCAGCCTGTCTATTCATTCATTTTATCAACCTACGTATGACTCGGGGCTCAGGTTTTTGCAATCTAGATACAAATTAATATTCTTTCATAATATTGGATCTCCAGGAAAATTGCTGTAGTTAAACAAAAACCCAACACTACAATGTCCTGCTTTGTATATATGCTTTTTTTCAACATTTATGCTATTTGGTTTTTTCCCTAATTTTTTTATTATAGTAAAATACACATAACATAGAATTTGCTATCTTCACCATTTGTAAGCGTACAGTTCAGTGGCATTAAGTACATTCACATTGTTGTATAACCATCACCACCATCCACCTCCAGAACTCTTTTCATCTTGCAAAACTGAGAGTCTGTGCCCATTAAACACTAACGCTAATTTCCCCTTCTCCCCCAACCCCTGGCAGCCATCCTGCTTTCTGTCTCTGTGGTTTTGACTGCTTTCAGTACCTCTTATAAGTAGAATAGCACTTTGTCTTTTTGTAACTGGCTTATTTCACTTAGCATAATGTCCTCAAGGTTCATCCATGCTGAAGCATGTGTCAGAATTTCCTTTCTTTTTAAGGCTGAATAATATTCCAATGTATGTGTATATTACATTTTTCTTATCCACTCACCTGTCGATAGACACTTGGGTTGCTTCTACATTTTAGCTATTGTGAATAATGCTGCTATGAACATGGGTGTACAAATATCTCTTTGAGACCCTGCTTTCAATTCTTTTGGGTATGTATATATTCAGAAGTGGAATTTATGGATCATATGGTAATTCAATATTTAACTTTTTAAGGAACTGCCATGCTGTTTTCCATAGCAGCTGCACCTTTTTATATTCCCACCAACAGTGCACAAAGGTTCTAATTTCTCCACATCCTGGACAACACTTGTTATTTTCTGGTTTTTTTTTTGGTTGCTGTTGTTAGTAGCCATCCTAATGGGTGTAAAGTGATATCTCATTGTAGTTTTGATTTGCATTTCCCTGATGATTAGTGACATTGAACATCTTTTCATGTGCTTCTTGGCCATTTGCATGCACATCTTCTTTGGAGAAATGTCTGTTCAAGTCCTTTGCCCATTTTGGTTGTTTTTTTTATTGTTAATATGTTTTAGGAATTCTCTATGTATTCTGGATATTAATCCCTTATCAGATGTATGATTTACAAATATTTTCTCCCAGTCTGCGGTTTGCCTTTTTACTCTGTTAGTGTGTCTTTTAATGCACAAAATGTTTTGAACTTTCATGAAGTTCAATTTGTCTATTTTTTCTTATGTTGCTTGTGCCTTTGGTGTTATCCAAGAAATCATTGCCAAATCCAATGGACTAAGTTTATTTTTTTACAGTTTAATTTCATCCTTATAACTTTAAGACAGATTGATATTTTTCTTGTACCATTATGTGTAGCAAATGAAATCTACTGAATAAAAGTTTAGAGTTTCAAGCTATACAACCTATAATGATTAATCTTAACTTCAAATGGAATTTTATATTTATTTTAACATGAAAAGTCTCCTAGGAAGAAATTCTACCATTTCCTTGAGATATATTGAAGGACAAATATGAGCTTTATTGGATTTTTCCTCCCTTGAGTGCTTTATAAATAATAGAAACTGTGCCTTACAAGTAAAAAAGAAATAAGGATAGCTAATTAATTTCAAGTAAAGGTAATAAAGAAGGAGAGATAACTGTTGTGCCTAGTATGTGATGGGAATGAGTCTTACTTCACAATGATCAAATGGAAATGCAGTATAAAAAACAAACTATACGTGAGATTTATTGTATGTGCCTATCCATCATGATTCAATTTTAACAGCAATTTATGTGGTCAATGCTGATTGTAGTCCATGTTCCCTATCCCCATTTGCTTTTAAAATTTTTGGTTATCTTACCTTTTTTTAAATAAAATACTGTGTAAATAATTTGTTTATTTTGTTTATTGTCTCTCTTTCCCCCAGAACATAAGCTACGTGAGGGCAGGGATTTCTGTTTGGTTCATAGCTCTAGTGCCTGGAAGGGTGTCTGGCACTTATTAGGTGATCAGCAAATATCTGTTGAGTGATAGAATACTGTAAGTAAAATAAGTCACTGAAATGACAAGTGCATTTGGGATATTTTATTTTTTAATATCTTTTATTTTTGAGATTTAGCATATAAAAGACACAGATCCAAAGTACATAGCTCAATGAATTTTTATATACCTGTGACTAACACCCGAATAAAAATACAGACTATTTCTATTACCCCTAAAAGATCCTTCTTGCTCCTTCTCACGTAGTCCCCTTCTTGCCAGATGCAATCACTGCTCTGATTTCTATCAATCCACAGATTAGTTCGCCTTTGGACTTCAAGTAAGTGGAATTGTACAGTGTGTCCTTTTTTGTCTGACTTCTTTTAGTCAGCAGATTAAGTGTGCGAGATGCAGTTGTGTGTCGTGTTCTGCTGCATGAGAGAGCACCACTTATTTATCCATCCCTTTGCTGATGGGCATGTAGGTTGTTTCCATTTTTTACTATTATGGGGAAAGTTCTTGTATATATTTCTGTGGACATAATTTTTAATTTATCTTGGATAAAATACCTAGAAGTAGAATTAACTCAATCATAGGGTACATATGTACTTAACTCTTAGAAACTGACAGAGCTTTCTAATGTGGTTGAACTGATTTACATTCTCACCAGCATTTGTTGCACATTCTGGTGAACATGAGTAGTCTCTCTCTCTCTCTAAGGAACATTCATGGGTATGCAATGGCATCTCCTTGTGGTTTTAATTTGCACTCCTCTAATGAGTGATGATACCGAGCATCTTTTCATGTGTTTCTTGGTCATTTAGTGTATCTTCTTGTGAAGTACCCATTCAAGGTTTTTGCTCATTTGTTTTTCACATTTTGTTATTGCTTTCTGTGCATCCCTTATTCTGGATGCAAGCATCAGATACAAATTGCAAATATCTTTTTCCAGTCTGTGACTTGCTCATTCCTTTTCCAATCCTTTCAATGAATAGAAGTTTTTAATTTTAATGAAGTCAAATTTATCAAGTTTTCCTTAAAGACTATTGTTCTTCGTGTTGTGTTTTAGAACACGTTCCGTGCTCTGAATGGAAGCCGTTATTGCAATTAGCACAATCAAAATAAGGTTGAATTATACGCTTTCATTTGAAAGGGAAAAAGATTTAAGTTTAAAAAACTTTGAAATCCACACCCCCTTCCTCAGGTACCTATGCTCTTGGTAGCACTTGGCATTCTCTTTGGAAATTGCTTGTGTCCTTTTCTTTTCCTCTGCACTGAGGGATCCATGAAGGGCAGCTGCTGTCTCATCTTCTTCTAAGTGAGCCAGACTATTCCTACCACAAACTGGGCACTGGTTTTATTGACTGAATTGAGGAATGCTGACTTTAGTCAAGTATTGATTTAAAAAAAAATTTTTAGCCAAATATGCATCTTCATGTACTAGTGTAAGCTCTTACTCCTATGCTTCCTAAACAGAGACTATGTAAGAAAAAGACAATTTAAACTCTTAAGGGATTGCAGTGAAGATTATAGAGGGGGACTCAGGGGTCTCAAATAATGAGTAAGATTCTCACAGAGGACAGCAGGGTGTGGGGAGGAGCCTTTGGGCAGAGTAGAAGCAAAAGTATGAATGCCCTTGATGGATCAGCAGAAGACCAAGAAACTTGATGGTGCAAGATGGAGGATTGCCTGGAGGTAAGGACCCACTGGTGGCTACTCAGTGAGGGTATAGATAGGTACAAGATGAGCAGTGATGAGGAACTGGGAGGCTGACTTCCTCCCCAGCTCTGCTATTAATACTAATGGTGAACTTGAACCAGTTAATCAACTTGTAAGATTCCTATCCAGACAGGGTGGCTCACACCTGTAATCCCAGCACTTTGGGAGGCTGAGGCGGTAGGATGGCTTGAGGCCAGGAGTTGGAGACCAGCCTGAGCAAGAGTGAGATCCTGTCTCTACTAAAAATAGAAAAATTTGCATGGTGGTGTGCGCCTGTAGTCCCAGCTGCTCCGGAGGCTGAGGTGGGAGGCTGGCATGAGGCCAGGAGTTCAAGACCAGCCTGAGCAACATAGCGAGACTCCCATCTCTACAAAAAAAAAAAAAATAGAAAAATTAGCCAGGCATGGTGGCGTGCATCTGTAGTCCCAGCTACTTGGGAGGCTGAGGCAGGAGGATCGAGTGAGCCCAGGAGTTCGGGGCTGCAGTGAGCTATGATCGGGCCACTGCTCTAGAGTTGTCGGGGCAACAGAGCGAGACTCTATCTCTAAAAAAATAAATAAATAAAGATTCCTATCTATGAAATGAAGTTAATCCACACCTCATGGGATCGCCATAAATGAGAGGGAGAGAAAGAATATCCATAGAGCATAGTTAAGTGCTCCGAATGTCAGGGATGGTCTTCCTGAGACTTTGGCCTCACCCCTTGAGAGGGCCTTCTCTGTCTCTTGCCTCCTGTGACCATGTGTCCAGGGCTGCCCTCGCCGTCTCCTGACCACCCCCTGCTCACAGAAAGAGCAGCTGTACTATTTCTGAGTGCATCACTCATAACTCTTACAGCACTGTAACACCACACAGAATGTATATTTACATGTGTCGCTCACTTTTCACCTCAATAACCCCAAGAAAAATAAGGGTAGAATTCGTTTTAAATATCTTTATGGATCCACTTCACAGACTGCTGCCTTCTGCACCCCCACCCCCAAACTAGAGCATTACGTTACTTTCCTAACTGTCGTGGGCACTCAAATATGTTAAGCAAGTTAGTTTATAACTTATGTAACTGATCAGGATGAAACACTTCTGCCCAGGGTTCCAAAGCCTGGAACCACGCCTGCAGTACATTGAGTTTGTTGTTCACTCCAGTATCTTTTGGTGGAACTAAAGCACTTTGCCAACCCCAGATCTTCTTCTAATGAGACTGCAGTGGTGAATCACTTGGTATTTTTATGAAGTTTCTCATTGAATGAAATATTTATTGTGGGAAGAACATTATAAATCCAAAATGTATCCAAAATAAATCTGACTACCGCTGAACAAAATATTTTTTTTGCTAAGCAGAAAAGAATAATAAAATTTCCTCCTAAATGTCATGCAGAAATCTTAGAGATTCATATAAGATAACTTTCATTTTTTTAAGCCCAGTTCTAAAGAACAGTGAGATAGTTAGAAAGTTCCTAAGTAATTGTGTTCAATGTTAATTTTATATTGCTTGTCAAGTTAAGCAAACAAACCAAAAATTTAATCTTTGTTCTAAATAATATTTTTTCTGTCTTGTTAAAACAGCAGAGATACTCGGGTTTTGGCAAATAACTAGTACACTTTTTAAGGTTAATCCAGAGTTTGTTCACTAGACCATCCTACCTTAATTGTTAAGAACTATTTTCTAAAATAATATATTTTTTATTTCAATAGATTTAGGGGTACAAATGGTTTTTGGTTACATGGATGAATTGTACAGTGGTGATGTCTGGGTTTTTAGTGTATCCGTCACCAAATAGTGTACATTGCACCTGATAGGTAGTTTTTATTCCCTCATCCCCTCCCACCCTGCCCCCTTCTGAGTCTCCAGTGTCCCTTATACTACTCTGTATGTCCCTGCGTACCCATAGCTTAGCTCCCACTTATAAGTGAGAAAATGTGGTATTTGGTTTTCCATCCCTGCGTTACCTCCCTTAGGATAATGTCCTCCAGTTCCACCCAAGTGGCTGCAGAAGACATTATTTCATTCTTTTCATGGCTGAGTGGTGCTCCATGGTGTGTGTATACCACGTGTTCTTTATCCACTCCTTGGTTTATGGGCACTTAGGTTGATTCCACATCTTTGCAATTGTGAATTGTGCTGCAATAAACATTTGGGTGCAGGTGTCTTTTTATAAAATGATTTCTTTTCCTGTGGGTAGATACCCAGTAGTGGGATTGTTCGATTGAATGGTAGATCTACTTTTAGTTTTTTGAGAAATCTCCAAACTGTTTTCCATATAGGTGGTAGTAGTTTACATTCCCAAAACACTATATAAGCATTCCCTTTTCACCGCATCCATGCCAACATCTATTGTCTTTTGACTTTTTAGTAATGGCCAGTCTGACTGGGCTGATGTGGTTTCTCATCATGGCTTTAATTTGCATTTCCCTGATGACTAGTGATGTCGAGCATTTTTTCATTTTTTTTTGCATTTGTATCTCTTCTTTTGAAAAATGTCTGTTCGTGTCTTTTACCTACTTTTTAATGGGGTTGTTTGTTTTTTTCTTGATGCTTTGTTTGAATTCCTTGTAGACTCTGGGTATGAGTCCTTTGTCACCTGTGTAGTTTGAAAATGTTTTCTCCCATTCTGTAGGTTGTCTGTTTCCTCTGTTGATTGTTTCTTTTGCTGTGCAGAAGCTTTTAGTTTAAAGTCCCATTGATTTAATATTTATTTTTGTTTTTGTTGCATATGCTTTTGGGGTCTTAGTCATGACTTCTTTGCCCAGGCTAATGTCCAGAAGAGTTTTTCCTAGGTTTTCTTCTACAATTTTTATGATGTCAGGTCTTACATTTAAGTCTTTAATCCATCTTGAGTTAATTTTTGTATATGGTGAGACATAGGGATCCAGTTTCATTCTTCTGCATGTGGCTATCCAATTTTCCCAGCACCATTTATTGAATAGAGTATTCTTTTCTCAGTGTATGATTTATCTTTGTTTAATATCACTTGGTTGTAGGTACTTGGCTTTATTTCTGGGTAAGAACTATTTTAATGGAATATGTTGGAGGAAAATTTAGAGCTTAGTTTTTGTTTGAAGAGTTTTGACTAACAGATTAAAATTTATTAATTCTGTAATATAAAAAAACCACATAAAGACAATAGAGAAAAATTGAGGGAGATATGTGTAAGGAAAATAAAGCACACTTAATAAACCTACCACCTAGTAATTGTATAGATCTTACATCTTTCTGATATTTAATCTGCCCAAAATAACCTTTTTGGAAAACTGAGGGAAATGGCATCATGCTTTATAATCTGCTTTATTTGTCTAGTGTATCATGAATATTTCCCCAGGCTACTACATATTCTTTTGTAACATTTTAAATAGCTGCATAGCCATAAAAAAGAATGAAGTCATGTCTTTTGCAGCAACATGGATGGAACTGGAGGCCATTATCTTAAGTGAAGCAAGTCAGACACGGAAAGGCAAATACCATGTTTTCACTTATAAATGGGAGCTAAATAATTTGTACACATGGAAGCAAAGTGTGGAATGATGGACAATGCAGACCTGGGTGGAGGAGGGGGTGGATGATGAGAAATTACTTAACGGGTACAATGTACATTATTCAGGTGATGGATACACTAAAAGCTCTGACTTCATATAACAAAATTGTGTTTGTATCCAATAAATGTATACAAATAGAATTTTAAAAATAAATAAATAGCTGCATAGTATTCTCATGTAGACAGAGCATAATTTAATAAAGTTCTCTCCATAGAATAACAAAATAATTTCTGACTTTTTGCTATTATAAACATGCTGCAAAAAAATCCTTATGACTTCCATAAGTCTATAGAAAGAGAAGATCTTTTCAAAGAACCAATTTTGACTTTAATTTTCTTTATTGTTTCTACCTTTTTTTTCATTGTTTTCCCTGTTCATCTTTATTTCTCTCTTCTTACTCTACTTTGTATTTAATTTGCTCATCTTTTTCTAGTTCTTAAGGAAAGCACATTTATGTTAGACCTTCCTACTTTTCTAATACAAGCATTTAAACTGCAAATTTCCCTCTGAGTTGCATCACACAGATTTTGATGTTTATTTTTATTCAGTTCAAAATATTTCCTGATTTCCTTTTTTATTTTTTTCCCCTTACCCTACAGTTTAGAAATGTGTTGTTTAATTTTCAAATATTTGGAGATTTTCCAAAGACCTTTCCATTATGGATTTCTAACTGTGGTCAAAGAACATATTTTATATCATTTCACTCCTTTTAACTGTGCCAGGACTTGTTGTAGCTACAGACTGTGGTTTATCTTGTTGAATGATCCATGTGCGTCTTCACTTGTAGGGTGGAGTGCCATGAGTATCAGCAGTGTCCAGTGGCTTCACGATGTTGCTCATACCTTGTGTATCACTGTTGATCTTCTTTATCCTTGTTGTGTCAATTACTGAGAAAGAAGTATTGAGGTCTCCAAGTATAATTGTGGCATTGTCTATTTCTACTTTGAGATCTATTAGTTTTCTGTTATTAGGTGTGTAAATGTTTAGGATTGTTAATTCTTCTTGGTGAGTTGACCCCTTTATCGTTATGAAATGTGCCTTTTTATCCTGGTAATATTTCTTGTTCTAAAATCTTTGTCTGATGTTGTTATATCCCAGCTTTCTTTTGGTGGTCTGCATGTTACCTTTTTCCATTTCCTTTTTAACCTATCTATTAAATTTATTATATTATATTGTAATATAATTGTATATTGTATTATATTTAAGGTGGGTATCTTGTAGACAGCATGTAGTTGGATCTTGCTTATCCAATCTGACAATCTCTGCCTTTTAATTGGAGTATTTAGACTGTTTATAATTGATGTAGTTGTCAATGTGGTTGGGTTTAAATCTATCATCTTGCTACTTGTTTTCTACTTGTCCAATCCTTTCTTTGTTATTTCCTTTCCTCTTTTCTTACTTTTTGAAAAAAGTATTGTGCCAAGAATATAGATTGAGGAAAGGACAGGCTTTTCAATAAATGAGGCTGGGAGAATTGGATGTTCACATGCAGAAGAATAAAACTAGACCCCTATGTCTCACCATATACAAAAATCAAATAAAAATGCATTGAAGACTTAAATCTAAGACCTGAAACTATGACACTGCTAGAAGAAAACTTTGAAGAAATGCTCCAGGACATTAGTCTGGGCAAAGATTCCTTGAACACAGGATTTCTCAAAAGTACAGGCAACCAAAGCAAAAATGGACAAATGGGATTATATCAAGCTAAAAGGCACACCAAAGGAAACAATCAACAAAGTGAAGAAACAACCCACAGAATGGGAGTAAATATTTGCAAACCTCCCATCTGATAAGAGATTAAAAACTAGACCATATAAACAGCTTGATTAACTCAATAGGAAAAAATAAAATAATCCAGTTTAAAAATGGGCAAAAGATCTGAATAAATATTTCTTAAAAGAAGACATACAAATGGCCAACAGTTATATGAAAAAAATGCTCAATATCATTAGTCATCAGAGAAATGCAAATAAAACTACAATGAGATATCATCTCACCCCAGTTAAGAGGCTCTTATCTAAAAGACAGACAAATAATGAATGTTGGAGAGGATGTGGAGAAAAGGGAACTCTCGTACACTGTTGGTGGGAATGTAAATTAGTACAACCATTATGGAGAACAGTATGGAAGTTCCTCAAAAAACTAAAAGTAGAACTATCATATGACCCAGAAATCCTCCTGCTAGGTATATATCCAAAAGAAAGGAAATCAGTATATTGAAAAGATATCTGCACTCCCGTGTTTATTGCAGCACTATTCACAATAGCCAAGATTTGGAATCAACATAAATGTCCATCAGCAGATGAATGGATAAAGAAAAAGTGGTACATCTACACAATAGAACATTATTCAGCCATAAAAAAGAATGAAATCCTGTCATTTGCAACAACATGAATGGTACTGGAGAACATTGTTAAGTGAAATGAGCCAAGCACAAAAAGACAAATTTCACATGTTCTCACTTATATGTGGGAGCTAAAAATTAAAACAATTGATCTCATGGAGATAGAGAATAGAATGGTGGTTACCAGGCTGGGAAGGGTAGCAAGGAGAGGGGATAAAGCAGGGACAGTTAATGGGTGCAAAAATTTAGTTAGAGAGAATGAACAAAGATCTAATATTTGGTAGCACAACAAAGTGACTATAGTCAACAGTAAATTATTGTATATTTAAAAATAACTATTAAATAGAAGAGTGGAATTGGAGTGTTCTGAAAAATGCTTGAGGTGATGGATACCCCAACTACCCTGATTTGATTATGACACATTGTTTGCCTGTATCAAAACATCACATGTATCCCAAAAATAGTTGTACAACTATCATGTACCTGTGATAATTAAAAATTAAAAAAATTTTTAAAAGCATTAATTGGGTATTCTAGGTGTCCTATTTTATCTCCACCCTCAGCTTATTAACTGTAGCTCTTTGTGGTTTTGTTTGTTTGCTTTTGTTTGTTAGCGGTTGTTCCAGGATTTCCTATATACATCTTTTCATTTGTCACTTTCTGTCTTCAAATAACAATATATTATTTTATGACCTAATGTAAGAACCTTATTACAGTATTCTTTCTTTCACTCCCCTTCAATCCTTTGCACTATCCATTTTACTTCCTGGTATTTTTTAAGTCCCACAATATACTATTATATTTACTTATCTTTTAAATAAATTTTTAAAAAGTTGTAAAGGAAATGTCTCATTTACCTACATGTTTCCTGTTTTAGGCATTCTTTATTTTTGTGTGTGTGATGTAAGTTCCTATCTGATATTCTTCTCCCTAATCCTAAAGAACTTCCTTTAACTTTTCTTGTAGTTCATAAATTCTGTCAGCATTAGTTTGTGTTAAAGAAAATCTTTATTTCACATTCATTTTTGAAAGATATCATTGCTATTTCTAAATTGACAGTTTTTTAGAAAGCTCTTTAAATATATTCTTCCATTGTCTTCAGATTTGCATAGTTTCTAATGAGAAGTCTGATGTCATTTTTTTTCTAATACATTATTATTAACTGTAGTTACTATACTGTGCAGTAGTCCACTAAAACTTATTTCTCCTAACTGGGAAGTCTGATATAGTTCTTATCTGTGCCCCTTATATGTAATATGTCTTCTCTGGCTAATGCTGGGTTTGTCCATTGAATATAATGTGCCTTGATGTATTTTTCTTTATATTTATCCTGTTTGGTGTTTATTGATCTTCTGGACCTTTGCGTTTGTAAGTTTTCATCAAATCTGGAAATACTTTTCCACTTTACTTCTTTAGATATTCGTATCCCTTTCCTCTCCACCCCCTTCTCTCCCTGGGACTCCCATTATGTATACATTAGACCTTCTTGAGATTGTCTCATAAGCCCCTTTGGCTCTGTTAATATTTTTCTCCTTGCACTTCATTTTGGATAGTTTCTACTGCTACGTCTTCAAATTCATGAATACTTTCTTTTGCAGTGCTTAATCTATTAATCCCACCTAGTGTCATTCTCATTTTGGATATTCTAGTTTTCATTTTCAAATTTTGTCAATTTGCCGGGTAAAATAATCTCATTTTAATTTATATTTCCTTGGTTATTGGTTTTTTTTTTTTTTTGTCTTCTAAATTAGCTTAAATGTTCTAGGTTTACCATAGTACAGGTTAAGGGAGTCAGTTGCTTGGATGTCACCTAACATATGTTGTTTTTGTAGTAGTGGAAAGTTATCTTATTCCAAAACCTGGGTTCAGTTTTCAAAATCTCAATGTAGAGTTTAAAAGGGGAAAATATATCTTTTCCTGTAAGCAAATATATCTTCGTGAGTGTAAAGAAATCCACAAGTTTTAGTTAGAGAACTTAGTAGAATTTCATGACCTAGCTCTGACGGTAGTCACACGAGGACCTCCTGTGGAGGGAATGGCTGACCATGTCGCACTGACTTCTGGCGTCTTCCCACCGTCAAGGGCTGAACACACACTGAGAGGATGTTGTATTCTGTTCTTCAGGTGCAACAGAGTATCATCTTAATCTTTTCTTCACTAAAATTATTCTATTCTATTTAGGTGCTTCTCTCTCCTTGTAAATTTACGTCTGGTTTTAATGTCCACTGACCAAAACAGTGTGCTTGAGAAAAGTGCTATTAAAGATTGATATCCTGTTTAAGCTTGTATTAAGTATGTAGTAGTAATTCACTGGCTATAAAGGCATTTATAGACACAGATGTATTTAAGATACACTGCTATATATTGTTTTAGACATTTATATTCCTGGGAAAATCTCAAATATTTAAAATAGCAGATATCTTCTTTAGCTTGAGCAATAGGTACTGAATTAAATATGTAAGGTTGGTGCTTGAAAATGTAATGTCAAACATTTAAAATTAAATGTTTAATTTATCAAGATATAATAGGAAATTTTTGAGTTAAAAATAATTTAGGGCAAAGCATCAGGCCTCCTAGGAAAGTGTTATATGTATTTTTCTTAATGACTTAAAAAGGTAATTGTGAATATAAGTGATTACATTGTGCCTAATTAGGGCTATCTTTGTGGTTGCAGTTTTAAGGTAATATGCTCCCTCTAACTCATGGTCTCAGGGGTTGCTGAGCTTGGTAAACTCCTGTGTTTTTAATCTTCTGTGCCTGTTCTTGCTGTGAGCTGTCACTTCAGACTAGTGACTAGTGTGCCTGCCTGCAGCATTTTTTTCCCTCTATTTGTCTCTAATCTGAGATAGGGCTGTATTTAGTTTGTTAATCTTGTTAGAAACAAGGGTAAACTGAATATATGCTTATTTGTAAGCAAAGACTCAACTTCTGTAAGAAAAGTGTTCCCATTTTAGTGAAAAACTTTCCAATTTCAGCTTGGATTTCTCTACACTGTTTTTGACCTTAAATCACAGGAATTTGGGAGTTTGCCGGAGGGCTAAATTATAGCCAGGTGAGGTGTTAGTACTTAGCTTTAGGATGCAGTGAATTTGGGTACAGCTCTATCTTCCCTGTTAGGTTTTTCTGAAGCTGGTATTGAAATCACATTTCCTCCTTTAGATACAAGCTGGGAGTTTAATTGAGGAGTGAGGAGAGCTGTGCAGGGAGGAAGGGAACTGCTTTGGTAGATGACAGGAAAGAAACAGATGAAGGGTAAGATAATTATCAATAATGAAGTCATAGCAGCTAAACCAGCACTGTCAAATAGAAACATAATGTGAGCATATTTGTACTAATAATTTAATAGCATATTTTATTTAACTCAATATATCCCAAATAGTTCAGCATGCAGTCAATATAAAAATTATTGAGACATTTTACATTCATTTTTTCAGTTCTTTTTTTAATTAAAAATTTTTAATTGACAATAATTTTACATATTTATGGGGGTACAGAGTGATATTTTGATACATGTGTAATGATCAGATCAGGGTAATTTACATATACATCACTTCAAACATTTATCATTTCTTTGTGTTGAAAACATTCAAATTACATCTTTTTTTTAACATTAAGTCTTCAAAATCCAGTATATTTTCTACACTTATAACATATCTCAATTCAGACTAGCCACATTTCAAATGCTCAATAGTCACATGTGTCTTGTGGCTACCATATTGAACAACACAGTGTTGATCTTTGGTTTTTTTATTTTTATATTCAAAAAATATACATAAGCATACAAATTGCAGTATAAGTGTTAATAGTTCACAAATACCCATTTTAATGCACTTTGGAGTGTTGTAATGAAATGATACTTTATAGGGTTTGGTCTTTCGGTTATTCGTAACTATACTTACCAGTACTCTAGTCTGGGTGCTTATACCTGTTTGGATAATTGGCAAAGGAACTTTGTGACGCAGTGCTTCACAGTGGTGCAAATTTGATGATAACTTCAATTATAATAAATATTTTTCAGCCTGAACTGTGTACATGCAGTAGGAAAAGAAGTGTTCATTGAGTTTGTTGACGCAATAGGCAAGTAATTTTTTTGTGGAAGGAAAATACAGGATTCTGTTTAGAATTCTAAAATACAGACTAATATGGTTAGAAGGGAAGGGTAGACCCAGAGATGTCCTTTACGATCTGAAACACAAACCTGAGGCTCATAAGTGGACCAGGTAGAAGAATTCCTTGATGGAATATAAAGTAAGTACACATACAGAGAGATTCTTGTGAAAAAGTGACTCTTGACAAAAAGAAGGTTACATAAGCCTTGAGGTGATACACTAGCTGAGTTTTAGACATTCAACAAGTACTCTTATGGTATTATAACTTTTTAATTTGACAACTGTAACCATATCAGTTGATAGACTCTTTAATAAAAAATTTGTATAGTACTTATAAAATTATATAAGTAAATAATGTAAGTTTGCTATTTCTAATTCCTCTGAGGAGCATATCAGTGTTTGTGGTCAAGAAGATTAGGAGATTTGTTCTTAGGTTTCATCAAGCTGGAGGTGGAATTATGACTTTGGATTATAATATCTGGAGTAGTAGCTATGATGAGATCATTATGTTAACAACGTCAACATCAGGTCTGCAAGAGCTTCCCGTGGAGCTCGACAGCTTTGTGTTTATCATAAGACTGAATTTTTAACCTAAAGGAGCAGCCACTTGACAGATGTGTGCCCTCATAACAAAGGGCACAGTGAGAGTACTGAGTCAGGCAAACCCATTGCCTAAAGAGAGGCTCTATTGATGACCAGTTGTTGTATGTGTCTTGCAGTTACATCTTGTATTCCCTTCAAGGAATTCCTTTCTGGGGGATTGGCTTTGGGTTTATAGACCCAAACAATAAGGAACCTGAGATGTGAAGTTGTAGAAGAAGGGAGTTCCAGGTGAGGTTATTGTAAACCAAAGGAATAGTAAAGGCAGGAGTTAAGGCCCTGAGGTGGGAGGGAGCTGGACGCTCAGGAGAGACAGCAGAGAAGGCTGGTGTGTCTGGAATGGAGCCTTGTAGCCCATGGTGGGGAGTTGGCTCTCGACTCCCGAGTGCCATGGAAAGCGGTTGGACAGTTTTGAAGAGCTGATTGACTGAATCTGATTTTACATTTTAAAAATGACTCTGGCTCCCGTGTGGAAAACAGGCTCCTGAGGGGTAAGAGCGGGAGGAGGCTGAGCTAGGAAGTTACTGCCGGGTCCAGGTGAGACACAAGGGGGGAGTGAGGGCAGAGGGGAAGGGGGGTCAGATTCAGGATCTACTTCGGGGGAGGTGGGAGGGGGAGGAGTGAGGATTTCCTGGCAGATGTGGGATATTGAAAGATAAATAAAAATATTTGGAAAGTAATCGCAGGGGAGGATGCTGAGCTATTCCTAATGCAGGTCAAGCATTACTGGGGGGGGATTCCCCCCCCAGTGTAACTTCTGACTGAGGATCACACCCAGAGAGGGCCAGGGTTTGAGGGTGGAGGAGAGTCGAACCACAATAGTGCTGCTGGCCTTTATGAATTCCTTCCTCCTTTGTCCATGGAGCGAACAATGAAGCTGCTTTTTCTTCAAAACCATCATCATTGTCATGGTCATTACCTATTTGAATGGTCTGTCTTCGAATATAACACCACCCTAGGCCTGAATTACCTGGACCAAGATGAGCTAAGGTGGTTTATCACAGGGAGAAAGGCATTACCAGCCGTAAAAGAGTTTCCGTATATGCTGCGGTCAGGGTGATGTTTCCAGCCATCTGAAAGGAGGCTGAAGGGAGAGATATTTGAATCTAAGCAACACTTTATATGTCCTGGATAATTAATGATTTTTAAATAAAGCATCTTTACTCATGAAGATTTAGACGTAATACATATAAAACCGTGCCTTGAAAAAGCATTTGTACTTTCTTTGTAGTTTTCTGAAGGGATGTGTCTTAACAAAATAAATTCACATAATCTCATCCCTCACTCTGCCAACCTGCTTTGGTATTTGAAGCTAATGTGGGTGGTTTCTGTATACGCGAGGGCCAGCAGGCCAGCGGCTGAATGATTTCTTCGTGGAGCGTCCATTTCTGATATTGCTCTCCCTGAGCATTTGAGGAGCTTTGCTGCTGGTTCACCTTTCCGTTTCCTGAGCTGCACAGATGCTGTGGAATGTGTCACTCTGGGGTGAACTGCACAGTCTTTTTGTGTCTGGTGCTCTATCCTTCCTTTGTGGCTGTGCTCTCTCTTTGCAAATGTTATGTATATTTTGCTTGCTTTGCCATTGGTATGTCTGTCATCAACCCACCATATAGCAGTTGTTTGAGCACTGTTGTCATCATCCAAATAAAACTAGAAACTGTTCTTTCCATGAGTGTGAAAATGTGAGCTGGAACTAGAGGAAAGGTGTCAACTCAGGTCCTCTACTGAGCAGACACCAAGAGGGAGTTAGGAGTAAGAGAAGCTTGCTGGGGGCAACACCTCTGAAAGATGAAGGTGGGGAGGGAGTAGGACTGGGCCCAGAAAGCCTTCATGCAGTAGTGCTGGTCTGGTAGCTGTGATGAGAGAGAGAAGGAAGCAGAGCTGGGCTGGTGAAGCCTCAGCCTGCAATGCTGATCCAAGGGGACCCTCTCAGCCTGGGGTTGGCATCTTACCAGTGGCTTTAACTACTTGTAGAATTTTGAGAGATATGCTGGTCTTACGGGCATCACATTTACTGACCTCTTAGAGTGGCTGTGTTTTTTTTTTTTTCTTGGTTTGTTTGTTTTTTGTATTTTATAAGTAAATCCATTTTGTTTGTGTTTGCATGAAGTTCAGTCTCAGAGGGTGTCTCTAAACTCTGGAAGGATATATTCCTTTGATTCATGCTCCTCCCTCCCTGTCCCCCACAGCATAGGGACATGACCAGAGTCTGATTGTCAGCAGAGAAAAAGGTGGCTCGGGACATTACACAAGACTCTTTGGTTGTGGCCATCCTTGCTGCTAGTGCATTGGCAAGGAGTTTGCGGAGTAGAATATGCCATCAATTGTGATTCAGGATTGTGTGTCAGACATTACTGAGAGCTTGGAACTGTTCCTTCTGGTTTCTGTAACACTCCGCCCATTTGTAAGTAGTGCCTTTGGCAGAATGGTGAGCTCTTGCCCAAGAGCAGCATGGTATGCTTCTATTATTTGGGCTTCTAATTCCTTTATTTTAATAGAATTATTGGTCATAAAGATACCGTACTATACAGATACTAATTTGGTTGTATTAACTTTCCAATCTCATTTCATAGTTCAGTGATGTGAAAACCCTTTCATTCAAGAGAGACCTATTTATTTAAATGATCAGAAATTAAATAGGTTGAGACGACTATCGGAAAATGCCAGGCCTCTGTCTTTCCTCTCCCTGTTACCCAGCCAGCTGCAAGGCTGTGCTTGCTCATTCCTCTGGTCTGCTTCTGAGGTCAGCTGCGGCTCCTCTGGCATCCCAGTTATGGCCAGGGACTCCTAACTGGAGACCCTTCCTTTGGGTGAACACCTTGCCTGATTTCTATCTCTTGGAGCACATCTTGTTCGATGTCTGTAATTCGGTACATGTTTTCACTACTTGATCATTTTAGCTTCTTATACTTGGTCCATCAAAATAATTCTTCCATTCTCTACTCTTATTCCTCTGCTTCAGAGGAAGTGTTGTGCAGGGAAGCAGGGCTGAGGGGTTTTGTCTTTCCTGTATATCCATCTGGGTGTGGAGCAGAGCAGAGCACAGACCTAAAAGAGAGGGTGTGCTGGGAAGCCCAAACCATAGCTACTCATGTAGCATATTTGCTCATGGCTTTGTCTTGCTGAATGGGATGTTCTTATCCATCTTTACCTGTTGGAAGCCTTTAGATGCAGCTCAGTTGCTGACTTTATAGTGAAAGGCATCTTAAATCTCTCGGACCAATCACCCCTGTCCCTGTCTTTCTCTTAGACTCTCGACACCCATACCCGTCACCATCCCCTCTTCTTCCACTCCCACAGTTGCTGAGAATAGTAAGATCAGTAAGGCACAGTCCATACTCATCCACATGGAGATCTTGTCAATTGGAAAGGCAGCCACATAAGCAGAATAATTACGATATGGAAAATGAACAGACTGGACAGTTGCAGTGGGTTATGTTGGTTGTGTAAAATTGAGAAAGATGCTTCCTGGAATTGTTCCCTGCCTGGCTGTACCTAGGGGTTTGTGCATGGGGGGCGGGCATCTAACCCAATCTGGGGTTGTGTGATGAGGGAGGACTTCTCAAAGGAGAGAAAAGCTAAGTTGCATCTTAAAGGGTGAGTTGCAGGGAGGCAGAGAATAGTCTGAGAGGAAGAAAGTTAGGTGAAAGGAAACACTTCACATTCTATGCTGTGTTAGTTATTTCTGTGCTGGTCTGTTTCCCTACCAGGTTACAAGCTCCTTGAAGGCAGGAAGAGGGTTTTTGATTTCTGTCTACATTGTGCATGAACAATGTCCTGAATTTCTGGTGAAAGAATGACTCCCTGTCTGCCCTAACTGTTTTGCCTGCCTTCTTGACTCACTGACTTCTTCTAAATGTTCCTGACTCCAGGATACATTAATCTCTAGTAACTGTGGCTTGGCTTTCCTGTCTTAAGCACCTGGTACCATCTTCACTACCACCACTGATGCCTGTGAGTCTGGAATAGCTACTGGGATTATTTTTAATGCATAGATTCTGGAGATATACATTTATTCATGTTTAAAATAAAAACCCCAAACCTAATAAAGATGAAAGATTCAGTTAGTCAACAGATATTTAATTATCCATTTTAGGAAACTCCTTGAGACCCCTCCCCCAACTTGTTTATAATGGTCACATAGATGATTCTCATAGTGACAACAAAAAATTCATCTTGTGGATACTGAGGTGGCTGCTTAATTCTCTTTGCTCCATTTTTATTGTCTTGAAAATGAGCATGCTCCTGCTATGATTGTTGTGAAGATTAGATGAGTTTATACATATAGAATGCTTAGAATAACGGTGGGCTCAACAAAACAGAGCTGTGCTTTTCATCATAATTATTTATGACGCCTCAGTGGACCCGGCAACACTGGATTGGGTGGTGACACTGTGGATTCAGATGCTTCTGTCTGCATCGCTTTGGCAACGCTCTTTCTTTTTAAAGATTTTCTCGTATTAGAAATTTTCTCACTTCTGTGTCTGAGAAGAAAACGTGATACCCAAAATGTCAAATCAACAAAAAAGTCAGGAAAAGCTATCCTACTGGAAAAATCTATTTTGTGTCAGTGGAGTTGGGAATAAAGGTGAATGCGTTGGCCTCCAGGTTGGCTTACTTGAATGTGACCATGCATATCTCGTTAAGATTGCTGACGGGAGTAGAGCGTTAGGTCCATGTGATCAGTGATGATGGGCAAACGCGACAGGCTCACTTGCATGTGAAACTGGGGCGATGGTTGGAGCAAATGAATGTGTTTGTCTCTTGTACGTGACATTTGGCTTCTGTCTCCTTGCTGCCTCCGCCTCCCTGGGAAAGATGAGAAGGAATGTCAAGAGAAACATCAAGGTGTTTTCATTCTGTACCTTTCAAAAATAGCAGGATTAGGCAAGCTAGCCTCCCAGGGGCCCATCCGGCAGGGCCACGGGTCGAGGCTGACCATGGGCAGCACAGAGAGTGTGGCAGATACTGTGGACTCCATAGAGGGAGCCCAGGAGAGGCAGAGCCATCTGGGGAACACAAGTGCCCTTTGACAGAGCCACACCAGGCCAGTCACAGATGTAGCCCAAATGCAGCGGGGGGACCAGGGATAGCACTCTGTAGACAGAGCAGGCAAAAGACAGTTATGCCCAAGAAGCCCGACTCTTCCCCATGCCTCCACCCTGCCCTCCACGGGCCCAGGCCCCAGTTTAAGGAGAGAGGCCAGAGGAAGGTGAAGTGAGCTGGGAGCTGAAGCATCTTTATTCAAGAGAGACTGAGTACCACTTAGGTGAACTTTTCAAATTGGACTGAGCGCCAAACAAAACTGGACATTTCCATTTTTTCCCCACCTGTCTGTTGGGTGGTGCCTTAGGAGGTAGGTTAGATTAGTTGCAGATTAAATTTAAGAAATTGCATAAGCTGCCATGAGCATGTAAAAAAAAAAAAAAAAAAAAAGAAATTGCATTTTTCCCTGCCCACTTAAGGCAGAGAATGTGAAATTTTGTGTTCACTTGATTCACTCATGGAACACATCTCCTGAATGCCTTCTGCATCCCATGCTCTGGCATGCAGAGGTGTTTAAGACAAGCGTGGGCCCTGCCCTCCTGGAGCTTATATCGGATATTGGAAGATAGAGAAGGAAGAAACAAATTTCATGGAGTGGTGGTACGTGCAATGCGAGAAGGACGTGTGGTGTTAGGGGTTCTCTGAGAAGGGGAGTGATGGAGCCAGGGCAGTGGCTGGGGAGTGCTTCTGTGGGGAAGGGGGGTTTATGTAAGCTGAGGCCTTGGCAAAGACTAGGGAAATGCATTCTAGTTAGAAGGAAAGGCAGGTCCTAGGTCTCTGGAGAGGGAACAGAGTTGATGTCTTGAGGAAAGGAAGGAAGACTAGCATGGGGAGCAGCGGGCTGACCACAGGGCCAGGTGCAGTTGAACCCATGTGCCTTTGGCCAAGCCCTGTGGGTCTTCAGAATGCTTAGGACAGGCAAACCACAACTTGAAAGAAAACCGCCCCTGTCCTAGGACTGGCTGTTCAAAGACTGCACTCATGCATATTGAATCAGCAATGGGATTTTAAAGTTGGTGTCCCTAACGTGGGCCCAGTTTTGAGGTACTAGAAGCAATGAAGAATATCTATCCTAGCAAGAGAGGGAGTTGCTACCGAGAAGTCACTGGACTTGTATTTTTAAACCTCAGCCAATTCAGCCCATATAGAAAAATCCTCTGAATTGAGTGTTTGAAACGTAGCTCTTCTTTTTTGTTGTTGTTTTTGGTTTTAGATATGAAGTACATTTCCTGAAAAGCACATCTGTTTTCACTTAATTTACATGATGATATCTAAGGTATAAAATGGGTTTCGAGGAACAGAAGCCCAGTTTGTGTTGCTGTACTTATTGGAAACAAGGATTCAAATGACTATGGCTCAACTTTCACCCACTACCCTGGAGCCAACTAGGTTGTAAATAAAGTATCACCAGCATGAGTCTCTGTTCACACATGATTTCACCTGGAATGCTCTGCTCTTTCTCTGCACAGCTGCACCACAATCATTCTTATAAGCCTAGTTCAAATGTTTCCTTAATGAAATTGCCATGTATGTTTGGCCCTATGTGAGACTGGCAGTCATCTTTATGCTTTGAATTCCCACATTTCTTGGTCTCTCTTGCTACTAAAGTGTAAGCTTATGCCTCAAACTGTGTACCTCTCCCTTCCCCCTCCCTAACAAATGCTTTCTATTGAGGAGGTGCTCAAAAACGGAATGAATTCAGCACCCAACAATATTTTAAATCATAAAAAGTCCATGGCCTGTTACTTCCCTTTGCATCTTTTCTATTCTTGAGAAAAAAAAGAAGAAAAAAGAGCAAAGAGAAATCAATAAGCATTTGCAGTAATAAGAGATCCTGACCCATCAGTGTCACAGTCCCTTTGTGTTTCTTTTGAATTCTTGGGTAGAAGTGGATCACAGATGCTATATTTGGAGAGATGTGGTTTGTGCAAAGTAGGGTCTTGAAAAGGCCTCTGAAATGTGTCTGCCAAGGCTAGAATAAACACATTTTGCATTTGCACAGCATTTTCATTGTGTCTGTTTGATTAGGAGAAATAATCAGCCCAAGTGCTTCCCCAGTGGCTGAACTGCTTTTGATGTGTCTGTGTTCTGAAGGATTATGAAACATCTTTGTAAATTTGGGGTAGAGGTCATAGTTGAACTTGAAACTCTTTTGAGGAGGGGAATGTGTGTATATGTGTATGTGCACATGCCTCTTGTGAAAAGGCTCTGTGATGACTGCACTGTTTTCCTAGAGATATTTCTGTGGGCAAAGAGAAAACTACCTTTAGATACTTTTCAAGTACATAAAAAATTAGGAAAAAGACATAACCAAGTTCTTAACTCACGTAATAGAAGTTTAAATACCTAAGTTTCCTAGGAAATTTAAGTTAATAGAAATTTAGCTATTATTTCCTTGAGGTGGGAGTTGGAATATACTCAGATTGTTAACTGCAAAAGCACTTCATTTATATATGGGCTCAGCAATATATGGCCTGTGAGGTAAGAATGGATTTTACATTTTTAAAGACTTTTGTGAAGGGGAAAAGGAAGAGGAGGAGGAGGAGGAGGAAGGAGAATATGAGACAGAGACCATATGTGGCTTACAAAGCCTAAAATATTTACTAACTGACATTTTATAGAAAAATTTGCCAACCCTTTATTTATGTAATCGATTTCTATTTTGCAGATGAAGAAACCAGGGCTCGGATGGTAGCCTGCTTACCCTTTAAGCTCACTAAGCAGCCTGTTCTATTAAAGGAGAACTGGATTCAAGTTTCTGCAGATCTGGCTTCTAATCATATCTTTCTTCTGAGCTAACATAATTTTGTGATTGGTAATAAGGTTTCCCTTTTGATTCTGTCATTCTAGAGTTCACAGAGTAATGTCTGCAATGCAATTCTAACACCAACAACCTGGAATTAGGTCAAACTTCACAGGTTAAAGGCACCATCCTCTATAAGACTGCCTTCACCCAAATATAAACTGCAAGCTCTGGGGTCCCCAGGCCACCTGTACTTCTGACCAACTGGCTACAAATTCAAGGGTTCTCACCACCCCTCAGAGAACTCAGGAAAGCACTACATTTATGATTACAGTTTTATTATAAAGGATTTAAGTCAAGACCAACCAAATGGAGAGACACATAGGGTGAGGTCTGGGAGGGTACAAAACACTAAGCCTCTGTGTCTTCAGGATGCCTTACTTCCTGGCACATCCATGTGAATCACCAACCTGGGAAGCTCACCTGGGCTTTGGTATCCAAAATTTTTATTGGGGTTTCATTATGTATATATTATTAATTGGATCATTGGCCACATAATTGGCCTCAATCTCCAGCCCCCCTCCCTCCCCAGAGGTTGGGGAGGTGAGGCTGATACCATGTGGCTCAAAGCCCAACCCTATAATCACCATATAATCACATGATTGGCCTTTCTGGCACAGCCAGCCCCCATTCTAAAGCCATCTAGGGACCCACCGTGAGTCATATTCTTAGCATAAACTCAGGTGTGGATGGAGGGGCCCACCATGAATAATAAAGATGTTCCTATTACTGGGAAATTCCAAGGATTTATAGGCTCCTTCCCAGGAACCCAGGACAAAGACCAGACATATTATTACACAACATTGTCCAAGCCAGGTCTGACTCTACCTTTACTTTTCTTCCCACTGCATAATGAGGGCCAGTTACAGACTGACTGACTGACTTAGGAAGACTAAGGTATTTCTTTCCCAAGAATTTCTACTTTGAGATAATGAAACTTCTTTGCCAGAGAAATGGACTAGATGGGTCTCGAGCATCTTTTGGAGTTTTGAACATTTTGAGTTATGTTAGGGGGAAAATACTGTAGTTTGGAGTGAAGGATTTTGTTTCCGTATTACTTAAAGCAATGAAACACAGTCATAATTAGCCTTACGTTAACTCTGCTTTTGTGTTTAAATCCTTGTTTGAAGTTCTTAACTCCCAGGACCTATTTAGTTTATGTCAATATTTATTTATATATTGGGATTACATAAGTTTTATAATAAATAATAAACTAATAAATACATAAATAATGTATTAGTATTATAATATTTATTAGACAGGACAAATTTCAAAAACCTGTCAGGATTTTTCATTTTCTTTCCAAAAATGATCTCCATGGAGTTAGTTTATGTAACAGATGGAAACAAGGTGTCATCCTCACTTCTACTTGCTCACCTGCCAGAGTGAGGTCTGTCATTGTCCTGCTTCCCCACCAGTGACTTCCACATCCTTATCGCCACACACACACTGCGTGTGAGTGAAATGATGAGGAAATTGGGTCATTCAGTAGAATGAAAATACTCCTACTGCAATGGCACGAACAAAGGGAGTGTGGGGGGATCAGTAGGACAGCCAGAGCTGGAGGGAGGTGGGAGTTGCTGATGGCATCTGAATGGTGGAGTGGGTGTCCCTGTCCTTAACCCTCTTCCTGCTTCTGTGGGTCACTAGTGTGACTGCTGTAACCAGTCTGCTGTCCTCTGTCCCTTCCCTATTCTTCCCCTGTCCTCTTAGTCATGCTCGCCTGGTGGGCATTCTCTTCCATCCAGCTCTGTCTCCTAACATCATGTTCTTTCTCCAACCCTGGCAGCAACTCTGAGGGAGGAGGAGGACAGGGCAGCAACTCTGTGGGACGAGGAGGACAGGACAGAAACTCTGAGGGATGAGGAGGACAGGACAGAAACTCTGAGGGACGAGGAGGACAGGGGTGCTTATTTCTTTAGCCATTCACCTTCCAGCCACTTCTGGGCTTCATCCAAACCCACTGGCCCAGATGTTGCCGTGAAGACTTTCCTCCGTCAGATTCAGGGTCCTTGGGTCTGGGTTGTGTCATCTAATGGCATCTGTGCCAGAGGCATTTAAAATCTTGGGCACCCAGAGGGGCCATCTATAAGTGAATAGGAATTGTCCCTCCTCTTTGACCTTACATGCTTTTCTGTCTTACAGGGCAAAATAGGTTCTCTCTGTGTGCCTTTACTGTACTAGTTGGGATATCTGGTTATGAAAAATTTATAGAATGATCAGGGAGTGGCTCCAAGAACCCAAAAACCCCAATGCAGCTGGGATTTAGGAGGGGACTAGCTGTTGGGGTTATTTCTATTGCTCTCCATGCAGCTGCTTCATCTTTATCTCAAAGAAACCCTTTCTTTGCCTCCTGGTCCACTCGGTGGGTGAAAAACGGCCATCCAGAGACCACATGCGGGTGGATAGGTCAGCCACATGCAGAAACATTCCCCGCTAGTTCCCACGTCAGAGTTCCCAGAAGAGAGACTCCTAGTGGCCCAACTTGGACCAAGTGACCATTCCTGGTCCAAACAGCTGTGATGAGTAGATGGGATTACACAGTGTAGACCTGGCTGCTGGGCCCCATGGCCGTATGAGGAAGGAGGGTCCGGTTACCAGACAAGGGAGAAGTCCTTGGTTCAGTGGCTGCGGAGGTACCTTCAAAAGGCACCTACTACGTCAGCCTTTTATTTACTCATTCAATATATACTTACGGACTGCCTATGGTGCGCTAGGCACTATTTGGGGTGCGAAGGATAGGACTGTGAACAAGACAAAGTCCCTCCCTCGCGGCCTTGGCCGTCAGCTTAGTGTTGTCTATTTGCCTACTCCTGTTCTCTTAATTCTCTCCTTTCACTTTGGTTTCTTTTTCAACTAATAGATATTTATTGAACTCCCACTATCTGCTGACACTGTGCCTGTTTATACGGGGGTGTTGTAAGCATACGCTCTCATTTTGTGTGGTGGTATTTGCAAAATGCATTAACTCAGAATTTGTCTCATGAGTCTGAATTTGAAACCTTGGTCATAATGTGCTTTGCTATATATGGTATAGTGTTTCCTTAGGCAAAACATTTTCAACAAATTTGTGTTGTTTTGAAAATATTAATGTTTTTCTCTAACACAGGGTTAGGTTAAGATGAGGCCACTGAGGTAGAAGAAAGTTACCTGAGTCTTTTTTTGGGGGAGAAGGGAGAACTATAACTATTTCTACCTAGAAAAAAAGTCTCCAGGTCTGGCCTTGTTGTGGTATAAAAAGACAAGGTAATGTGGGAGATATTATTATAAACTGTCATCACTACTTGTGTCAATCATTTTTTCATCCCTGTATTTGTTATCCAACATTTAAATTTTTGTTTGGAAAAACTATTGTTTTTATGCTTATTTCTATCACTGATGCTTTTTTGTCCCAGTCATCTTCAAACCCCGGTTAGCTAATGTTTCTTCCCCTTTCTGGCCCACATTCAATCTTCCCCTTCCCCCCAAAAAAAGTCTTGCAGAGTTTTCCTTTGAGATGTTTCTCATGTCCTGCTTTTTCCCATCCCCCATTTAATTCATGCTTTGTACCATCTTGCTTCTAGATTGTAGAATTAATTTCCTAACTGGTCTCCTTACCTACAAATTCTCTCCGTCTGCTTCCACCTGCACATCACTGCCAGATGCTCTTCTTTCCTGTGCAGACACCTTCTGCGGCTTCCTGTGACCTTCAGGATGAGGCTCAAGCTTCCTCTCTTGGCATTTGAGTCATCCACAGTCTGGCCCCAGGCTATTTTTTTTTTGTGAGCTTCTTTTCTACTCTTTGCCAGTTTGGACCCTCAGTGGTGATTTTTTTTTTTTAATTGGCCCCTGATACAATTTTGTCTATTTGGGCCTGTGCTGAAGCTCTCCTTGCCCTGAGCCACAGCGTCCTCGCCTTTTCTACTGTGTACTCACCCACACTTATATCTGCCCTGAAAGCCTGTTCCCACCACCTCCCACCCCAAGAACAAAGAGGCTGTTGACCTCTGGCCCTTTGTAGCACCTTAGACCCTATTCTTAGTCACTTGGTCATAAACACAGCACCCTGGTGATGAGCCCCGGTTACACCTTCACGCCTTAAACTAGCCAACCTTTTTGAGGTCCCAGCAGCATACTACAAGTGATCCTCAACTTTGGCCCATTAGTATCACTCAAGGAGATTCAAAGACAATATGACCACAGTCTGAAATTGTGAGGGTGAGGCCCAGGAACTAGGGACTTGGGAGAGCTCCCTCGGTGCTCCTAATGTGTAAAGAGGGGACTTGAGAACCACTAAGTGAACACAATCCAGGCAATGAACTATTTTGACCCACACTCATGTGTGTAGTTGGGGCCCTCTGTGCATATCACTGCATCTCTGCCTGGAGGATTCAAAGGGACCCTTTTTAAGACTTGAGTTAAAATGACTTATTACGCCAGCAAATAGGAGTGCCCATAATGTGCCAGGCACTGTTTTGGGTGCTGAGGTCACTGCAGTGAACACAGCATGTCCCTGCTGTCCTGGACCTTACGCTCTTGGGTGTGGGAAGACAGACCATCCGTAAATATCAGGTAACGATGATAAATGCTGTGGAGGAAGAAAAGGCAGAGTAAGTGGGCAGAGAGGAAAGAAGTACTTTTATATAAATATTCTCTATCCGTCTTACATCAGCAAATGCTTTAGCACCTGGCCTTCCCTGATGGGAGTCCAGGAGTCCCAGCTGGTGAGCCAGTCAGTCTCGAAGAAGGGATTCTTGCTTTCTGCTGCCCCTTGTTGATAAGGAGAGGGCTCAGCAATGTCCTGTGGAGTCTGAGGGACCCCAGAGAGTGGGGGAGGCTAGAGGGAAGGAGGTGAGGGATGAGGCTGGCAATCAGGAACAGTCAGGGCACTGTGGGTACGTGCTAAAAATACCAGGAGGAAAACTGGAGTGTGCCTGGTCTCTGACCAGGGACCCAGCTATGAGCACTGGAGCCTGCACCTACCAGGTGCCCCCAACTTAGGTGAAGAGAGAGCCCTTAGCCCACTTCAGACTTAACCCCTACTTAATATTCAGGATAGTATGCCAGCTCTCAATAGCCAATTTTAGGTTTTGCTTGTCCTCTTCTGATAGGATTGTCATCCTTATAATCACTTTAGAAGGATGATTTAGCCAAAATTTTCTTTTTCAAGATGTTTCTCTATAACAATGAACAGTAGTCTTTGTAGCTGGAAGTGGAGGTTTACTCACATGTCAGTTCTTAAAATGATATGCAACATGTACTTCTTTGATAGGTGGAAAACATGGCAGTATTAGAGCGAATGTATATTTAAGGAAAGCAAGATCACATTTCATCTGTAGGGCATTTATTTTGCTGTGATCCTGTACCTTAGACGCCTCTCATGAAGGTCAGATCTCAAGCTGGGTGGCCCCTTCTGATGAGGGATACTGCCTTGGATTTAGAGGTGTGGCTAGGATCTGTGTGTGTGGCAGTTTTAGTACTGTGTATTCCATCTCCATGCTGACATGTCCTCAAGTGAAGGTTATTGGGGCTGGGGAGTGGCTCACCCCGAAAGGCTTGACTATAGGACTGAAATCAAATCTTAAGGAGATAGGCTGGCTTGTGGCGTAACCACAGAAACAGTAACTTAAGCAATGAAATGAAAGCTCACGCGTCGGTCCCTAAGCTGGGGTTGGTGCAGCTACTGCACTCAGGTTGCCAGGCACATCTCGGGAGAAAAGCAGCCGGTCCCTTCAAGGTAATGGGAGCACGCCCTTCCCACTGGGTTGGGGCATCCCATGTCTACAGCGCAGAGGTGTGCTTTCGCCATCCCCTTCTGCGGGGACTGCATGCAGGGCACATCCCCATGGCTGTTGTCTCTCTGTTCCGAGCAGTCATAGATTCCCGGAAAACCCAGTTCCAGAGCTCAATCCCTGGGACTAGAGGGGCGCTCCGCCAGGTGGAGGGGCCCATTGGCAGCCCCCGCGTCCCCACTGTCCCCCTTGCAGCCCGACACGCAGCCTGCGCACCCAGCCCCAGCCGAGGCCCCTCCCAGAGGGAGCGCGGGAGCAGCTGGGGGCCCAGCGGGGCGGGGCCGGGACCGAGCGGGGCGGGGCGGGCCGGTGGAGGGTGGGGGCAGGGGGCAGGGGGCGGGGCCGGGCCGGGCCGGTGTGGGGTGGGGACAGGGGGCAGGGGCGGGGCCGGGCCGGTGTGGGGTGGGGGCAGGGGGCGGGGCGGGGCGGCGGCGGCGGCGGCGTCTCCAGGGGCAGCCGAGGTGCATAGGCGGCGCCCGCGTCGCGGAGAGCATCCTTTCCCCGCTGGTCCCCGCCCGCCCGCAGCCCGCGCTCGCCGCCTCCTGCCTGCTGCCTGACTTCTTTGTGTTCTGTCTCCTGCCCCGTGCCGTGTCTCTGCAGGACCCGTTCGTTCTTCTTCGGGCTATAAGAAGGCAGAGGATGAGATGTCCCGGGCCACGTCTGTTGGAGACCAGCTGGAGGCACCAGCCCGCACCATTTACCTCAACCAACCGCATCTCAACAAATTCCGCGACAACCAGATCAGGTAGGGGAAGGCGCTGAGACGCGCGAGAGGCGGCGTCAGGGCTGCGAAGGCGCTGTCTTCCTGCTGCTGGCTTTGCGCGCACCTGGGGCCCCAGCCCGCCGGCTTCCCGCAGGGCCCTCCGCTCCGCTCCCGGGCCCGGCGGCCCCTACCGCGCTTCTAATAGGGGCGTGTGGACACAGCCTCCACCTTCCTCTCCTTTGCGTTTATTCTGTGCTCAGTCTGTCTGTGAGCCCCGAGGAAGTTTTTACTCTAAAGTCACCGGCAAAAATGAGGTCTCTTTTCATCCCTGGTGGTCCCTTCCAAAAATCACCCCCCCCATCCTTGTGTTAAGCCAGTTGACAGCTCTCCTCAGCCATTTGTAGACCATACTGTGGGAAAGTGCTTTATAAGAGAATCCCACAATTCACAAGGACTCACGTTCAGTTCTAAATGGTCCACAACATTTGTTAAGAGGTCTTCATTTGCTGGGAAACTTTGCCCAGAGTTAGCAGAAACGTGGACGGAAGCTACCATTTAAATGTCTACTTTTTGCTGGCGGCTATGTCAAATGCCCTATCTATACTAGCTTGATGAATCTTCATAACCTCTTGAAGCAGGCATTATTACCTCCCGATCAGGAAACTGAAATATAAAGATGCTAAATAACATACCTATGGTCATATAACTCCTTAATGGCAGAGGTGGAAATTGAACCTGGCCCATCTTACTACAAAGCTCAAATTATTTCTGCTGTGCAAAGCTAGTCCTTTAGCATGGGTGTTAGTACATTTTCAAATTTCATTTAACTTTCAGGCTCAGACAACTTTCTGTCTGGGAGTGGCTTCAGAGGATGTAGTTCTGTGAGCTGCTCAGAACACCATGCTTGGGTGTAGAGAAGTTCAGTGATTGATCAGGTTACACATAGATTATTGACAAACCTGAATTCCAATCCAGTGCTCTTTTTTGCAAGTTCTGGCCCAAACTTTGTTGTTATAGGTTTAAGTATTCCATTACTGATTAATACTTCTACAAGCTGTTTAGCCTGACATCTTTATTTAGAAAGGTCTGGCTGTTGGAGATTATTATAGCTTGATAGGATTTGGAGTAGAATAATGGTGCATATTATATGGAAGTGATACCTTCATTTATTAAGGGAATGTTAGATTATGCTGGCTTTATTTTGGGTTTTAAGAATGACCACTGGTCATATTTTATACTTAAAAGTGTAGCTTAGAAGACTAGCTGAGTCCCCATTCCAGGTTTAAGATAGAGAGTGTCAGCCACAATGAATTAACACTCCACAAACTAGGGTGGCTCTAATAAAAAAGCCAGATAACAAGTGTGGCAAGGATGTAGAGAAATTGGAATCCTCATACATTGCTGATGGGGGTGAAAAATGATGCAGCTGCTTTGGAAAACAGTTTGGTAGTTCCTCAAAAAACGTAAGTTACCACGGTATGACCCAGCAACTCCACTCCTAGGTATATATAACACCACAAACAAAATTAAAACATGTGTCCACTCAGAAACTTGTACACAAATGTTCATAGCAGCATTATTCATAATAGCCAAAAAGTAGAAATAATCCAAATGTCCATTAACTGATGAATGAGTTCATAAAATGGTCCATATCCACACAATGGAATATAATTTGGCCATAAAAAAGAATGAAGTACGGATACACGCTGCAACATGGATGAACCTTGAAAACATTATGCTAAGTGGAAGAAGCCAGTCATAAAAGGCCTTGTATGATTCCATTTATATGAAGTATCCAGAAGAGGCAAATCTATAGAGACGTAAGGTAGGTTAGTGGTTCCCAGGGCTGGGGAAGGGAGAAAGAGTTGGGGGGAATGGAAAGTGACTGTTAATGTACTTGGGGTGGTGATTGCACAACTCTGTGAATATAATTGAGACCATTTGGAACACCGCACTGCTAATACAGTTCCATTTCTTCACACTTTCTTGTATGTGTTTCTGTTAAATTACTTCTAAAAAGATAAAGATTATTTTTAATAGATATATTGTAAAAGGATATGGGAATTAAAGAGTTACTTTTCTTTTTAAACTTCAGTATGTTTTCAAGTACTATTGTTGCTTAGTTCCTATTAATTTCTTTAATTTTGTTGCCCATCTGTGCATGCTTTAAAGAATAAAGTAGAGGCCTCTGTTTTTGTCTAAATTCTCTAATTTCCATGGAAGGTAAAGATTTTTAAGGGCTTTGGTAATGGAGCCTCACTACCTGTGCTGTAATCAAGACTGAAAGCTGGCTTTGGAGACTGATTTTATTATTAGTCAGGAGGATTCCAAGTGACTAACTGTTGTACAGTTTAATTTCTACTTTTTTTGTAGGGGAAGAGGAATAAGTATGGGAATGTAGTGGATTGGCTAGGGATAAAGTAGGCAGATATCAACTGTTCTCTCTATTTAAAGACTTGTATAAGTATAGAGTTGAATTAGTTGAAATATATTAAATATTAAAATTCATACAATTTCTGGGTTCATGTCTTATACTGTGAGCATATGTTTCTGAATGCACTGGATAGGGTGTAAGAAATTAAAAGGTGGTCCTTGGTGTTCTGTAAAGTGGCCTTTGAGTATTTGATTCACCTTGACTGTGCGTTTACATAGGAATTACTAATGCTTATCAGTGACTTGTAGTTCATTGAAAAATTGATTGCAAAGCTTCTTAGCATTATACTTTAAGGATTTTGTAAAACATTGAGCTATGTTATTTTAGTGCTTTAATGTTGCTGAAGTCAAGTCTTATAAAATATTGATTTTTTTAAAAATAAGACTTTTTATC
Source organism: Daubentonia madagascariensis (assembly GCA_023783475.1). Taxonomy (NCBI): domain Eukaryota; kingdom Metazoa; phylum Chordata; class Mammalia; order Primates; family Daubentoniidae; genus Daubentonia; species Daubentonia madagascariensis. The sequence goes on along the minus strand of JAKFHU010000379.1, from coordinate 680,960 downwards.
TTGGCCATGCATGTTTGCTAAAAGTTGATAAAGATATTCAAAGGAATATTTTCATAAGAGGATGAGGGATTTTTTTTATATGATTTTTCTTAAGAAAAGGTTAATGGTTTTTCTTAGAGGCAGGGGCATGGAGGGTTTATCTCTGTTTGCTTCTAAATTGATCTCTTTGAAAAGAAGGAACCACAATACATGAGGCCCATGATGTCTGCTAAATCAGGGATGTCTGATTTATTTGAGTGTTGTACTGTGTGGGAGGCCTGTCCTCTCTGGAATAGAGTTCTCTACTTACTTTCCCCCACCCCAAGCTCTTTCTGTCTTGGGACCTTGTGGGCGTGATTGTGGCAGTTGCTCTGTTCTTGCCTTTGTGGACAACTGGCATTTTGACCACAGGACAGGAATCGGAGTTTGATGCTGAGGGAGGGAGGTGGTTGTTGGGCATCAGGGGAGGTTGGTGTGGGGTGACACAGAGAGCAGAAGTGAGAAGTTCACGTCTGGGGTCCACTGTGGCCTTGGCACTCCTGGAGGAATGCAGGATGAGAGAACTCCAAATTCTGGGCAATTCCTTGAATTTATGGGAGGGACTGTGCCATGTATGTGGATGTCCTGCCAAACCTTGTTCTTATTCTTGACATTGAAGAGAATACCAGTGTTTGATCTGAAGCCTGTGGTAGGTTTATTAAGTTTTCCACGATTGAAGCTAATGAATTTGGATTATCATAATTATGGAGAATTATGAAGTAGTTTTTTTCTCCTAGGCATTGATTTTCTAGGTTCTATTTGGACAATAACTTTCTTTACCCTCTAAACAAAAATAGTAGTTAATGGGATTCACTGTTCATATATATATGTAGGATTGTGTATGTGTCCGCCTAACAAGATCTCTTTTTTCTGAAGTGTACAATCATAAATGTTTTAAATATTTAAGTGCATAATTCAGCCATCTAAAGGATACAATTAGTGGTTTTTAGTATATTCACAGAGTTGTGCAACCATCACCACAGTCAATTTTAGAATATTTTCATCACCTCCAGAAGAAACTCCATACCCTTTAGCTATCATCCCCCACCCCTTCTTCCCCCCAGCCCTAAATAACCACTAATCTACTTTGTAACTCTATAGATTTCCCTGTACTGGACATTTCATATGAATGGCATCATACCCTTTTGAGTATTTTAAGTTAAATATCAAATGCTTACAAAAAGCCTGCTATTTAGAGGAATCTGATGGTGAAATGTGTATGTAAATTTTCAAAAATATTTAATGTCAAAATAATTTTTCCCCAGAAGATATCTTGAAATAATTTACTGATCAAAGAAATGAGCAATATTTATATCATCACTGTCAGGCATACGTAACCTTTCTATGTGATTATCGGCATGCCTTTCGAAATAGTGAATTTCAAAGCTGTAAGGCAGTTTCCTTGAATGTTTGAAATGAGGTCTTCAAAGCAAGTTAGGAGTGTTTACAGATACTCAGTTTTGAATGAGTCATTCATTTCAGGTAGGCGTTTTAGTGAGCAAAGTCTTCGTTAAAGTGGTAACTTAAGCTTTGTCAAGTTATTTCATTTCTTCAGGTTAGTTTGTTTTAAAGGAAAATTACTTTATATAAACGTCTTGTTGGCTTCATCAAGGTAAGGTTAAAATAGAATATTATCTTTACAGAAAAGGGAACTGAGCACTGTGTGCTAGGTTTGTATAGGATCTTTGTTTCATAATATGCTGGGATCCTAATGTTTGAGAGGATATTTTTGTCTTAAGGAATGGAGAGGAAAAAAAGAATCTTCAACAACCTATTTGTTTGTGAATAGTGAGGGTAGATGATCTATATGGTACTAGAGCCAATGTCACTGAGTACTGCGAGGATGAAGAATTCTGTAAATGTTTTAAAGCTACAGAATTTTGGTAGGCTCTGGTCTTAATGTGTAAGCTGCTTACAATTTAACAAAGAAACCATACCAAGATCCTAGTGAGAATCATAACTTTCTTTTGATTCGTGTAGAGATCATTGTCTTAAAAATCAAGGTTTACATATCTCAGAGTTGAGACCACTGTCCTTGTCAAGTTTGGCAAAGGTAAAAGTATTTCTCATCAGGAGTAATTGCTGATATTGAAAGCATTCTAGCCACCACTCACATTAAAACAGCCTCCGGATTTTGCTTCTGTGTATGCTGCTTTTCATTTAGAGGCAGATATACTTGGTTAATCTCCAAACCAGGCACTGTGTTTTCTGAATATGAATGTCACGACACATCATGAATCCTTATTTTGTACATACCACCAGCAATTAATGCCATACGAGAGTCTTGTAATTAGAACTGTTATCAGGTTGACAGCCTTGGACAATGCCTTTGAGGAATCCTGCAGATGAAAATATTGAAGTTGGGGGAGCTTTGGCCCCGTGTATGTCAGGTGACCATTGAATATGTGAGCTTTCTTGAAGTGTATTTTTAGAAACAGAAAAGCATGTCAGCCTTGGGCCAGTTTTGTATTTGGCATTTCTATGGAAACAGCAAGTGTCTAGGAGGACAGACTTTCAGGGTGATTTCTTTATCAAGTTGACCTTTGTGTGGGTGAATTTGACCAAAGAAATGTCTATGCCATTCCCATTTTTTAAAATAGGCAAAGACATTTGGTTTGAGAATTTTGGTCAGTAATTCATTTCCTGTCTCCCCTCTTTCCAAATTCTGCTGTGAACTTGGCAGCATTTCTGATTCTTTCATAAAAAGAATTAAGCATGAGGATTTGTGAAAGTTAAAATTTAATCAGAATTGGAAGAAACTAAGGAGACATGACAGCTAAATGCCGTGTGGGTCCCTGAATCGGATTACAGAACAGAAAGAACACTGCTGGAAAAGCTGGTAAACCTTGACTAAAGTCTGGAGGTGGATTAGCAGTGTGCCAGTGTCATTCTCTTGGTTTTTATCTTTGTGCTGTAAGATGTTAATAACATTGTAGGGAAACTGGTATATTGTGGGGAAACTGGTATATGGCAACTTTGTACTATTTTTGCAACTCATCTGTAAGTATACAATTTTTTCAAAATAAAAAATATCTTAAAATTAACCAGAAGTACCTGGGAGAGTAGGAACTAAATGCTAAACTCTCGTCTTTCTGTTGGATACTTTGGTAAATGTTTGGGTCTTTCATTGGAAACAGACATGATTTTGAAGGGATGATGGTCAGAGGAAAAAAAGGGCCAATATCTTCCCATATTTGTTGTGCTGGGTACGTGGGAGAACACTCACTCCCTGGGTGTCAAAGAACATTCCCTAAACTCACTAATAGTACTAAGAGTTTGTTTGCATAGCGTCTGACCTAGTTGTATAGAATTTGAAAAAGCAAGTAGCAAAGTGGACTGCAGAAAATTCTGTTTCTGCTCAGAGTTCGGCCATGGGAGCTTCTGAATCATTACCTAGAAAGTAGCACCTAAGTGTTTGTTGTACTACTTGTGACTGAGTTACTCAACAGGCAGCAAAAGCTTACTCAGAAATGCTCATCAGCAACCCTTTCAAGAGGGACAATGCTTAGCGAGAACAAAGGGAGAGGTCTGACCATTGTGGGGCTGCAGGGATGTTTTACAAAGAAATTTCCTGAAATTCATGAGGTTGGGTTTGATCATTCAAATGCTGACCCATTCTTTTCTCTTGAATGAAAGCCAGCTCTTCAAAACTTAAATCGTAAGTTTTAACTACCTTTGCTAGTTTATATTAGGTGTAGTTAAAAATGATTTGGGGTAGAGTTTGGGATGCTGTTGGTCATTCAGTATTTGTGACATACACCATCACTCTGAAGGCTGCTGGGGAATGTTGGCATGTTTCAGCTTTCAGGCCTGCCTTAGAACAGACATCAGCTTGAGGGTGGAAATAGCTTTCTGTCAGGGAAGTTCTTGATCTGTATCAGTGGTCTCCAGACTTTTGTGGTCACATGTCCCATCAGTAAAACTTTTTAGCATGGACCTTTAATATGTATACTTAAACATCTGTAGACATGTACTATCATCATTAGTTATTATCTCCAGACCCAGTGTGTATTTACCAAGATTCTCAGTTAAGAATTGTGGATGTAAGTATATATTGTTAATTATCTTCTTGATTATTTTGAAAATTTTTGGCTGACTTATGAGATTTGATTAAATTATCCTAATATTTAACCTAGTAAAATAGTTTTGAAGAGCCTTTATTAGGAATGGAAGTGTCAATTCTGCAGTTTTTTAATTTGCTCATAATTGCATCATTTGTAAGTACCATTTTCAATTTGTGGTTTTATTGCATGATTCTTAAGCCACTTCTTCTTTTTGGGAGGGTTAGTTTAGTCGAAATTAAAGTAATTCATAACTCCACATAGCTGGGACACACAAACTGAAACGTGTAATATTCTAATAAGCAGAGAAACAGACAGGGGAAGGCACCACTGCTACCCCTGTATCAGTCAGCTCAGGCTGCAATAGCAAAATACCATAGACTGGGTGGCTTAGGCAGAAATGTATTTTCTCACAGTTCTAGAGATTGGAAGTCCAAGATCAGGGTATTGGTACCTGGTGAGGTCTCTCCTCCTGGCTTGCAGATGGCTGCCTTCTTGCTGTATCCTCCCAGGGCGGCGGCGGGGGGGAGAGAAAGAGAGAGAAAGAGAGAGAGAGAACGTAAGCGTGAGCAAGAGACAGACAGTGAGCTCTTTCTCTAATAAGGGCACTAATCCCATCATGAGTTCCCCACCCCCATGACTTCATCTAATCCCAATTATCATCTAAAGGCTCCAGCTCCAACTACCATCACATTGGGGGCTACGGCTTCAACATATGAATTTGAGGGAGGGGCACAGTTCAGTCCATAGCATTAAGGAGCTTCCCCTCCATTACATAGGATCATGTCAGGACAACAATGTCAGTCCATTCAAATGTTATTAAAGCTTAATTCTTTGGAGGTTTATAAGCTCTGATAACTTCTTCCCAAACCCTACTTTGCAGGCACTTGCTTTAGATTCCTCTTGAGTAGGGCTCTTACCTGGTCAGACCCAGTCTGACTTTTCCTTTAGGCCTCAGCAGCACTGAGACTGATCATAGTAAGGAGTCTTAAGTAGCAGTTGTAATCCTACACTGGTGTATTCGAGGCAAACATTGAGAAGAATTGGAAGTGGGTGGTTAGTTGCAGTACTGCAGGGCTAGGAAAGTAGGATGGGCAAAGCCTCTGGTAGGTGACCAATGAGCTGGGCCTGAGAGAAGAGTAAGAGGCCGCCTGAAAACTCAGGTGGGTTCAGTGGGGTGAGCATGTTAGGCGTGGGCACAGCACGTGCAGGGGTACGGAAGAGTGACAGCTGGGTGTGTGCCTTTCCAGAAAAGATACGGAAGAAGTAAGGGTGATGGAGGATGTGCCGTGAAAGGCCAAGCCACTGGAGGTGGGTTAGCTGTAACTGGGAAAAGCTTTTACAGGGGAGAGTAGCAAAGTGACAAAGTGATAGCACTTGGGTTTGATGTGCACAGCCGCGGGCTCTGCATTTAGAAACACATGAGGCTGCGGTCATTGCGCAGGGAGATGTGCGAGGTTGTAGCATTGCAGGAGGAGAGAGAGTCATTAGGATGGTTAGAAGTAGGGCTGTAAGTGAACAGGGAAATAGACAAGGATGATTCCCAGGGTTCCAGTTTTAGTGACAGGGAAGCTGTTGACACTGTTTCTCGTGTTCCTGAGTTTTGTTTTGTCTTGAACTATTTTGAATGGTGGATTGGGGCAAGGTGCTAGACCTCAGAATAGCGGAAAACCCCCTTTCCCCTCAGTACGAGACCACCCCTGGGTGACCTCCACTGGCTGTGTCTTGGAGGAGCACAGCTGTCTTGTCTCCTCCCTCCAGCAAGGTGGGGGCAGCACTGGCTTTACTGGGGAGACACTCCAACTTCCAACAGATCTTTCCCTACCTCTAGATCTGTTTGATTTCAAGATACTCCACATAGTAAACAGGACGTAGAATAATGTCATACCTCGTAGCATGGTAAGAATTGGATGAGAACGTGTTTGTAACCCAAGGTTGTGCCACGTCAGAGCTCACACAGTGGTTGCTGATTGACACTCACTATGATACATGTCGTTCTTTTTTGACACTCGTGTTGCTTACTGTCTAATTCTTTGATAACCAAAACAGTCAGCTGAAAAGCTGTAACTGGGGGAAAAGGAAAGTGGACTTGAGTATTACTCTGCCCAAGGGACATAGGTTGCCTCGTGAAGAAATATGCGGGTCAAAGAATCACAAGGTAAATTTTGGGTGTTTGGGCCTTTTGTATATATGTTTTTTCTAGACTGCAGTTGCTACAAGCAAGCAGGTGCACTGCAAGCGTAAGACAGACCTAAGATGTGTTTGAGTGTGTGTGAACGGGTTATTATTAAATCAAGAAATTGCCTTCTCCTTTTGGTTAGTGAAAGAACAAAGTTGCATATAAATTCACATTAAATTCACTGACACCTTCTCCTGCAACCAAACAGAGACTATGATCCTTTATTATAGAATGATTGAAACCTTATACTTGGTCCAAATGTATAACTAGAATTTTTTTGAGTTGCAAATATAAATTCTTTATCTTCACCCCTGGCCCCCTTTCCTTCCTTCCTTGGGCTGATCATTAGCTTTTTGGCCATTTAGGCTCTGCCTTGAATATCCCTAAGGAACTTGGCACTGTGCATAATATTTAATCTGAATGCTTAATTGTAGATTCAATTATATAAGGGAATAATCTTTAAATTATTGAATCAAAAATATTATGCTTTTCTTTTTATTCCAGTGAAGGGTGGAAGTTTTGAAAGTATTACTGTCTAGCATGTGAAACGTGTTGCCAAGCTCTGACAGTTTAAAAATAGAGCTCTTTATTTTAAAACAGTAATGCTGTTTGCTGAGTAGTATTGTAATTACTTCCCTAGTATTCCAGCTTTTTAAAAACTGCCTCATATTCATTTTTAATATTACCTTTACAAATTAAATTCATTATTCATTCTTGTGTCGATGTACCAGAGCAAATTAAATGTAATTTCGTATAATGACGATGCCATGGTGAGGCAGAAACATGAACTTCTCTTGGTATCACTGTTTTGTCTGTCTGTTGTCATGTAGTTTCATCACCACACCTATTTCAATAAAGTTTCATTCACTCTATAAGCTTAGACATTGTAGGAGAAGTAATTTTTTTTTTTTTTGAGACAGGGTCTTGCTTTGTCACCCAGGCTGGAGTGCAGTGGTGGGATTGCAGGTCACTGCAGCCTCAAACTCCTGGGCTCAAGCGATTCTCCCACCTCAGCCTCTCGAGTAGCTAGGACTACAGGTGTGTACCACCACACCCGCCTAACTTTTTTATTTTTTGTAGAGATGGGGTCTCACTATGTTGCCCAGGCTGGTCTCAAATTCCTGGCCTCCCAAAGTGCTGGGATTACAGGTGTGAGCTACTGCACTTGGTCAGTGTAGTTTTAAGTATAGGACAGAGTGTGTGTATTCTCTATACAGAGGTCTTGACATGGGTTAGACATGTTTGTAACCTAAACGTTGTGAATATTGTGAAGTCAGAGAACTCCAAAGTGAAAAATAACATAATGGGAGATTCCTACTGATAACTTTACCAACCTCCGTGCACGGTTTTGTGTAACTGTATACACGCATAGGCACACACCACAACATCTTTCTCCATAGGAGAGGTATCAGTTTAGCTGGTAGACCATTCTAGTCCATGGCTGGCTGGTGTTAAAAGTTTTTCCTCTACTTTGAGGCTTCCTGTGACTCCCAGACATTGGTCCTAGATTGTGACCTACACATAAGATGCAGCAGTTGGCCTATAAGCAACAGCAAACATTTTTAGTCCCTTTAACAATATATGAATTCTAATACCATATTTGAATTAGTATTCATGAACTGTCAGGCATTTAATATTAATAGTTAATGTTTGTGTGATAGTCACGGACCCATTTATAGAGATGACTCTAGTGTTGTCCCGGGGGCATGCGTGGTCTCCTCATATGTCAGGTCTTCTGTTACATCCTTGGGAAAGAGTGAGTTTTCTTATTTCACTACGTTAATTGACGACATTGCTCCTATACTCAACAAAACTCTAAATGAGGGTTGGGAAAGCTTTTAATTCGTTGCCCTTAAAATTGTGCCCGGTAACTCCAGAACTATATGTTATTTTGTATGCGCTTTGAGGAAATGCTCAGAAAGCTGGAGGTTGTCTGTCACCTACTGATGATCTTTTCGTATGTTTCTAGTTCACTTTCTGAGGTGCGTGTACTTCTAGTTTTGTGGTCCATTTGCTAATATTTTCTTTGGATAATACTGTGTTCATGGGCACAGTGTAGTGTTCCAAAAAAACTTTTATCACATGTCATACACTTAACTAGGTAAGAAGCTATTTTCAATACAGTGCTGGTGTTTGCTATAGAGTAAAATAAGTGTTTTATATAAATCAACCTGCGATAGTTAAACATTTTGGAATAGTGGATTACCTTATATGAAAGTTAACTGACTTGGATTTTAAGCCATAGTACTTTTTATATAAGTAAGTTTTAAGATACTGATTTAACATTCCTCATTGCCAAATATGATTTCTCACGTATGTTGAAGATAAATTGATTATGCATCATATTTTTTTGAACTATTGTGCTAAGGGACATGATAAATCTTAATATTTTGAGATACTACCATTAGGAAAAATGAACACAGGCCAGGAACGGTGGCTCATGCCTGCAATCCCAGTGCTTTAGGAGGTCAAGGTGGGAGGATCCCTTGAGGCCAGGAGTTCAAGACCAGCCTGGGTAACATAGCAAGACCCCATCTCTGTAAAAAATAAAAAAATTAGCTGGGCATGGTGGAGCATTCCTATAGTCCTAGCCACTCTGGTGGCTGAGGCCGGAGGATTGCTTGAGCCCAGGAATTCGAGGTTAAAGTGAGCTATGGTTGCGCCACTGCGCTCCGGCCTGGGTGACAGAGTGAGACCCTGTTTCTTAAAAAAAAAAAATAAAGAAAAAGTGAACACAATAAGAATATCTAGCCTTTTAAAGAAACTTGTATGCAGTTTATTTTTGAAATGCATTTAGTATTTTGAAATTAGGATAGCATCAACGTGGGTCATAATGTTTATAAGATAATGATCAGAGCTGTGCTTCAGTTCTGCAGAAGTGACAGAGGTATGTAGTGACTTCTAAGATGTATTTTCTTCTTGGTAAGACTTTAAAGATAGTCCCTGACTAGAAAGTGAATTGTTTTATCTCCAAAACCTTTATGCCAAGTTTTATGGTTCCCATAAAATCATCAAATGTAATTTTGCAGAATCTTTGCAGAATGATGTCAGTGCTGATACTTACTTTTGGCTGCCTATGCTCATTATTTTGACATGTTTGTGTTCCACAAGCTGTAATATTCCTCTCATTTCCGGTTGTATGCATATAAAGGTAACTTGCTTGGTGAGTCCCTAATATATAGATCAGGTATTTCATTTTTAACCTTACATTGCATGAGAAAAATCTAGGTTCATGTGGGCTGGAACGGGGCTCTGATTTCTGTTTGCAACTAGCAGTGCAGGTGATTTTGTTGAAGGTGGTTCCATTTGCTGTCACCACTCTCCTATAGTGCATATTTCATAGGAATATTGTGAGGATTAAATGATTTGATATGCATAAAGCATTTTAAACAGTGCCTGGCTGAGTACTGTATAAATTTTGATATTGCCATTGTTTGCATTTTAGATAGTGTGTTTGATAATAATTCTTCCACCAATCTTGGTACGTGTATCACTTGAATTAATAAAAGAACAGGTTTTGAATTTCGTTAGTGGAGATTAAAAGGTAATGTGCTAATCAAGGAGGATGAGTGTATTTAAGGAACAAACTAGACACATTTTCTTTTTGAAGTAACCTGATTTTGAAGATTAATTCTAGTATTTGCCTGAGGTTGTCATGGAGAACTTTAAATTATTAAGTATATAATAGAAAAAACTTGCAGTGTAACCTGTCTTTTTTTTTTTTCTTTTGGAATAACCAGAGAGGGAGGGTAATTATTATGGATATAGTACAAGGAGAAAACATAACTGGTAAGTAAGTCTGGGCTCTGCCGGGGATGAGCTGAATGACCTTTTTTTAAGTCTGTAATTTCTCTGAGCCTGAGTTTCCTTGTTTGTTAAATGGAAGCACACTTCCCTTGAAGGCTTGTTGTGAAGCCAAATGAGATTACAAACGTGAAAATGTCTAGAACAGGATGCACCGTAGATATTGTATATCCCATCCTGCATGACAGATTGACTAGGCTTATTGCTCATTTTTTTCTTTTTTCTTAATTGTGGTAAAATATACATAATATAAAATTTACCATCTTAACCGTGTTTAAGTAGACAATTCAGTAGCGTTAAGAACATTCACATTGTTGGGCAACCAATCTCCTGAACTCTTTTCATTTTGCACACTGAAACTCTGTCCCCATTAAACAACTCCCCAGGCCCTAGCAGCCACCATTCTACTTTCTGTCTCTGTGTATTTCACTACTGTAGGTCCCTTGAATAATAATCTCGTTGCTCTTTGAAATAGTAATTAATACTCCACCATTACAAGGAGTGTCAGTACTCTGTCACATGGTGATTTTTTTGTGGCGTCTTTGTCCTTTACTTTGTCTTCACTTTATCTTATGTCTTGCTGTGTACCGCAGTAAGCACACCTTTTAAAAATAGGTATAAAAGTTTAAAGGAAATTCAAATGACCCCCCCCATTTCTGCAGTGTGGTTGACCTTACCAGTCCCATCTTCCCCTGAGGATCATGGGTAAGTTGGGACACACCAGGACCAGGTGGAGAATCTGAGTGCCGAAGAAGAAGCTTGGTGGGTTTGGGTACAGGGTTTTAAACCAGATCAGCTTTTCGTCAAGTGGATTGTTTGTACTGCACTGGTGCTGCTTCAGGGTCCCCTGTCTCCACCTGCAATGGGACCCTCTGCCTCTAGGCCACTTCGCTTCCGTCTTCTGTATTGCTGGTGGTTTCTTTCTACAACAGCTAAGGCGCTGTGATTCTGTCCTGTCTCCAGTAAGATATAGAAGGCCACTCTCATTCTGTCCCCAGCTTGCTGCGCCATCTGCCCACCCTCCTTCTCCTCTGTGTCTGGCTGCAGCATTTAATCACGGTGCTTTCCCTAGACTGCTCTCTCCTTCGCTGCTCAAGCTTCTTCTGGGGAGCTCTGCCTTTTAAGGCTCAGGTAGCATCTCTCTTAAGAAGCACTGCCTTCCTTGTCCTGTTTCCCCTCTGTGTGCCACAGTATTTCTCAGACTCTTCTGCTGTGGATCTTAGCACGTTGCATGACATCTATTTTTATACATCTCTGACTCTCCTGCTCTGCTGTGTCTCCCTGATGACAAAGTCTGTCTGCTTCCAATTGCGTCCTCCCCTGCATGGGGTGTGGTTCACGGCCAGTGGGAAGTGGAACACCTTTGCCAAAGGACTCTGCTGTACAGGCGAAGGTCAGAATTGAACAGAAAGTAGAAATTGGCTTGACGTGTTGCTCTTAAGATTTTCCTTCACACTTAATTGCTTATTGAACAAAGTAGAACCCCCATGGAGATGTGCAGTTACTTAAGCCTGGGAAATTGATGTATCATGTGCTTTTAGCATTGCGCTTTCACATATAAACTGCTCCTGAGGCGGGGGGGCCCTGGTTAAATGCCTTTAATGACAATTCTTCAGACTTGCTGGATGGATGTCTATCCTCAAGGGCGGGTATGTTTGGGATTTAACGTGATAGCTGGCATCCTCAGTAATCTATGTCCGCTGAGGTTTAAAATTTGTTCATTCCACAAATTTATTTTTAGTGCCAAGTGCACACCAATCTTGGTGCTTGGGGCTGGGGGTACAGTGGTGAGAAAGTCAAGGGTGCTGCCCTCGTGGTTCTGATCTGCTGGTTACTCCTCAGCTTCTCGGGTAGGTTTGAGCCAGGAAGATGAGGTAGAGAACACATGTGTCGTATTGTTCCTTTCCATGGCTAAGTTTCTTGCTGTGTTTTTCCCTCCCTGCTCTTTGGCTCACGCCCTCAGCTTCTTAAAAGAGGAGTTACCAGAAAGAAAGACTGATAGTGGCCTCTGGCATGTTCTTCCTGGGCCACAGGTGGGTTGCGTCATTCCTTGCAGTGTTGCCCACCTTGAAACTTTAACTCTCCTTGGAAGCTGTCCTTGGAAACCCACCACGTGCAGGCTGGGAGTCAGGGCTGCCACGTAGTCTGCAGTACTCCGGGAGCCCTCAGAAGCAAGGCAGAGCCAGTCCCAGTTAGTGTCTCTGTTGCGCAGATGAGGAAGCACAACAGAAAAAGTTGCAGAAATCATCCAAGTTCCTACAGTCCCTGAGGACCAAGGGCTGTGCAGGGTACAGGGTGAGTGGTCTGCCCGAGATGCAGGCAATAAGAAGGTGCAAACAATAAAACCCACTGGAAATCCATCTGCTTTTATTATCCCTGTGCACGAGCACTAAAATGCTCCTCCCTGAGAAAGGCTTCAGTTAGAGTAAATTCTGAACAATTTCTGTGATTACTATTTAGTTTCAAAGATTTTATCTATATATGGTATATAAAATACATACACATATATGCTTCCAATTAGCACATTTTTATTTCTTTTAAATGAGTATTGTGTTCTACATGGAGATCAACTAGGAGCACTCCCAGTTAACCCTCTGGCCCCTGGTATCCCCGACTGAGCTGTATGTGTGCATATTTTATTTATTTATTTTTTTAGAGACAAGGTCTTGCTCTGTTGCCCAGGCCAGAGTGCAGTGGTGCAGTCATAGCCCACTGCAGCCTTGAACTCTTGGGCTTAAGTGATCCTCCCGCCTCAGGCTCCTGAGTAGCTGGGACTACAGGTGCACGCCACCATGCCCAGCTAATTTTTATTATTTTTTGTAGAGATAGGGTCTTGCTATGTTGTCCAGGTTGGTCTAACTCCAGGCCTCAAGGGAGCCTCCTGCCTTGGCCTCCCAAAGGGCTGGGATTACAGGTGTGAGCCACTGTAATCCCTGGCCTTTGTGTGCATTTTGAGAGGAAGGTCCTAAGAATTGGAGCAGGTTTGGAACTTGCTTTGGGTACAGTTCCGTGTCTCCACAAGCCCTGTGGTGCTACCTGTGCCTGAGTTTAAACAGTAGGTAAACAATACATAGTGATAGTGTAGTATTTGTAAACACTAAGAAAGTAGAACTTGAGTTACTTCAGTTCTGTCATTTTATGTGACCACTTGGAGGTTTTTGCTTCTAACAGTTCAAACAGTGAAACAGAGCATGAACTGTGAGTTGTTACATTTTTGTTTTGTAAGTGCACATTTTAGTCCGGTAAATTTTACTAGATTTAATAATATTCTTAAAATTGGAATTTATTCATAATTATTCATTGTTTTAAAATTGAAGACCAACTCAAGAAAATAAAATGTAATATTATCGGCATGATTTAGTAGTTGTCTAAAATATACCAGTTGTGGACATGGTTGGTTTTGTTAAATTTCACTTCTTAGTTACTTGGCAATTATTGATGTAAATATTGTGTCAGCCTGTAACCAAAGGGTCAAAGTTCAAATTATTACATAGGTATAAAAACTATTGAATAAATAGTTGTGCTTCTTTTTCCTTTTTGGTACTACAATAATTTTTATTATTTTATTTATTGGCATGATTAGATACAATTTAATAAAGACAATTTTTGCTGCCTGTTTCTTTTCTGGTTAATTTTATGTTTTTATTTCATAGTTGTTACTGAAAGAAATTTTGCCACCTAGAGAAGGGGATTGTTTAAAAAACAATCTGCTCTGGGTGTCAGATGCCCTGGGGATGTCACCGCCCTCAGCCAGCTCCTCCAGGAGCCCAGCCTTGACCGGTTCTGGACCCTCACACTGTTTTCCAAGACTGAGTGCAACTCCTCCTGCCCCCGTGTGGACAGATTTCTGTAGATGTAGCATTTTGTCTTTCAAGGCCCCAGTTTCCTCCTGTGTAAATTGGAGGGTTTGAATTAGATTTTTCAAGGTTTCCCGCAGGTCTGAAATCCTGAAGCTGTGATCTGACAGTGGTGGAGAAGGTGTTCTTGTTGACCTTATTTGCAAAAGAAGAAACTGGCAAAACCTGGAGGTGGTCCAAGGATGTCTTCGTACATTCTCTGTTGCTTCAGTGTCTGCAGCTGGGAATAAGAGACTTATTCCAGGTTTCCCTTTTACTGGGAAGGAAGGTATATTCTCTGCAGGCTCCAAAGGTCATTCGTTCAGACTTTTTAATTACATTTTTTGAATCTGTATTTTTAGCCTGACCAATTAGTTGGTTTGATAATAACGTAAATCTCCTATTACAACTTTTGGGGCCAATTTGCTCGTGAATTTTATTTTACATGGTTTCATATAAAACAAAATTTACATTCCATGTAAAATTTAATTTCATGTAAAATAAAATTAACCACACTGATGGTAATATGGCTGTAATTTTTATTCTGGCCTTGTGCTTATTAGTTATTTTGGTCTTACACTTGATTGTGATGTTAATACTTTAGCCTCTGCTTTCTTTTTGCTTGTGTTTGTGTTATATAACTGCTCATACATTTGTTTTTAATTTTCTGTAGTCAAATAATAAAATCCCCAAAGAGATCCTTTTCCATTTAACGGGGGCACTTAACCTATTTGTTGTCATAACCCTTTGATTGCGTGTTCTTTTGTTTTATGCTTCTTATTTTTGCTTCCTTGCCCTTTTCTTGACTCTTTGGCTTGGTTGATGAAACTCATTGTGGGATTACTAGACAGTTGAGGGAACTGGGGGTGGAGACACCAGTTGTGATCACGCTGGCCTTGCAGAGTCTGTGGGGGGCTCACCAGGTAAGGAGGGCTGCCAGACAGAAGCTGAGCTCAGGTGGAAAGTTTTAGACTTAGAGGGGAAGAAGAGAAAGTTCTTTTTTTCCTAAGATAAAGGGAGGGAGTTTGTGTGTTGTGGGCATGACAGGGAGTCAAGTCTACCCAAAAGCTTCTGTTTACCCCATGAAATGGGGAGAGGACAGAGTGCTCAAAGTGAAGGGGCTGGGGTAGGGCAGAGTTTGGGGAGAGTGAGGGGTTGGGACAACTAGTGTAGTGCCTGTGGGGAGCTGTCCAAGATCTGTGGCCCAGAGCACCTAGGGGACATCAGAAGTGGGTTAAAGCAGCAGTCCCCAGCCTTTTTGGCACCAGGGACCATTTTCATGGAAGACAGTTTTTCCACGGATGGGGGTGGGGGTGGGGGGGAGGGAGCTCTGCAGCCTGGTCCCTAACAGGCCATGGACTGGTACCATCTGCGGCTTGGGGGTTGGGGACCTCAGGGTTAATGTATGTTAAGGGACTCACTTAGTATAGTGTGTTGAATAATATACTCTAGTTTCTTAACCCTTGGGGATTTAAAAAAAAACAAATGACACAAAGAGATCAGTCTAGGTCTGCTGCATTTACTTATGTGTTTAGTAGATGTAATCTCCAAGTGGGGGATGCGGGAGGATAGTTTTGACCTTTCTGCCACTGCGGGACTCTTGCTGCCAACATCGAAACATTCATAAATATCTTATTAGGTTTCCTGGGAGCAAAGCTGTGCTACAAAGGGTATGAAAGCTTGCTTGGCAGGGTTGAGTGTAGGAAGGATTATGTTACAAGAGAGGAGACTGGGGAACACAACCCGCTTTTCTATTTGTTAGCTTGTTTGTTTGTTTGTTTTGAGGGGGCAAGATCCTTGTTACCTGCATCTGTGCTTTAGAAGCACTTTGCTGTTCTGATATTCACAGGACCTTCATCTGTGTTTAAAAAACTGAAAACATAAAGATAGAAACTGATTTGAAGTTCTGACATTTTTTAATGATTGTTTTCAAACACAGTTAACAGCATCTTTCTATTTACAGTTTTGGACACTCTCTGTCCGAATCCTTCTAGCCATGGGCAGGTTTGACACTGTGATGGTTTCTCTTTTCACGGTGAGGTCAGCAAACTCGCATAGACCTAGGGGCTTAGCCCATAAGCTCCACCATGGGCTTCCAGCTCGCTAGTGGCCCTTTGCCATCTAGCGCCCCTTGCGTTCCAGTTTTCTTGTCACAGCTCTCCCTCTCAAAGCCTGTAAATATTCCCCTTCTCAAACTGTCTGAACCAGGTGTCTCCTCAGACTTCCCTTCGGCTAAGTATCTCCTAAACCTCACACCTAGGTGAGCCCACCTTTGGTGCTGTCCTTAAGGACTTTGAGGGAACACCTTTGGGCAAATGCAGTAACAGGAAGTTGAGGATGTTCTGTCCATAACCCTCCTCTGCTGCCCTGGGGGTGGGTTCCTATAACCAACTTTACCAG
This sequence comes from Daubentonia madagascariensis, assembly GCA_023783475.1. NCBI lineage: Eukaryota > Metazoa > Chordata > Mammalia > Primates > Daubentoniidae > Daubentonia > Daubentonia madagascariensis. The sequence goes on along the minus strand of JAKFHU010000379.1, from coordinate 664,662 downwards.
CCTTGTCTTAGTTCAGGAAACGCCAGAGGACGACAGTACCTGGGAAATGGCCTGCTTAAGACGTTGAGAAACGGTTTGAGTGGGTCCTGACGAGCAGTGGGATGGGTTCAGCGGGGTTGACAGGACTGCACGAGGTGTCGTGGGGCCCTGAGTCTTGGTGTGGGGAAGGGATGGGACGCACACACGGAGGCTGCCTCCCTCCTGCCTCCCCTTTCTTCCCACCCTGTTTTTGTAGCTTGAAATCACTTTCTTTGCTTCCTGTAGCCGTGTTGTGGTACCTCCTATACTGTGTATACCTTGATCTGAGCTGCACACCTCAAGCGTCTTGGTTTGAAGATGTCTTGTCTCCCCATCTGGATTCAAACCCTTTGTACACAGAGAACATGATGCTTGTCCATTTTCACACAGGCAGTTCTAACCAAGCAGTTTATCCCCCAGGACCCTCTTCACTTGGGCTCATGCACATTTGGGCTGAGTGCTCCCCACACCAAATCTCCCCTCCGTCCCCCCCGTGAGTCGTTCACAGTTAATCTGGCTGTATTGTTCGATTTCCTTGAAAAGTGCCGCCCCGAGGAGGGGGTGAGAGTGTGGGATTTTTTTGCTAGACCATTTTATCAAGTTTTATTGTAGGAGGCCAATCCTACAATTAATGACATTATGTAATTAGTATGGACAGTGGTTGAAGAGGAGACTGGGTGGGAAAAAAAGGATTGGAAGCTTCTTGGAAAGTGGAAGCAGCTCCGTGGAAGCTGTGTGGTCTGAGCCCCGGCTCCCTGGACCTGCCCGAATGGCCCCCGACCTGATCGTCCTCCTGTTGCTTCTGGCTTATTTTGAACCCCTGTGTGAAATCTACATCAAATGGGAGAAAATCTTTTTTTTTCTTTTCACACTATAGTTAACTCCTGACAGAAATGGTTTAGTTAAGGAAATTTGAAAAAAGTAAATGGTGACTTCATCTAAATGGTCCTCAACTTCCTCACTAGAGAAAATGAGAAATTTGATACCTCCTGTGAGGGGATTTTTGAAGACTGAATACATGATGCAAAAAATAAAATATACACACACAAACACACGCAGAGCATGGTGCCTGGAACACTGGATTTCCAGGAAATGTTAGCTTCCTTATTATCAGTACGTTGGGAGGTGACATGGCTTGATTGTCAGGTGATGTGATCTCTAATAGCTCTTTGGACAAAATCCCATTTTTGAGAAACATTGTTCTATCTTTAAAATAAATGAGAGTTGAGGTTTTATTGTTTTATTTTTTTATTTTTTTCATTAGAGAATGCACTGAAGCTAGTTATCGAGAGTTGAGGTTTTAAAAACCCGTGTGTATTTAGAGGAACAATTTGTTCTCTTAGACAGGCACAGGTGGAATTTACCTTTGTATGCAAGTCACATTTTGGATTAATGCATTTCTGTGCTTTTGTACTAGAATATTTAATATTCTAATAAGATAAATATTAAATATCCTTATTAGAATATTAAATATTCTTACTACAATATTAAGAGGAAATATTAATCTCAGTATTAAGAGGAAATATTAATCTCAGTATTATAATCTGGTTGTGTGAGTTGATGTGTATCTAAAGTCCCCCCGGGGCATTGTTTCTGTTTGGCCAGCCCAGTGTTGAATGAAGTGTTGAGAGCCTATTGAAACCTTAGTGCTAATGGGACCAAGGTGTAGGGTCTGAACCCCGCCCCACCCCAGCAAGCTGTGGGTCCCTCAGAGGACTGGTCACTTCCTGCAGGTGCATGTTCTTTACCCAACCAGGTAGGGGGAGAGGCTACAATATGTGATGGATCATGGATCAACACAGATTAATGGACTGTTTTGAGAAATTCTTTGAAGTCTGAGATAGGCCATTAGTATCAGGAACAGATGGAGAGAATATTGTGTGTGATTAAAGTCATGGAAGGAGCTATTGTTTCTGTGAAGCTTGTAGGCTTCACATTTCACTGTAACACATTTTAGACTGAATTAAACATAAAGTCAGTAGGTAAAGGTACTACTTCTTAGGTATGATTTAACCATTCAAAAGAATGGTTAATTTTAGGACTAATCATTGCCTAATGAAATTCCTGGCTATTTAGGGAAATAGAAAGTTTGATAGCTAAATGAATTGAATTTGTTGTACCTAATTTGGTTTAGACAAGACTTTCAGATTTAAGGGGAACATAAGGGTGTTTTTTGCATATGAATTCTCATGAATATTTATTTGATTCTGCAGTGTTAGTTCATTTTTTAAAGTTTAATTTAATGTTTTTTTGGAGACAGAGTCTTGCTCTGTTGCTGGGCTAGAGTGCAGTGGTGTGATCACAGCTCACTGCAACCTCAAACTCCTGCGCTCAAGCGATCCTCCTGCCTCAGCCTCCCGAGTAGCTGGGACTACAGGCACATGACACCACACCCAGCTAATTTTTCCGTTTTTTATAGAGACGGGGTCTCGCTATGTTGATCAAGCAGGTCCATTTTTCTTTTAATGGGGGAATTTGTAGGTATGTAAAGCCACCTTAAGCAGATAGCTATATTTTAGGCCATTGCTTTTTCCTCGTCTCCCTTCCCCTCTTAAAGATAACTATATAAAAAGAAGATTTTCATTCTCTAGCACTTGTTCATTATAATCGTTGTCCGTTTCACCTGATGCATATGCCGTATACCCACACCTGTGGACGCACTCTGAATGCAAGCTGAAGATGCCCACCACGGGGGCGGTGTCACGTTCTGTGTTGGGACTGAAAGGTCAATAGGGTGGGATTTGCACTGTAGGAGAGAGAAGCAGATGTGTATTTGTGAGAAAAGTATGGGTATTAAGGCAGCAAATACAGCACTCATATTTGTGTGTCTGCTTGGATTTTCATATAGTGGACTCTTGTTAACAGAATTTGAAACTTCACCTTTAAAATTCTTTATCATAGAAAGAAATCAATAACTGTGCAGTTTGTTAAGGGACTTGAGTTCTTCAGTGATCACTCATCCCACAGGATGCTTTTTCTACACGTATATGTGGCTCTGGTACAAATCTCCAGTAATATGCAGAGTCGGTCTCTCAGACATGGGGTCTGCCTTTTTCTTATACTGATGATGTGCTCAATAGTTAGGCTTTCTTTTTTCGGTTGTAGAATTAATCCTGGCTTTGTTATTACCCTGCCTTGGCCAAGCTCAGAGGATGATGTTAGGTAGCATGAATCTAGTTTTAAATGGTTTTATTTTTTTTAACCCAGCAGATGTATTCAAGAAAAAATTGAAGACAGCAATTTAAATAATTTTAGTAAGAGCTAACATTTGTTGAGAACTTACTATGTCCCAGATGATATTGTAAATATTTTATTTCTGTTAACTCAATATTATACCATCATTTTGCAGATGAAGAAACTGAGGCACAGAGTGATTAAATAACTACCTCAGGGTCTTGTGGCAAACCCAGCAGTCTGGTTGCAGAGCTCATGCTTTTAGCCACTGTGCTGCATCTGTTAGTGGAATGATACTAAGTCCTGTACCCAGAGATCATCTATATTCAAGGTAGTGCTAATGTTTTGTTCTTATCAGTACAGGTGAGGAAATGGATACTTTGCCTAAGGAAAGTAATACTGGGATCCCTGAAGTCTGACAATAAAATAGGATGTCAACGTGGCAGGAGATAACTGTCCCCCAAACTCCACTCCCTGTCCCTATGCTAACTGTTGCCCCTGTATTCTGGCCTTCGTAGGTGGTAGTACTCACTCAGGTCAAGTGTGGACACAGACCCAAATACATAGTAACCTGTACTGAATCAAGTCTGTAACATTTAAGGAAGACTTGGGAAAGGCTAGTGTATTACAATACAGAAACAAATCCAGAGGAATGTGAGTCTTGAATGTAGCTTACAGGTATAGCTTTATGACCCTACTTCAGAAATAGTTCCTAGTTCTTAATCTGTATCCAGTGGAATGTTTCAGAATGTGAGGTTTGGAGCCAGACACATCTGGGTTTAAATCTTGGCTTAGCTATTGACTAGCTGTGTGAGCCTGGGCCAGTCAGGCATCTTCTTTGAGAGTGTTTTCACCTTTGTAAATCGGTGCCCACTTGACGGATTTGTTTCAAAGGTCAGTTGCCTAGCATGTATTAATCATTAGATTGGATGGCAACAGTTCCTCATCATGGACACCGTCTTCCATCCCACCATTCAGGAATTGTATGGCCGTCAGCCGTCATCTCAGACTCTGCCAAGAAAGGGACTGAGTCTCCTCTCCAGTGTATTATTTGATATTAGTTGAGTACTTACTTGAGCTTTTGGTTTAGTTAGGAAGATAGACAGTGAACGAAAGAACTAGATAACTTCGGGTTATAGTAAGGGCTGTTAAGAAAATAAAGAGAGAGTGTAAGAGAGAGTTGGGGTGGGGTGGAGGAAGGTCAGTGAGCACCTCCCTGTGGAGATGATGTTTGTGTTAAGACTGGTAAGGGGAAGAGCCCCACGTCCAGAGCATGGTGGGGGAGGAGAGCAGGCAGAGAAGACAGCGAGGGCAGAGGACGGAGCAGAGGACAGCGTGGCTGAGCCTGGTGGAGGCGGGCAAGGGTGGGAGCTGAGGCTGGCTAGGGAGGCAAGGGCCAGGCTCGTAGGGGCTCCCCTGAAGCCTGTCTCTGCAGCTATGAGGACCTGTCCCTCGGAGTGGTGGCTGTCAGGAATCACCACCACCTTCAGGGGCTACCACGCCTGTTCATAGCAGCATGCTTTCACCCTGAGTCCTGGGCAGAATGATGAAACTCCCCAAACATGACGATGCCACGGTTCCCTGAGGTGTATGTGTCATAGGCAGGAAGAGTAGATTATTTCCTCACAAATCCTTCATTTTAAAGATATCAAAGTGCCCTGCAAAAAATGTATTGCCTGATCCTTTATTACTTTGAAGTGTAGTAAAGATAAATAAGATTCCTGTTTCCCTGGACTTGAAAGGAAGGCACAGTAGGGTGAACTAGATGCCACGCAAGTCATTAAAAGTTACTAGGGAGAGTATCTAAGCCCCTAGTGCATGCTGGAGAATTTAGGTGAACTCAGTTATGTTATCTTAGAGCTCCTCTGAAGATGTAATTGAAACATTCAGGTGTAACATCATAAGATATGCATATAAGATTTGTGTCATTAAAAAACACGTTTAAATTTGTGAAAGGATTTAAATAGCTTAGTCAGTTTAAAAGATTTATTACTGTTCTGCTATGGGCATAGATCAGCTCCATAATATTGTATGGAGTGCTCTTACAATGTTATAGAAAGGAACTAATGTGAAATTAGACCGTAGAGACATTGAGAGTAATACGGTGATAATTTGAGGCACAATATGAAATAGTAAGTTAACACTTTTCTGTGTATTTTTATACTTTTGAGGCATATAAATATATTCCTTATGCATTTTTTGATTTGTATGCCTTCTGTATTTGTTCACTTCTGAAAAACTAAACCTTAGTGTCTATCTCCTTCAATCCACATTTATATTTCTTTGACATACTTGACTCCTACTTGATGTATATATTACTAATTTAGAAGTATGTTTGGGCAGAAAGAGGGAGTCATAAAAGAGATGCAATCTTCATGTGTTTTAAAATGTACCTGGGGTTTGCTTTCACCAGGTCTGGTAAGCCATGCAGACACAGAAACTACCGTCATGAAGGAAGCAGTTTTTTGCTCGCAGTTCCCTAGAAACAGAAGGTGTGTGCACAGCGCAGGGCTGCACAGGGAAGCACAAGGGTCAGTCAGGAGGCAGAGGGTGCAAGGGGAAGGCATGGACAGCAGCCTTATTGTGGTTTCCACAGGAAAGGCAAGGTAGGGTAAGCAGACTTGGGATTGCCTAGTAAGAATAACTTTGGCGGGCTCTGGACATAGATGCTGCCCCTGTTGTCTGGTATCTGGCCCTGGGGTGACTAGGGCAGGCTTGATGGCGGAGAGCTGTGTTATGGAGGTAGTGGGGGGTTTGGGCTTTGGATTGGTTGCTTTGCATGTGGAAGACACACTCCCTGGTGAATTGTTTGCTATTTCTAGGAATTAGCTAACCCTGGGAGGGGCAGTCCCAGGACATAAGAACATGAGAAAACATAGCTTTACAGTATAATATGTTATGGGACACCTTCCATTATCTGTAATCAAAGGGATAATTTGTAATGAGAGGTAGCATAAAGCTCAATGCTGAAGGGAGAGGTGAATTTTCTCAGACTTTAGGGAAGGGGTTGTTTGTCCCCAGGGGCTCTGAGGAGCAGTCCTGGTGGGTGGGTAGAAAAGCCCAGGGTTTTCCAGAGGGGAGTATGAATAGAAGAAGGGAAAGAGATGAACATGGTGAGTTCAGGGAAGGGGGCACATGTGTCTGAAGCAGGGGCTTGCAGTGGAGGGGTCACCTGTTAGAAAGACATGCCTGGAAGCAGAATGTTGGACCTTTTATTAAAATTACAGGCTGGGGAGCTCAAGAGAGGCATTGTGAGGTTATTAACAGTGCAAGTCTAGATTCCATGCCCGGCTTTACTTCCTGACTCTATGAGTCAAAAATAGAAAACAAATCCTCTAGGCGGGGTGTGATGGCTCATGCCTGTAATACCAGCACTTTGGGAGGTCGAAGTGGGAGTATTACTTGAGGCCAGAAGTTAGAGACCTGCTTGGACAACATATCAAGATCTCCGTCTCTACGATAAAATAAAATAAAAAAATTAGCCAGGTGTGGTGGTGGATACCTGTGGTCCCAGCTACTTGGGAGGCCGTGATGGGAGGATCACCTGAGCCCAGGCATTTGAGGCTGCATTGAGCTGTGATTGTGGCACTGCACTCCAGCCTGAGCGACAGAGCAAGACCCTGTCTCTAAAAACAAACACATGAGGTGGGAGGATCTCTTGAAGCCAGGAATTGGAGACCAGCCTGAGCAACATAGTGAGACCCGCTCTCTACAAAAAGTAGAAAAAATTAGCTGAGTGTCGTGATGCTGTAGTCCCAGCTGCTTGGGAGGCTGAGGCAGGAGGATCACTTGAGCCCAGGAGTTTGAGGTTGCAGTGAGCTAGGACAACATCACTGAACTCTAGCCTGGGAGACAGTGTAAGACCCTGTCTTAAAAAATAAACAAATACATAAAAACAAAACAAAACAACCCTGTGAAATAGATAATAAGTCAAATGCCTCACATATAAGTTCTTAAATACTACCTATGATTGGATCACGGGTGTTTTTTAATATAGTGTGTGGCATGTCAAAAAGTGGTCAGGTGTCCTTGCATGGGATGGGTTCAAGGAAATGAATTAGGAGGTGTGAGGTGGTGAGGAGTTGCACTAGGCCGAGTTGGCATTGGGCGTGAAAAAGAGGAAACACATGGGAGATATTTGGCTCTGTAGTTTAATCCAGAGAAATCCTCGGGCATTGAGCTTTATTATAGCTTCACCATAATGTCGTTGGAAAAATGAATTTGCTGTCAAATATTGAAGCCTAGAATGCTGTCAGTGGGTGTAGGTTCGTTTTTCGGTGGAGGCAATTTTCTGTTATTGTCATTTAATTCCCACAGGGGCCTAGAACCCAACAAAAGTGATTTTGAGTCTGGGTCTGGGCAGACGTGAGTTTGAAGCGCGCCCCTCTCGCTTGCTTTTTGGGTGTTACAGGGCAAGTTAACCTTTTAAGTGGCCAATAGTAGCTACAAATAGTAACTAGTAAGGTGATGTTCAGAACAGGGCAGTCAGAATGGTGGTGGGGGTGTGCTGTGCTTCTACGTAGTGCACTGACTAGTTTGCTACCACTTGTCCTTTGGGCTCAGATGTCACTCTCTCCATGTTCATGTCATATCCTATGCTTGTTGTGGTTGTTGTAGTTACCATTGGTTGGTGTAATTGCCTGTCTGCCACTCTCTAGACTTTACATGTCTCAATATCAGCATCGTGTGTATTCTTAGTACTAGTGCAGTAGTGTGTAGACATGGTGAGTATTTCATGGATATTGTTTTGCTTTTACTAAAATTTAAAGAAACATTGTAAGAACCTGAGTGCTAGAGTTTTTTTGTTTTTTTGTTTGTTGCTTAGCTTGAGAAGAGACCATGTAGGGAAGAGTGGCTTTTGGGCAGTGAGGGCTGCCCAGGCAAGAGTACTGCAATGGAGCCATCCAGGTGGGGGCAATGTGGGTGGGATCTGTGTGCTGTCTGGGTGGAAGTACCTCTCTGATACTAGTTTTAAAAGAGACATGAGATGTCATCTGGCTTCACCTGCCACCCCTCACTGTATAGCTCAGAGACTTACCCAAAGTCATGTGATAGTTGGTGACATAGCTCAACCAGACTCAGCCTTTTTGCTCTGTGCAGCTTCATGACCAAGTCAGAGGCTCCTTCTATGGAACGGAGTACTGGTTGAGATTAAATTGGTGACGTATCCAAGCACGGCAGCCTTTTAGAGAGCTGAATAAAAAAGGAAATAACCTTATCAGTCATGAGGTTGGGCGGGGAGGTCAGCGTATTGACAAGAATGAAGCTGGGAAACAGCATTCATGTAGAAGCTTTCTAGTTTTAAGAGTTGTGCTGAAGGGAGAATTTGCTTTTTGGGTAAGATACCCAGTGTTGATGCTACCCTTGGACATTTGGAGGATCTGAATCCACAAGAACTAAGCATCCACTTGAACATGGGGCCAGGACAAGGCCTCATTGGCTCAGGGGAAAGAAATAACTTCCTCTTGGAAGTAGTAAGATATTGGAAAAAATAATCTGGATATTTTCTCCTGTGGATCTTTGAGAATTTAAATATATGCCACACACTCTGGTGCTGAAAAAGATAGTAATACAGTAAACTGTAAAGAAATTTAAGGTTCTTGGGTTAAATAAAACAAGCCACAGGATGAAGTCTGAATACTTAATGACGAGTTTAGTGTACCATGTAACTATAAGCCTGTGGCCAGCTTTCAGCGGATACTGGCATAAAGATGTGCGTGCACACACACTGGGTGCAATATAACAGCTCAAAGCCAAACAAGTTACGTAGATCTTTAAAAAAACCTTCTCAAATAGGATATTGAGATTGTCCCTTGCTAATGATTATCCAAACGTTTAAGAATACTATGAAGTTCTATATCTGAATTCCTCAAACTGTAAGAGAAGATGATTATATTGTGTACACAGATATGCTGTGCACTGGAAAGCATGTTGGAAGGGATCTGATGGGGATTTGCAGTCTGCTTCCCTCTGCCTCATTTCATGGAAGGTTGCTTATTGGTATATTTTATACTCCTCCACCCCCACCCAGGTTTCACATGGGATACTGTCAGTATTCAGTATTGTCTATATAAAAGGCATGAGAATTAGATTTTATATTGGTGGAATAATTTGTGGATTGGTATAGGATTTTGAAAAGTTAGAACTGAATGATACCCTATTCTTTTAAAATTATTTTTCATCTGACATCTATTCCATATGTTTATTAGAAGTTGTAGTTACAAGGGATTAAGGGATTATTTATTCTGAACATTTTGTTTTAAAATTTTCCTTTCCTTCTTATTTTTTCAAGTATGTGACACTCAGAGTGAGTCACTTTATGGTGTGATGGAAAAGGTCACGTATAACAATCTATGGTTCCCTTGTTAAGAAGTGCCTGCCCATAAACCAAACTATTGTTCTCATTACTTTGAAATCCTTGCTTGGGTCGGTGGGCTGGAGGCCACCTGACACTATTAACTTTGTTCTGTATTCTCAGAATTGCATTTTTAATGAGGATTGACAGTTACTGTTTAGTTGTTGAGGAAATTACTGCTCTGATCCATCTTCCTCTTACGGAGGGTCATATCCTGATAGTAGTCACTTTACAAAGAACAGTGTATGTCTTGTTTTAGAATAACTGGATTGAATGGGTCTGAAATCATCTCCTTTGGCCCTGGTCTCAAGTTTGCAGATGATAAAGCTTTTTAGCTAGGATTTTTTTTTTATTTGGTGGGGGGTGGTCATGACTATTTTCTCATCGTTGGAAATGGCTGTTATCACTCTCTCTCTCTGACTCTTTTAAGGAGACTCTTAAAAGATATACCCTTCATTCTTCCCTCCGGTTTCTTTTCTCAAAGCCATGTAGACCCCCTGGATTTATTTTTCCTTATAAGACCACTGTTTTCCTCCTGCGTTTTCATATAACCTTAATGTCTGATATTAGTTATAAAGTCTGAATAGTAAAACCATTTTGTGTTTGTATACTGGTTATACGTGTTAAAGATACCTTCATACATGTAATTTTACTGTAACTTCACAGACTCCTTAAAACACAGCTTGATATAAATACCTTCACTTTTTATTAGATTCTCACCTCTTTATGTTTTTTGCTTTCAGTATATCTGACGTGGAGACACTTTATCTCCAATGTATGCTTTCCTGACTATTTTAGCCCCGCAGGTCTGGTGAACCTCTCTATGTTGAGAGCCTGCCCATTTATGTCCCTTTCAAAGCTTGCCACCTGGCTTCCAGGTTTCTGACTCCACGTATCATAATATTATTATTATATACAATATATACTAGCTAATATTATATAAGTTATTAAATATTATCATTATAATAAAATATTATTAATATCAGACATACTCTTGTTTTCCTTTATATTGTTCTATACAGCCATTCTTTCTTGCTCTAGAATTATAAATTACCTGTAACTTCACAAGACCTGTGACATATTAATATTAAAGGAAAAAAATGGTCTCCACTTTAGAGTGTAGAAATAGAGGCGTAGAAAGGTCAAGTAGCTTCTACAAGCTGGAGCTGGAAGTAAAAACCAGCTTTCAATACTCCCCGACTGGGTCTTTTTCTCTTTTGTTATTCTGAGGAAACTAGATCTAGCAAATGCTTGATTACTGCTTAACATAAAGGGCAATTACTTGTAGCTTTGTTGAAGCTCTAATTTTGTATTTCTCCTAAGTAATACCCAGTGATGATGTCCAGAGCCATGCTGCTCTCCTTGCTGAAAGTCTGTTATTTTCTAGTTGATAAGGCTCATTTGAGAGGAACTGATGGATTTCTTAACTCCTGATTTTAGGTCACTCATTGTATGGATGCTGTAATGGGCACGTGATTTTTTTGTCTTGCCCCAAGCACAAATCATTAATATTTCTGCTCTTTCCTAATCTACGCAACGTATAGAACAGTCTCGGTTTGATTCTGAACCTCACTCCATGTTGACTCCCTTACCGGGGGTGGATTAGGGACATGTACCACCTGGCCAGCCTCCTGTGTGTAAAACCAGGAGGCCATGTCTCTGAAATTGCTTATTTCAGAAAAAGGTGTCAAGACACATACTGCCCACCAGTTTTGTTCCAGGTGTGCCCGGGAACTAGAAGTGGTCATAAGAGACAGTTCTGACCAATGAGACAGGAGCTGAGGGTATCTGGGGGTGCTCCAACTCCCTGAGAGAGGCATGGAATCCTCTGTCTCCCTTCGTCCTGTGTGGGATGTGGCTGTGACTCTGAAGGGGGGACGGCCGTTTTGTGACAATAATGTGACAAAGCTAAACAGTAAGGTTGGTGCAGTGGAGAGAAGGTGCCCAGGATGTTGACATGGGTCACACTGCTGCATCAGCGCTGGATTGCCTGCTTCTGGAATTCTTGTTGTAGCTTTAGGTGCATTTCTGTTACAAGAAGCAGAATTCAATCTCTGATTAAGAACATTTTTTATTTTTACCAAAATATCTGCTCGTTTTTCTAAGAATTCACGTGTATCTTGAGTTGTTTGCCTTTCAAAACTTTTTTTGCAGTAGTTATTCTTATCAGCTTTCAATAAAGAAGGATTTTCTGATTAATGGCATATTGTTTGCATTTCATTTAAAAATCTAGAATATTGAGAAATTGACCAAAATATTGTGCAAATATTGTGGATCAGACTTGGATTAGTGACTTTTTTAGTTATTACCATAGCTATTTTGCCACTAGCTGAAAATGGCTCATAGTAATGTCCATTCCCCAAAATATATTCTATTTTTCAAAGTGTTACTACTAATTGGAATTACTAATCATAAGGCAAAAACTTCTTCTGGAAAATTTCAGGTGTTTATTCCTAAAATGATGACTGATACAGTTCAAGAAACCAAATATTCATCTGAGAATTTGCACTTTAGCATAGAGCTTGTAATGTATGACTTAAAAAAAAATCTTCAAGGGGCTTAGGATGGAACCAATTTGTCTGTATTATTTCATCAAGTGATCATGTTCAAATCTGAAATAACTATTTTTAAAACAGATATAGGAACTAATCTCTTCCTTTAGCATTTCTTTTTATTTGTGGTGTTAGTTTTCCATTGACAACTTGGGCTAAAAATATATTTAATATATGCAGGTTGAGTATCCCTTATCCGAAATGCTTGGGAGCAGAAGTGTTTTGAATTTGAGATTTTTTTTGATTTTGAAATATTTGCATATACATAATGAAATATCTTAGGAGTGGGACCCAAGTCTAAACATGAAATTCATTTATGTTTCATATACACCTTATATACATAGCCTGAAGGTAATTTTATACAATATTTTTAATAATTTTGTACATGAAACAAAGTTTGTGTACATTGAGCCATCAGGAAACAAAGGTGTCATGTCAGTGCTCAAAAAGTTTCAGATTTTGGAGCATTTCAGATTTGTATACATATATACACACACACACACGTGTTGAATAGCCCTAACCTGAAAATCCGAAATCTCAAATGCTCCGAAATCTATATATGCAACATATAAATAACCAACTTAATATATTTAATGTATGTATCTCTCCAAGAAAATTTTGAAAAAGAATAATACTGTGTAGAGGAAGGCATTACCTTATCAAGAGTCAGAACATGTATAAAACTACTGTGAATCAATATGGTATTGGACAGGAAACTGACAAAGGTATTCGTAGAACTAAATATATTGCCAGTACATTAAAAAGTGATGTCTCAGTTAAGCAGAATGAATAATTGTGCTGGTACCATTTACTAACTAATGTGGTTATCTGTCAGGACAAAGACAAAACTGGACTCTCTAATTTGTGAAAATAAATTCTGATTGCAGAAATTAAAGACTGACATCAAAAAAGCCAATAAAAAGACTCTTGGAGATTTTACATATATGATTGAAGGAAGAGGAAGAACTTCTTCACACTAAACCAAAGTGCTGTAAATGTTTTGGAACATTTACATTGTCCAGTACCTCTTTGTATGTCAAATGTACTATTAAAAAGCCTAATATACAAATGAGTAGTCTAGAAAAAACTACTAAATGTAAATTACTTAATATAAAATAGAGTTACTAGTTAGACAATCAATACCAAGGGGTCTTACAATGGACACTGAAAAAATCAAGAAACCAATGGGAAAAATGGCAATTATATGAGGAGATAATATGGCCACAAATATATAAAAATATGTTCAACTTTGTTAGTAGTCAAGGAGACACAAATTAATGTGGCGATTATGTATTACTTGCATATTGTTAAGAAAAACTGTTAATACCTGTTGCTGGCAGGGATATGCATATAAAAACAACACATTGCTGGTAGAAAAGTGCAGTTTTAAAATCTTTTGGGAAGTTATCTGCCATCTATTAAAATTAAAAATTTATGATCCTCTTGGAACAGAAAAAAGACATTGGGTAGAAACTTAGGAAATGAAGTGTGTACTTTAGTTAGTAATTTTTAAAAGCCACATAACCCTTAGAATCATTAATTTTACTTCAGGCCATATAGCTCATAGAATTAAACTCACTGGTATCCATGGACATATGAACATGAATATTGTGACATGTCTTATAGTATAAAAAGTCTGGAAATAAAGTAAATGGTCATCATAGGAGATGGCTGAATAACTTATAAAATATTATGTAGCCATTAAAAAGAAGGAATTAGAACTATACCATTGACTTGCAAGGATTTGGAAGTATTGGTGAGTGAAGAAAGCAAAATTCAGAAAATGGCATAATGTTCTGTATTTGTGGACCATTGGCAATTCTCTGATTATGTGTGAGTCTATATAAGATCGCATGAGCTTGGAGAAAAGTATGAGAGGGTATATAGGTTGTTATTAAAATAACTGTGTATAAATCACTTACATATTTGTATTAGATTATGCATATATCCACAGAAGCAGATTTGCTCGGAACTTAAGCTTCAGGAATCTGCCCATTTTAAGGCCCCAAGAGGACCTTACAGTATGTCTACATGGCCACTTATTTTTGCATAACTGGATAGATTTGAACCTTGATTGGTTGAGAACACTGTCCCTTTTCACACAGACGTCCCCCTCTCTCACACTTCCTCTCCTGTTAGGGGGCTTTGGAGTGGTACATTTTGGGCATCTCAGTGAAGGAAAGTTGAGTTGGAAATAACATTTAGTTTGGGTTTAGGGATACATGTATGTGGTGTGCAGTCACTTTTGTGAATATGTAAATTACTAATTGTCCCAGCATAGGAGTAGGTACCAGAAATATTCTTCCTTCCCAACACCTGGCCTGGGGTTGCCATATGTGGAGCATTGCTAGAACTAACAAAACAGCACTTTGGTATAGTACACTTGAAGTATGTGAGTCATATTGGGGAAACAGTGTTTGAAATGCATGGGGCCAGAAGCCAGTCTGCAGATTTACATTTTACTTATGAAAGAAATTTGATAGAAATTTCTCTGAATTTGACAATTATAAAAATTTATAGACATATTTATTGATAAATTGTGGAGCTGAAAGAAACTTTGCCAAAAGATAAATGAAAAGTAATTGATCAGCTGTAGCTAGAAGAAAGAATGAATTTTCTTTCTATTCTTTTCTATACAAACCATTATAAAATTGGCATGTCAGAAACTATTTAAGCAAATAAAATTTAAAATGCGAGGGGAAAATTATAGAATACCAACCAGATAGTCAATAAAAATACTACGTTTTCTGGATATTGCGATGTAGTATTTTTCAGCTTTCATGAATTTGTAATATGTGGTGATTTTTTTCATTCTAAAGAAACATTCACCTTTGTGCCCAATTTTGTTTTTGTCATTCTGTATTTTTCTTAAAGCAACATTCCCAAATTGTGTGTGTATTGTACACAAATTGCATCCAGGCCTCACAAATCTGGATCTAACTCTGGGTATGTAAGTGAGTACATTAAATGAAAAGATGAGAAAACATTTTAGAATTACTTAGGAATGAACTGTAGTACTTTATGTCTTTATATTAAATGGCCACGCGTGAGTATACAAGAGCCAAATGCAATAAGGCATTAAAGTTCTTTTTTAAACATTACTTCTCTGAGGATTTGTGTTAAGATAATTGCCGGAGAACTTGAACGTCATCTGGCTGAGACCTGCGGCTCCAGTGTTTACTTTGCAGAAAGCACTGCTGTGATGGCCGGCCAGCAGAGGGCACTGTGCCATTGGTCTGAGGGGTACAGTGAGCGCTCCACCTGCAAGGCGCGGACAGGTGGTTAAGAGAGTGAATATTTGATGTGGCCGGCTTAGAGCTCACCTTATAAGACAAGAAATTGCTTTCTCTTGCTGACTTTGTCTGTCTGTCTGTCTGTCTGTCTGTCTCTCTCTCTCTCTCTCTCACACACACATGCAGTGTTGAAATGGGTGGATGAGTTTCAGATTGTACACTTTGGGTAGACGGGAATAGGGAAAAGCTTCTTAGAGAAGAGGACCCCTAGGGCTGCTGGCTCAGAAGAGAAGGATGTGGTTTGATGAAAAGAGAGAGAGATGTCCTAGGAATTTGGCAGAGGATGAAAGGAAGCAAGAGAACTTAATAAGAACTGATACTCTTCAGAATACAGTGATTTCCATTTGAAGGGGAAGAACTTTAGTCTCAATTTCTCTGTGGGCTGAGTTACAGGGTCAAGACTCCTGTGCTGGAAGCCAGACTGCCCATCTCGAAGGAGTACATAACAATTTTGTCCTCTGAGTGCTGTACTGATGTTTGTTTCTTGTTAGACTCTTATGGGGCAGATTAGAACTTCCTGTTCTTTTATCCATGATCTGGGGCGCTTTTGTTGCTGGCAAACGGAAGTGATTCTGGGGAGTAGCATCAGATATGAGTGGTTACTAGCTCTGTCTGTGGTGGGAGGTAGTATAAGGACAATTTGGGTTTTTAGCCTGCTTTGATGTTCTAGTAAACAACTCTTTATGTATGGCCGGTCCTAAAGTTAGCTAAAAGAAGGCACTGTCCCTTCACAGTCACAGCTGGATACTATTTATTTTTATTTAAAATATTAAATTATTATTAAAATAATACATGTAGGTAGTTAAAAGTTCAAATAGTTTGGAGGTTTATCATGAAAATCAGTAGTCTCTTGCCCATCTGATCCTGTTCCACCAAAGGCAACCATTTTGAGCTTTTTTAAAAATTCTTTTGGTGGTTGATATAATATTTCAAAATTAAGTTTAGAAATGTGTTTTTCACTGTATTTTTGAGTTAAGTTTAGAAATATTCTCTCTGAATTCTCTTGTAGATGAAAATTTAACTTATTTATTTCAGGGCCAAGTAGTGAAGTAGTGTATCATGTTTGCCCCTTTTCTAGTATAACTTGCTTTTCTTACTTCATTTTTCTACTTAAACTTTTTTTTTGTATATTAATCCCTATCATTTTCCATCAGATCAGTACATATTTATATTATGCAACCTCTCTATACATTTTAAAAATGAACTCTAGAATAATCTCTTGGTTTGACCCTGCCCCCTGAGATCTCCTTCCTAGATAAATTGGTTGCTCTGTAGATATGTTGTTGTGCAGCAGTCATTCCAGAACTTTCTTGAGTTAGAGTCCCTAATATTAGTATACTGTGTGTGTGTGTGTGTGTATGGGGGGGTTCTTTATTGATTAGTGTGTAGTATTGTTGAAGCACATCTTGCAGTAAGAAGCTTCCTAAGAAAGCTTATATGAAAAGTGAATTTGAGTGTCTGATAGCTTGGCTGGGTATAGAAATCTAAAGTGTTGCTGTAGCTATGTTTCTATTAAGAAGTTCAATGTCATATTGATTTTTTTCCTTCTATAAATAAGCTCTTTTTAAAAACAGTTTTGTGTTTTAAAAAATATTTGGTATTCTATAATTAAAATTTTTGGTATGGGTCTGTTACTGTTCTGGGTACTTGGTGAACCCTTTCAATCAGAAACCTTATTTCATAGAGTTTTAGGAAATTTTCTTGTACAACTTTTTAACATTCTCTTTCTCTGGTTTCCAGGGAACTCTTAAGGGTTGGATATTGGCTCTTTTATTGCTATTGTTAAATTTATTTTATTCTTTATCTTGTTCTTTTGGTTTTACTTTTTAGGAGATTTGCTTACCTATATTTTTCACCTCTTTTATTGCCTTATTTTAGTTAGGCTAGCATCTTTTTAGAAATAGCATCTTATTCTTGTTTTAGGTGAATGTTTTTTCATCATGCAACTCTGAGGATATTAGCATTTTAAAGTATTCCTTTAAAGTTTCCTGCACTGTTTACTCAAGTCTCCCTTTTTTGTTTTCATTTTTGAGTCTCTTTTTCATGGTGGGGACTGTCTACACATACTTGGTAACTTTCCAAAGAGAAAACGTAGAAGGCCGATGGAGTGCCCTGGGAGTACAGGTGAGCTAGCAAGCTTCACTTCTAGGTGAAGAACTTTCAGACCCGAGTACGTGAGGCCTGTATGGTTGCCCTGGAATACTCCTTGGCTGTGGGCATAGCAGGCTGGCTGTGTAAGGTTTCCCTGCATCCAGCAGAAGGGGGCCTGTGAGAGGGGAGCAGCGCTTCTTATATTAAGCTTCTTGCTTTTAACCCTTTGTAGTTTATCTTGTGTCATTTCTCCAGACTCCTAATCCTGATCTTCTGGATCAGCTCTTCGTGTATAGACTTGAAACGCTCCCCTGTGCTTTCTGTCCTTGCCTCAGACCCTCTTCCGTCATTGAGGTCTGCAGCTCATGTGTCTCCTCAGCTCCGCGGCGTAAGTGGCCCTCTTCCCATCCATAGGTAGGCTCCCCTGCCCCTGACACATGGGGGCTGTGCCGCCTGTGCCCTGACTAAAATGTGACTGTGATGGTTAATTCTATGTGTCAACTTGACAGGGCTGTGGGGAGCCCAGGCATCTGGTCAAACATTCATCTGCGTGTGTCTGCAAGGGCGTCTCTGGATGAAGTTAACACCTGAAGCAGCAGGCTGAGTAAAACAGGTTGCCCTCCTGCTTTACTCCCTCGATGTCGGGGGCGTCATCGATCAGAGGAAGGCTGAACAGAACAAAAGGCTGATCCCCCTGTCCCCCAGCAAGTGAGAGAGAATTCCTCCTGCCTGATGGCCGTCCAGCTGGGGCATGGGCTCTTTTCCTGCCTTCAGACTTGAACTGAAACATGGGTTCTTCCTGAGTTTGTAGCCTGCTGGCCTTTAGACTAGAACTATACCATTACACCATCAGTCAGCTTGCCGATTCACCCTGCCAGTCTTGGGGTTTACCAAACTCCCCAACTGTGTGAGCCAATTCCTTATGATAAATCTCTCTCTCTCTCTCTCTCTATATATATATATATAGGCTCTGTTTCTCTGATTAATATAATGTCACTCTTATTAGAACTGAATTATTCTTTTAAATATGGGTTGATGTTTCTCCTGAGAAACCAGCTGTGAAGGTGAACGGTTCTTCCTGACTCTCAGGCCCGGGCCCTTAGGCTGCAACACCCCTTCTGTGGGTTCCGAACTTGTTGCAGCTCATACTCAGAGAGCAACTTGGAGACATGTTTAACTTGCTTGGCAAAAACAGAAAGGAGTCTATTTTAGGGGGGAAAAAACCCTATCTCCTTAGCTAATGATTCTATTCCTAGTTGTTGTTTTTTAACATGGCTGTATAATTTTATATCCCTTTTTACTATGTTGGTGGTGTCCCTGTAGGCAGAAGTGATAAATGTGTGTCCATTTTACAGTTGTGAATCTGAAGCTAGTTAGCCTTTAGATTGTGCCTTTATTGCTGTTAGAATCCCACACATAAACAGGCTTATTTTCCTCATGTCTCTATGATAAATTTCAATTTGACAACTACATAGATGTGTTCACTTCATGAAAAGTTGAGCTGTACACTTTGGTATTGTGCATGTTCCTGGACATGCATGATAAACTAAGAAAAATTTCAATTAGAATTAAACATTTGAATAGTTTGACAATCATGCAAGAAATTCAGTAAAGTGAAATAATATAGCTCACCTCAAATTTTTGGTATCTATAAACCCCTTTGACTCTTTAACACATGAAGGACGGACAGATTCTGCTTTTCACCCACAGCTGAATTAAGCATTTGTGCTTCCTGTTCTAGAGATCTCTACGTACCAGTCGTCTCACGCCCTGCAGTTCTCCCAGGTTGTCTACTTCAGTCCAGCTTTCCACTCAGATCTTACTCCGTGTTACAGTTCCTGAACCCTGTCTGCTCGGGCAGTGTCCTTTCTGACTCGGTGTGGCCTCCCCTGAGAACTGTGCCTCCTTGACTGACGGCAGAGACGTAGGGACATAAGCAGATGGGTTTAGCCACTTGTGTTTGGAAAACGTGATTTCAGAGTCCCACCTTCCTTGATGTACAGCATATCAACACTTAGGAAACCCTTAAACTTGTCCTTTTAGTAGGGATTATTTCCCTCTGTTTGGAAAGAATATACTGCATTCTGAGTGAAGGGCCAAAGGTGGTGTAATCAGATGCAGTATCATGACACTAGAGTGTGATACCTTGACCTATTTACTTTTCTTTTGGGGCAGTGGCAGAATTGGGCCTGAATGGTGATGATTCCTGTACTTGTTGAGACCAGGTTTTTTCATAACAGATATTTGTTGTTTCTTTTCATTGAAACTGGAAAATCTCGTTTAAAATGATCCTTCGAGCCTTGCAGTGCAAAATTAAATAAATCTCACAACTCATTTTTATTTGATTTTATATCATAAAGTTCACATTTTTTCTTGTAAAGCACTTAAAACCTACTTTTCAATGGTGTCATGTTTAATGATAGTAGCCATAAATATCTGATGTCTTGCATTTGGAATTGGCTATCTACACTGGAAGATTTCCCTGGCAGCATGCTCGGTGGTCAAAATGTTATCTTCTTCTCAGCTTATGTTTCCATGCAAGTGTTAAGATAAAGTGTTTCTTGTCCAGAGTTATTTACAGAATAATGCATTGAGTGATAGAACAGACTTGGAAATCTGATAGCAGAAGGACACTCACACTATTTCATAGGAATTATAGGTAGGCTCTAATTTGTGAACTTACATTCAAGGGTATATTATAAGTTGATTGATTAGCAGTCAACCATCAATTGTGTTTTATGATGAAAAGGCTGAAAAATCTGTATGAGCTGTAATGAAGGGCTACAAAGAGTTAAAGCGCTAATAGTATTGGTCCCAGTCTAATTACTGCATTCTGGACACAGGCTATAAGGTAAGGCAGTATCTGGCACTTTTTTTCCTACCATAGACTAAGAAATAGGAAAATGTTGAAAATAGAAATGTCAGTGTTTTAAAATGAACTTATTTACCTTTTATTTATAACTGGTAAGATTTCAGTAGTTTAGTAAAATGAGGTGAAAATTTCTAGTAAGGTGGTCATATCTTAACGTTGATGCACCCTGTTTGTCAGCAGGAATTCTTGTATTCCAGATTTCCAGACTATAATTTGGGAGGGGTGGTTGGCAAAGCCTCAGGAGTCAATGCCACATGGGGAAGGCCGTGGCTTTGCTGCTCCCTAGAGTGGCCTCTTGGGTGGCTCCCAGGTGAGCGGGTGATGTCCATAATTAAGAGAAGTGGCAGGGGACCTCTAAGGAGGGCCTTTCCCATACTTGCCAGATCATGGGTTACGAAGAGCATCGTGTCCAATATATATGTAACCAGGCCCACCCTGATGAGTCGGGTTCCTCGGAGGAGGGGTTTGCAGGAGGGTACTATTGTCAGGCCTTGTCTTCTCCACAGAAGCTTCCAGAGGCTTCTCTTCCTGAAGAGAAAAGGCCAGCGTGTGGACACGAGTTGGCCCTTGTTGTCACTTGGATTTTAGATCTCTTCATACTTCTCCACATCCGTTCACTCAAATTGGCCCCCTCACCATCCCTCCAACAGGAGGAACAGCGGCAACTTCCCTGCCTCAGCATTTCTGCACTTGCTGTTCCCTCCCTCTGCAAAGCTCTTCCCTGTATGTCCTTGTGGCTTGTTCCTGCCCCGTCACCTCATTTAGGGCTTAGCTCACATGTCACCTTCTCAGTGGAATCTTCCCTGATCACTCTATTGAAAATAATCCTTCCCACGGACCCCAGCCAGTGTACCCTTCTGTATTTTCCTTACCTGATCTGTTTTTATCACTGTATCCTGTTATGTGCTTTATTTATCTTTTAAAGTATAATTTCTCCTCTAGAATGAAATCTCCTTGAGGTATGCATTTCTGACCACCTGGTTCCCTGCGGTGTCTCCAGAGCCTAGCACAGTGCCTGGCGCATAGTTAGGGCTCACTGAGTATCTTTTGAAGGGTGCATGGATTTTTGACAAGCCCCTGTCATTCTTCAGATCACCCAATTTCAGGAAACATGGGTCTAACTGATGTTTAAGGGGAGACTGAGTGAGTCACAGAGAAACGTTCCTGTTTGCTCGTGGTCGTTTCTCCCTGACACCCAGGCTCTAAGGCCTCGGACTCCCATGCAGCCAGAGCCCTCCCTTGCTGTGAACAGCCGCCAGGGCAGGGATGCTGACACATGCATCCTGTCTCATGAGTGGGAGTGTTTTGGGGGGAGAGGGACAATTTTCTCACCTGGTGAATAAACTATCCTGTTGGAAATGTTCTTCATTCACCCATTTAACTCTGTAGATGTCTTCCCCCGGCATAGCGAATGGTGAAACATCTTCTATCCTATTACATCTTTTTTAAAAAAATCAATACATAATAGATGTACATATTTTTGGGGTACATGTGCTAATTCGATACGTTCATGTAACATGTAAAGCTCAAATCAAGGTAATTGGGATATCCATCACCTTAAATATTTATCTTTTCTTTATGCTAGGAACTTTTGAATTATTTTCTAGTAGTTATTTTGAAATGTACAATAGATTATTGTAAACTCTATTCACCCTACTGAACTATCAAACATGCGATCTTATTTCTTCTAACTATATTTGTACCCATTAATCACCCTCTCTTCATCCCTTCCTCCCCCGACCCTTCCTGGCTTCTGGTAACCACCGGTCACCTCTCTATTTCCATGAGATCGGCCCTTTTAGCTCCTACATATGAGTGAGAACATGTGGTATTTGTTTCTCTGTGCCTGGCTCATTTGACTTAACATAATGACCTCCAGTTCCATTTGTGTTGCTGCAAATGACAGGATTTTATTCTTTTTTATGACAATAATATTCCATTGTGTATGTATTCCACATTTTCCTCATCCGTTCATCCATTATTGAGCACTTAACGTTGATTGCACATTTTGGCTATTGTGAATAGTGCTGCAATAAACATGGGAGTGCAGATATCTCTAATATATTGATTTCCTTTCTTTTGGATATATACCCAGCAGTGGGATTGCTGGATCATATGGTAGTTCTGTTTTTAGTTTTTTGAAGGAACCTCCATGCTGTTCTCCACAGTGGCTGTTCTAATTTACATTCCCACCAGCAGTGTACGAGGGTTCCCCTTTCTCTGCATCCTCCCCGGCATCTGTTATTGCCTGACTTTTTGGTAACAGCCATTCCCACTGGAGTGGGATGGTATCTCATGGTGGTTTAGTTTGCATTTCTCTGATGATTAGTGATGTTCAGCATTTTTTCATGTACCTCTTGGCCATTTTCATGTCTTCTTTTGAGAGATGTCTATTCAGATCTTTTGCCCACTTTTTAATCACATTATTTGGGTTTTTTTTTTGTGCTCTTGAATTGTTTGAGCTCCTTATGCATTCTGATTATTAATTCTTTGTCAGATAGTTTGCAAATATTTTCTCCCATTCTGTGGGCTGTGTCTTTACTTTGTTGATTGTTTCTTTTGCTTCACAGAAGATTTTTAGCTTGATGTGACCCCAGTTGTCTATTTTTGCTTTGGTTGCCTGTGCTTTTGAGGTCTCACACCGAAAATCTTTGCCCGGACTAATGTTCTGGAGCTTTTCCCCAATGTTTTCTTCTGGTGGTGTGATAGTTTCATGTCTTAGATTTAAGTCTTTAATCCATTTTGATTTGATTTTTTATATGGTGAGGGATGAGGGTCTAGTTTTATTATTCTGCATATGGATATCCAGTTTTCCCAGCACCACTTATTGAAGAGACTGTCCTTTCCCCATTGTATGTTCTTGGCAGCTTTATCAGAAATGAGTTGGCTGTAAATATGTGGCTTTATGTCTGGTTTCTCTATTCTGTTCCATTGGTCTATGTGTCTGTTTTTATTGCCAGTACCATGCTGATTTGGTTACTATAGCTTTTGAACTGGTAACTTTTGAAGTCAGTTAGTGTGATGCCTCCAGCTTTGTTCTTTTTGCTCAGGATTGCTTTGACTATTGGGGGTCTTTCGTAGTTCCATATACACTTTAGGATCACTTTTTTTTTTCTATTTCTGTGAAGAATGTCATTGGTATTTTAATAGGGCTTACATCGAATCTGTAAATTGCTTTGGGTAGTATTGTTATTTTAACAATATTAATTCTTCTAATCTATGAGCATGGAATATCATTCAACTTTTTGTATAATTTTCAATTTCTTTCATCAGTATTTTATAGTTTTCATTGTAGAGATCTTTCAGTTCTTTGGTTGAATTGATTCCTAGGCATTTTCTATTCTTTGTAGCTATTATAAATGATATTGCTTTCTTGATTTCTTTTTCAGATTGTCTGTTGTTGGTGTATATAAATGTTACCGATTTTTATATGTTGATTTTATATCCTGCAACTTTACCGAATTTGTTTATCAGTTCTAACGGTTTTTTGGTGAAGTTTTTAGGTTTTTCTTGGTATGAGATCATGTCATCTGTGAACAAGGCTAATTAGACATCTTTCTTTCCAGTTGAGATGCCCTTTATTTCTTTCTCTTGCCTAATTGCTTTGGCCAGGACTTCCAGTATTATATTGAATAAAAGTGGTGAAAGTGAGCATTCTTGCTTTGTTCCAGATCTTAGAGGAAAGGCTTTCAATTTTTTCCTATTAAGTATGATGTTAGTATGGGTTTGCCATATATTGCCTGTATTATTTGGAGGTATGTTCCTTCTATATCCAGTTTATTAAGGGTTTTTACCATAAAAGGATACTGAATTTTATCAAATACTTTTTCAGCACCTATTGAAATGATCATTTGGTGTTTATTCTTGGTTCTTTTAATATGATGTATCACATTTATGGGTTTGTGTGTGTTGAACCATTCTTGCATCCCTGGAACGCATCCCAGTTGACCATGGTGAATGATCTTTTTAATGTGATGTTGAATTTGGTTTGCTAGTATTTTGTTAAGGATTTTTGCATCTGTATACTTCAGTGATATTGGCTTTTAATTTTGTTGTTCTTGCTGTGTCCTTGTCTGGTTTTGGTATGAGGGTAATTCTGGCCTTGTAGAATGACTTGAAAAGTATTTCCTTCTCTTCAATTTTTTTGAAGAGTTTAAGGAGAATTGGTATTAGTTCTTCTTTAAATGTTTGGTAGAATTGAGCAGTGAAGCCATCAGGTCCTGGGTTTTTCTTTGATGAGAGACTTTTTATTATGGCTTTAATCTCATGACTCCTAACGTATTTGTTGGGGCTTTCTATTTCTTCACGGTTTGATCTTGGTCAGTTATATGTGCCTGGGAATGTATCCATTTCTTCTAGGTTTTCCAATTGGTCGGAATATAGTTGTTCATAAGTGTCTAACAATTCTTTGTATTTCTGTGGTCTCAGTTGTTATGTCTTCTTTTTCATTTCTGATTTTGTTTATTTGGGTCTGCTCTCTTTTTTTCTTAGTCCAGCTGAAGGGTTGTCCATTTTGCTTATCTTTTAAAAAAAACCCAACTTTTCATTTTGTTGCTCTTCTATATTGTTTTCTTTGTCTCAATTTCATTTATTTTAAAATTGTGTCTCAATTCTATTTATTTCTGCTCTGATCTTTATTATTTCTTTCCTTCTGCTAATTTTGCGTTTGGTTTGTTCTTGCTTCTCTAGTTCCTTGAGATGCATCATTAGGTTGTTTAGTTGAAATATTTCTACTTTTTTTGATGTAGGCGTTTAATGCTATAAACTTCCCTCTTAGTATGGTGTTTGTGGTATCCCATAGATTTTGGTATGCTGTATTTCTGTTTTCATTTGTTTCAAGAATTTAAAAAATTTCCTTCTTAATTTCTTCATTGACCTGTTGGAGCATGTTGTTTAATTTCTGTGTGTTTGTGTAGCTCCTGAGGTTCCTCTTGTTATTGATCTCTAGTTTTATTCCATTGTGGTCAGAAAAGTTACTTGATATGATTCTACTTTTTTGAATTTGTTGAGACTTGTTTTGTGGCCTAAGATATGGTCTACTCTGAGGAATATATTTGCTGATGAAAGAATATGTATTCTGCAGCAGCTGGGTGAAATGTTCTGTAAATGCCACTTAGGCCCATTTTATCTAGTGTATAGTTTAACTCTGATGTTTCTTTGTTGATTTTCTGTTGTGTTACTGAAAGTGTGGTATTGAAGTCCTTTACTAGTATGGTATTGCAGTCTCTCTCTCCCTTTAGATCTATTAATGTTGCTTTTATACTTGGATGCTCCAGTGTTGGGTGCATAGATATTTCTAATTATATAGTGACCTTTTTTGTCTCTTTTTGTTGGAGAATTGAGTGTTATCATTCAGTGTTATTATTAATAAGTAAAGACTTACTACATCCATTTTGTTGCTTGTTTTCTGGTTGTTTTGGAACTCTTTTCTTCCTTTCTTACCATCTTCCCTTGTGGTTAAGTGATTTTCTTTGTTTTAATTCATTGCCTTTTATTGTTAGTGTATCTATTATAGATTTTTCTGTTGTGGCTACCATGACACTTACAAAAAACATCTTATAGCTGTAACAAGTTATTTTAAAGAGATGACAACTTATCTTGGATCACAAAAAAGGAGAGAAACAAAGAAAAAACTAAAAAGAAAACCCTCTACACTTTAACTCCATCCCCCCACATTCTGACTTTTTGTTGTTCCAATTTACATATTTTTATATTGCCTATCTCCTCACAGATTGTTGTAAGTGTTGTTTTTGATAGATTTATCTTTTGGGCTTCATACTAGAATTATGATAGAATTGCATACCACAATTACAGTATTAGAGTATTCTGAGTTTGTCTGTGTACTTAATTTTACTAGGTTTTTTTTTTTGAGACAGGGTCTCACTCTGTCACCCCGGGTAGAGTGCAGTGGTGTCATCATAGCTCACTGTAACCTCAAACTGCTGGGCTCAAGCAATCCTCCTGCCTCAGCCTCCCGAGTAGCGGGGACTACAGGTGCACGCCACAACACCCAGCTAATTTTTTCTATTTTTGGTAGGGATGGAGTCTCGTTCTTGCTCAGGCTGGTCTCGAACTCCTGACCTCAAGTGATCCTCCCACCTCGGCCTCCCAGAGTGCTAGGATTACAGGTTTCAGCCACTGCGCCCAGCCAATTTTATGAGTTTTATACCTTCAAATGTTTTCTTTTTGCAGGTTAGTCTTCAGATTGAAGAACTCCCGTCAGCATTTCTTGTAAGATGGGTCTGGTGGTGGTGAATTCCCCCAGCTTTTGTTTGTCTGGGAAAGACTTTATCTCTACTTCATATTTGAAGGATAGATTTTCTGGATACAGTATTTTTGGATGGCAATTTTTTTTTTCTTTCAGCACTTTGAAAAATGTTGTTCCACTCTCTCCTGACCTGTATGGTTTCTGTTGGGAAGTCTGTCGCCAGACGCACTGAAGGTCCTTTACATGTTTATTTGCTTTTGTTCTCTTGCTGCTTTTAGGATCATCTCTTTGTCCTTGACCTTTGAGAGTTTGATTATTTATGCCTTGGGGTAGTCGTATTTGGGTCAAATCTGTTTGGTGTTCTCTGACCTTCCTGCACCTGGATATTTATGTCTTCCTCAAATGTTGGGAAGTTTTCTGTTATTATTTCTTTGAATAAGATTCCCATCCCTTGCTCTTGCTTAACTCCCTCTTGAACACCAGTAATTCTTAGATTTGGTCTTTTGGGGTAATTTTCTATATCTTGTAGATGATCTTCGCTCCTTTACATCCTTTTTTCTTTTTTCTCCTCTGGCTGTGCACTTTCAAATAGCCTGTGTTTGACCTCATTGGTTCTTTCCTCTGCTTGATCCATTCTGCTGTTGGGAGCCTCTAATGTTTTTCTCAGTTCCAAGATTTCTGTTTGATTTTTAAATTATTTTAATCTCTTTGTGAAACTTCTCTGGTGAATTTCTGAATTGCTTTTCTGTGCTATCTTGGAGATTACTGGGTTTCTTTAAAACTGCAGTGTTTCATTCTTGATTGGAAGGCTCACGTATTGCCATCTGATTAGAGTCAGTCACTGGTTCCTTGCTTTGTTTGTTTGGAGAAATCATGGTTCCCTGTTTGCTGCTGTTTCCTGCGGGTATACACCTACATGTCTGCACTGAAGAATTAGTTGTTTATTGAAGTCTTCTCTCTCTTGTTCATTTTGATTTTTATTGGGTATGTTTGCTTAGAAATTCTTTGTAATTCATCTGTTGAATTTCTTCCTTTTTCTGCCAGGTTGCTGCCTCCTTTTTGTCACTAGAAGGCATCTTCAGCCCAGGTTTGCCTCAGCTCTAATAAAGGATTGGAGTGCTGTCCATCTCAAATGAGGGCGGTGCCACTGGGAATGTCCCCACAGCGTGGGAAGGCTGGCTAGGGACTCATGCCTAGGGGGCCTGTGGAGTGTACCTCCTACAGTGTGGCGCTGCAGAATAACCACTCTGACTTGGCAGCTCCTTTGGCCGAGTGATGGAGCAGAGTTTCCAGAGCTGGGGATGGGATCCCGCCTCCTGCTTTGTCCCTGGCTGTCCTCAGGGATATTTCCCCCTCTAGGTGCCCCTGATGTTTCCTGAGGGTTGAGGCAGTGTCAGATCTCCTGCCAGTGAACTCAAGGTGGAGGGGAAGCTGGTTGTCTACCTGGATCTCACCTTTTCCGGTGTAGAAATTGTGAGTTGGGGGAATTTTTTTCACATGCCTGGTGCCAGGTAGATGGGGAGGGAGGGGCATCTCAGATGTGGAAGTCTGATTCTCTTATTAGAGGTTTTTCTCTACTTAGAGGTTTTTTACTTCTCTGTGGCTCTGGGAATTTTCTCATCCTCATGTTTGAGTTCTGGGATATTGCTGGTGATAACGTCAGTGCTATGTGTTTGTTTTTGGTTTTCTGTTGGGAGATGAAGCAAGCTTGCCTCTAAATTGCCAGTTTGGAACTGGAAACCCCACCCTGTTACATCATATAGTGTTCTGCTGGATTGAATTCAAATAGGAAATTTGAACAAATTTACCTCCTCAGCAACTGTCCTAAACCATTGCTACTCAAAGTGTGGTCACTGGACAAGCAGCATTGACTTCACGGGGAGTGTGTTGGAAATGCAGAATCCCAGTCCTGCTCTAGATCTACCGAATCAGAATCTATCTACATTTTAACAAGCTCCCCCAGAGACTCGTAGGCACCTTTAAGTTTGAGAAGCACTGTCCTACACTGTGCCAGTGGACTGATTTAGCTTTTTGTAGTTTTATGTCTTTAATTCTGTAATAGGACAGATAAAGGTTGTATATTTTGGTAATTATTTTAATGCCACACAGTACCTTTTCTTGGATGCATGTTAGTTTCTCTGAATTTTTTTTTGTTGTTCATAGCATTTAATTCTCAATTGCCAAATATGGACCATACATACAACAGGATTTGTACTCTAATATATCTGCCTTTTATCTTTAATGAGTGATATCTTTTTTGATAAGGTTTGGAGTGTTACATTCTAATACTTGAAACTTAACATTTTATGAAGAATTTGCCATTGGTTAGTGTTTAAAAGTGAATATAACTCAATTTTTGTGCCTGTGCTTCAGTTGTCCTCCTTTTCTCTAACATTATTTATTGCTCTGGCAGTAGCAGAAAGTTTGGATGGGGAAAAACGCGTCTAAATTAGGTGGAACTACTTAGCTTCTCGCGTATCTCCTGAAGAGCACATTTTGAGGTGTAGCCTATGAGCCCTGCTTGTTTGCATAATCACAATGATATTCGTAGCATTATCTTAACTCTCTTTTAACCAAGTAAAACAATCAGTTGATAGTCCATTAACCAGCATAACTAGAAAGTCACATCAGATGGAAAGCGCATTAGCTTTATACTATTTTCACATTTTGTGTGTGTCTGTGTCCGCTAATCAGGCCTTTATTTAATATCTCCAGTACTAAATTTTTTGCATTAATTGTTTCAGATTAATTCTTTTTTGTTAAAAAACAGCTACCCAAGGGGTACCGTGTGGTACAGATGCACTGCTGATTCCTGATTCCTAGCACTTAAGTGAGCCTTTAGTGATCTGTGTTCTTTCGTCTTCTCTGAGCACATGTCTACCCCAGTCCTGGGAGTTTCTCTGAATTATTGATCACTCTGGCTCTACCTCAGGATGAAAGCATTTGAGCTGATTTTTCTGGTTCTAGTAGAGCAGAAGTTAGTGTGCATTTCCCTCCCTCCTCTACCCGCTTGTCTTTTAGTCTCCTGGCGTAAGCAGGATCCCCTTTGTCCTCCACGCTCCACCTGCCTGGTGCCCAGATGCATGGTCCCTAAGCACATGCCGCATTTTGCTCAAGTGGGAAATGCTCACATGTAGCTGGGGCCGTGTGCCAACTGTGTGTGTGTGTCTGTTTTATACAGATGAAATCTCAGCTTCAAATGTTATGGTCATGCTATCTTGCAAGACACTTCCTACAGTCTTATCTTAGCGTGTGTGAGCCTTTGTGTTTCCTTTACTGATAAATGTTGGATGCTTTATTTCAGTGGTCAGGATTGCTGTAAAGGAATATGTGCTGTTCTGTTTGACTTTGTTCTCCGAGCTGTAGTTAAGAAAACTTTGTACCACATGCTGTCATGCAAACAAGCATGGTAGTTTTCCCCACTCTTTCATGAGCTAAATGTCAGCTAGTTTATTCTGTCTGGCTGAATTTTACAGTGACATCCTATTACCCCACAGGGCCACATAAATGAGGAGGAGCTCCATGTAAGCACATTTTCTAGCTAATTCAGGGATATTCCTTCACGCATCATATTCTTTAAGTTTGAACTGTTTTAAAAGTGGTTTTCATATAATTTATCATACACGTCTTTAGCACCTCAGGTAGAAGTAGGCTAAAAATGATTTTGTCTTGAAGGACAACTCTGATCACTGTGTATTGTGAAATGCCAGGCTGTTGTACCAGGGGATGGTTTTCTCTGGGGCAGGGGCAGTAAATGGCACATGGGACTATTTTGCTTTTCGTCGAACGACTTCAGGCTGCTCTATTTTTTGAGTCAGCTTTGGTTTTGTTTTATCATTCCAGGCTTGTTTGCTGTCAGGTCCTACAGCAGTACACCTGCCTCTGCTGTATTCTGTTCCTGAGACCTTTGTCCCCCTCTATTTTGGTGCTTCTGATTCGTTGTATCCTCAAAACCTGCTAGATGTTCTTGCAAGAATATATTTCGATTAAGAATAGGCTCTGAGTGATGCCTGCAGAGGGTGAGCTAGGAATCATGTAGGTACTCTTACGGTGTGAACCTGAATAAACCTGTGAGCAGCCAAAGGAATTGAAGTAAACATTCTTGCCACTCCCATAATCTGTTCTGGGGATAGAGAAATAGATATAGTATGAAGCAAAGCAGACACTGTATTATGTAGGTGTAGACACCATACTGTGGCCTTATCATCCGTTAAGTTTGGAATTTGATCAAACTTAATGGGAGATACAAGATTGGATGCAAGGGTGGGCAGGAAGGACAGTTTAATCGTGGAAAGACAGGGCAGGGTGGAAGGGAGAGGATGTCCCTAGTGGAAGCAAAATTGTGAGCAAAGGTAGAGAAATAAAGGGTGCGTGGAGGGAAGGGGATGTATCTGGGTGTGGTTGGAGCATGAAACAGGTGTGCTCAGTATCCGGAGGAACACTGTAGAAGTCAGCACTGCTATTTCCTTGTCCTGGGTTTTGAAACATTTTGTTTTTAAAACCATTTGTAAAGCAACTTTTGTATTATTCGTGTGTTTTAGCGTTTACATCTATAACTTATAGTAGTGTTTTTCTGTGCACTTACAGTACGGCCAAGTACAGCGTGTTGACATTTCTACCTCGATTCTTGTACGAGCAGATTAGAAGAGCTGCTAATGCCTTCTTCCTCTTCATTGCCTTATTACAGGTAATGTTTTTTTTTTTTAAAGTTACTTAAAATTTGCAACCTTGATTCCATGCAAAATGAGATTTTGCTAAAAGGTTCTTTAACTGCAAAGTGTTATGTACCTGAATATAATTTCTTCCCCTCACCCGGTGATTGTCCGATAGAGTGAACAAACATGACTTGTATACAGGACACTTCTTTTGGTATCACCTTAAGGATAATTGCAGTGGCTGAAAGAGGCATTGAGAAACGGCCCTAGGGTTGTACTTTGAAGTCTTTTGCTGTTCTAAACACATAGCTGATGTTGGATAAAAATTTAATAAGTATGTAAAGCACATAGCTAGTTTTTAAAATCAGGTAATTATTTTTGTGTAACAGAAATGGAACAGAACTGCAAAAGAGTGAGCAGTGAGTGCCACAATTCTAGCAATTTTAGTGCAGAGGATTTTAATGTGCCAACTTCCCTCTTGTGGTTTCTTATCTTACAGCAAATCCCAGACGTATCTCCAACAGGAAGATACACCACGCTGGTGCCATTGATCATTATTTTAACAATCGCAGGCATCAAAGAGATTGTAGAAGATTTTGTGAGTTTTTGCTTTTGGATAATAAAAACATTTATGGAAAATAACTTATAACTTATGTTTTACCTTTTATGACATGTTTAAGACAGGAAATTGATCTAATAGCTAGAGCTTAACGAGCCCCTCTAGACCCATGATGGTATTTTTGGAAGGGAACTTGTACTCAGAGTGTCCTAAATAGCTGTGCAGTGACACTGGAGCAGTTCACACTTTGTTTTCAAATGTTCGGTCTCTTGACCCTCTTTAATTTTTATCACTGGTGTTCCTTATGTCCTACTTTAGAGCTTGCTAATGTGGGTAGCAAATGAAGCATTTTAGTGCTGTCTAGGAGAGCAGCGTTGTGTTTGCCATGCCTGAGACAGTTCCATAGGAATCTTCTCCTTTCCACACTTGGCCCAGTCCCAGTGTATCTCCGAGTTCATTGGCTGCAACCATGTTCCAATTCTCTCTCTATATATATGTGTGTACGTATGTATGTATGCACTCTGTCTCTCTGTCTCTCTGTCTCTCTGTCTCTGCATTTTCTTCTCCCTCATTCTTTCCCTCCCACTCCCTCCACACCCCCACACACACTCACACACTTGCCCTCACACACATATATACATCTTTCCCAGAATAGGTAAATAAATAAATGTAATACAGGTTGAACATTCTGATCCAGAAATTGGAAGTCTGAAATGCTCCAAAATCCAAAACTTTTGGAGTGCTGACATGACACAACAAGTGGAAAATTCCTGACCTCTTGTGATGGGTGCACAAAATTCTTATAAATGTTGTCTAAAATTACCTTCAGGCTATGTGTATAAGGTGTATATGAAACATAAATGAATAAATTTCATGTTTAGACTCGGGTCCTACCCCTGAGATATCTCATTATGTATATACAAATATTCCAAAATCTGAAACAATCTGAACTCTGAAACACTTCTGGTCTCAAGCATTTAGGATAAGGGATATGTAACCTGTGCACATCAAAGCAAAGGTACTTCATCAGTAAAATGAAATCAGCTGTTTGTTTTTGGGTTTATCATACTAAATAATTATTTTTAGTCTGATCTAAAATAAGGAGTGAGAAGTTTCACACTTCACAGTGCTTCAAATATAATAATTGAAACCAGAGTAGACTGCATCTGAATTTATCGAGTGATCACAAATCTATCAACTGAATTTTACAGCATAAGCATTGTTGGCAGTTAGTTTTCCTTGTCCCTTTTTGTTCCTGATCTCATTGTTTGCTATTTCAATTATTCATTTGGAACTTTTGAATGTAAGAACTTTTTTTTTCTTTCTGCAACAGAAGCGACATAAGGCAGATAATGGAGTTAACAAAAAGAAAACTATAGGTAAGATACCAGGCTGGATCCCTTTTTCCACTGTAGAACTTAAGAATAAGATCTGCATTTGAGGAATTTTAAATTAGTTAATGGTATTGAGATAAACTGTGAAAATGATCTATAAAATACTTTAAAGGAATAGTAAAATAACAAATGAACAAAATTTTAGTGCTGATACTTAAGATTTGAACAGGATCTGTATATTTTAGAGTTTTAGAAAAGATTGTAATTTTTAGGAACTGGACAGTTTTTATTTTCGTAGAAAGTCCAGGTATTCTTCATATCCTTGGTTTATAATCTCTGCCTACTTCTCCTCTTTCTACTTTTTGTTGTTTTGATTTCTACAACATCAGCTCTACTTTTTAAAATTGTTTAATAGCAGGTTTTTTTCCCCTGCTGGGCTGAATATAAAGAGATTTAACTTACATACGTACATAAACATTTAGGTGTATACATTAATGTGTATATGTTACAGAGGTACATAGATTGGGGCTCCGTTTTTGGGAGTGGTGGTATTATACCTTTATGTCTAAGAATATGGTATACTAGAATTAATAAATGGGATTTTAAAAGGAGCCTTTTAGATTGTAGGAAGCTGATTTTAATTTATCACCGGTATTAACCAATATGTTATTTTTTTCTTTTCCAGTGTTAAGAAATGGTATGTGGCATACCATTATGTGGAAAGAGGTAAAAACTAATTTTAAAGATATACCAGAAAGTAATGGTTTGAAGACTTGTAATGAATTGCTGGCATAAATTGCAATATAAAATTTGTGCTAAGACATAGGTCACCTCCATTTTATGTAAGTCTTACATTGTGGGGTTTTCCCATGAGGTGTGCTTAGAACTGATGCATGTTTGCTCTGTCCCTTGCCCCTTCGAGAATGTGCCCAATGTGTCAGTTCAAGCTGTGAACATCGTTGATTTTGATTGATATTTCTGAAATCTCAAAGCATCTTCTCTTTTCTAAATCCAATTCAAGAAATATTTTCCCTGGTCTTCTCTTGGTCTCTTAACCTAAATTTGTTTTTCTTTTTAACTTTTGAGATTCTCACTTCTAATATTTTTGGTAGAAGGATCGTTAAATATAAAGTGGTGGTATAGGAATTGGAAACCATCTCAGGCTGCTAGAACATGACCCATAGTGTAGTTGCTGCTCTTAACAACAGCGGGAAAGGCTTTGCCTCCACAGCTCTGCAAATATGAGGTTTGGAGAGCTCAAGAATGACGTGGGTTTTTTTGGTTGTTTATAGTGATGAATAGAACATTTAGAAGAAATCTGCCATGCCATCTGGGTATTTTGTATCTGATAAAATTAGCTTTGTAAGTGAGTCTCTTTTAGCTGGACCTTCTTAATGGACACAAGATGTTTTGGGGGGATGACTCTCATTAGTCCAGCATTCATAGCTGATTAACATGATTTCAGAAGAAAACAACTCTTCAGAGGGATAACTTAAAATAGTTTTTCTTGCTGAACATTTAGTAAACAATGTTTTTAAATGCCTCTTATGGCCTTTTATGTCTGGAAAATACCTGTGATATGGTAACTACAGCATTTGCTTTAGTTTTTGTTTTATTTTTCTTTCCTTTAGGAGAACCACTCACCATTAAAATAGTGTTGTGCAATAACACCTTAACCTTTGTACCAATCTAGAAGTCCTGTATTGCAGACCTTCACAAACCTCACTCTCTTTTGGAAGCGTGGTGGTTCTTGGTCAAGAGTTTGGGAATTCTCAGGGGGAGAAATACTCCCATTGCTAAAGGGATTCAAGGGTTCCCACAGCACTGGGGATTTGCCCTTCTAAGTCTCCAGGATTCCTCTTGGGTTTCTCTAGGGTTCCTCCCCATCTCCAGAAAGGCATCATGCTGGCCACAGTGAAGGATGATTTGGATTCCATGTGCCTGACTCTATTTGAAGCAGCAGAAAATGGAGTGATGGTTTCTGATTTCTGGGTCCAGGAGCTAATGGCCTTGCTGACTCCTAGAGCTCATGACTGTTTCTCACACACATTTGGGAGAAAAACAACAACAAAGAAACACCTGTTATACACTTTGCCTTTGCATTTTTGTTTCAATTTAAAATACATTTTGTTTATTTACTTAAATGGAGTTTGTAGTATGTACTGGAGACTGTGCTAGGCATGGGAAGAGTTAAGCATGGCCCCTGCCCTTGAGGAGTCTTGTCGTGCAGGGGGTCTCAAACTTCAGCTGGCATCCCCATCATCCAGAGGGCTGGTAAAACCCAGAAGGCTGGGCACCACTCCCAGACTTTCGATTCTGTGCCTCTGGGGTGGGGCCCTAGAATTTGCATTTTTAGCAAGTTCCCAGGTGAGGCTGATACCATTGGTCTAGGGAGCACACTCAAGAACCACTAGAGTCCTGGAAGAGACAGGCAGCTGACTATAGCACAGCACAGTTGCTGAGCCCCGTGTAGGGGTGCGCTTCTGTGCGCTGGGAGCATCTGGGAGGGGCCACCAATCTAGACCCACTGGCTCAGGTCAGGGAAGGCTTCCCTCCAGAGATGCCGCAGCACTCTCTCCAACAGGGAATGGGAGGTAACCAGTTTCAGAGGCGCAGCTGCAGAACTGTGAGCAGTTCAGTGTGAGGGTGGGAATGTAGGAGAGGGCAGGTGCCAGAGATGCCAGGCAGGGGAAGCCAGCTGTCGTTAAGGCCCTCAAGCAATAGCAGTCTAATCTGAGACTCTGAGGCTCACGTCAGCCATCCCCTGGGTTGTAG
Organism: Daubentonia madagascariensis; assembly: GCA_023783475.1. Classification (NCBI taxonomy): domain Eukaryota; kingdom Metazoa; phylum Chordata; class Mammalia; order Primates; family Daubentoniidae; genus Daubentonia; species Daubentonia madagascariensis. The sequence continues at coordinate 628,776 of JAKFHU010000379.1, read as the reverse complement.
GTGAAAGCTGAGAGGCAGCTCTTGGGCAGGTCTCAACAGCTTCGATTGACTTTAAGTGGATCTTTTCTCTGTTTCTTCAAAATTAAGAGACTTGAGGAACCTTCTGAGGCTAGAGTGGATTCAGGGATCTGGAATGATTGCTTTCCCACCGTACTAATTCTTTTAGGTTGTATCGCACACATAAGGGACCATAATGCATAAGAACATCAAATAGAAAACCATTTTCAAACAAAATCCCAAGTAAGTTGTTTTTCATGTACATAAAATTTCTTAGTACTTGGTTGCTGAGATATGAATGTTTCTTTATTTAGAAAGTAAAGATGGGAGAAAGCCATAATTTCCCTTGTCCTCCCACTTTGAATTTTTAAAAAAACCCACTGCTTTTCTTCATTTGAAAACATGACTAATTTTCCTTTCTAGTGGGTTTTCCCCCCAATTGCTTCTTCTGATTTTTTCTATGTAATTAAACTATTCCTGTAAAATATTTTTACTTTTAAAAAACTTTCAATTTACATAAGCATCCCTTGCTTTTGTACTGGTGGTTGTTAAAACAGCTCTGAGCGTTTTCCCATACACTTTGATAAGCAATTTGAAGCACCAGTAGGACACCTTGCAGTAAACCCTCCCCTTTCCCAACAGAAAATTAAACATGGGCACCCACTAGCTTATAAGATCCAGTAGTTTGTCACAAGTATTATATCATTTGAATTTCTTGATTTCTAAGAGAATAGTACAGAGTTCAATAGGAAACAGAAAGCAGAAGTGCCCATTTTGAGTTTTGCAATTAATACTGCACTAGGTAGGAATGATGTTTCTTTTTGTGTTGTCAGAGAATTCTAATGTCCTTGACTTTCACATTCACGGTGTCCATTCAGTTACACTCGTGCTGGTAGGGACTGATACCTACGTGCACTTGTTTCCTGCTAGATGCTGTATATATTAATATTTCCTTAATCACTGCATCAAGCTCAGAAAGCCAGTGGAATTGTTTTCCCATTTTGGAAGTGTGGACACTGGGGCTCTGAGAGGCGAAGCACCTTGCCAAGATCACAGGGCCAGCACGTATCTACAGAGCTAGGATTTGACCTTGGCATGCCTTATTTGAAAGCCCACATTCTTTCCAACCTGATGCTTTCTGTGATCTTATGAAAAGGATTTATGGACACTTGGCCATGGTGCTGTTTTAGAGATGACAGCCTATTTCCTTGGCTTGGGATCTTCTGTGCAGTGGAGTCTGTTTCCCAAGGTGGTCTCTGACTTTGGCCATGCCTTTTTCTGGAAACTTCTTGAGGCTGCACAAATCTTCTCTATTTTATGTGGTATGTTTCCAGGGGGCCTTTAAGGTACACTGTTCATGAGTAAATTTAATATTACCTTTTGATCAGAGCACTGGCCTTCCAGTAGGATTGCCCAGTTTTGAATCCTGGTTTTAACACTCACTGACTGTATGACTTTGATCAGGTTATTTTGTTTTGAGCTTCAGTTTCCCCATCTGTAAAACAGAAAAATTTATGTGTGCTAACTCAGTTGATCCCCACAGTAGCCTCATGAAATGTGTGATGCTATCCTCACTTTATAGATGAGAAAACTGAGGCACACAGAGTTTACATAACTTTTGCATGGTTAAACAGCTAGTTCAGAATGCAGCAGGCGATTGGAACCCAGATGTTGAGGCAGGCTCTGGAGGTGCCTGCGTAAGCTGTGCCTTCCTGCATACAGCTGTGGAAACATCCACGTATTTGTAAATGGATGGATAATTGCAATACAGTGAGATCTTTGTAGTTGTTCTGACTCACCCCTTCCCTTTTCTCTTTTTTGTTAACCATCGTTGCAAAAAGGCAATATGACCAGTTGCCTGTATGGAAGCATTTTCCTTCTGTTCTTGTCAAGGAGAATAATTTGGGCTTCTTTATCTTAAACTTCATGGCTTAGTTGTATAGTAATTTTTTCTTCAAGTATTTAAGCGCCTTTTTCTTTTCTTTCTTGCTTCTCTGTCCTCGCCCCGACTCTCCAGGTGGCAGTGGGAGACATTGTGAAGGTCGTCAATGGGCAGTATCTTCCCGCAGACGTGGTCCTGCTCTCCTCCAGGTCAGCTGTGCTAGTGGGCACAATTCTTGAAATCCACGTTAAGAACAATAAGGCATTAAACGTCACCTGCAGAAATCTCAAGCCACCTTTTCCCTTCTGCCAACCTGTCTCTCCATCCTACTCTTCCATTTACTTGCCGTTTGCCTTGTCCTGGCTTGACCCTTGGTTTCTTTCCTTTGCGCTTTTTCTGGACTCCTTTACCTGTGTTGACTCTATGTGGTCTCCTGGCTATTCTGGGGTATTCCTCGTCTATAGGAGCACTGATTGAGGAGCAGTGGAGTGGTCTGTTCCCTAACATCAGGTTGTAGCGTATCTGAGATTTCAGAACCAGTTTCCTGACGGGCCCAGCCAGCAGCCCATAGTGCAGAGCCCAGTGCCGCCCAGCAGTAGAACTGCGGGCATTTTCTCAGCATGGACGTGACCTGCAGATGGTGTTTGCTCTTCGTTCATCCACGTTTTGCCCTCTTTCTGCCCAAATACCCTTGCCATGTTCTCTAGGTAGTTTTATTCTAGAAAGGCATATCATCACTCAGTGGTGTATGTAATGGACAATGCAGCCTTGACTTTTCCGTGGCTTGATGCATAAAAGTATATAGCAAGGAAAGAAAGCCAAAATTAGGATAAGAATGAGCTTCTATTCTGGAATTCAAGATTAAATTATATGACTTGAAGACTATAACTTCCTGTGTTTATATGCTGTTGAAAATCATGATTCTTGTGTTGTTTGCATTTTCTTTGATTGCAGAGGGTGTTTCTTGTATTGGATTTGATCACTCATTAGATTTTAAGCCTTAGCTTAAAATTTTCTGCTACAGATCAAAGACTTAAAAATAGGACCCCAGGCCCATGGAGGGGAGCGAGGCAGGACTCACGTTTGTCCTTATTGAATGATAACAGAGAAACTCTTAGAAATATTAAGATATTGATCCCTTGATGGTTTGGGCTGTGAGTCTCGTCTGTGACCCTCAGAAAACCTGGTTTTGATGTGGGATTGTTTGTCTTAGTTGATGCCATTTTCCCAGGATGCTCCTGACTAGTGTCTGTGCACTTTGTTCTGAGCAGCTGCTGAGTACATCATCCTGTTTAATTCTCCCAGTAACCCTCAGTACCCTTCCTTTACATGCGAGAAGACCGAGACACAAAGAGATTAAACAACCTGCCAAGGCCACGTAGCCTATAAACGTAGTGCGAGGGGATTTTCACTTAGCCAGTGGGTTGCAAAGTCCATTCTCTTAACTGCTAATTATGCTCACTAACCTAAACCCAAAGATTAGAAATAGAAGTATAGTATCTGCTATGCTTATTTTTACTCTTTGAGTTTTCCATCCTTAAAATTAGGTGTTTTGATTGAAAAGTTGCCTTTTGAGATAGTAAAAAACGCAGGGCAGCAAAGGCTTGCCAAGCCCATGCCTTGATCCTTCAACGCCTCTGGCTGTAATTTCCTTTAAAAGACGTATGTTTGTGCTGGTGCCGAGGGTGGCCTTTTTGGTCAGGAGCAGGCCCGGCCCCAGACGTTAAGGACCACCCAAACCCAGCGGCTGGGTCTTGGCAGAGAGGGACGTCACGTGTTTCAGGTGGCATGCCCCCCTTCTCGTTCAACCTCAGTTATTTCTGGTTGCTTGAGGCCAGCAGTTGTCAAGGGGCCGGTAAGGGTGGGTCATCTGGGCAGTTGAGCCCCAGGGACCAGTGTGTGTTTTCCTTTCTCGTCAATTACCACTGCTAAAGTGGTTGTTTGTAACAATTTATTTTGAAGGGCCAATCAGCAGATATAGATTTCATAATAGAGATTTTATGAGCTGTGAGTTTGTGGAGAGGACCTTACTAAACTTTGCTTTTCTTTCCCCTCTCCTTAGTGAACCTCAGGCAATGTGCTATGTTGAGACAGCTAATCTAGATGGGGAGACGAACCTTAAAATACGTCAGGTAAAGTCACCTTTTATGATGTGTGTTGTTACGGAGGCCCCAGTTGCCCATATGGTCCCACATGTCTTTTCCTAGAGGAAAAAAATGTTTGGCCACAAAAGTTCGTGCCTTAACCTGAGTGGAATCTATGGGAAGGATATGCCTTTCAGGATGAAGGGGAACACTCATGAAGAGAACTAGAAAAATTGGCCTTCGTCAAACTCTAGGTGATGAAGGGTATTCTGGCTTCATTTGCATCTTACTGCGCTCTCTGCCTATGGTTCTGAAGAAAGGGGACATCCCAGTGAGGCTGACTGGGTGGGAAGGACCCCAACTATAGTGGACAAACACAGCAGGCAGGCTCCGTGTGCCTCAGTTTACATTGTTGTAATGGAGATTCTAGTTCTTGAGAGTGGTATATTAGATGCCAAATTTTCATGCCTTAAATAAAGGTATTCTTACCATATATTTTAATTCTAGAATTAACAATAGTCTTTACTGTATAAAAATTTTAAGCATTTTGCCACTTAAAATTTTTTTGCTACATGAAGTTAAATTCGGTAATTCTGTCCACATCTTTCTTTTCTATTGTAGATACTTGCTTTAGACATTTTTTTCTGTTTAAAGAAGATTTAGTGGAGTGCTAGATAGTGTTAAAATATTAAAGGGATACTTCATTCTATTTTTGTGACCAGCGTCAAAGTATAGGTATGCTTCGATAAGGGGTTTCAGTATGTTAATTATTACTTAAACATGGATGTTTCCAGCGCAGTGGTGGAATCTTGACTTTCTACTTCATTAAATTCTTTTGCCACTTTTGCATTAGGTTCTTGTGGCAAAAGCTGCTGGTGAAGTCTACTTCAAGGGGTTGATAATTTGATTTGTTAGCCCTTCAAAATTATTGCATCGTAGATGACTCATTATTTCCTTTCGATTATGATGGGAATGCTGAATGTTGTCCCTAAACACAGAAGACTGTGTTCGATTTCCTCTTTTGGCTTCACGTTCTAGGCTTTGAGTCACACCGCTGAAATGCAAACACGAGAAGTATTGATGAAGTTATCTGGAACTATAGAATGTGAAGGGCCCAATCGCCACCTCTATGACTTCACTGGAAACTTGCACTTAGATGGGAAAAGGTATTATTTTCCTTTTCTTAGTGTTTTTTTTTTTTAATGTGACTAAGAATTACTAGAGCTTTGGAGAATATGTTTGTTTTCTAGTTTCATAATATTTTAAAACAGTGAGATTTCACACCATTTCAATCAGCTTAAAATTTCCCTTAAATTTAAGGAAAGAACTGATTTTTGACAAGAAAAGAGCCCAAGGGCCTCAGATAAGGTTCAGTCAAAACATGTGACTTATTCTTCCTGTTCTTGTTCCCTGCCAAGCAGGAGAAATGGTTTTAGCTCCATAAAATTGTGCAGAAAAGCAGAAGAGAGGTGTCTGAGGTGTAGAAAAGCTCATTTACTTGTTAGAGAACTGTATAATTTTTTTGCTAGCGTTCTCCTAAGGAACATTTGTTTTTAGAAAGTTGAATGAAATGAATAATGAATGACTCTTCCTCTGAATATTCAGTGCCCTGTTGTCTGTATTCTGTTGTCTTTGTCCTCTGGGCATTTGCTGTGTTGTTGGAGTCATCTTTTGTCATGAGTTGGGGTGCAGTTTCTGTTTCCTGGCCATCTTTTGTCTGCTTGCCTCTTACCAATGCCCCCCCAGCCTGTTGGGCTGTCCTTTATATTCTGAACAGACCCACGGCTTGGAAGGACCTGACCATGGGAATCGACCCCAAATAAATATGACAGCTAAGTGTGATTGCTTCTTGGTTTCATTTACCATACATAGCTATTCTGTAGGCTCCCAATTTTGAATTGCTAAATTATCACTCAGGTCTTTATTTAATCGTTAAGCCATCCTTGACAAATTTGATGTGATAGGTTAACTGCTTTTTTTTTTTTTTCTTATAATAGTCTGTAAAATAAACTGAGTTTCCCAAATGAATAAGCTTCTGGTTGTTAGTTTAGCAACTCCCTTTCTGGGTGTTGAGTTTCATAACAAGATTATGAGAGACATAATTCCCTCTAACATTTTGTAGGGGGGAAAAACATTTTTCTGCAGTGATGAATGAATAAAATAAACCATTTTTGTTGGCCTCTTTTGGTAGAGTAAGCCAATGGTAACCTCTGTTGCTCCTGTTTCTCAGTGAAATAGTTCAAATTCGACTAAAGGAAATATTTGATTTATTGCGGGTTTATGTTTAAGGGGAAATGCTCATGCTCATTTGTCAGACTGTCATTAAATATAAATGTTGTTTCTTATTTTTAGCCCTGTTTCCCTTGGGCCCGACCAGATCTTATTAAGAGGTACACAGCTTAGAAATACCCAGTGGGTCTTTGGCATAGTTGTTTATACTGGACACGACACCAAACTCATGCAGGTAAAACGTTTCTATGCTGAAAAACAATGCTGATTTTAGTCTTTTTTTTTTTCTTTTTGTTTTTATAGACTAGAGGGTGGAAAATGCAGATGTTGCATTTAGAAAGCTCCAGTTTGTCTGTGAACCTAAATTTGGAAAGGAAAGGCCTTTATTTTAGTTACTTAGGTAGTTTCTTCTGGATTTCTGTTATCTTATCAGATGTTTGTTATCTTTTGCCTGAAATGTAAATGGTCTTTGTTTTCTAGGTTTGGGGGGCAATCAATTCTAACTTATTTTGTGGTCTGGATTTAAAAGGTGATTAGTTCTAACCTTTTTATTTCTCTACTACTTCTCCTCTCCCCTCCCTTAATTAGAATTTTATAGCAAATTGTCTTAACTGAATTCTAGACAGTTTAAAATCAGTTATTTTTGAGCTAATTTTATGCTTCAAATACCAAAGAAAAAATATGAAGTCAAAATGATTTTTCTCTTTTTCCCTGTTATGTTTTCTTTTTAAATTATTGTTTGTGAATTTACAGCTCACATTTATATTATGACATATTTTGCCAGGCAGCTTTTGAAATTCTACATAATCGGTGTCCCAAAATGTCATTTCTTATATTTTCTTTGGTATCACTTGGCATCTGATTTTGTTAATGGTAGCTATTAACGAGAATTTGCTTTTCAGTTGTCTGCCATTCTGTAGAACTTCTAAAACACACATTTGGCTGTATTTCTTGATTAAAAAATATTTAGTGACCACCATGTACCAAGTCTCATGCTAGGCTGTATGGATACAAAAGTGAAAGGCCCCATCTTACCCTCTGGGAGTCAGGTCAGCTAAGGAGTCATACAGAATTCCAAAGTAGAGAGATAATTACTGGAATATGTGTTATTTTAAAGTGTTATGGGTAGATATAGAAGGGTCATCCAGCCTAGGTTTGGGGGTGCCAGGTGACTGGATACCAAGAATGCTCCCAGAGAAGCGCATTTTAGATGCTGAGTTGGAGAGTGGATCTGTTGTGTTGATCACTCTCTGAGGTCAAAGGATAATAGGGTGAGAGAGGTAAATGTTCCAAGAGATGAAGTTATGGACCCCAGTGGCCACACCGTCTCACAAATGCAGTGAGGACAGGGAAGGGAGAAGGGATTAGAAGGATAGTTGAAGAGGATGCCTGGAGTTGCTGGGTGACAGGCTGAGCAGTGTGTATGGTGCTTACCTTTGCACTTCTGGGGTGGAGGGTGTCTAGCGTGGTGAGACCTGGGAGTGAACCGTGGCAGTGGGAAGCTAAAGGCAGAACTGTTGAAGGCCGTTGATGTTGGGAAGAGATGAACTGAGAAATGAAGGCATTTGATGCCTCGGTGCTGTGATTTTGAAGACAGGATCACGGTGAGGCTGGAGCAGAGAGGGATGAGTGCCGTGAGCCAGTTGTGAAGTCTTCACTGAGTGAGCGGGAGCAACTGAGAGGCCCGTAGCCTTGCCGGGGGGGAAGGGGCAGAAGGTAGTGTAGCCAAATGGCATGAATTTTATGAGTGAATTTTTTAACATGGCATTCCAGGAGTACAGGTTCAGAAGTATTTCCAGGTCTCGAATGTACATCTGGTGATAATAACTTCAGATGCCAAGGGATGGAGTCTCTGCTGGAGCAACCTCGGCTTTGTGGGGAGAAGACGTGTCCTTGAGTGGGCGAGGCAAGGGCAGGAGGGGAGCTGGTGGAGGAGGGGAGGGCAGGGCCCCAGGCACAGCGGAAAGGTTGCAGAGCGTGTGTGCTGGGGCGAGGTGGAAGGAGGGCTCCATGGCAGTTAGAAAAGTGAATAGTTGGTGAATGCAGAGAGGCAGCTCTTGGGTGGATGAAGATTATTCAGCATATCTGAGATATGCTTGATCTGTCTCCCTGGCTAGTCCTCATCTGTTCACAGGGCTGATTAGAATGCTTCAGGTGTATTGTTTCTGAGCAGCCTGCATGTGAAGACTTTATCTTGATGAATAGTTCGGTGCTCTGCCACCCGGTGAGTACCCTCTGTCTTCTGCAGTCCAGTGCCAGTAACCCCTGCCAAACACTTTCGGAGCTCCACTAACCACAGATCACTACTTCTGTTTTACGATGAGGTGACAAAGAGATCATGAGTGGCTAGCTCAGATTTGGGCAGAACGCAAAGATTGCGCATATTACACATTTAAGCACTCTTCAAGATTTCTTGTACACCAGGTGTTTTTTCAGGATGTAATGTTGTTTTCCTAGAGCATACATTGATAATACAGATTTGTAGCTAAGATATAAGAGTTAATTAAGTTATACTTTAAAACACTTCCACCATCTCTTCATTGAGCAAGGTGTGCACTGAATTTGCATCCCGTGAGTGTGAGAGGCACTTTTCCTTGCCCCTAGATGTGGTAAACTTCTTTGCAAGGGTTATTGCATGTTGACTGCTCTAGGACAGAATGATGGAACACCCCAGAAACATCTGTGCTAGACATGCTGTGCCTTCAGGGCTGAAACAAGTAAATATAATGAGCTTTCAAAAGGAACACAATAAAGCACACATAGCTGGAAGCCATCCTGTTTGTGAAATAGCATTTTTCATCTGTACTTGTGCTACTTGACCACAGAGAGGAAACTCAGGTGCTTTAGGGTTCTTCTTCTACCTTTTTTTTTTTAAAACTCTCACCTCGATGCCTCAGCCATTCAAGTTTTGCACATTTCATGCTTAGTGTAGTTATATGTAAAAATATTTCAATCTGCTATGTTGGTTGGTTGATTTAATGGGAAAGAGAGAGATTATCATAGTAATTATAGTAAATGTTAATTACAACAAATCATGCATTGTTCTAGGCAATTCACATATATTAACTCATTTATTCCTCATGATGGCTAGGTAATATTGTTCTCATTTTATAGATGAGGAAACTGAGGCACTGAGTGTCTAAGTAACCCAAGCTTACAAACTGGTGAGAGATAGGGATTCAAACCCAGGCAGTCAAACTCCAGAGTCAGTGTTCTAACTGGTATTCTGACACCTCCTTTCTCAGGAGGGAATAAAATGTGTAGGATTTAGGTCTGTTTTCGGCTTCTTCAAAATCTGACATTTTGACCTATTTTTATTTACAACTCCATTACACCAAAGTAGCAGTGTTCTTTCAGAATTTTATGGAACTTACAATGCTAGTAGGAATTCAGCACTAAAAACTCATCATTTCGAGTAGAAATGTTTAGAGGATGGAAGTGAGTAGGCAGAGTTTGGCTTTCCACAAAGTGCACATGTTCAATCCTGAAGTTTTGGGGTCATTATTCTTGTGTTGGATGAAAGATAAATTTTCTTAATCCTCTTAACTGGCCAGAATTCAACCACTGGAAAAGATCAGAAGTCAATAACTAATGGGGTCATAGAAATGAAGTTTACTATAATATTTTTCCTGCCTGTGCATTCAGGGAATGTTTATTAAAAATGATAAGATCATCTTTAGTTTTTAAAAGTTAGGATAAACAGTTGTGGAACTGGCCTGGTGGTTCTTGCTTTGAGGCCAGATGTGGCTGTGTCCTCCCAGTTGACCTTGATAAGGTATTTGGTTGATGAGAAGTTGGCCTTTACTAATGGGTTTACATTTAGAGTCTAGAGGAATTTTTCTTAAAGTCTGTAAAAGACAAATAATTCAGAGAACTAAAGTGAAAGGGGGGGAAAATATTAATGGAAATGAAGAAAAATGCTGCTGTGTTGTTTAGACGTCTGAAGGACTTAGCTTTTCAAAATCACCAGCACAACAATTCCCCAACTTCCCACCCCCCAAAGAAAACCAGGGCCGTGACAGCATTTCCGGGTTTGGTGATAGAATTCAGATACAATTTCGGTGACACTGTGCTGTGAGCCTCTCTGTGGAGCTTGGGAGTGAATTGCCTCCTCTTTTCATCTGATTTCATTTTCACATTGTGACCTTATTTGTATTCTTATTTTTGAAGACATTTTCATCTTAGCTCTTTTAATGATCAGACCAGTTGAGAACAGAGAAGGAGAGGGTACAGACGAAAGTTTGGGACAAGGCCAGTTAGTGCCTCACAAACTTGTGGGTCACCCGACCTCGGCAAATCCGGGTTGCCTTTGAAAAGCTGGGCCTGTGACTCGTGGGAGACCTGCAGGCTGGCGCTCCTGGGTCCGTCTTTCCCTGAATTAGAAGTTTTTGGCGTCTAATTTAATCCAGGAATTATTTTACCTTCAGCAGTGGATTATAATTAATTCCCACCTGGCTTTCCTCTCCTCCATGTCTTCTTCAGCCACCTGCTGTATTGCTATATTCATTTCCTGTGGCTGCTGTACCAAATTTCCGAGTCTTAGTGGCTTAAAGCAACATAGTTATAAGGTTGCAATTCTGTAGGTCAGAAGTCTGATGTGGATCTCACTGGGCTAACACTCAAGATGTTGGCTGTTCTGTTCTGCATGCTCTAGAGCAGTGGTCCCCAACCTTTTTGGCACCAGGGACTGGTTTCATGGAAGACAATTTTTCCATGGACTGAGGGTGGGGGAAGGGATGGTTTCAGGATGATTCAAGCACATTACATTTATTGTGCACTTAGTTTCTATTATTATTATTAATACATTGTTAACCTTTCTGCTAATGATAATCTGTATTTGCAGCTGCTCCCCAGCACTAGCATCACCACCTCAGCTCCACCTCAGATCATCAGGCATTAGATTCTCATAAGGAGTGCGCAACCTAGATCTCTGCATGCGCAGTTTACAGTAGGGTTCGTGCTCCTCTGAGAATCTAATGCCACCGCTGATCTGACAGGAGGTGGAGCTTATGTGGTGATAACAGCCATGGGGAGTGACTGTAAATACAGATGAAGCTTTGCTCGCTGGCCTGCTGCTCACCTCCTGCTGTGCGGCCCAGTTCCTAACAGGCCACAGACTGGTACCAGTCCATGGCGTGGGGTTTGGGGACCACAGCTCTAGAGGGGAATCTGACCCTTATGTTTTCCAGCCTCCACTCCTGTCTCCTGGTTCCCTTCCTCCATCTTCACAGCCAGTGGCGTGTACCTTTCAGACCATTTCCCTATGGCCACCTCTCCCCCGACCACAGTCACAAAAAGTTCTTCCTTTTGAGGACCCTTGTGATTAGATTGGGTCCACTTGGGTGAGGCAGGAAAATCTCTCCTTCTCAAAGTCCTTAATTTAATCCCATCTTCAGAGTCCCTTTTGCTATATAAAATAACATACTCACAGGGGCCAGGGATTAGAATGTGGGCATCACTGAGGGGCCATTATCTTGCCCGCCACGACTGCCTTCAGAAATTTTTCTTATAAAATGACTTTAGGTGCATAATTGTCTTGTTCAAACTGTTCTTTTGACTTTCCTACTGCTGGAAAATCTAGTCCCAAATTTTCCACCTGAAACACAGTGATTCCTGAATCTGGCTTTAATGAATCTTTCTGGACTCACCTCCTAACACTGGCCTCGGCTCGGGCTGGGCTGGTTTCCCCAGCGGCAGTTAGAAAGCAGATGCCAACCCTGTGGTGAGGCTTTCTCCTTCTGTTTCTCCTTTCCTGTCCACATTCTGCTTATTATTCAGGATACCCGTCAGGTTTCTCCTGTCCGTGAGGCCCTTCCTGACTTTTCCTGCTCATTTCTTGTTCACAGGTGTCCAAGTGAACTTTTTGTCCATTCATTTATTTTGACACCTATTAATGTTCTATTTTGCATTATTGATGTGTATGTGTTTGTGTTTGTTTTTTTCCCTTAAATTTTTAGCTGCTGGAGGGAAAATACGTACTTTTAAAATATGTCAGTATATTTATTGCAGAGCTGTGCTATTGAAGGTTCTCTCTAGATTTTTATAGTATAGAATCTTTACGTTTCTTTTGAATTAATAGCATCCTGATTTGTTTGAAACTGGACTTAGCTTATTTAGAACCTATTATGTTCTAAGATAAAGAAAGTGGTTAATTTTATGCTAAATGTGCAATATCATAAGTAGTACAGAATGAATCATGTAGCATTGGAATGTGTTCTTTAAACTGGTAGAGTGTGTCTTCTTTTTTCTTTACTTAAGACTAGCTGTTGGTTCAGGAGCATGGTACACTTTTTAATTTCATCGATTCAGCAAAAAAAAAAAAGTTTTTTACTTGTCACTTGTTAAATATGGTTGTCTTGCCGCCTTTCTCCCCACCCCTTGGCCCCAAGTCTGTTCTGTGACCCTTACTACCTTTAAATGCTGTTGTACAGAATTCAACCAAAGCACCTCTCAAGAGATCGAATGTTGAGAAGGTGACCAACGTGCAGATCCTGGTGTTGTTTGGCATCCTCTTGGTCATGGCCTTGGTGAGCTCGGTGGGAGCCCTGTACTGGAACGGGTCTCAAGGTGGAAAGAACTGGTACATCAAGAAGATGAGTAAGTGTCAGGGGTGCTGCTTGTTGAAGCAGAATGAAACCATCCCTGGAAAGTCCTTCTGAGCATGGTTTATGAGGTGGTCCTGCTGTCCTTCTGTTCCCTGGGGCTACTGCACATAATGCCAGCCCTTCAGGGACAATTCAGAGGTTAGGATCACGTGAGGAAGCGAAGAAGGGCACATTTGGGGATTGTTTTATACTCAAATGATTATTTCTTTACTATTTTTTAAGGTATTTTCTTACTGGTTGCACTAGGGATTACAATGTATATCTTAATTTATCCAAATCTACTTCAGATTAATACTCACTCAGGTCCAGTCAAAGACAGAAACAGCACCCCATTGTTTCCTCTCCTGCTTTGTGCTATTATTGTTACATATATTACATTTACCTATGTTGTCCACTCAGCAATACAGTGTTGTAAGTATTGCTTTATATAATTTTATGTCTCTTAAAGAATCTAAAGGAAAAAAGAAAAAAACTGTTACCCTATTTATTTGCTATTTTCTTTACTCTTTATTTCTTCCTGTGGATTTGAATCACCAGCTGGGGTCATTGCTTTGCTCAATGTGTCTTCATTCTCTCCTCTCTCCACTGGACGGTTGTATATATTATACTCCATCTGTATATAAGGCCAACAATGCAATTTTATAATGAAGGTTTTGCAATTGCTTTTTTTAAATTGAGAAGAAAGGATAAAAAAGATGTAATCACACTGTCTTTTGTAAATACCTTTAAAATGAGCTTTATTAGTGCCCTTTGTTTCTTTATTTGGATTTTAATTGCTGTCTGGTGTCACTTCTTTCATCCTGGAGAATGTCCTTCAGTGTTTCTTAATTTGTCAGATAGATATTTGTTTCTAAACGAATGTTGTACCTTAGAGACATCTGTAACCCTTGGGACTTAGAAATCCTGTTGAGCAACTCCTTAATTCTGTAGGAGAACAAGATCGCAAGTGGTATGTCAGGAACAAAAGTGATCAGCAGCAAAGACAGAAGGCTCGGTGGTGAGCAGGAAATGGACAGTGACAGTGCTGGCCAGCGTGCACCTGCTCACCCCTGTTCTTCCCCAGAACCTGTCTTTCCATCGCAACTACCCTCCAGAGGTCTAGATCTAAATTAGACTACCACCATTTGACTTCATTTCCTGGGGAAAAACTCACTGACTGTGGCTTGGAGCCATTATGAATCCCGGATCTCCCCTCCTGGCCTTCTGCCGTCTTTATTCTCATTCTGGTTCCCCTCACAGGCATCTTCAACCCTCGCTGGAGCCTTAGCTGGGTGCAACCCTCTCCTTAACCCTCTTGCTACGTTAAGAAGGTCTCACTACTTTGTCCTTCAAGTGGAATATCGTGGCCACCAGGAAAGAACTTCCTCTTTTGAGGCCCCCAGACCCTGTACCTCTCTCCCCACTACTGGTTTCTCTTCCTGTTGCAGCTGACCCTGCCTCTGCTTTGGATTCTTGTTCCACCCCTAGGAACCTTGTTCGGTGAAGACATTCCGTCTCTTATCTTTAGGTAGGCTCGAGGCTTCTTGCCTGCCCCTCTCTCTTGGTGTGCTTCTCTTGTTCACACTTTCTTCCATCTTACCAACTCTTTGGAGTGTCCCAAATATACTCATACCTTAGTGAGGTCGTCAGTATTCCTTACAACGATTTCAAATGCGTGTCCTCCTTTCTGCCTTCTTTTAAGTCAGCTGTCTTTCCTCTGTTCTTCAGCTCGTGACTCAAGCATTTCTTCTTCAGGGTGGCCTTCAGTGACCATGCCGTCCCACTAAGAAGCCTCCTGTGTTGGTTCCTGCAGTGTCCTGTGAAGTCCTCGTTCATAGATGTGTCCTGCTGCGTGGTCACGTTGAGGGGCATACTTGTCTCTGCTCACTCCCCTCCCTCACACCCCCCATGAGAAACCAGGTGTCATACTCACAGTTCCTGACACATAGCAGATGCTCAATAACTATTCTAACTTGAATCTCTAAATAAGCCAATAGACTTTTGTTGTGACCATCTTTTAGAAAAATTCCAAAATAAAAAAGTTAAAAGAAACTGAATGGAGTCTGTAACTAAAGCTATATGAGTACTCTGGTTTTCTTCCACAGACACGACCTCAGATAATTTTGGATACAACCTGTTGACATTCATCATCTTATACAACAATCTTATTCCCATCAGTCTGTTGGTGACTCTTGAGGTTGTGAAGTACACTCAAGCCCTTTTCATAAACTGGGTGAGTATTAAAGCAAAGTTTAACCTCAGTTTTCCAATACTGTCTCAGAGCCTTAAGCATTTAATTGAGTTCCCAGAAAAGAATTTTCCATTTAACATTAGGTCTAGGGGTCTAAACTGGCCAAACAAAGTGCTGGCAAGGGATGGCCAATGAGGGTGTCCCTGAGAAAGGGGTAGGACAATGGTACCTATTTGGGGGCTATTGTTAGGGATTGAGACAATGGAGGTGGAAGGCTGAGCAGGTGCTTGTCGTCTTGCTGCAACTGCTGCTGCTGATTTTAAAGTCTAATTAGTGCTGAAGAAAAGGCCTCTTGGGTGTGTTTACTATCGTGTTCACTCTATATCAAAATTCATCATGACAGTAAACTTGGATTTGATTTTAAGGGGGGTAGAGGTGAGATTTTTAAGGGACTGCCAGGCACTGGCCTGTAGGCACTGGACTTCAGCAGCCAGTGTGTGTAGCCCAGGTGCTTTTGTGTGCATTTGAATTTGATCTTCACAGCAATCCTGTAAACAAGGGGTTAACTGAGCCCAGAATCGTGAGTTAGTGTAGGTTGTGAAATGATCCTCTTGAAACCAAATCTCCTGTATATTAATACCACGTTTTCCCCTTGTATCACGTAATTTCTCTATCGTAATAGACACTGTATTTTAACCCCAAAATTTTAAATCAGCATTTCTACGAAAATGAAAGCGTTTTAAGTTGTCTGTTCTTAGCTTCTTTTCTGTGATAATTTGAGTGAAGGAATAATGGCATATATTTTCTGAAATTTGTGTTCTCTCTTTCTGTCTCTCTCAGGACACAGATATGTATTATCTAGGAAATGACACTCCTGCAATGGCCAGGACATCAAACCTTAATGAAGAGCTTGGGCAGGTGCGAACCTCTGTGGGAACTTTGCTAATGGTAACATGAGCAAGAGGGGGGACGAGTGTTAGCGGAAGAACCATGTGTTACCGGCTGTACCCCGAATCCCTCGGCTCTTGTCTTCTCGAGATCGAAGAATGAAAGCGAGCGGCAAAGAACGCGTTGCAAGCACAGAGAGAGTTCATCGCAGCGACAGTGCACTCTTGAGGGTTAAGAGCGGGCTCATGTCCGAGCAGATCGTGGCCCCGGGTTTCTGTGTCTTCCCTTTTTCTCCTGTCCGGCCTCTCCTTTGTGACGTTGTCTCTTCCTCTTCTTTCTTGGCCAGTGGGGATGTTGTCTCCTTCCTGCCTTCAGGCGGGGAGTTTTTCACCTTATATGGTTAGTTGGGCTCGGATGTGTCGTGGCTCCCAAAGCCCACTGGGGGCGGGGGCCAAACCGTGATGTCATATAATGTGCCTTGTGTTGTTTCTGTTACGTTTCTTATGACACTTGGGGTTACCTTATCTTGTTGTTACAGTATGTTCTCTTCCTCAGCATCCCCTTTGTTCACACTGCCCATTTCGTACTTCCTCTGCTCATGTCATACTTTCCTACCTGTGCTAACACGTGGAGAGCTTTTGCAGAAATGCTTCTCCCTGAACGTGGTTATGGTGTCTGAAGAGCTGTATAGTATTTGAAGGTGTTATTAAATACAAATGTCACTCCATTTTCACTTGCTTTTTTGAGACGCAGTGCTATCTTTTCACCTAGAAGTTATCTGCAAAAAATATGGTACAAAACATAGTTTAAAAAATACAGTGCTACATCATTTTGGACCCTTTTTATAAAGTGTTTATCAGGAGCAAATGGCAGGAAAAACAATGGTTAAGATACTCAGATATTGGGTAACCCTACAAAACATGTGGGGGCTAAGGGAATGGAAATGTATCCCTCACATGTTCCAGATTTTGTCTCTGGAATATTCCAGGGAACCAGTGTCTTTTCACCTTCACCCCTGAACTCCTCTTGCCTTTACTGAGATGTGCTTTGCATTACATCTGTGTCTTACATTGAAATCTCTGTAAGGAATAACCTCTTTTGAATATATTCCAATTAAGGATTATGATTTCTTTTTGTACATCTTATTTAAATTTCCCAACAACCCTGTGAGGTGGATGCTGTATCTTCATATTATAGATAAGGACATGAGTAACTTATCCAAGGACACCTGGTTAGGGAATGACAGGTTGAGGACTTCAAATTGTCTGTCCCAATCTGGCCTGTGCACGCCTCCCTGCCAGCGTGGGGGTGTTGCTGAGAACCACCTCTCCCATCCTCAGTGTTGTCCCTCTATGAAGATGCAGGTGAGATGTCTCGTTCATCTGAGGGTTAGAAGAACTCTCCTGTGGAGGTAGGCTTGCTTTTTTCTCTTCTCTTTCCTTGAAGGATGAAGTGAGTTCTGTGATGAATTGTGTAGCATTTTTGGGTTTATTGCCAGAAAGTTGAGGCACGAATTTGTAGACCGAATTTTGCAATAAAATAGAACTTTATAAACAAAAAAAAAATTGCTGGTGATGCTGTTCCTTTGATATAATTTTCCAAATCTACTTAGAGCTAAGGGCAAATTTTTCTCTTTCCTTGAATTATATATGTTCATATATGTGCACTTAAATTCTTAGTGTAACAGGTGGATTGTTATTAAAGAAAACGTTCTTGGCATAGAGCACAAACCCTCCTACCGCCGCCCTGGGCTCTGGCCATGTAGGGCTACATACATGAGCCAATACCCAGAGCCGGCCTTGGACTTGCATGCCTCATTGTTTTTGCTTATATTCTCTCTTTCTGGAATGGCTTTGTCATGTCCCTTGTCTGTCTGGTAAAATCCTGCTTCTGTAAGAATCTGAGTTCTTGCTACACATCAGGCTAAATTTGCTTCCTCTTTGAACCCTTCTCCAGTTTTCCAGCCAAGGTTAATTTATCTGTCTTCTGTGTTCCCATAACAGTCTTTCCAAACATAAATACAGTAAAATGAGGGATGTGATTAGTGATGTAGTGTCTCTTTCCCTCTGGAGACTTTTGAGCCCATTTGGGAGTGTGGGTGCGCCCTATGCAAGGTCTTTGGTTGCCTTTGTCAATTTAGCACAGTCCTCAGTATATAACTCTTCTCAGGTGCCATTGAATTGGACCCAAGTAATTAAAGGGATGAAAGTGTCCGAGAAGCACACAGCATACTTCAATAATTCATCTTAACTGGGGACATGGAGAAAGTTTGCATGGGGAAGAAGTTTTGTGTTGGAACTTTGAGAATAAGTTAAAATTCAGTAGGCAGAGTGATAGCAAATATTGATAATTCATTATTACAAAATTTTCATTTTTTAATATCTTCAGACAATATTTTCACTTTTTAAATTTTTTAAATTTCAGAATATTACAGGGGTACAAATGTTTTGGTTACACGGATTGCTTTTGTACAGCTTGAGTCAAAGTATAGGTGTGCCCATCACCCAGACAGTGTACATTGTACCCATTAGGTGTGATTTCATCCATCCCCTTCTGCCCCCCTCACCTGGTTGATTTCCATTGAGTTTTATTTCCATCTGTGCACATGAGTGCTGATTGGTTAGTTCCAATTTATTAGTGAGTACATGTGGTATTTGTTTTTCCATTCTTACGATACTTCACTTAGGAGAATGGTCTCTAGTTCCATCCAGGTTGTTACAAAAGATATTATTAATTCATAATTTTTTCTTATGGCTGAGTAGTACTCCATGGTATACATATACCACATTTTATTAATCCACTCATGTATTGATGAGCACTTGGGTTGATTCCACATCTTTGCGATTGTGAATTGTGCTGCAATAAGCGTTTGAATGCAAGTGTCTTTTTGGTAAAATGACTTTTTTTCCTTTGGATAAATACCCAGTGGTGGGATTGCTGGTTCAAATAGTAGGTCTACTTTTAGTTCTTTGAGGAATCTCTATACTATTTTCCATACAGGTTGCACTAGTTTGCAGTCCCACCAACAGTGTATAAGTTTTCCTTTCTCTCTGCATCCATGCCAATATCTGTTGTTTTGGAACTTTTTGATAAAAGCCATTATGACTGGGGTTAGGTGATATCTCATTGTGGTTTTGATTTGCATTTCCCTGATAATTAGAGATGTTGAGCATTTTTTTCATATGGCTATTAACCATTTGTCTATCTTCTTTTGAAAAGCTTCTGTTCATGTCTTTTGACCACTTTTTAATGAGGTTGTTTCATTTTTTCTTGTTGATTTGCTTGAGTTCTTTGTAGATTCTAGTTATTAGCCCTCTATCGGATGTATAGCGTGCAAATATTTTCTCCAATTCTGTAGATTGTTTATTTGCTCTGTTGATTGTTTCCTTGGCTGTGCAGAAGCTTTTTAATTTAGTCAAGTCCGATATATTAATTTTTATTGTTGCTGTGATTGCCACTGGGGTCTTCTTCATAAATTCCTTGCCTAGGCTGATATCTAGAAGAGTTTTTCCAACATTTTTTTCTAGAATTCTTATAGTTTCATGTCTTAGGTTTAAGACTGTTACCCATCTTGAATTAATTTTTGTGAGAGGTGAGAGATAAGGATCCTATTTCAATCATCTACGTGTGGCTATCAAATTTTCCCAGTACCATTTATTGAATAGTGGTTCATTTTCCCAGTGTATATTGTTGTCTGCTTTGTCAAAAATCAGATGGTTATATGTGGACGGTTTTATATCTGGGTTCTATGTTTTGTTCCATTGGTCTATGTCTCTATTTTTGTGCCAGTACCATGCTGTTTTGGTTACTATGGCCTTGTAGTATAGCATGAAGTCTGGTAAAGTGATGCCTTCTGATTTGTTCTTTTTGCTTAAAGTTGCTTAGGCTATTCAGGCTCTTTTCTGGTTCCATATGAAGTGTAGAATTATTTTTTCTAGATCTGGGAAAAATGACGTTGGTATTTTGATGGGGATTGCATTGAGTCTGTAGATCACTTTGGGTAGTCTGGGCATTTTAACAATGTTGATTCTACCGATCCGTGAGCAAATGTTTTTCCATTTGTTTATATCCTCTGCAATTTCCTTTCTCAGTGCTTTGTAGTTCTCCTTGTAGAGATCCTTTACCTACTTGGTTAAATATATTCCTAGGTATTTTATTTTCTTTGTTGCTATTGTGAAAGTTATTGAGTTTTTGATTTGATTCTCAGCTGGACTGTTGTTGGTGTATAGGAATGCTACTGATTTGTGTACATTTATTTTGTAACCTGACACTTTGCTGAATTTGTTTATCATTTCCAGTACACTCTTGGCAGAATCTTTGGGGTTTTCTATATATAAGATCATATCGCCAGCAAAGAGTGACAGTTTGACCTCCTTTCTCCCCATTTGGATACCCTTGATTTCCTTCTCTTGCCTGATTGCTCTGGCTAGGACTTCCAGCACTATGATGAATAAAAGTAGTGACAGTGGACATACTTGTCTTGTTTTAGTCCTAGGTGGGAATGCTTTCAACTTTTCCCCATTCAGTATGATGTTGGGCATGGGTTTGTCCTATAGAGCTTTTATAATTTTGAGATATGTTCTATTATGCCTATTTGTTAAGAGTTCTTATCATAAAAGGGTGCCGAATTTTGTCAAATGCTTTTTCTGCATCTGTTGAGATGACCATATGATATTTGTTTTTGCTTCTGTTTATGTGGTGAATCACATTTATGGATTTATTTGTGTTGAACCATCCTTGCATCCCTGGGATGAAGCCCACTTGGTCATGGTAGATTACTTTTTTCATGTGCTGCTGAATTTGGTTTGCTAGAATTTTATTTAGGATTTTTGCATCTATATTCATAAGGGATATTAGTCTATAGTTTTCTTTTTTGTTGTGTCCTTTCTTGGCTTTGGTATCAAGGTGATACTGGCTTCGTAGAATGAGTTGGGTAGGATTCCTTCCTTCTCAATATTATGAAATAATTTCTTCAGTGTGGGTACCAATTCTTCTTTGCAGGTCTAATAAAATTGGGCTGTGAA
The DNA here is from genome assembly GCA_023783475.1 of Daubentonia madagascariensis. Classification (NCBI taxonomy): domain Eukaryota; kingdom Metazoa; phylum Chordata; class Mammalia; order Primates; family Daubentoniidae; genus Daubentonia; species Daubentonia madagascariensis. The sequence continues at coordinate 607,897 of JAKFHU010000379.1, read as the reverse complement.
ACCATCTGGTCTGGGACTTTCTTTCTTGGAAGACTTTTTATTACTGCTTCAATTTTTTTCTCATTATTGGTCTGTTCCAGAATTCTGTTTCTTCCTGATTGAGCCTTGGGAGGTTGTGTGTTTCCAAGAATTTGTCCGTTTCCTCAATGTTTTCAAGTTTATGTGCTTAGAGATTTTTATAGTATTCACAGATGATATTTTGTCTTTCTGTGGTATCAGCTGTAATGTCTCTTTTTTCATTTCTGATTGAGCTTATTTGGGCCCTTTCTTTTCTATTTCTGGTTAAATTAGCAAGAGGTCTATCAATTTTGTTTATCTTTTCAAAGAACCAACTTTTTGTTTCATTAATCTTCTGTATAATTCTTTTGTTATCAATTTTATTTAGTTCTTTTCTTTCGCTGGGTTTGGGATTGGTTTGCTCTTCCTTTTCCAATTCCTTGAGCTGACTCATTAGATTGTTGATTTGTGATCTTACTGTCTTTTGGATGCAGGCATTTTAAGGCTATGAATTTTCCTCTTATGACTGCTTTTGCTGAATCCCATAAATTTTGATAACTTATGTCTCCTTTATCATTTGATTTCCATCTTAATTTCCTCCTTGACCCAATAGTCATTCAGCAGTAGGTTGTTTAATTTCCATGACTTTGTGTAGAGTTGAGTTTTTCTATTGGAGTTGATTTCTAATTTTATTCCACTGTGGTCTGAGAAGATACATGGTATAATTTCTACTTTTTGAATTTTTTGAGATATGTTTTGTGGCCTAGGATATGATCATTCTTTGAGAATGTTCCATGAGCTGATGAGAAGAGCATATATTCAGTAGTTTTTGGGTAGAATGTTCTGTAAATGTCTGTTAGGCCCATTTGTTCTAGAGTTCTGTGTAAGTCCATTGTTTCTTTGCTTATTTTCTGTTGGGAGGATCTATCCAGTTCTGTCATGGGGTGCTGAAGTCCCTGGCTATTATAGCACTGCTGTTTATCATTTTGTTTAGGTCAAGTAGGATTTGCTTTTTGAATCTGGATGCTCCTGTGTTAGGTGCATAAATATTTAGGATTGTTATGTCTTCTTCTTGAATTGTTCCCTTTACCATTATACAATGACCATCTATGTCTTTCTTTATTATTGTTGATTTGAAGTCTATGTTATCTGATATGAGAATGGCTACACCAGCTTTCTTTTGATTTCCATTTGCATGGAATATTGTTTTCCATCTCTTCACCTTAAGTCTGAATGAGTCCTTGTGGATTAGATGTATTTCCTGGAGACAGCAGATGCTTGGCTTGTATTTTTTTATCCACCCAGCTAGCTTATGTCTCTTGAATGGGGAATTCAAGTCATTCACATTTACTGAAAGAATTGATATGTGGGGTGGATTTCTGTTCATCCTGTTGGGTAGCACTTTATTGCTTTGTTTTACCTCCTGAGCCAATATAGTATATGGACTCTGACCTTTAGCTTTTGGATAATTTTACACTGGTGGGTTTCTATTGCGCTGATCAATGTATCATGCAGATCTGAGTACTTCCTGCAGAGCAGGTCTGATCTTGACTAATTCCCTCAGTGTTTGCTTGTGTGTGAGAAAATCTTTATTTCTCCCTCATATAAGAAACTTAGTTTTTCAGGATATAAAATTCTAGGCTGGCCATTATTCTGTTTGAGAAGATTGACAATGGGGCTCCAGTCCTTTCTGGCTTATAAGGTCTGAGTTGAGAAGTCTGCAGTTAGCTTGATGGGTTTTCCTTTGTAAGTTACCTGATGTTCTTGCCTTATGGCTCATAGCATTTCTTCCTTCATGTTAACTTTGGCCAGTCTTATTACTATGCGTTGTGGTGACTGCCTCTTTGCAATGAATCTCTCAGGAGTTCATTGAGCTTCTTGTAGCTGGGTATCTAAATTTCTAGCAAGACCAGGGAAGTTTTCCTCAATTATTCCCTCAAATAGGTTTTCCTACCCTTGTGTATTTTCTTCTTCACCCTCAGGGATGCCTATGATTCTTATGTTAGGCCTCTTTACATAATCCCATATTTCTTGTAGACTTTGTTCATTCCTCTTATTTCTCTGATCTTTATCTTTGACTGACTTGTTTAATTCATTGTCTTCAAGCTCTGAGATTCTTTCTTCTGCCTGATCTAACCTATTCTTAAAACTTACCACTGTGTTTTGTATTTCCTTGAATGAATTTTTCATTTCCAGAAGTTCTATTTGATTTTTTTAATAATTCGTTTTCTTTATTGAATTTTTCATTCACTTCCTGTATTGTTTTTGTGGTTTCTTTGTGTGGGTTTCCATTTTCTCTTGTATTTTGTTGAGCTTCCTTATAATCCATATTTGGAATTCTTTATCAGCCATTTCAATATTTTTGTTTTGGTTGGTATCCATTGGTAAGGAGTTATTGTTTTCTTTTTGGGGTGTACTTTTGCTCTGATTTTTCATGTTTCTGAAGTTTTTTCGCTGATTCCTTCTCATCTGGCCTCTCAGTTGAGTCCTGGACTAGGCCTGGTTTGTGGCCTTGTCTCCAGGTCGCTGAAGATTGATCCCTAACCGTGGCAGGGAGCAGAGTGCTGGTCCTGAGTTGCCTATGGGGTGTTCAAGCAGGTTTGATGAACCTCTCAGGTTGTCTCTAACCTTCTGTCTCTACCTCTTCCCAGCAGTGTGACTTGGGTTGGGGCTTCCTGCTTAAGCTCTGAGATGGTGGATGGTACTGGTTAGTAGAAATCAGCCATGCCTTGTTTGCTTGAGTTGAAAGGCACTATGCTGAGCTATAGAGTTGTTCCCCCATCATTGGATGATGTTTGTGTGTAAGAGCCAGCTACTGAGATGTTTCTTTTGTGCCTATTGTAAGCTCTGGTCCCCCAGGTGGGGCACACACGTGCCCCAAGCTTTAGGAGGGACCCTCTAGCTCCCAGGCGGTTGCTTGATCTCTAGTCCCACTGAGGTTGAGGGAGGAGCTAAGCAGATGGTGGCTGGATTATGGGAGCCTAAAAGGCTTTGAAAAGCCTTGGTGGGGCTCAGCAGTTGCTTTTCTGGCTGCTATGGGGAGCTGTTGGGATGAAGTTCAGGACAAGCTCTCTAAACTGGGAAGGCCATTCCCAAGGGAGAGGCTTAAATGCTTGAGTGCTAAGGCCCTAGGCTGAGCTCTTTCCACCTTTGTCCACTAGCGCAGTTTCTCTTTGGGGAGGAGGGAGCACCCTCCCAAATCACCGCTCCCTGGAACCCTGCAGCACACTCCTGTTAGATCAGTCCACGAGAGTTCCCTCACCGCCTGAGTCCAGCTCTCTAACTTCCCCCCAGTCTGTGTGTCTGACCCACTAGGGTGCATCTCTGTGAAATGCTGGCATTCAGAGGCTTCCCCTGTTGCACACCCCTGTTCGACCACAAGTCCCCAAAGGAAGAGAAGTGGGCCCCTCCATCCACAGGGACCTCAGGAAGGGGCATGCTCCCTCTAGAGACAAGCAGCTGCTTGCGAGTTTCTTGGTTCAGGCTGCCCTCCCTATTGTAAAGAGTGGGGGGAGGGGCTGCAGCTCTTGTTCAGCCAGCACACCCGGGGCATTCGGTTGCCATGGAACTGGGAGCTAGGCTATTTCTTTTTGAATGCTGCACACCTATCCAATATGGTGGTTCTCCTGCGGGGGGTGGTGGGTGTGCTCACTGATCCCCATTCCTCAGCTCCCCACCACACTCTCCTGTGGGATATGTTTGTGAGGGCTTCCTCACCACATGAGTCCAGGTCTGAGACCTCTCCCCTGCATGTCCCTACACCACTCTCATGTCTGTGGGGTGCTGGGACCAGCTGTCTATCTGAGCTGCCAGCCCGTGATCGCACAAAATGCCAGCAGGCAGGTTGCTCCCAAATTGTTGCGGGCCCACTCTCCATGGCAAACTCAGCCTGGGGCATGCACCCACCGTATAGAAGCAGCTGTTTGTGAGCTTCTTGATTCAAGCTACTTTTGGGTTGCATTGGGTGGGAGAGGGGCCAAGGCTCCCGGTCGGCCTCTCGTGGCACTCTCTCATGGGGTGTCCCTATGGACACCCAAACTCATGGGGCTTGCTGGTTCACCCCACTATTCCTAATTAGCCACTGTGCCAAGGCTTGTGGAGTATGGAAAAGCCTTCAGTATACTTTGTATCCCAGCATACACTGAGGGCATGTAGGTGGGGGAGGGGAAACCCCCCTTACCCTTTCGCTGGGCTCTGAGCCTCTCTGGGTTTGATCTGCGTCACTATCTTCTATCCTTTCCTTTCTCAGCTTTGCAGTTTTTCTCTGTGGGGTCCCCGGTTGTCTCTGTCTCTCTGTAATCCACACCTGAGCTGCGACTCCTCTCTGCTCTCCTCAGTCCAATATCCTACTATCCAGCCGGGATGGTCTGACAAGCGATGTCTCTAGTTGGTCATCTTGTCTCTCCCCCAATATTTAAATTTTTTGCCCCAAAGCAGGAACCACTGCTTATTAGAAGGCAGATTCTACTAATTTTTTTTATCCCTAGACTTACTGCATATAAAACTTATATAAAAGCATTATTTATAGTTAAAACATTATTTACCCCTAGTATACTAATTTCACATTTTGATAAAATATTTGATTTCTTCAAGAGCTTTAATAACTTGAATGCCCTTTGATTGCTTTAAAAATAATTCTCAGTGTATTTGTTTATATTGTAGCATTAAGAAAATGTACAAGTAAGCAATTCATGTTATTAATCCCTCTTTTGTTGAACAGTAAAGCACAGCTTCCCTAGACCAGTTCTCTGGGATCCCTGGATGACATCTGGTATCCAGCAAGTCTAGACCCCTCTTTAGAAAACCAGTGAGAAACTGGAGTTTCCTCTGAGGCAATTCTGTTAATTACTCTCCCTCACCAATCCATGGCATAATTTCCTGGAACGTTACATGTAGGATGATGTTACATATCTCCTGGTTAGATCCTTTATTTCATAGATGTGGAAGTTGAGGCCAAGAAGGTTGAAGTGACTGTCCTAGAGTCTGCACGACTGGTTAGTGCCCAAAGCCTGAATGAGACTCCCTCTCCTGTCTCCCGGCCCTGAGCTCTCTCCCTCTTCCCCATTACGTCCGACCAGAGACAACTAACTTGTTTGCCACCTTTGCATTTGGAGTGAATCTCTTTTGCATTCACTTAATCTTGTCAAGAAGGTCTGCTTGTTGACCTACTCAGTGATTTCTCTTTTCAACTTTGTGCATTGAGGACTTCGCATATTAAATCTATAAAATTTTGCATCTTGGAAAATGATATAATCCGTAGCAGATCCATGCTGTCTTCATATACATCTTAGTTGTGATAGTGATTGAGAAGCTTCAGATTTGTTCTGTGCCATTTCAGAATATGCCTTCTTAGCCCAACTAGGGAGTGGAGTCAGCGAACAGAATACTCCAGGAGACCATGGCAATACCTTGAAGAATGAGACACCTGTGGCAGGACTTACTGCTTCCATTTATGTATCTAGGATGGAGCCAGGGCTATTACTGAAGCTTCCTTTGCACATTTCTGTACAATTTGACTGTAGAATTAGTTATGAAAAAAGGTTGGTAAGTGGTCTAAACAATAAAGTGTATTTTTTGTTACTAATTTGCTGGCTTTAAGGAAATCTACCTGTTTAATATAGGTTTTGAAAAATATAGAAAGACAGACTTCATTTATTGTTCTATGCATCTTATTATATTCTTTGATTTAGGTAAAATATCTCTTTTCTGACAAGACTGGAACTCTTACATGCAATATCATGAACTTCAAGAAGTGCAGCATTGCTGGAGTAACCTATGGGTAAGTGTGTTTATCACTTACTGAAAATATTACCTGTATTCTTTCAACAAAATAAGTTTATTTTTAGCTTTATATATATAGTCAAATATATTTCTGATGTTTTGTAAGGATTTTTATAAAGGATTTACATCTGCAGTTGCTATTGAATGCATTTAAAACTAAATGGATCCCAAATGAAACTTTGAGCAGTTAAAATATAATTTATTTCTGCAAATATTAACTTAGTGAAATATCCCAGGGAATCTGTAAATTTGTATATCTAACCTAATGATTTTAAATTTCTTATTCATGTTTTGATCAGAATGTCTGTCTTTTGACCACTGTTTTGTGACCACTCTGTTTCCCCTGTCTCTGACAGTCATTTCCCAGAATTGACAAGAGAGCCATCCTCAGATGACTTCTGGTAAGTAGATTCTAGCATTTCTTGACACTTTAGTGGAAAAGGCTCTGGAATACTTTTATATTAGCATTTATCACTTGCATATTTTTATATGTGAATAAAAGTGGCATATGTGTTATTTTGAAGGATAACCAGAATAAAATTTAAAGACAAACATGGTTTTAAAAGTCAAGGGAGATTATAAGACTTTTAACCAAGGGTAAAAGTCTGAGTGGAGGCAGAGGGTTGGTAATCGTACCTTTTAGCATACATAGAATTTCACTTAAAACTCCCACTTCCGATTCACTCCCCACTTCCTGGAGGCAGCCAACTTCAACATTTTTACTTTTAAAAAAATTATTTTTATATTTCGAAGTAATATGTTTGTGTTAATTTTTAAATAAAATATTTAGACATTGTTAGCATTTCCGCCTTGGAAGGTGAGGGTTTAGCTCCTCTCTGAGTGACCTGTCTGCACCGGGGTCCCCTCCCACTCCTTCTCCACCCCCTTTGGAAGCATTTAGATTTTCTGTATATCCTCAGCATTTACCATTTCAATCATGAATCTTGGGGTAGGTTTGATTTTTTTTTTTCCCCATTATTTTGGGCATTTGGTGGCCACTAGTGGGCCACTTCTGTTTGTAAATCTTCCTCCTGTGAATTCTTGGGAATGTCCTTGTATTATTCCTGCAATAATTTTCCTCCCTTCCAACTTCCTTGTTCCCTTTGGATCTCTGTCAGTCAGATATTGAGCCTCTTGGTTGAACCTCCAATTTTGATACCTTTCCCTATCATTTTCCGTATGTAACAATAATTTCTGGTGTTTTTTCACTTTGGTCGTCTGTCCTTCGTGATGGAGTTTTCATAGGATCTCACTTCCAGTTTCGAAGCCCTCTCCTGCCTCGCCCTCGCGTCACGTGTTTCCTCCTTCTCCTCGCCCACCCTTCCCTACTACCCGCTGGGGTTTTGGTTTCTTAATTTTATTTTATAGGCGTTCTTTACAGGCCTGGTGACCATTAGCTGTGTGCTCATATACTTTTATTATTTTTTATTGTGTAAAATATACGTAACATAAAATTTATCATTTTAACTATTTTAAGTGTGTGATTCAGTTGTATTAAGTATATTCATAATGTTTTGCAGCCATCACCACTACTCATTTCTAGAACTTTTTCATCTGAAACTCTGTGCCTATTAAACAATAATTCTTCACTTCCGCCGCCTTCAGCCCCTGGTCATCACCGTTCTACTTTCTGTCTCCATGACTGCCTATTCTAAGTACCTGCCATAGATGGAATCATATAGTATTTGTCTTTTCACGTTTGCCTAATTTCCCCTAGCATGATGTCTTCAAGGTTCATCCATATTGTAGAATGTATCAGAATTTCCTTCCCCTTTTTTTTCTTTGAGACAAGAGTGTCACTCTATTGCCCTGGCCTAGAGTAAAGTGGCGTCATTATAGCTCACTGTGACCTCAAACTCCTGGGCTCAAGTGACCCTCCTGCCTCACCTTCCCCAGAAGCTGGGACTACAGGTGCACACCACCAAGCCAGGCTAATCTTTTCTATTTTTGGTAGAGATGGGGTCTTGCTCTTGCTCAGGCTGGTCTCAAACCCCGGACCTCAAGCGATCTTCCAGCTTTAGCCTTCCAGAGTGCTAGGATTATAGGCGTGAGCCACAGAATTTCCTTCCTTTTAAAGGCTGAATAATATTCCATTGCATGTCTGTACTGCATTTTGTTTATCCATTCATCTGTTGATAGGCATTTGTGTTGCTTCCTCCATTTGGCTACTGTGAATAATGCTGCTGTGCACATCGATATGCAAGTATCTATTTGAATCTCTGCTTTCAACTCTTGGGGGCATATACCTAAAAGTGGAATTACTGGGTCGTGGTAATTCTATGTTGAACTTTTTGAGGTACCACCGTGATGATTTCTAGAGGAGCTGCACCATTTTACATTCCTGACAGTAATGCACAAGGGTTTCATTTTCTCCACATCCTTGCCAACACTTGTTATTTTCTGTAGATTTTTAAAATTTATTTGTTGTATAATGGCCATGCTAATGGGTGTGAAATGGTACCTCACTGTGGTTTTGATTTCCATTTCCCTTATAACTAGCGTTGTTGTCTGCACATAATTTGAGGTTTATGTATCAACAAAGCTGATTGCTAGGGCTGTGTATAGGGGACAGTGTGGTTGATGACTGGTTGGCTTCCACATGGGATGATCAGCTAGGACCCACTCTTGTGTTAGGGGACCCCTGCATGTCAGTGTCTGTGGTCTTTCTTGTGAGCTGATCAACTTCCTTCTCATGGGAAGAACCCTCCAGTTTCTTGCCAAGGGCTATGCATTTGGCTGCAGCTGCTATGGGAGCTGAGTGGAGACAGAGGGTTGGTGATTGTCCCTTTTAGCATATATAAAATTTCACTTAAAACTCCTGTTTGGGGAGATGCCCTAGCCTACCCACATGTGTGCCTGTGTGCTCAGCATCCCTGGGCTCAGGGTTACTCTGGCTTAATCTCTCTAAAAGATAAACCTTCCATTTCTTTCTGGGTGTGGAAGGTTCAGGTGCCTGGCTGCATGGGGTGAGGGAGGGTTCTTGAAGGCTGAACGCTCAAGTGGACTTGGAACCTGTCCTGTCTTCCACCTTCCCTGTGCCTCACAGGTACCTTGTGCTGCCGTTTCCTCAGCCTCCACAGGGTTCTGTCGGGGCATCAGCTTGTATTTTAGGTGCTCCCCTTTGCAAGCTGTTGGTTGCTGTTTTCTCTGCTGTACTACGTTTTGATATATGTTCAGAGTTAAGACTGACATCAATTCTGCTCTTGTCTCTTCTCTCATTGTCTTTGTCTTGAAGAAAGGTTTCAGCAAGGAAAAGAGATAAATGAATATACAGTTGATCCTTCATATTTTCTTCAGTGTGATAGCACACAGCCATCCTATCAAGATTCCTTTCTTGTAATTATTTTCCTCCTTATCTCCTACCTATTTGCCTTCTTTCCCACAGTAATTCCTCTTGTTTTACCTGCTTTGAGCAAATACTCTCAGAAGTTTTCCTTAGTAGGTGTTATACAGGGGTGAACTGAAATGACAAAGTCATGGTATTGATCCTTGGCTTCTGTTTCTTCTCCTTGTAACTATGTTGTTATTTATAATAACTTACAAAACATTGTATTTATAGTAAGGTTAAGAAGGATTTACTGTTTTGAGGTTTGAAATAATATACAGTTTTCCCGATCTTTAAACATTTAATGTAAATCTGTAGGATTTCCAGTGTGGTTCTTCTTGAAGGCAAATTCTTACCAGGTTTGGATTCTCTTAACAGGACTTTTGAATTGTATAGATATTTTGTGTTCTCTGTTACAGTCGAATACCTCCTCCCCCCAGTGACTCATGTGACTTTGATGATCCCAGGCTGTTGAAGAACATCGAGGATCACCATGTGAGTGCTAGATTTACTTCTAAGACATTGAATGAATAGCTTATGGTGCACTTTTCTTGATATATATGCACAGTGTCTTGAAAGTTGCAATTTTGGAGCCTGGGAAATTTCATGGCATTAGTACTTCGGACAAGTGATCTTAAACAAATGTTTTGTGGTGAACACTGCATAAATTAGTATAAAGCTGAATTTATATATGTGGTGACTTTATGAAGTAGCACACCAAGACCAAGATGAGCCTTACCACAGAATTCTGTAACAGTTCCAATTTCTGTTGCTTTGTAAGATTTCTGCAGTACTATTTCTTCACAGTTGTGAATCTTACGGCTCATGTGTTTTGAAAAGTAATTGTATATCCTTCGACAGCGATGCTTTAGGAAGACTTTAGGGCACAAAAGTAAAATGTAGTAACAGGTAGAGTTTATTGCATTCTACTGCATGCTAGACAATTAACATATATTCCCTTTAACATTTGAGTCACCACTGGGAGGTGAAAAGGAAGTTGCATAGAAAAATCAAATTGGCCAAGAGTTATCAAGTAGATAAATGTAAAATAAGGCTTAGAAACTAAGTTTATTAGATTCTTAACTATAACATCACACTACCTCAACTATTATAGCAAACCAGGATTAACTGCAGGATCACATCAATTCACTGTTAATATAAAGGTTACTCTGAAAAACGCCAACTTAGAAAATTACTTAGTGGTCAAAGCATTTCACAGCCAGTTTAGTCAGTCTAAATTAGACGAGATCGGGCGTGTTCAGGGTGGTATGGCCGTAGACTAGTCAGTCTAAATTAGATCGAATATGATTAATTTTTTTCTGAAAAATGATTCTAGATATAAAGTTAGGTAAACATGAGCAAAATCAAAACTTTATCTTTCTAAAACTTGGTTAAGAGATGGACATATTTAAAACTTTTTCTAAATTTTCAGCAAGGAAATCCTTTTTTTCTCTAATACAGTTACTGCCCATTTGTTAATGCTAAAACCTTCCCAGCAGCAGTTCTGAAATGTGAGTGTGTTAGGCCCCCGCATGCACAAGCCGTGATGCAGCAATTCCAACTCGGTACCTGAGTGAGGCCAGTGAAGTAGTCCAAGACCACACAGAGGGTGCTGCTGAAGTCCATGCTCTGTCACAGAGACGCCAAAGAGGTCCTTTCTTGGATTTTGATCTTAGAGGTAGATCCAGCTCCTAGGCTAGAGGTTCTGCAAGCAAAAGAGTGGCAAGTCCAAAGCATCTTCTCTACAGGAGGGTGGCTTTAATCCAGGATGTCAAAGGAACTAGTGCGCTGTGAGGACTTGCTTTCTGAAAGAGGAAACAAGGGTTTTCAAATAGTATTCAGGTTGAGAGTAATGACAAAGGTGGGAGACCGAATGTGTCTGTTCAAGTTGGGATGGTGAGTGGGAAAGGGGAAAGTGGCAGGGTGACCCAGAGGCAGCTTAGGGAACTGCTCCTGGTCTAGTTTCACGAGTTTGCCTTCCTAGCGTAGATCCATCCGCAGGTGAACACGTAGCGGAGGAAATGAGATGCGCTGAGGGGACTGAAGACCCTGGAATTCCAGTGTTGGGTCAGGAATAGCAGCAAACTATTGGATCTGCATTTAAATAAGAGAGTCATTTATTTATTCATTCATTTAGCAAACCATTTAAGGGCCTAATTTGTGAAATACCTCGCTCTAGGTACTGGGGGAAGAGATGAATGAAAAACACTCAAGGGATTCCTGTTCATTGGGGAAATAGATGTAAAATTATTAAGAGCCATTGTACATGTTTGCAGGCTAGGTAAGATGTGACTGCCTGAGGAAGTGATTTTGTTTTGTGCAGACAGAGGAACCCTGTTCCCTTTGGTGGGTGTCATGGCTACCATAACTGTTGACATGTGGGCAGGGTGGCCACTCACACAGAATGGTATTTGCACGGACTTAAACGTGGGCTGTCACAGAAACCCAGTGGCCTGGGGCAGATGCTCCTTTGGGGAAGCGATCCTCTGGGCACCCACCACATGCTGCTGGGATCCCAATATTTGAAATCTTTCAATACTTAGCTGAGTTAATTGATGGCTTACACAGGTGTTTGCTCCAAAGCTGGCCCCACATTAGTGTGTGGTGGGTCTCCACAGGGTTTTGGGGTTTTGACCGTCCACCCCCAGCTCTTCTTGAGCCTGTCTCTATTGACGTTTGAGTGGAGATGTGGGCACAGCTGATGTCCCTCCCGTTGTCTCCCCCTACCCGTCTCTTTTTCCCAGCCCCTCCTCCACGGCCATGGTGAATGGCAAGCATTTTGGGAAGAAACCCCACTGTTTAGAGAGTTAAGTGATCTTTCTTCTTCCTACCTTTCCTCCTCACCGTCTGTTGTCCTGAGACAAATTTCCTTTTATTTCCGTGGGAAGGCCAGTGAGAGTAGGGGCAGGTGTGGCCCTTGTGAAGAGGAAGCCCTGACGTGGGGACCTTATCATGAGCGTCAAAACACAGGGACTTTTAAGGGTATTTTAATAATCTGCATACTCACAGTTTCAGTAAAAGCATGATGAGGGCATCGACTTGGGAATTTATTTTCTATCTTTTATAAAGAAAGCCTCCTTGTGTATGTGTACCATTTTTTAAGCTTTCTTGGATCCTCGAAGCCTTTGAGGTATTCTTCGTCTCGGCTGCTTTGACATTTAACATCTAGCTCCACTATAAATAATGAAGACCATCGGCTCTAGTATTTTTCTCTGGGAAGATGTGGGTTTGGATTAAATGTACCCAATGGACGTTTTTAAGCAGTTTAAATAAGGGCCCATTAGATCACTAGATTGTTCATTTTGCCAAAGTATGGTTGGGGAGAAGGAAGGGGCATGTGGGGGTTTAGGCTGCGGATGCCCCACATGCCCATCTAGACTTATGTCTTGGAACCATTGGCTGTAATTAAAGCACTTGACCCAATAAAACCCTTACTTTGCTCCCAAGGGAATACTTCCATCTGCTACAGAATTTCCTTTTTTTCCTGGGTCATCATTCCTGATATTCTGGGTCCTTTAGGACTGTTTTAACCTTTGTGTGGGCTGATAGGCAATGTGGAATTTGGCTTTTAGAGAATCAATCTATGGAAAATTTTGGAGGACAATGCATGTGATCCCTTGATTACATTGTTAACCAGTTACTCTGTTTGTGGGATAAATTTCCAAAGATTCATCGAGGAAGAAGATAGCTTTCTTATGAATCATTATGCCTAGGACTCTTGAGCTTGAGTCTTCAAGAAGAAATCATTTGTGTGTGTGTGTGTGTGTGTTATTTAGATACTTGGTACCTGCTATTTGGTGTGTAAAACAATGTTAGACATAATTTTCTGCTATTTTTTAAGTTCATCAATAATAAACAGAAAGTAGTTATTTCTAGATGCATATAGCATTTTGTACATATTAAAAGCTGTTAAATGAAAGAAAAATATTGTATGATTCCATTTATATGAGGTATCTAGAATAGGCAAGTTCATAGAGACAAAAAACAGAATAGAGGTTACTAGGGGGTAGAGGGAAGAAAGAATGGGGAGTTATTGTTTAATGGGTACAGAGTTTCTGTTGGGGAAAATGAAAATTTTGCATATAGATAGTGGTGATGGGTACACAGCATTGTGAATATATTTAATACCACTGAATTGTACACTTAAAATTGGTTAAAATGGTAAATATTACAGCTATATCTTATCCCAATAAAAAGCTGTGACTTCTAAGAAGATAACATACATATGTCTGTGTATATGTGTTGTATATATATATATATATATACACATGCATATAAACATCCATAGGCTTCAGATTAATTTTGTCTGTTTCCCCTTAGAGAATCAAAGGTAGATTATTTGTCTTATGAATTTTTTTTATCTTTATGGATTTTGTCTGGCCTAAATCTGAAGATAGAAACTCAATTTGAATGTGTGTGTAACTCTTCTTCATAACTCTCAGAAAATATTTTACTATTAGGTTTGTTTATTTGCTAAAAAGTCAAAGACCCTTTTTTGTTTTTTTATCATGGAACAAGGTTATGTCTAGGACTGGACAGTTCTCAGATGCAGGGGAAGGCAATCTTGAATTGAAGCTCAATTCTCAAATGAAATTATTTTCAAGTAAACTTTCTTACCATTTTTGCAGTGTAGGCCTTGGGGAATTTGTAAATTCTCTAAGCTTATTTATTTGACTTTACTGAACTATAATTTAATGTGCATTTTCTTTTCATGTAGCCTGATAAGAGGTAGCCATTTGAACAGTTGTGATTTGCTTCCATAAAATTCCTCTTAAGTCACATTAAGAGGTCAGAGAAGAAACTAAAAACATTTTTGTGGAAGTCATCATCCATTTATGACTAAAAAAAGAAAAGAAAGAAGAAAACTCCATGAAAAATAGCAAGCACATAGCTGCTTCCTTAATGTGAAAATATAAGCCTATCTCAACTTTATAGCCAGTTGCCTATTTAAAAGGTACACATTAAAGACCTTGGCATTAAAATAACCCCAGGACAAAGAAGCCTGTTATCACCTCTGTCTTTGGACATCATTCTTGACTTGCTAGCCCATGCAGACAGGTGAGAACTGAACAAGTGTGTATATTGGAAGGAAAAGGGAAAACTTATCATTTGTGGATGATATAATTATCACCTTGAAAACGGAGGATAGTCAACTGCAGCTCAGAGAGCTAGTAAGAGCTCAGTTACACATGGATATTAAATTAATTTACAAAAATAAATGTTTTTGCTCATATCCCAGCAATAAACTACTGTAAAATATAAGATTCCATTCATAATATAAAAAACAGTAGATAAAATACCTCACACAGTGCTTCATGTATAGTAGTCACTCGAATACTTTTTGAGCAAATAAAAAAATAATAAGATATATGCCTGGTCCTAGATTTAGAAGATTTAGAAGCTTTTAATAAATAGGAAGACATTGTATTCTTAGATGGGAAGACGGTATTAAGGTGTCATTTTTCCACTGGTTATAAATGTGGTCTAATCCCAATGAAAATTATAGGATTTTTTTTTTTCGGGTAGGATAGGAGAAATTGATTAAATACATATCCGGGGCAATTCAGGGTTTTGCTGTTGTTTGATACCAATGGTGAGGGACACACTGTCTTACAGGTGCTAAGAGGGGGGCCGGGCGGCACAGGGACCTGGGGTCCACGCTAAGGACCTCAATCCTGCTTGCAGGGAGTAACCACCGCCGCGGGGTGTTAAGCAGGGGTGGCTAGGCGCATAGCTCTGGTGCATGTTGGCAGTGGTGTGGCTGATGACTAACCCGGCCTCACATTTGCAGCCCACAGCCCCTTGCATACAGGAGTTCCTCACCCTTCTGGCCGTGTGCCACACGGTGGTTCCCGAGAAGGATGGAGACAACATCATCTACCAGGCCTCCTCCCCAGGTGAGTGCTCTGGCCAGGTGTGCCCGCCAGCCCCTTCTGAGGAGACTTGGGTGTTTGGGGTTATGTGGGGGAGACACTGCGGTGCACCTGCCTCATTCCGCCGTCTGCCTCTGGCTGCACCACGTGGCCTGCTGTGGCTACACGTGTTAAAGTCCTACAGAGCCAGTGCTGGGCTCTGCTGACTCTCATACCGCTTTAAACGCAGAGGGAGGACTGGGTGGTCTTGCATGTCCCGGCAGAAGTTACTGGGCTAGAGAACAGGGTTGGCTTCTTTGCCCATCCCCCATGCCTCATGGATTTTCCCCTGCTGGGGAAGCTGTGCAGGGCGCAGGGAATCCCACCGTAGTACAACTAAAACATTGCCTTGCTCAGAGGACATGTGTAGTCAGAAAGTTATGGGAATATGATTTAGGTTAATTAGAGAGAGCTTAATCCCAACCTAGAATAGCCCAAAAGCAAATCACTCTTGTCCTGGTGAATTAGCTCTAGGTCTCTGTCCTCCCATCTAACAGAAGTGCTCATTTCAGGACCCCGGTGGTAGGAAGAGCAAGTGCTTCTACACCCGGAGTCCTTACTACTGTGCAGATAATGCCAGACCCCTTTGATCACAGTGGGTTTGTTAATTTGAAAAATGATACTAACCAGAATTCTATCATTAGGAGTTATTTGTCAATGTCTCATTGACTCCTTATTGACAGACGAAGCTGCTTTGGTGAAAGGCGCTAAAAAGCTGGGCTTTGTCTTCACAGCCAGGACACCATACTCAGTCATCATTGAAGCGGTGAGTGACATTCTGCGTCCATTTCAGACCACCTATTTTTTTGAAGACTGTATATTTGAAATAGCATGTCTGTTGTCAGTAATTGATAGCTAAATTTCTAATTTTCTTTCTGTGAAAAATCAGACCTGTTCAAAAGCTGGGGTTGTTATGTGATTGTATTAGCTTATTTGTGTTGTTTTGTATTGCAGTAATTTTTCTCTCTTAAAGATGCTTCCCCACAGTCTTTCATGTGAAATTATTTGTAGCAAAGAACTTCACAAGTCTACTCTTTGTTCCATGATAGTTGGGAAAGTAACTTCATGGCGCATCTGTCTTGGAGGGTAGGCTTTATGTCTCTTTGCAGCCTCAGCACTTGAGAATTCTTGCACAAGTCTCGGTGCAAGAGATTTGCGCTGGTCTTCAGTCTCTTCAGTTGGGAGAGAAAGGAGTCAGGGCTTCAGATCTCTCTAATCTTTCTTTTTTATTTCAAAATATTAAGAGGGTACAAATGTTTTTGTTACATGGATAGCTTCTGTAATGTTTAAGACAGGGCTATTAGTGTGCCTGTCACTTGAGTAGTGTTCGTTGTACCCGCGATCTCTCTAATCTATGTGAGTTTTTCCCCCCCACTGAAGTCAAGTGGTTTATGTATTTTCTGATTTTTTTTTTCTGTTTCCCTCCCTATGGTCCAGAGGGAGAAATTTAGTGATGGGAAAAAAATTATATCAAAAATAAGACTAAATAGGGAACCCTTGGGCTGAGCAGCAGGGAAATGATGGTTAGGACTGGTGAGGCACTGATGTTTTTAATGACGACCAGTTAGAAGGGCTGTGTTTTACTCCTGTCTGAGTTGGTGAGGGCCTGGGGGTAGTACTGCCTTTTCTCACCTTTCCCCACCCCTCAATTTGGGGAAGATTCATGGATTCTTACAGTTTTGGGGTTTATGCATGCATCCTTAAATTCCCAGACTTCTTTAATGCATTTGAAGTTCACTTCCAAATGGTATAATAACTTGATACTGTTCCTGACTTGGTAGTACTGCGGTCAGTTTTTTCTTTTACTTATATACAAAACCTATAAAATATTGTACCTCTTACAAAGTACCCATTTCTTGTCATCTTCAGTTTCTTTTCTTAGGGAGTAGAGAGATCGGATCAACAGAGGGAATTTAGCTTAGGGAAATGTGCAGTCGTTAAAAGTAGAATGAAGTACGGATTGAATACAGAATTTCCCTTACAGAAGTTTTTTAAAAATGAGGTCTTCTTTCCCTTCAGTTTGAGGACACTTTTAGCCTTAACTGTAGGATTTTTGTTGTATGGGTGCTGCCGCATCTCTCTGCACTACAGAAATGAAGGGGGGCATGACCTGGCCAAGCAGAAGTGGGAGAGACAGGGTGGACAGCTGCTTCTGCTCAGCTCACAATGCCAGATAAATACGGGAACCTAGAGGGCTTATTGGCATTGGCACCCCTTCATTATTTTATTAAAGTTTTAAGGTCATATTTCTGGGAGTCAGAAAAGACTACCTGATTAGTTGGGATTCATAAATGATAATAATTTAAAAAATCCTACTCAACTATTAATACTTCAGTATCATCAAGCCAGAATTCTCAGATTGGTGACCAGGTACTTACACGAAGTGTCCTTGTTGATCACAACAGCTGAGTCCATTGGCTGCTCGTGGAAGTGGTTGATATAACATGGTGCGGAGGGGGTGGCTCCTGGGAGTCTCAGCCCTCGCGCTGAGTGGTGGCAGCAGCAGTGGGTGCCTTTCTGAACAGGGATCTGGCAGAAAATTGGGACAGGTTGAGGAGAAAGGAATGGGTAGATCCAGAGACAGGTGAATAAAGCCTGATGAAAGCTGGATGAAGTGGATCATTAGTTGTATTTTTTTCTTGTTGTTTTTCTGAGACAGGGTCTCACTCTGTCATCTGGGCTAGAGTGCATGGCATTGTCATAGCTCACTGCAACCTCAAGCTCCTGCTAGGTTCAAGTGATCCTTCTGCCTCAGCCTCCCAAGTAGCTGGGACTATAGGCACGTGCCACCGCACCCAGCTAATTTTTAAAATTTTTTGTAGAGACGGGGTCTCGCTGTTGCCCAGGCTGGTCTTGAACTCCTGGCCTCAAGTGATCCTTCCTCCTCTGCCTCCCAAAGTGCTAGGATTACAGGTGTGAGCCACTGTGCTTTGCCCTCATTAGTTGTATTTTAGGATGCAAAGAGATGCAGTGGAGAGTTGTGGGTGTGAAGATGACAATTATTCAGTCATGTACTTGGTAATTTGGATATGTTACTTTATTAATTACTTCTCTCAATCCTAAAAAACGAGTGCTGTCACCATTCATAAGAAAGTAGCACACTGGATTCAGACTCACATCTACTGTACTTTGAAGGCTGCATTCTTTCCACTGTGATGTGTTGGGGAAATAGAGATTTAGATTACAAAGCTTGAAAACGGCATCTGCACCAACTAGAATTTTTCAGATGGAAAAAATTGTGAATATTGACATTCTAATTTGAAAGAACCCCCCAAAAAGGGCATTTGATTAATTGCCCTAAAACCAGGTACGGATTCATAATCCCTTATCTGCAAATCCAAAATCTAGAAGCCTTTGAATTCCAAAAGTTTTTTCCTAAGTTTGGGGAACAGTCATTTGGCAGCAAAACCTAATCAGAACCTACATGCGTCTGTTTATGATCTGTATGGATCTCAATTAATGTGATATTCAGACATTTTGCTATGGAAAATTGATGTGTTATGTAATAGGGTGTTACCCCAGACCCTGCGGGGGACATTATGGTGTATGGTCTTGAATATACCATATGCCTTTATAAGATCTGTAAAATTATGAGTTCAGAAGCATAACTGGCCGCATGGTTTCTGATGGACTGTGCAACTTGTGTCCTTTGCCTTCATCTCTTGAAAGTGGCTACATCAGCCAGCTGTCGTGACAGCCACATAACTGGAGAGAAATGAGAAGCTTCTACCAGAAGAGGGCGCTATGAGCCCACCAGATGGGAGAAAAAAGTCCATGTTGCAAGGGGCTTAGAAAGTGGGGGAGAGAGCGAGCGTGTGTGTGTGTGTGTGTGTGTGTGTGTGTGTTTATGATTGGAAGACAATTGCTTTGAGATTTTAACACTTTGTACCTCAGGTAAGAGCCTGTTTTTCTTCCTTTAGATGGGACAGGAACAGACATTCGGAATCCTTAATGTCCTGGAATTTTCTAGGTATGTTTCTCTTTCATACACTTGAAATAAATACTTATATATTTTTAACAGCTTCATCAGAGTGTTTGCATGATTGTATGTTGTGATTCAATAGAGTACTTAAGTATTAAATATAGTAAATATATTGCTACAAATCCTCTTCTTTTTGGAATTTGTGACTCTCATTTAAAAAGTGAAGTAGGTCATTTTTCTTTTCTTTTCTTTTCTTTCCTTTTTTCAAAAGAAATGTCCTCGTTTTTCTTTGGATGTCCACAACCTGGTGTTCTTGCATCAGTGCTGCAGACATGTCTGAATAGTTTGGGGGTATGTAATGAGGGCGTGATTTTCACTGGCATTTCCCAAGTCGCATGAGGTCACTCCTCCTGCTCCATCTGGGCACTCCTCTGGACAGCTGAGAAACTGACGCATGGTGACAGACTAGATCGGTTCATCCCATACAGCCTTGGTCCACATAGGGCATTTCTCCTGTATATATTTGGAAGCATTCTTCCCTCATGCAGTTTTTTAAATTAAGACCTAGGAACATTTGTTGGATTCTTTTGTTCCCCTATAACATTCATAGTTTGTTATAGGGGAACGTATCTTAATGTTTTGTTTCCTTCCCTCTTGCTAACGTTGAACTGTCAATACTAGAGCAAGGTTCTAGCTTTTGCTGTCTCAAAAGCATCTTTTCCTATTTATTAAAATTAGGTGTCATTTTCAATAACCTTTGTTAAATAATGCACACATTGTTTACTCTGTCTGCTTTATAAACTGTTTGATAAAAGTCGGTTTTTTATCCTCATGTAGGAAATACTTTCTAGCCCTAGTCTGTAGTGTTGGGACTGCAAGCTTGAACTTTGGTCAGACAGAAACCCCTGGGATTAAGTATTCAATGAAAGAGCCTGGGGGACATTGATGACGGTGTTGGCTCATGTAGGGAGTGGTGATGGTGCTTCTGTGCGTGGAGGTGAGGGACGTGCTGGGCATCTCTCAAGACTTTTTGTGCCCATCTCTTGTTGGAAACTGTGCACTGTTTTGTGGGACCAGCAGTTAATGGACAGGCAAGGAGAAGAGGAAAAGGGGGTTAGATAAAAACAGGTGCACATGGGTGGAGACATGAGGGTGTATTGAATACATGCGGGAGAAAGGAACAGAAAGATCACCTGTGGTTATAGTTGTGGTTCTGTTTCTTTTTAATTGACTCGTCTTTTTCCTGATGCCACTTAATCTTGACAGTACTCCTTTGAAGTAGTTGGTTTACACATTGAGAAAGTGAAACACAGGTTAGATGACTTTGCTGAGAGCGCCCAGAGTCTGGGTAGTTGAGAGAGAATGCAAATCCATGTCAGACAGAGCTGTGGGCTAGGATGTGGGAATTTATCCAGAGCTGCGGTGATTCTCACTAGACTAAAAGCTCCTAAGAATGGGAATCACCACACTGAAAAGCCACAGAGACGGGTGGTCTAGCTGGGGTGTGTTTCAGAAAGATGAAACATTGCTGGCAAAGACATGGATCAGAATGTATAGAAAAGGAGAACCGTGCATCTTTTGTGTGCTTGAAGCCTGGTGGTGGCATAGGGGAGACGAGGTGAGGCTACGCAGGTGGGAAGAAAGCGGTAAGAAGACGTTATGGGCAATGGGGAGTCACTGAGGGCTCGTGAGTGAGGGTGGGCCATGACGAAAGATGTGTAAGGAAATGTATGTGCTGCAGTGAGAAGAAGAGAGAAAGCAAGTTCCTTGGTGCTGAATGAGGAATGTTCTATGAATTTGTAATTTCTTTCTACTCCAGTTAGAGGATGACACAATGAGGAGCTTTTGTGAGTTAAGTGGATCTGTATCGAATCTCCCACTTCAGTACTTACTGGGCATAGTTTCTGGATAGTTGTGAGCTGTAAAACAGAGAATAATCCTTGTAGAGGGTATAGTCAGAAATCAATTGATGTACATGGCTGGTGCTCAAATTCTCATTTCGTGTTTCTCCTACTGCAGGTAGCTGTGCTAGTGAATTTTCATGGCAGGGAAGGATATAGGTTTATGCCCATCAGATGTAAATGCAAAGAGTAGGAGACATACAGTTAAGTCCTACGTTGAGGAAAAAGGTAGGGAAAGATGGAGCTTGGCCATTTTTAGAAGTGCCAGACCCCTTTTTGTTTTGATTGGTGTTGCGTTTGTAGGACATGCGTCCCGTAAACAGACCAATGATGACTTTTCTTTTTTTTTTTTTTTAACTCTCTCAGTGACAGAAAAAGAATGTCTGTAATTGTTCGAACTCCTTCAGGACAACTTCGACTCTACTGTAAAGGGGCTGTAAGTATCTGCGAAGTGTCTTGCGTGGCAGAGAGTTCTAGGCGGCTGCTTTCTTAATCTGCTGCTTTTCCTAACTGCTGTCCTCGTTATTCCCTGATTGTTTGCCCAAAGTTGAAAGGCCCTTTCAGGTAGGCTGTCAAGCTGATTTAGGAGTGAAAGCCCACTAAAGACAATGGTGATTCAAGGCAGCATGGCAGAGATTGTCAGTGCAAAGCTTGCTTTTAGCCAATAGCAACCTGATTAGTCGTGCAAAATCCTCAGAGTATGAATTCTGATTATAGTTCTACCACCATTGTGTGGTGACTTCGGGAAGATAAAATAATATGTGTTGATATGTGATAATCTTCTTTAAGTACTCTGATATATACAGGCTCTCTAGCAGCTATTCTTCTCAATTGTTGTGGTTTGTTTTTTTATTCATCACAGAAAGCCATGTTGTAGGTACAAGTACCGTGTGTGGCTGCTTAGTTACTGCCCTTTTTGGTCCTGTCTACGTCCTAGTAACCAAATCTAAAAGTATTATCTCTAACAAAAGATGTTATTGCTTATGACTCTTACTTATAAAACTGTATCTTGTTAAACTGTGGTCTTATGTATTGAGGGAAAGAATTATTAAGCTTATTTTATGAGACTGTCAAGAATATGAAGCTATCCTAGGATCAACGTTCAGTTGAAAATCTTACTAATCTTTACCAATTGTGGGAAGAAGGTGGTCTTATTTGATTGCAGTACGACCAGGGCTTTATGAAAATGAGGAATGCATGGGAATTCTAAAGAAATTGTATCTGGACCCATAAAAGAATTCTGTGTTTAAAAGTAGCAGCAACTTAAATTATGATCATCTAGGTTTTGTTCTCACGTGATCTATTTTTTAAACTTTTTATTTGTTTACTTATTTGCCATTGTGTTCTAAGTACCACAGCAAGTACAAAAGGGTCAATGCATGGCAGTAGAGAGAGGAAGGCTGTAAATATAGAACAGTGTACCTATGAAAATGCTGCAAAGGATATTTCATTTTTGTACAATTTAATTTCCTCTAAACCTGCAATCCCTCCCCCCAAACCAAACTAAGTTTCTTTAAAAAAAATTAGTGTTCTAAAACTATGCAATTTATAACACATTTTATAGATTACCTGTGGTATCCAGGCTTCCAGCCCTGCTTGTCAGTCATGGAAATAGTCACAAGGTGTGAGCTTAGTACACCTGTGTTACTTGGCAGAATTGGGTTCAGTGTTTAGTGGGTTGTGCCCTCCCTGGTTAGGAGCTCCTCCAGAGCAGGAAGCAAGGTTGTACTTGAGTAATTTAGGATGTGCATTTTACCCTTTGCACTTCTGTGCAAAGGTGTGATAAACTTTGGGATATGAGTTTTGCAAATTGGATGAATACAGGCACTGATGTGTCCCGGGTGATTCTTCTGGCACCTCTGGTCCTTCCCGACATGTTTTTGTTTGACTTTTAAGATTTTGGTTTTGTGGGACACATCCGAACCCAATTTGTTTTCCAAAGCTCATGCCTGAGCCCAGCCAAGAGCTATATTCCTACTTGCCCACTCGAGTATTCTCACATGCATTAGATAAACATCAATAAAACAAAGTCATGCTTAGCATGCTGACTGGCGGGTGTACTGAAGGGTTTGCCAGTCATGATGTTTCCCTATTTTATAGGATAATGTAATTTTTGAGAGACTTTCAAAAGACTCAAAATACATGGAGGAAACATTATGCCATCTGGAATATTTTGCCACAGAAGGTAAGTGCAATTTGGAAGTGTTATTTTTGACCATTGAAGTTGTACTTTCAGGCATGTTGGCTTGCTTTATAGGAGCATATATTTCCAGTCCTGCCCCAGCCCCTCCCTACCTGCACATCCTGAGCCTGTGGCAGGGACACGATGTGTGGCCCTCTGCGAACTCAGTGACCCATCTGTGCCTCTGCTGACCCATCACCAGGAGGAAGAAGGCAGGCTGACTCACAACGTGGAGAATCGTCATGTAGTTACTGATCCCTCTTTCAGAAAACTCATGATTATTCTCCTGTTCCTCTGGTTATCCTTGTGACACTGGCTTACCTGTGACTTAGGGAAATAATGATCCATGAACCCATAGTGAGCAGGAAAGGAGTTTTCTGGAAGGCTTTAAACAACACTAATGTCAGGTGTTCCTCCTAGTGAATGTGGTGATGGCTGGAGCTGTGCTCAAGTGCTGACTGCTGCCTTCTTGCTTTAGTGTGTTCCTGTGGCTACACACGCATGCACATGTGAGTGCAATGCACATGCACACGTGTGGGTGTGGCTGCTGGAAAGCCTGGATCTTTCATGTGATAGCACATTAGGCTTTTGTTTGCTGTCTTGAAACAGGCCCCCTGCCTTCTCTACTGCACATGGACACGTGCAGCATGCACAGCTCCTGGACCTCTCTGCTGTGGAGAATTCACTCTTACGACTTTTCATGTACTCTCAAATTTTTAGAAGTGGTTTATATTAGAATACAGCAGAGTTGTTTTTAAATTTCCCTTTGTAGATGCGTGAATGTAGAATTAGAGAGACCTGCAAAGCAGATGGATTCTTTAATTTCTTTGTGTGTGCCAATATCAAAGGGCGCCCACGGCGCCCCCTCGGAGTGCAACGTTCTGCTCACCCCCACTCACCAGTGGCCTTTTGCAGGCTTGCGGACTCTCTGCGTGGCTTATGCAGATCTCTCAGAGAATGAGTACGAGGAGTGGCTGAAAATCTATCAGGAAGCCAGCACCATATTGAAGGACAGAGCTCAGCGGTTGGAAGAGTGTTACGAGATCATTGAAAAGGTAACCGCACATGATTTAGCCTGTGTGGCCCCAGTGAAGGACGTACCCACCGACTGAACAAAGTCAGTGAACAGGAATCTTTTTACCATATAGTGGTGTTGTCTTTTTTTGTGTCTTAATGAACCGTTAGCTCTGAATCATTTCTTTCTTTGCTTTAAGAAGCACTTGGTATTTATGGGCTATCTGTAAGGTCTAGCCGCCCTCAGCTAAGTGTTAATGATACCTTAAGAAATATCAGGTCACAAACAGCATCAGTGGCTTTCTGGGTTTGCCTGAGATTGGGCTGGATGGGATGAGCTCATCCTACTGAGCTGCACGAGCAGTGAGAGCGCTGCGTGGCTGCTTAGACGCTGTGCACATTGGGACTTCTCACACTTGCTAACGACGTCGAAGCTTTGCCGTTGCTACTCCACGTTGCCTGCTTTGATATTTTCTTTTGTTGTTATTGTCCTTTTCAGTTTATCCCAAGGCAGTAGGTAGCTTTCTATTGATTGGATTCCCTCAAGTCTGGGAGCTGGGTTTACATTTTTTTGGTTTAACGTCAGCAACCATTGGACCATCCATTTTCCAGTTGTGTTACTTTGAAGCCATTACCTGTTTGCTTTTTTTGTTCCTTTATTGGTTTTTAAATTCCCTTTTGCTTTTTTATACTCAGTTTTTGTTTGAGTTTCATATTCAGTTGTTTATAGTCAACCACTTTAATGGAATTTGGGTAGGAATAGAACTGAATTCATGTGTTCATTTTAGCTGTTTCACTGGAAATATCCAAACTTACTTTTAGAATCAAACAAGAGTGATTAAATAGGTGATGTACTTGTGTGGTGGCAAGCATGTGGTGGATGCTCAGGAGGTAGTTGGATTTTCCCAGAGTCTGGTAACCACGCAAAGGTGCTATGTCGTGGAGAGACTCAGGGAGGTGAGTGAGTGGAACAGGCCCTCTGTGCAGTCTCTGGAATCTTCCAGACCAGCAGGCAAAGCATTGGCAGCTGGGAGCAACTGCACATCCACACCATCCTCAGCGAGAGCTGACCAAAAGGGGCACCATTTGATAGCTCCTCAATTTTAAGATACTTTGAGGTTTTCTTCTCTTGCTGTTAAGTTCTTAGCATCACAGGACTCTTACTCCTATTCTACGAGATAAGTGTATATATCGTTTATACTATGAGTTCTTCTCCTATGGTATTTGTGACATAATACATCACTCATCAGTGGAGTAAGAGGGGGCACTGTCCTTGGGATAACTTGCCCATCTGTTCTGCTGCCAGGTAATTTCTATTCTACCACGCCTCTGTAGCAAGAAAGCAATGATGAGTCCCAGGCTGCCTGCATGTGCAGGTTGTGTCTACCCTTGTGAATGGTTTTGAAATGCCACACTGGTGTAATGTAGAGTAAATAAGACAACTGTCCCAGAACAGTTAGGTCACCATTCTTTTGTTAGAGTTCGTTATTAATGCTGCTCTTAAGTATGTGCCAGTCTTTAATTGAAGATATTTTTCGACCTAGAATTTACTGTTACTTGGAGCTACAGCCATAGAAGATCGCCTTCAGGCAGGAGTTCCGGAAACCATAGCAACTCTGTTGAAGGCAGAAATTAAAATATGGGTGTTGACAGGAGACAAACAAGAAACTGCAATAAATATAGGTAATCAATTTTTAAAATAATTTCCTGATGCTGGTTTTTGTATTTCTTTTCGAAGTGTCTTGTAGATGTGCCTAAGTGTTTCTCAAATGCATTGACAGATGATATTTTATAGAACAATTCATTCACAAGGCCAAGAAAAGCTTACCCATATTAAATGAATTTGCTCTTATGATCATTATCTGCCTGTTGTAAACATTAAAACTATTGTAACTTATCGAAAAGAATTAAACACATTTACCTAGAGTACAGAATTCAAGAGTTGACAACTTTACAAAATTTTAGTCAAAGAGACTAAGAGAGCATGTTTTCACTAGGTTTAAATATGCATTATTATTTTATATAATTATAATCATTTTAATGATTTTACCAATTCATGGGTTTTTCTAAGAGCCTTGCATCTTTCCCTTCCTCATCTTGGTTGGCAACTTCTTTGCTTGCTAAGTGTCACAGAGATGAAAATTGAAGAAGGGGAATTTAAGTCAGAATAACTTTCCTAGTGTTAAAGAAGCACATATAAGTTTGAAAAGAGTTGAAGCTACTGATTTTTAAAAAATCTAATTTTCATTATTTGGAATTTTTAAAAAATTATCTAGTACCTTGGTCACCATTATAGTGTAACAAGACCTGGTATGTGGTAAGATGAATATGTGGGTACTGTGTAATTTATAATGTCTTTATGGAAATAGACTCTATGACTGTGTCTATACTCTGGTTTAGAAAAAACCCTGCTAGAACCTCTGAATTTAAGTGACTGTAGTCCTCTTCCGAGTAATCTCCTTGGAATATTCTCCACTTAATCCAATGGTGTTCCTTTCCTTAAAACCTTCTCTTTTGAATCAGCTCTGTCTCTCATATAACCTCAATTGTAAACAATACCTGCCCTCTGGGGTGAATTTGATTTTCTTTTTTTTCTTTGGAGACAGAGTCTTGCTCTGTCGTTGGGGCTAGAGTACAGTGACGTCATCATAGTTCACCACAGATGCAAACTCCTGGGCTCAAGCAATCATCCTGCCCCAGCCTTCTGAGCAGCTGGGACTATAGGTGCCCGGCTTATTTTTTCTATTTTTAGTAGAGACAGGGTCTCACTCTTGCTCAAGCTGGTCTCGAACTCCTGACCTCAAGCAATCCTCCTGCCTTGGCCTCCCAGATTGCTGATATTTTTTTAGGAAAATAGACAAAAGCCATTTAATCATTTATTATCAAGGATATAGCTGAATAAATGCAATCTGGGCTCCCAAACAACTGAGGATAAGGTCACAAGGTAGTGATGTGGGATACATAAACAGTCTCTGAGGCATCAGTCAGAGACTTTGTCCATGGATTTGTGCTGGTTGTTGCTCACATGCATGGTTTTAGATAAGGGTGTGATAATATTTCAGTACAGACTCATCACTCCTAGAGAATGAAACCCTAAACTTATAGCCCTTTAATGTGTCAGTAGCATTTTTATAAATGAAGGATAACACCTTTGCTTTTGTGTACTATCTCTCTGTATATGTGTATAGATTGGCCCTTCAGGTATTATTCCCTATATAAATTTGGCCTAAAACACCTCCTGTGGATCCGTGGCCCCTGTTGTTCATATAGGGCACACTAAGTCAACTGCTGCCCTGAAATACTTACCTAAAATTTAGTTGGTATGCTTTCTTCCCACTTAGAGTGATGTGAAAAAAAAGTGAGTAACCCCTCAAGTTAAAATTGAATGGTAAAGTGATAACCTCTCTTAGTTTTTCAGATCTTGGGTGTTCCTGCTAGATTAATGATGTCTGTACACCCCTGGCCCCAGATTTAACTTCCTTAAGTGTATT
Organism: Daubentonia madagascariensis; assembly: GCA_023783475.1. Classification (NCBI taxonomy): domain Eukaryota; kingdom Metazoa; phylum Chordata; class Mammalia; order Primates; family Daubentoniidae; genus Daubentonia; species Daubentonia madagascariensis. Next base: position 580,372 of record JAKFHU010000379.1, on the reverse strand, counting down.
CTGAGTATGCTGTGGGAAGCAGACGATGTCCTAGTTGGAAGGGGACACAGCCCTCTCTCACTGCCTCCCAGCCCATCAGCCTGCCCTCTGACGCACCCACAGCCTTTTTCTTCCTTGTTCATTTTGTTATACCTGAGCCTGTCAGGGTGTAGCTAAGTTTGGAATAAACACAAAGGAAAGCAAAGGGCTGAAAATCAACCCAGACAACACAAATGGGTTATTTCTCAAAAAGGCAAGTTTTACTTGCATGTGGTAAGGCTGCTCTGAGCCTTACGAGATAATTGATACCTGTCCTTTTTAAAAAAATAATGATTGCATTTCTGTACTTTTTTCAAAGAAGGTATAGTAACATGTGTAGTGTTGGTGCCAGAAGCACTCACATCCATTAGATATTTCTTAATTTATCTTTCTTGGCAAATATGTGAATACTAGAAGATGATGGTGCCTCCTGCTTATAAGCTGATGACTTTGCCAAAGTCTTATGTTTTTCCTGGAGCCTTTCTCTATTCATGTTTTATCTAGTTATCAGTCAAATTCAAACACATCTTTGGTGTTACTGAGTATGCTTTTAACAGCTAAGGAGTTGATGTTCTTTGAAAAAGCTATATCTGAATTGTCTCTTCACTTCACCTTTAGAACTCAAGTTTGTAACTGTGGGTGATGTTGAGGGATTAAATGTCGTTTTCTGATTTAGGATACCTGTTGAGCCTACAAGTGATGCAGAAGGCTCAGGAAAGTGTATAGGTCCAGGTATTTTATTAGGCTTAGCAGTGTGAGACCACAGCAGCGGCTGTCAGCAGCATGAGGTCATGCTCCAGATACAGTATGGGTTTGAAGCCTGTTTTCTGGTCATATAGTCCTCATACCATTGGTGACATGAACCATTATTGACCCGTCCCCCATAATACTTTACATTTTAGTGCATTCCATGTGTGTTTTAGGGTATCCAGAAGATATTGGGAAGATCAGGTATCTGCAGTTCTACTTCTCAATGAAAGGAGGGAGAGAGAAAATTAATAGAGTGTCTGGTGAGTGCAAGGCACTATGCTAGGAGTGTTTTCCAGAAAAACTTTTTTTTTTTTTAATCTTGACATATGAACAGTCTTATAGCTCAAAGAGGAAATTCAAAGTTTCCCAAGGTTGTATTCTATTTAATGACCAAACTAGTACTAGACCTCAGGGCTCTTGACTTCTGGAACAGGGTTTATTTAAAGAGAGTCACATAGCTTTCACAAAAACCATTTTCTGATATTTTATTTAGAAGACCAGGGAGGATGGTACTGTATTTCATCCATTCTAAGGTGCATGTTGTTTGTACATTTTAACATCTCTGAAATTGGGATGTCTTATGATTGTTGACTCTTACACTTTTAATTGGCAGCATTTTCTTAGTGGTACATACCATAAGAGTTCATCCTTAGATTTGGTGACGTTGTTATGCTTGGTGTTTGGGGTTGTTGGCTCTCCTTAGCATTTGGTTTTTTAAAAATATATATATCTCATAGTTCGAGAATTTATTTTTAAAACGTAACTTTTTGTTCATACCTTGCAAATAAATATACTTAGTCAAATCAAGTTCTAGGTCATATGTGTCTCTTATGAGCTGGTGAGTTTTATATAGATAGACAATCATCTTCCTTATGGGTTTTAATAGTTTGAAACTGGCATGTTGCCAGAATCCTGCAGCGCTGTGCTTGAATTTATGCTAACTAGCTGTGTTTTGGGGAGTTGGCAATTTTCTTTTTCTAGCTTAAAAATTTGGCATGAGCTAGTCTAAAGTGAAATTTCAGATGTAGAACGTATGAATAGTGTAGTCATTTCCTTATTACCACTGGATAAAACATCTATTAAATAGTTATACAATAGATGTGAGGTTTTCCGAGTCTGTAATTTTTTTCCTAATGGATGTAGGATGAGTGTGTGTTCCATTATAAAGTCATTAAGTTGGAAATAGCTTTCATCTTAAACCATTTCTGAGTTGAAATTGCAAGTCCTCCAGGCCCCTGAATTTTGTTACCTATCATTTGATACTTTTAATCTTAGAAGTTAATTTTTAAAAATTTTTTAGAATAAATTTTATTGTGTGTATTTAAGGTATACAGCATGCTGTTACAGGATAGATATAGATGGTCTTCAGAGTTTAATTTTAGGAAGTAAATATGAAGCTTGTGCATCCTATTATTGCCTGCACATTGCCTTGCTCATTAAAAGGAAGACAAGTCCCCATTCTCAGGAGAAGCTGGGCTGGTGACGTTCTCAATCTTAGTGTTGTTTTTCCCAGAAAATTTGCCTGTATTTCTCGATTACCTGCAGCTAGCATTGTTGCCAGGTGCTCCGCTATAGGCTTAGGGAACTCACCTTCCCCAATTGGGGCATGAGCTCATTATGAGACAGATTAGACAATGAAATAAATGAGAAAGTGCTAATTGTGCAGTGCACATGTTGAGCATGGCTGGCTTTTGTAACAGTTATTAGCAAATGTTATCTATTAAGTGCCAGATACTGTGCTAAGTCCTTTACATATGTTTTATGTTCAATTCCCTTGGAGAATTTTAAAGTTATTATCCCCTTTTAAAGATAAAACTGAGGCTCAGAGAGATGAAGTAACTTAGCCTAGGTTACACAGGTGTGAGAATGCTGAAAATTTGAGCACTCAACTGTGGCATGTGGTATTCACTTCCCAGAAGGAAAAATACATGAGTTGCAAAAAACTAGGGAAGGCTTAATGGATGAGACAGGTTTATAACTTGAGCCTTCAGAATTTAGAACAAAAATGACTGAGCATAGAATGAGTCAGGATGGCCCATTTGGGGGAAAAGCTCCTGAGGTAAGGCTGAGGCCACCTGTTCTTCGGTGTGACAAGTGCTCCTAAGAAGGGCCTGAGGGTCTGCAGGGAAAGGTGACCAGGCAAGTGGTTCTGAGGACCAGTCCTCAGCTCCTGGGTTCTCTGGATCATGAAGGACTCTGGACGGGATATCTTTGACCCCACCTGGAGTAGCCTAAGAAACCATCTTTTGTCATCTGTTTGTGAGTTTGCCAGTGTTTGATGGACCAGATTCTCCATGAAAATATTTAGAACCAACAAGATGCTCATTGAGGGCTGGCACCATGTTGAATCCCAATCATGGGTAGTTTGGTTGATGTGATCTCAGGATACATGGTTAGTAAGGATAAATTATTCCTCCTTGCCCTTTCAAAAATGTCTCCAGAGAAATCTGTGTTTGGATTTATTTGGCAATATGGGCTTGCCTAAAAAAAAAAAAAAAGGCACGCTGGTTGAAAGATCTTAGAGGTTTGGTTTGGTAATATTTTCTAGTGTGACATATTTTATTGTCTTAAAATCAAGTCCTGCTCTAAGTACCATAAACTATGTAATATTTTGGTTACTCTGAATGTTGATTATACTCAGGTAGTAGAAAGACTAAACCCTTTTGTAGTATGCTGTTAACTTCAGCTGTAGTAAAAAGTGAAATCCCCGAGGTTCTCCTCTCATTTTATGGCCATCTTGTTCGATTGTGAGATTAAAGAACTACACCTCAATTTGTAAGTGTGGATTGACATTCCATACCTGGCTCTTCTCCAAGAGTTGATCTCATTTTATCCAAAAACATTAGAAATCAAGCACACCAAACTTGGATTGACACAATTTAATTTGCTACATTAGGTAAGTCGCAATTAACTGGGTTAAACTCCCATGGTCTGTCTAGTGCACGTGCTCTGTGTGATAATTCTCTAAGCAAAATCTCCCTTCAATATCCAAATTAAGGAAAAAAACAAAACAACAACAACAAAAAAAACCATAACCTGTTTCTTCTCAGAAGCCTTTAGTTTTGTATATTTAAACTCATGAAAGCGTCAGTAGTGTGTTGGATTTCCCTCCCTGTGCCTGGCTAGAAAAAAAGACTCAGAGTATTTTCCATAAGATCTTTGTGTAGCTTCAGTTGTCAAATGGCATTTTGCTTAAACTGAAAAATAAAAGGCAGCAAGCGAGGGCTTAAAAATTACAGCTTGCTTCTGCAGCTGTTGTTCAAATAAAAAACTACCAGTAAATCCTTTTGCATTAGTTATACTAAATTTGTATACATTGCATGAAGTTGCTGGAAGTCTCTAGGGATGAAGAAAGAATAAGCCTAACATAGAGGGAATTGATTAAAGTCGCAATATCCCCTTTTGTAAGTGAAAATAAAATGTAGACCTCCCTTCTGGACCTAATCTAAGAAGTTATAGGAAGGAAGAAAGCATTTGTAAAGTTTTAATGGGAAACAAAGAGTTCAATTATTCCAGTCTTACCAGGCAGAACTTTTAGCTTTTAATGCCAGTCTTACTGGCGTTCCGAGAGACTCGCTCATATCCATCACTATTGTTAAAATACAGACTGGAACTAGTTTGAAAATGATTGGAAAATTGTTTGTTTCCTTTTCCCTTTTATTTTTTCAGAAATTTAACAGGTATTTGCCCATATGGTACTATGATTTTAAATTACTCAGTTTTAGTCTTAAAAACAATATATTGTGGTTTTAACAAGAGAAATAATCTCATTCCCCTGAGGTAACTTTAGTTAACAAGCCTGGACTGTATCTTTTTTGATATTTCTTTAAAAAAATAACATTTGGATTAAAAGCCATCATTTTACGCTTTAGAATTGGTGCTCTGCCAGGTGCAGTGGCTCACACCTGTAGTCCCAGTGACTTGGGAGGCTGAGGAGGGAGGATTGCTTGAGGCCAGGAGCTTGAGAGCAGCCTGGGCAACGTAGTGAGACCCTGGCTCTAAAAAAAAAAAAAGAAGAAAAATTAGCCAGGCGTGGTGGTGCGTGCCCGTAGTCCCAGCTCTTGGGAGGCTGAGGCAGGAGGCTCGCTTGATTCCAGGAGTTCAAGGCTGCAGTGAGCTATGATTGTGCCACTGCGCCCCAGCCTGGACAACAGAGAGAGACTCTGTCTCTAAACAAACAAAAAAAAGAATTGGTGATCTGAGGTGCTTTACAAAATATTCCAGATGACAATCATTACTGAAGGATATACTTTGTACATTTTAAAATAAACAAAAATATTCCCCCCTAAAAAAAAAAACCCAAGGTTTTTCTTGGTCTTAATTTTTGTCTGTCTTGACTTCGTTTTGTGCCTATTATTAGGATTTCTTAAGGACAAAAAGAGAACCTGCTGAGTAGTGCTGAGCACATAAATGCCAAAGTTCTGTTTCTTGTCCATTAGTTAAATGCTTATCTGCTTTTCTAGTTACATACAGCATCTGTGAGATGGGTGTTTTGGTTCTGCAAGGAGAATCCAGGCTCCTCTTTGCTTTCAGAACAGTATTGGTTAGGGCCCTTCCTTGAGATTGTCACATACTTGCTTGAAGGTTGAAATTCTATGTGCTAATGATTTATTTCATTTTTCTATAATTGTTGATTCATTATCTTACTGGCTGAGAAAAAACTGGTTGTGAGGGCCGATTTTCTAGGGGAAAGGATTGTTTTCTTGCCTTTTCTCAATGAGCTAAGTCGAGATGGGGGTTGGCGAAAAGCACATGGGACCGAGAGGGCGCAGGGTGATGGGAAAGACAGATCAGTGCCCACAGACCCCGCAGGGCTCTGAGGTTGCTGGGCCTCCTCCCCACAGTGTGTGTGTTGGCGTGGGGTGTCAGGAGAGGCCCTTGGCATGGTCTGCAAGTGGTCAGAGCCCTAGTAGGAAAGAGCTACTTGGAGAGAAAGGAGAAAGGAATCTCTCTTAACCTATAGAGATCATTTTATGTAAAAAGATGGAAAGTATTGATAAGAAATAGGAATACTTTCTTTTTTATTCTTTTGTGTCTGGTTTCTTTTTTTTTTAATTTCAGAATATTACAGGTGTACAAACTTTTAAGTTACATATATTGCCTTTGCACTGCCTGAGTCAGAGCTACAATCGTGGACATCCCCCAAACTGTGCACCCCGCACCCATTCAGTGAGAGTTTTCCCATCCTTTCCACCCCCCTCCCACCTACCTGACCCCTGATGAATATTATTTACATGGTTGACATAAGTATTGATCAGTTAGTACCAACGTCATGGTGAGTACTAGTAGTGCTTGTTTTTCCATTCTTGTGTTACTTTGCTTTGAAGAATGCTTTGCCCACTTTCTAATGAGGTTGTTTGATTTGTTCTTGTTGATTTTCCTAAGTTCTGTATAGATTCTAGTCATCAGCCCTTTATCAGATGTGTAACATGCAAATATTTTCTCCCATTCTGTAGGTCGTGTGTTCACTCTAGTGATAGTTTCCTTGGCTGTGCAGAAGCTTCTTAGTTTGATCAGGTCCCATTTATTTATTTTTGTTGCTGCTGTGATTGCTTTTGGGGTCTTCTTCATGAATTCTTTGCTTAGGCTGATGTGTATAAGAGTTTTTCCAACATTTTATTCCAGAATTCTTATAGTTTCATGACTTAGGTTTAAGTCTGTTATCCATCGTGAGTTGATTTTTGTGAGAGGTGCAGATCCTGTTTCAGTCTTCTACATGTGGCTATCCAGTTTTCCCAGCACCATTTATTGAATAAGAATTCTTTTCCCCAGTGTATGTTTTTGTCTGCTTTGTCAAAGATCAGATGACAGTGTGAGGATGGTTTTATATCTGGGTTCTCAGTCCCATATTCCATTGGTCTATGTTTCTGAAGAACTAGGAATACTTTTATTCTACACAAACCTTTAAAAAAAAACCCCAAAAAACCTTAGGTTTAATTTTTGAAATGGGCATTACTTTGAATTTTTGGCAGGAAAAGTACCAACATTTTTATGAGGAAAGGAAGGATCTTGATATTCTAATAGGCAGGTTTATGCTGATTTAGGAACATCATTAGGTTCCATTTGTCTTCCTAATGTGTTTGATGTTACTTTGGATAATCTAAGGCTTATCTTAACCTTATGCAAGGATACAAGGATAAAGAAAAATCCATAGAAAATTAACAAGTATTTATTTCAGCCTTTAGTTATAAAGACATTCCCAACCAGTTCTCTTCAAGCCGTCTGCAGGAATCAAAATCAATTTCACGTTACTCTTCCTACCCTTATTCCTCTCTACGAACCAATAGGCTTAAAATGGTAATAAGGTAGCTATAAGAAGGGAGGTTGAACTTAAATAACTATTGAAAACTGAGCTCACAGAAGGAATGATAAAGTCACATGTGTTGCCTCTTTCCGCACTTTAGGGTATTCCTGCCGATTGGTATCACAGAATATGGCCCTTATCCTACTGAAGGAGGATTCTTTGGATGTAAGTAGTTTTCAAAAGTTGCATTTGATATAACTGTATTGAACTGTTTATTTGTTTATAGTATGATTGATAATCAGAGTTCATGTTTTGCTAAAAACAATTGTAAAATGACTCTGTGTTTATTTTGTTTGTATTTATGAATGGATGTCAGAAGGCCTTATCTTCAAACATCAAAATAGTAATACTCATGATAATACTTTATTTTACTCACTTAGAATTGTGCATTTAAAATGGGATAGTTTTAATCTGGCTTGGCATTAATCATTAAATATGAAGTATGAATGGGATCTGTTATAATTGACGCTGAGTGGTGATTATGGTTAACTCTAGTGTAGGATACTAAAGACACTTATAAGATTTTCCTTCTAGAACAAACCTTAAAATAAAGCTAATATTCAAATGTTAAGAGTTGTTCAAATTTATGTAGTAATAGGATACATATACACTTAATTCTCCAACATCCCAATGCCACCAGCTCCTGAAGAATTGCACAACATGGTTCTCTGAGTATTTTATAGGCATGTACCCACCCCCACCAACGTGGCTTAAAGCCACTGATAAGGCCAGGGTTGTGGAGGGGGGAGCTCATTTGAGGGTAACCAGTGAACTGTGAAGTGGCTTGATATGAAAATATGAGCTGAACAATGAGAATCCATTTGTCAAGACATTTAACAAGGGCCTCCCGACTGACAGGCATGCATAGCCACCCTTCCAGGCAGCAGATTTAAATGCCAATGCTAGGAGCAGATGACACGGCCAGTTGCATTTTGTAAGGCAGGAGATATAGTACACAGGTTATTATACTTGCAACTTGGGGAGGCCACAAATCCTACTGTGAGCACCAAGACCCTTTACGAGGCCAAAGGCAGGAGTCAGGGAGAAGCCCATGGTTCTGTGTGTCTCCAGGGCACCACTGGCAGCATCCCACCCTCTGTCTGCTGTGGGTGCTCCGGGATTCATCTCGGTGTGCCTCTTCTCCTTTTGCATGTTGCCTACGAGAAGCCCAGCATCCCAGGTCGTGCTTTGTCGCCTGGACTCTAATTCTCACGTGCTATGGAGGGATGAGGAAACCTCCCCTCTACTCCAGTGTTTGCTCCGGGCTCCCCAGCACTCCCTGCCAGGCTTGTCTTTATTTTTCTCTATAGAAATTTTCATCATTGGAAATTGTGTGTGTGTGTGTGTGTGTGTGTATATGTGTGTAAATTGTAGTGAAATACCCCTTTTAAGTGTACAGTTCAGTAGTGTTAAGTGCATTAATATTGTTGTGTAACCATCACCACCTTCTATCCACAGAACTCTTTGTCTTCCGAAACTAAAACTCTGTCCCCATTAAACAACTGCCCATTCCCTCCTCCCTCCAGCCTCTGGCAGCCATTCTACTTTCTCTCTCTCTGAGTTTGACAACTCTAGGGACCTCATATGAGTGGAATCATACTATACAAATACAAATTTTTATGACTGACTTATTTCACTTAGCATAACGTCTTCAAGGTTCATCTGTGTTGTAGTGTGTAGTGTAGGAATTTCCTTCCATTTGGGGACTGAATAATATTCCATTGTATGGATGTACCACATTTTGTTGATCCATTCATCCGTCAGTGGACACTTGAGTGGCTTCTAACTTTCAGCTATTGTGAATAGTGCTGCTATGAACAAGACGCTGCTTTTAATTTTTGTGGGTACACACTCAGAAGTGGAGTTGCTAGGTCATATGGTAATTTTATGTTTCACTTTTTGAGGAACTGCCAAACTGTTTTCCTCAGCAGCTGCACAATTGTACACTCCTACCAATGGTGGACAAGTTTTCTAATTCCTCCACATTCTTGCCAACACTTGTTTTTTTCTGTTTTTGTGGGGGTTTTTTTGTTTGTTTGTTTTTCATAGTAGCTATCCTGATGCACTGGAGAGTAGTATCTCATTGGCGTTTTGATTTGCATTTTCTTGATGATTAGTGATATTGAACATCTTTACATGTGCTTATTGGTCATTTGTATGTCTTCTTTGAAGGAATGTCTATTTAACCCTTTGCCCATTTTTGAAATCAGATTTGTTTGGTTTTTTTTGGCTCTTGTAAAATACTTTACATTTTTTTCTGTCTCCCTCTAGTTCCTCAGAACATATGGTCCATGTATAAAAATCTGATTTTTTTTTTTTAGTGGGCATCTCCACCTCCAAGATAGTGCTTTGCATATATTAGGTATTCAGTAAATATTTGAATAAATGAATGAACAAGCTTAGGATAATTTTCCAGGTATCAATAAGAACTTCTATTTAAAAGTCGTACTGATGACATAATGGCTAGCATAGCCATGCTGCAAGTCGATGTTACTAGGGAGCAGAAACTGAGTAATCCAGAACAGTGCATTGCACCTCAGTGGAGAGGAGAGTGGGGTGTTGATGCAGAGAGATTCCCAGAACCCTTGGACAAGTCCCTACAACCTGTGAGCACAATCAGAGGGTCTGTACCTGAGGCTCCCTGGTTTCCTGATGAATTTCTAGTTCCAAGGCGTCCACAACGTAAAAACAAAAGCCTCCTTTTTCTAGAGGTAACTCAGAAATTAGCCCATATTTTCCCTTTATATCAGGGTTTCTTTGGAATCCAAGAGATGGACTTTAACTCTACATAGCACTATAAGACTTGCAGCACAGACTGAGACTTCTCCAAAGAGTGATTTGTGACACCAAACTGAGAAGGTTTTATGGGTGTGTGCCTGACTTCCCTTGGTGTAGCCTGTTGAGAATGGTTCTGCTTAACCAGTCTTGAACTCCATCTTTTAGTATAATGACTTTAATGTGTTCAGCATCTGCTGAGCAGAGGTGCACGTTCTGTGTACTTTCTTTTGTTCGATGCTCAGAGAGGCACTCCATGTTTCTGACTAGTATCTAGTGAGGAAGATTCTCCTCCTTTGTTCCTCCTCCTCCTCATTCTTTAGTTGAGTTAAAGGCATTTCTATTCTCATTAAAATTTTATTTGGTAGGTGTGGAATAAAAGCAGAGTCCTAGGGCCCTGAATTAGACATACAGCAGATCTCTAGCAGAGCTCCCAAGTTGAGCCTTTAAAGTCTCAGGGCTCTGATGATGAAGCAGACAAGACAGGGACAAAGGAGATGGCCCAAGAATTGGAAGCGTTGGGCCTGGCTTCCCTCACTTCATCTCTCGTGTAAGTGTGGAGGAATAAGAGGCTTACCTCAGAAAGCCTTCACCTGACCAGTGAGTATGTCTAGGCTAGGACTCCAAATGCTATAAATCTGAGGTCCCCACGCCCTGGGCCATAGACCAGTACCGGTCTGTGGCCTGTTAGGAACTGGGCCACACAGCAGGAGGTGAGTGGCAGGCGAGCAAGTGAGTGAAGCTTCGTCTGTATTTACAGCCGCTCCCCATCACTCGCATCACCGCCTGAGCTCCACCTCCTGTTAGATCAGCAGCAGCGTTAGTTTCAGGAAAACAAGCTCAGGGCTCCCACTGATTCTGAATTATGGTGAGTTGCATAATTATTTCATTATATATTACAATAATATAATAATAATATAATAATAATGGAAATAAAGTGCACAATAAATGTAGTGCACTTGAATCATCCCCAAACCATTCCCCCCCCGCCCAGTCCATCGAAAAATTATCTTCCGTGAAACTGGTCCCTGGTGCCAGAAAGGTTGGGGACCGCTGCTATAAATGATTAGCGTTTATCTCTGTGTTTTGAGTTTTTCAGTTGCTACCAAAATAAATCTAAGTTCTGCAATATAGACAAGATCAGTGGTCTTAGAAACAAGGGGGTGGTGGTGTGCACCCCAGGGGGGCACTGAATGATATATTAAAATGCAGGAAAAATGTGTGATTTTCTTTTTTTCAGATTTAAAAGACACTGAGACATTAGCCTTATTGATAATGCGTATGGATTACCACTGGCATCCCTAGTCCTTATTCCTGGCACACTGACTAGGCACGGGCTTGGGAAGAATGGGTAGGAGGAGGGAGGCATGGCCCCTGGGGCTCACGCTTTACTTTTAGTCCACTGTGAAGTATTGCCATTCGATTGTGCTGGTGAAGTGGATTGACGGACTATATTCAGTCTCGGTTAAACTAACTCTCACAGATACTGGCTTAAAAGGATTCTTGTAAAAAAAACAAAGTGAATTGAGGATAACAGAAGTGTGAGCAGAAGCTGTGCTGGTACGGCGTTGCTCCACACGTGTGCTGGTTCCACCTGTTCTCCAGCTACTCAATGAGTTAAAACAATGATCAGATCTCACAAATTGAAAAATTTCAAAATTACCCACAAGGCTATTATCATAACCATGAATCTTGTGCTAAATGTATAAGATATCTTGAAATATTATCTGTGGTAATATGAAACCATAGGAATTAGTGAGACTTTAAGAACTAAGAATCCCACTGTTGCTGCCACCCAGGAGACTTCAGGGAGTCGCTGCCAATGTCCCAGGTTCCCTGCACCTGGGAAGCTGTGGCGCGATGGTAGAATGTGGAATGAATAGCTCTGTCTCCTCTCTTATTGATAGAATCAACCCAGAGTTCTGATAATAAGGGATTCTGAGAAATGTGGCTTTAAGTCTTCCAGTCCCTGGCAGGGAAAAACATGGAAGAAGACAGAAACAGATACTGACAGTGAACCAGTAAACAACATCGAGCACTGGCTCACTGGTGGGCAGGACGTGGGGATCAGGACACAGAATACTACAGGATCTCATTGATGTGGCTGAATCTATAAAAGTTAGACCTTTAACATTCAATAAATTCTGCACAGGACTTTGTAATGACAGGTAGAATGACCACGAGCATCCTGTGGACCACACAGAAGTTGACTATTTTGTTTGTTGTTCTCATGACAAAGAACTTAACAGTTGTCAGGCTTAAAGGTGACGAAGGATGGCATAATGGTTAAGAGAACAGGCTCTGGGACGCCTGATGGGGCTTAACTCCTGCTCTCTGTACTTAGAAAAGCCTTTGACCAACAATAAATTCTCATAGTAAGTCACAGTTACTATTTATTTTCAGTTTTTCTTTGACAAAAGCCCAGTTTTCCAATGTGATCTTTTCTCTGCTGATAGGTGGCTCCACGGCAAGCTATCTAAAATATGTTTAAAATATGTCAGCATGTGAACACACGCATATGCACAGACATACTGTCGTTACTTGTTGCTCCAAGATGAAGGTGATGTTTCCATGTGTAATATGATGAGGGCTTTCTTTGGGTATGGAGAGAACACTTTGAAAAGCTATGTTTAGAAACACTTGCATTGTTATGTGATTTTTATCGCATAAAACGTGAGTCCCGTATTTTAACCAGAATACTACGCAGCCCCTCCAGTAACAAATACTCACGTCTGTTGCGTGCTTATTCATGAATGGCCAGCGCTTTACATGAGACATCTCTCTTAATCCTCCTAGCAACTCTTACAGGTCAGGAAAAGTTCTTTTGTCAAGGCTGTTGCTAAAATATTTGTTAGAAAATTTCTATTTTTTTCTACCATCCTGATAATAAATTCCTGATAATGTTACCTGCTTGGTAAGATCACTTTGTAACTAAACTTGTTTATCAACATCTCTTTGTGAAGGTAGTAAGATTGTGGTATACTAGAAATGATGCTTGAGCAAGTTTTTCCTAATTTGTTTTTAGGCATGTTCAATAATAATTCTTTTAATCTATCGAAGAAATTACATTTTAAGGCAGAGAGACTATTATAAAGAATTTTTTCCTATGGGTCAGTAGTAAATGTTACTGAGTGATGTAGGCAGGATTTGGGAATCTGGCTGACAGGCAGGAGACAGGTGGCCATGTCACGTAGATGGTTAGGGACATGCTCTCTAACATGATGGTCTTTGAGCAGACTTGCAGGGAGGGAGCTGGAAGGCTGACTGTATAGGAGGCTGCACATCCCACTTTGCCTGTGACAATCTCAATTTGCACCTGTTGTCCTGGCATAATTTTAATAATGCCTTTTTACTTCCCAAAGTGCTCTGGTTTGGAGGGTAGAATTGTATCATCAGCCTGTGTCTGGAGGAATCGTGTTTCAGGCAGATGGTTCAGCAAGTGCAAAGGCCCAAGGCTGGTGCCTACTACTGTATTTAAGTGGCATGTGGCTGGAGTGGAATAGCTGAGTAAGAGAGTGGCAGAGGTAACCCGAGAAATAGCCAGGACTCTGTCCTCTCGCCATGCAGGTCCTTGCTGGGACTTGGCTTTTATTCTGAGTGAAATGAAAGTCATTGGTGGAATCTGAGAAGAGTGACATGATCCAATTGACCTTTGAATGGGTAGCTGGCTGCTAGAGTAGGTATAGACTAAAGGGGAGCCAGGTAGAGCTGGGCACTAATGCAGGTAAGAGATGGGGAGGGTCAGGTGGGAGGTTGGATAGGTATTGGTGATGGGAGGTCGTGTGATTCTGGGTGTACATTATTTTGGCAGTAAAGCCGACAGGGTTTGCTGATATACTGAATGTGGGATAAAAGGAGGATACAACTCCATGAGTGTGAAACTGAGCACTTGAAAGGATCATGTTGCCATTTCCAAGATGAGGAAGACCATAGGAGGAGCAGGTGTGATGGGGGAATCAGGAATCTTTTTCAGACATTTTGGGGTTGAGGTAACTCTTAGATATCCCTAGGGAAGTTGAATATATGTGTCTGGGAGTTCAAGGGAGAGGATGGAGAGAAATACCTGGCCAGCGTAGCATTTTAAAATCTAGGAGACCGAATAAGGCCACCAGGATCGATTAGAGATAGCAAAAAGATGTTAAGAATTCAGCTCTGGGGGTACTTCATTGTTTAAAGGTTTGGGAGATGGGAGCCAGCGAAGGAGACCAAGAAAGCGTGGCCATTGAGTAGATAGAGAAATGAGAGATTGGCGTTTTGGAACCAACTAGAACAAAGTCTTTCAAGAAGAAGGGAAGGAACCACTGTATTAAATGCTGCTTGTGGGTCCAGCGAGATGAAGTCTGAGGAATACTTATTGGATTTAGCCACATGAAGGTCATGGATGACCTTGTCAGAAGCTGTGTGGGACACTGTGGAGGTGAATGCCCGTTGGAGTGGGTTCAAGGGATGGAGTGAAGAAGAACTGGAGAAACAAGTTTTCGGTGAGTTTTGCTGAAACTTAGGTCTTAGGTCAGCGTGGTGATCAGTTTCCATATCCTGATGAGGAAATTAGTGGGTAACTTTATTCCTCTATAGTGCCTAGTAAACCATGATTTTAAAAGTAACTCAACCAATAACGTAAATATTCTTTTAACATTTTATGTTTAATGGAATGTAGTGGATATTTGTTACTAATGGTCTTGAAATAATTGTTGAATCAGTCAGAACCTTAAACTTAATGTATTATATGACTCTTTATAATCTAATTATACTTTTGTTTAACCTTTTCACAAAGCAGAGATGGGTAGTACACCTTTGTTCTACTGTAGCTACCTGGCAAATTATTCCCATTCAGTGGCTTTATTTATGATAGATATTCCATGTCTGTGGAATCCAGCTGTTGGGGAGGGTGAACTCAGAAGTCTTTGTCCACCTCTAGTGCTAATGGTACTCCTGAAAGCCCCCAAATCAGAAAGAGACAGGCATGCACAACCTGTCAGGGAGCCTGACAACTCTTGACTTACCACCGTCAGTTTTGTAAGTGAAGAAAATCAGTAATTACATGGTGTATCATAAAAGTATATCATGAAAAATGTTCAATGTCAACAATGATGGCAGTTGTTAGGCTGAGATAACAACCTACTTTGCTGTGACAATGGAGCCAGGGTATTGTAAGAGAAAAATTATTATATCAAAGGCTAAAGCCTGTCAAGATCCTTCATCAGTGAAGTTTATCCTGTGTTCAAGTTTCGAAGCACTGTTGTTCCTATATAAAGTAACTTATGTAGACTTGGACATGTTTTATTTGGAATGACTTCCAAGATGTATCTCAGACAGAATCTTTGATGTAGTTCACTGATTAATGGGATTGTAGCCATCAAGCTTTGTTCTGAGGATAATTTAGATCTTTGGCAATCTAATAGTTTTAAACCTATTTACTCCCTTTAAAAAATTACCCAATCCATTTAATGTTGAAAAAATAGACACCACGGCACTCTAGCCTGGGCGACAGAGCGAGACCCTGTCTCATAAATCAATAAATAAATAAATAAACAAACAAATAAATAAAAAGAAAAAAGAAGAAAAATAAAGTTTTCTGGGTAGAGTTCCATGACCCAGAGAACTACAATTAAAAATTTGGCTAAATCTAAGAACTATTTTATCAGGCAAGTAGAAGCATATAGTTTATATATATTTAGCTCTTTTCATTCAATAACAATACAATAACTGTGTGTGTATATGTGTATATATACGTATATATGTACATGTGTATATGTATATATGTAGCCATTTTTAAAAAATGGAATTACACACAATAGATATTCTTGTCAACCTAGTTTTTTCTCTCTTAGCTGGAATTTTATCTCTAGATCAATAAATATGTGGCTGCAGCCCCATTTTAGAGAACTACATAGATTCTATTGTATATATTTCCCTGATTTATTTAACTTCTTACTTATTATTGGACATTGAGGTTGTTTCTAACCTTTTATGTCTAGGAACATATCTTATTTTGTTTTCTGCTGTTTATTTTCTTAGAATAAATTCCTAGAAGGCTCCTAGGTCAAGAGAAATATACTCTCTTGGATGGAGATTACCTATATGCATTTGCACACATACACACACATATGTGTATATATATTCATATACTCCTTGCCCTCCAGGTAAGTTCTGCCAACTTAACTGCAGTTTATTTGCAGGCGAATGAAAAGGGCTTACCACAGTTCTGTACAGGTAATATAAATGTTGGAACTGTGAGTATTTTCTCAGTATTGTTTGTGGAGTTAAAATCCTCTGAATTGAGATTATATTAATATGTTCTAAATTTGAGGCTATTATAGCAAAAACGAAATCTTAATATATGGCTGCATAGCTTAGAACCTGAAACACTGATGAATTTCCTGTTTGTGTAGATCTTTTCTGTTTTTCCTATTTGGCGTGGTATGCTAGGTGAACCATGAAGGGTAGTAGCTGTTGCTGGTTCTGCTTCTGTTTAAATGAGTATTTTCTTCTAAATCTTTCAGTATGAGAACAATCTTAATTATATGATTTAAGAACATGTTTAAGAAGAATAATTGATTGGCAGATACAAACCAAAGCTTACTGTATAAGTTAGAACATGATTATTATCCCTTAGAGATTAACTCTGCTCTGCTTTCAATAGGGAAGTTCTTGACTTATTAAGCTACCCCCATATCCTTCATCCAGCTTAATGGTCTAGTTCTTCTATTTAAATTTAAATTATAAACCTACTGGAAAGTATTTTGTTCCAACTGAGCATATTCATTTGGCCTTAATATTACTTCATTTTGAATACTTTTCCCCCTTTATTATTAAGAACTTAAATTTAGAAACAGTATGAAACAAATTGATCACTATGTTTTAAAAAAACCGCCTTTTTTATAAAGGGTTAGTGAGAAGTGAAGATGTTTGTGCTATTACAATAGTTGCTAGCCACATGTGGTTATTAATCACTTGAAACATAACTAGTTTGGTTGAGGAACTATCAAACTTAAATTTTAATAGCCACATGTGGTTAGTGGCTACCATATTGACAGCACAGTGTAGATAATTTTCAGTTCCCTAGGGGGCAGGGGTCAACAAACTCTGGCCAGTAGGCAAAATCTAGCTCACCCCCTGTTTTTGTAAATAAAGTTTTATTGAAACACAGCCATGCACGTTTGTCGATTTATTGTCAATAGTCACTTTAATGCTATAATGGCAGAGTTAAGTACAGATGCTCCTCAACTTAATGGTGGGCATGCATCTCAATAAACCCATTTATTGTAAGTCAAAAATATCGTAAGTCAAAAATGCATTTAATACTCCAATAAAGCCATCATAAAGTCTAAAAATTGTAAGTGGAACTACAGTTTTTTTTTTTTTTTTTTTTTTTTTTTTGAGGCAAGATCTTGTTCTATTGTCCGGGCTGGAGTGCAGTGAGATCATTGTAGCTCACTGCAATCTCAAACTCCTGGGCTCAAGGGATCCTCCTGCCTCAGCCTCCCAAGTAGCTGGGACTACAGGCAAGCACCACCATGCCCAGCTAATCTTCTTAGAGCTACAAATTTTATACAATCTTTAATCCTCTTATTGCACTATAAATCTTGCAGAGCTGGATATAGAATATCTTGTTAACCAAAATTATTTGACCATTGACTTTCTTTTACATGAATAACTCTTGTGATAAGGAACATAGATTTAGAAATGCTGCTTTTACAAATAGTGAGCTTTCCTTTTGATAGATCATGGTAAAATAAAAAGCATATGAAAGAGAATGCTCAGACTAAGAAAATAGAGAAATGCATTGTCTTAGCCTGTTTTATGTTGCTATAAAGGAATACTTGAGGCTGGGTAATTTATAAAGAAAAAAGTTTTATTTAGTTCACAGTTCTGCAGGCTGTGCAAGAAGCATGGCACCTGCATCTGCTTGGCTTCTGGCAAGGGCTTTTGTGCTGCATCAAAACATGATGGAGAAGGTCAAAGGAAAAGCAGACACATGCGAAGAGGAACCAAACCCTGGGGCCATCCTGGCTTTAAAATGACCCACTCTCAGGAACTAATCCATTCCCGTGAGAACCAATTCAGTCTCTTACCCACTGCCACAAACAGGGCACCAAACTATTCATGAGGGATCCACCCCCATGACCCAAACACCAGCAGACCCTATCTCCCAAACACCACCACATGGGATCAAATTTCAACATGACATTTGGTGGGGACAAACTATCTCCAAACTGTAACACACATATTTAATTTCTGAGTTTATATTTAATCAACAGATATTTGAGCACTTTTAGTAGTTCGGGCAGTTTGCCAGGGTTGTTGACATAGCAATAAGGGAGAGTATATTCTCTGTTATCAAGCCTGTTTGAGATAAGCAGTAACCATTAAATATTGACTGTACATTAAAGTTTTTTGTGACATTTACCACAAAGGAAATGTGTAAGATGCTAAGTACATGGTTAGAGCAAGGGTTGCAAACTTTTCCTGTAAATGACCAGATAGTACATATTTTAGGCTTTGTGTGCCATTTACGCTAGGTCACAACTACTCAGTTCTTCCGTTGTAGTTAGAAAGCAGCTGCAGATGACACACACAGGCACACCACACGTACACACAGGTGTGTGATTACGCCATAGGCGCATATCTCTCTCACCCACATTCTTCTCTTTTCCAGAAATGACTATTTAAGTCATAAAATATTAACAGAATTTTAGAGAATTGGTTCTCATTTAGCTTATGTTCTGTGAGTATGATGTGCTTGTCCGTGATAAAGAAAAGATCCTTATAAAAATCTTGTACTCTTGGAAATCTTTTTTTTTTCTTTAGAGATGGGGTCTCACTATGCCGCCCAGGCTTGTCTCGAACTCCTGGTCTCAAGCCCCTCTCGGCCTTCCAAAATGCTGGGATTAGAGGCATGAGCCACCACACCCTGCCTCCTGGAAAATTATAAACTGCCTTTAAAAATAATCCAGTTGTCATAGAGAAAATCACACTGGAAATTAGGAAATACTTAGGAGTGAATGATTAAAAAATACTTTTGCATCAAGTTCGTGGGATGTGAATACCCTGAAGAGGGAAATTTCTGTAGCCCTACTGATTATATTACAAAGGAAAAAAGGGTTAAAATTAATGAACTACAGATACAATTTAAGATGTTAGTAAAATAGCAAGAGAAGAGCAACAAAAACCAAAAGTAGATTCTTCAAAAAAACTAGCGAGATAAGCCATAAGTAAGCAGCTGAAGGACAAAAAAGTAAAAATAAACAATTTTTGGAATGATTACAGAGAAATAACTGCAGGTAAAGCAGTGATTAGAATAATATAAGAGTACAAAGAAGAACTTTATGTAGGCAAATTTGAAGCTTAGAGGGAAATTACCTAGGAAGAGTATATAACTTTCAGGATCAAAACTGAAGAAATAGAAAAGGGGAACAGATCTACAACCATTAAAGAAGTAGTATCATTATTTATAATTTTTCCTGCAAAGAGCACCAGAAACCCCTGTGATGCTGAGAATGTCATTTTGTCAAGCATTAAAAGAACAAATAATTCCAGTTTTATCCAAAGTCTTCCAGAAAATAGGAAAACAGTCAACACTTTTCAGTGTAGTTTGATGCTAATATAACATTCAAACTGCACACCAGTAGGGGCAGAATGATAAAAATTACAGGCCAATCTCAGCTGTGAACTGAGAGAAAATTCTTTAATAAAAGTTTGGCAAACCAAATCCAATAATGTAAAAAAAATAAAAAACCAACAGCATACGCTATAGTTGAGTTGCATTTAATTCCAGGAATACAAGCATGTGTTTTCTTTAGAAAAATCTATCAATATATTTCACTTCATTAACAGATAAAAGAAAAAACCATACAATCATCTTATTAGTTGCAGGAAAAAAAAAACACTACAAAAAAGTTAGCACTCATTTACTGCTAACCACTACCACCGACAGACTTTTAGTCCTGGAGCAGGAGTGGACTTTCTTAAACTGATAAGGTACCTCACCCGTCATACTTCATGGTGAGATGATGGAGTATTTCCTTTTAAAGTTGAGGATGAGGGGGATATGTTCCCTGCCTGCAGGCCTCCTATCCGTGCACTGGAGGTGCTAGCTCCAGCACAAGGCCAGGAAACAGGAGGTCAAGTTCATAAGGAGTAAAATGGAAGAGAGACAGCTATAATTAGCAATACGATAATATGATGTCTACATAGAAGATACAAGAGAATCAACAGATGAATCATTATAAACAGGAATTCAGACAGGTTGCTAGATGTTTTTTAAAAGACACAAAACATTATACATCATCGAAGCTCCCTTTGTTCTCCCCCTTGTCCCACTGCCTGCAAGAAATCCACCGTCCTGTTTTTATGCCTTTCCCATACGTATGTTTGTATCCATTATAAGCTCTGTATAAACTTGTTTGGGATTTTTCATTTTTATGTTAATGAGATCATACCTTATGTATTTTTGTGAAGTTTGCTTTTTTTACTTGTTTTTATTTATTATTATTTATTTTTCACTCATTTATTCACGTGGATGCATTAGATCTAGTTAATTGCTGTGCAGTATTTAAAACTTGGTGAGAGGCGTTTTGGAATGTTTTCCGTTTTTTATATTTTCACAAGTGTTGCTGAGAACATTTCATGTCTCCTTATGTAAATATGTAGGAATTTCTCAGGTCTGTGTCTAGAAACAGAAATTGAGCCCCTCGATAGGTGTATCGTCAAGGCTACTAGATATCACCCAATTTCTGTCCACTGGGCCTGTCGATTTCACTTCCTCCAGGAGGAAGAGGAGTGTCTGCAAGTTTTCATTGCTCCATGTCCCCATTGACACAGACGCTCAATCCTTAATATAACGGGGAAAAAGATATGCCAAGATTGTCTGCTGTCTGCCTGCATCACCTCTTAATGAAACTTACTCACACTGCTTCCTGGTGACTCGGGAGAAAAGCTTGCCACGGGTAACTGCAACCTGATTGACCACAGGTCTGCCGGGGCCTGTGTGAAGAATTATGTTATCAGTATTTGAAACTATTTCCTTTTTAAGAGTCTTGGACCCAATATGGCCTGCATTCCTTTGTGGTAGCTGGCTTTTTTTTTTTCTTTTCTTTGTGGGCGAAGCAGTTTCTGGAACATCCCTTCTTTCCTAGGTGCACGAACATGGATCCTTTCCTTATTTCTATTCTTTAGTGACCACCTGATGAAATCTAAATTTAAAAAGTGATACTTGGTGTAGCTTAGCTTGTCAGATTCTCCAAGTCTCTAATGGTTTCCTGTTTTGGGGATCTAGAGAGGAGGATACTTCTAGGATGCTTCACTTTGGGAACATTTATTCTCTGTTTCTGACTCATGAGTACCAGGGATCACCTTTTGTTCCCTTAGAAAAACATGAGAAAAATCCGATAGGCTGAATGAGGTCAGAGGGTACAAATTGTTGCGGCAGACTGGGGCATGTGGCTCCCATTGAACATAATAACAGCCCTTTGACATGTGTGGCAGCTGCTGCCGGTGTCTCCAGCCAGGATCTGGGCTGGAGAGTGGTGCATGTGTAATTTAAGCAATAACATAGAGATTAAATATGTAATTGAAAATGATTTTGCAGAATAAAACTGAAGTCTGGTGTATCTTGAAAAGGAAATTATTACAGACATGTAAATAGCTTACTGTACAGTTTAATTATAGTTTTAATGGTAGACAAGACTCAAGTGATAAATCTCCACAAGGAGATTCAAGGAGGACCAAAAATTCTGCAGCCTTTGTATGGAAATAACAAAAGTTATGATGCCAAACTGAATGTAAACTTGGTTCATTTCCTTAAAGTTAATTGTTATGACTATAATTATATGGAGAGTTATTATTTAATGGCCATATACAATTTTTTATCATTGTCTAATAGATTAATTTGAAGGTCTTTTCCTTGTTACTTACGTGGCATTTACAGAAAAGTTAGATATTAGATTTTAGTTTTAGGGGTTGATTATATCTCTATTTAAATTTGGGGATTTGCTATTCCATTGAATCCATGGTCAATATTCGCTATTTTTGTTCTCTCTGTTGAGAAATGAGAGGATAGTTTTGTGAATAGGAAATGATTTGAATAGTTTGGCAGAATTAAAACTAAAAACTAATTTGTCTGACAAAACTCTTAAGTTAGGTACAGAGGTAAGGATTAGATATTTGCCCTGCTGACCCAATGCTTACTTGGTGTTCCCTTTGACTTTGCTGTTTATTGTGGCTTTATTTTTTAATTTCTTGAATTTGTTAATTTTTTTAGTTTTGTCATGAAATTTTACAGAATTATGTAGATCTAAAATATTTTCCATGGTTTTTCTTCATTACTGCAGAATTGGAAAAATTCAAGCAGTTCTGGGGAGACTTTTAAGAAACACTCCCTTTTTTTGGTAGAAATTGACAAGCCGATTTTATTAGTAACATAAAAATGTAAAGGATTTTAAATAGCTAAAACAACTTTGAAACAGAAAAAAAATAGAAGACTTTCATTATCTGAAAGCATATCTAGAACAGTGGCAGAGAAGAAAGACTCCCAAACTAGACATACAGATATGTCAATTGATTTTCACAGAGGTGCTAAGATAGTTAACAAGGAAAGGATAGTGTTTTCACCAAATGGTGTTGAAACAATTGGAACACTACCACCAAAAATTTATGAAACATTCCCTTTTCCTTCATTTTCCTTTGAGCTTCCCCTTATCTGCCTTAATATCTACACTTCCACCGCACACAGTAGATAAGAACTAACAGGCATAGGGAAGGAAGGAGAGGGTTCCTTACTATTTTTGCAAGATAGTGCTTGGTGATGTGATGTACCTTGCTGCCAAATGGGGCGTTGTTTATATTAGCTAACTTTTGCAAACCCATGTGTTATGAGCTTAAACTATATAGAAATTGTTGATCTGTAAATGATGCACAAGTTACCAACATATAAGCATGTTACATTTATGAGATCAGTATTAGAATTCGGAAAGACCATATGAGCATGGATGGATATTTAGGTGGCAATTTGAAAGATTTCTCAGTGTACTCAAGAACATAAGGTATTGATGGCATAAGTCTTACGTTTTGTTTCACTTAAATTTCTGGTTTTGCTTTCTCATGGTACATGATATAACTGACGCTACTCTACAACTCCTGAGTGTTCAGTTATTTTTTTACAGTTGAAATAGAATGGGGAGGTCCAAGGCAACTGGACCAGAATTGGTTAGGAGCATGATATAGTTTGGATACTTGTCCCCTCCAAATCTCATGTTGAAATTCCATCCTCAGTGTGGGAGGTGTGTGGGTCATGGGTGCGGACCCCTCAGGAATGGCTTGGTGTCCTCCCGAGATAATGAGTGAGTTCTCGCTTTATTAGTTCACGCGAGAACTGGTTGTTTCAAGGAGGCTGGCACCTCCTCCTCTCTCTCTTGCTCCTTCTCTCGTCATGTGGCAACCTGCTCCCCCTTTTCCTTCCACCCTGATGGGAAGCTCCCTGAAGCCCTCACCAGAAACAGATGCTGGTGCCATGCTTCTTGGACAGCCTGCGGAATCATGAGCCAAATAAACCTCTTTTCTTTGTAATTTACCCAGCATCAGGTATTTCCTTTATAGCTACCCAAAACAGACTAATAGAGAGCACATGCGTGTATAAGTGAGAGGTGATCTGAGTAGGATGGGCTGAGGAATACATATGTGGAGCGTGTGGGAAGGGAAGTTGTAGAAAAGACATTGGCATAGATGGTTCTTTGTGCAGGGTGTTGTCACTGTTCCGAGACTGCCTTGTTGCTGTCAGGAAAGAATTGTCGTCTTGCGGGAGAGAGTGTTAGAATGGGTACCGGCCTGGAGGAGCACACAGTTGGCCCTCCATGTGGGTGGAACGTTGGCTAGCCTCGTGTTTGCCTTAGTGAGTACCTATATTTAGGACACTTGAAAACAGTCTCATCAGGAAATTTGTCTGTTGTTTAGCTCTGCAGCAATGAAGAATTACATTAATGAAGTAAAAATTTATTAAAAAAGGAAACCAAACCATGTCCTTTTTTAAAGGTTCTATTAATAGTTAAATTTTCCTTTTTCAGCAGGGTCCTTCTGTGGGATAGGTAGATTCCTGCTGCTAGGAGGAAGCTGATACCCAGTAGTAGTTAGTAGGTACCTTAGGACTTTTCAGGGACATGTGGAATAGCATACTCCTGGGCTACATCCAGTGTGCAAGAACACAGGTTCTTGTATGATACAAAAGAGCTTGCTCAATCAGCTTCTTAGCACTGAAATGAAAAGAACTCCTAATTCTCTGAATGGTAACAATGTGATTAAAAACTTAAACTTGGATTTCAATTTTCCAGTAATGGTAGGCTAGGTTACCCTGACCAACCCTCTTACTGAAAATAAGTAAGACCGTTGAATAAAATATTTAAAAACATATTTTTAAAGGCATTGAAGGGAAGACAGGAGAGTAAGGGATTCTCAGGTAAACTTGAAGGGAGAGCAGAAACCCAGAGAGGCGGAGAAACCCTAGGAACACTTTGTGCGGAGGGTACTTGCTGACAGGGGCTTTTCAGGAGGCGGGGGACAAGCTGCAGCCTAGGGCTGCGGTCCCCAACCCCTGGGCTGGGCCACAGACCAGTACCAGAACCTGGTGGCACAGCAGGAGGTGAGCAGCGGATGAGTGAGCGAAGCTTCATCTGTACTTACAGCCTCTCCCCATCGTTGGCATCACCACATAAGCTCCACCTCTTGTTAGATCAGCGGTGGTATTAGATTCTCATAGGAGCGCGAACCCTCCTGTGAACTGCACATATGAGGGATTTAGATTTCGTGCTCCTTATGAGAGCCTAATGCCTGATGATCTGAGGTGGAGCTGAGGCGGCAATGCTAGCGTTGGGGAGTGGGTGCAAGTACAGATTATCATTAGCAGAGAGGTTTGACTGCACAATAAATGTAATGCGCTTGAATCATCCCAAAACCATCCCCACCCCCACCCTGGTCTGTGGAAAAATTGTCTTCCATGCAACCTGTCCCTGGTGCCAAAATGGTTGGGGACCCCTGGCTTAGGGAATGTCCTCAAACAAGCTTAGGGAATGTAAAAGGCCGCATCTGCAGCGTTAAGGTGAGCAGAAGTAAAACTGGCTTCCTGAGGATTTGAAGCCTAGGTTCTTCTCACCTGCGTAGGTGATCCCCAGACTGTGTGCTTCTCAGAAGCCAGTGCAGATGCCCTTGTAGAAGGACACTTTTATTCTATGTACTAATAATGATTTCACTTTCAAAAATAATAAAACACAAGAAAAAAAGACACCTCAAGCAATTAACAGTAAAAAACACTAGCAATAAACTACAAAGATTAAAGATACAGGGATATCCAGATATAGACTATAAAACAACCGTGCTGAATTTATTTTATAAAAGGAAATAAATTTAGGGATATCTTTGGTGATCAATAAACTATAAAATATAGCATAGCAGATGTGAGAAATGACTAAATAGAATTTCTGGCAATGGAAAATATCTCAACAAATTAAAAACTCTAAGAGTTGAACAGTGTATTAGATAACATTCCAGAAAGAATTAGTGAAGCAGAAGATAAATAATAAGAAATTATCTAGAGCAGAGGTCAACAAACTTTTTTTCTGTAAAGGGTCTGCTAGTGAATATTTTAGGCTTTGTGGACCGCATATGGTCTCTATTGCATAGTATTCCTTGTTTTAATTTTGTTTTCACAAACCTTTAAAAATGTGGAATCAATTCTTAGATTATTGGTCAGGGAATGGATTTGGCCCCCAGGCCATGGTTTATTGATCCTAATATAGATACACAGAACAGAGAGGAGTAACAAGAGAACATGCAGGAGAGAGGGTGAGGCACACAGGGTAGAATGAGAGAGTTTACCATGTGCTTAATCAGAGTCCGAGGAGAGAAGAGAAAAAATAGGGCAGAGGAAATAATGGCCAGGAACTTTCTAGAGGTGATAAAAAGATACTAATCTATAGGTTCAAAAAGCCCAATAAATCCTAAACAGGATCAGTAAAAACATCACCAGTCAACCCTCACCAGGTGTATATATATATCTCATGGTGAAACTTCAGGACACCACACACAAAGAGAAGGTTTTGAAAACAGGTGGGGACTGGGGGGGCAGGTATAGATTGCTTCTTCGGAAGCAGGTGACTTCTCACCAGCAACAGTGGAGCCAGAACACAGCGGAATGACATCTTCGATGCTGAAAGAAAATACCTGCCAACCTAGAGTTTTAAAGACAGAAAAGACTTTGAAGAATGAGTTTAAAATCAAAACACTCACAAATGAGAGCTGAGAGCTTGCTACCAGTCAACCCTTACTAAAGGAAATTTTAAAGGTTGCATGTTGCACAGAAAGAAAATGATCTTGGGTAGAAGATCTGAGCTACTTAATGGGATAAAAAACAATGACAGTGGGAAAGAGGTGATAAAACTTAGATTAACATTGAGTATATTCAACAACATCTGGAAGGTTTTTAAAAATGTTGACTTGAAATATAATACCACAATAGCCTGTAAGTTGAGAAGAGTGTGAAACAGATATAAAATATTTAAAATACTCATATGTCTTGGAAAACAGTTTTCAGTTTTACAGTTGATAGAAATCTTAAGGTAAAAAACCCTTTACTCCATTTTTAATGGACTGATTGGACAAAATGGTAGACATAGGCACTGTGAAGCATATTGCTTGATTTCTGTAATCAAGGGGAAAAAAGGAAATCCATGAACCAATAGTGACATTTTACTTTTTTTTTGGTAAAATTGTGTGAAACCATTGAGAGAGGGAAAGAGAGGCCTAAAATAATATGAAAAACCTCAACAAATCTGTGATCATTATGATGGGGATTTACTTTGGGGGAAGTGTCCCTGGGGATGGGAATAGAAGGATTATTAATGTTGCATTTGGCCTCTGTGGCATCACTTCCCACGCCGTGTTAGATTTGTTGGTCTAAATGTCTTTCTCGCTAGACTCAGCATTCCCAGGGAAGCCGTCTTATGCTAGTTGTCTGTTCTCTTCTCCAGTGCACCAGAAGGTACCTTGAAATGCATCAAAAAAATGTTTTCTTACAGCCTGCACAAGAGTGAGACCCTGTCTCTACCAAAAATAGAAAAATTAGCCAGGCATGGTGATGTGCACCTGTAGTCCCAGCTATTCTGGAGGGTGAGGGATACCTATTCTAGGAGTTCCAGGCTGCAGTGAGCTGTGATGACGCCACTGCACTCCAGCTTGGGTGACAGAGCGAGACCCTGTCTCTAAAAAAAAAAAAAAAAAGAAAACAAAGTTCACTTAATAATTAGGAAAGATGCTCTTAATATAACTTGTTTTGTGAATTAGTAAGCATGAAAGCTACGTAAGTGTGTCAGATGTCAGATTTCATACTCCCCAGGATAAGTGTTGGAAACAGTGGAGGACAAATTAAGCGTGATATGTCCTATTCTTGATTGAAACTATTTATTTTTTTATTTGTATTTTCCTCAATCTTTTCTGCTTACTATGTGCCCTCTTGCCATTGTCTTGGATTTTTAAGAGTCAAGTATACTCATGTTCTACAATCTGTGCTCTTCCCAACCAGAGGTGTTATCTACTGAGATTTTTTGTCAGACTGAAATTCATCCTGCCTTTTTAGAGTGAGCTCGTATTTCTTCGCTGTAGCTAATGTTGATATTTGCCAAATCCAGTACTGATACATAAATAAGGTTCCATCACTAAGAACACTTAAAAGAAAAACCAGTAAGATTGCTTATGAGACAAAGAATAGATTCCCTTCAAGTGCTTATAGATCTGTTATCTTCTTTTGAAGAACTGAAAAGTTGTCAAAATTGGAAGTCGTAGAAAATAAGTTCTCACTGAATCTAGGGCAGATTTACCTGAAAGTTTGATGCCTTTAAAATCCACAGTGAGTTCTGTCTTGCTCATGTGACTTGATCACACCTTGACCATATGTTATTTTTATAAGTTAAGACCTTCAGGCAATTTATATAGCAAGTGGGAGGTGCATCAGTAGAGCTAAGTGGATTTTTGGCAACTGCCAAATTTAGTTTCTTATGCAGAGGAAAAGAAAAGCAATGTGGATAGTCACAAGGAGATAAGCAACAGCAAGAGGAGTGATGATGATCAGAAGGAAGAAAAAAGGATATCACAAGAAAGTGGGAACATTGAAATCTAAAATTAGTGTATTTTCAAACCTAGCAAAGTAATGAATCCTGTCCTCCCTGCCCTTCTCTCCCCTCCCATTCTTTGGGAAAGGGTGAAATAATCTGAAACAAATGTTTATACAGGTTGAGCATCCCTAATTTGAAAATCTAAAATCCAAAACTTTTTGAACATGAACATGATGCCATAAGTGGAACATCCCCTACCTGACCTCATGTGACGGGTCACAATCAAAACACAGGCACACAACGCATAGTTTTGTTGGCACCCCCAGGGACAAAAGACCCTCCCAGTCCCCTTCAGCTACTATGTGGTCTCATTCCCAAGATACCTCATATGTATCTGCAAATATTCCAAAATCCAAAAAATTCCAAATTCTAAAGCACTTCTGGTTCCAAGCATTTCAGACTCAATCTGTAGTACATATTATAGGATCATTACAGATCTGTCATCATATTTGTTAAGATGACAAATTTGCAAAGATCTGATCATTTTAAAATTAGTCTTTAAATCCAGTAGAAATCTTCTAAATGAAATATCTTTAATATTTTGTTATAAATTAAAATTATGAGCAACTGAATTTTAAAGACTATATTCTTAGATGCACGCTTACTTCAAAAGAAATTGAACTTAAACAAAAAAGCCAGGACTATGACTTTTTTTTCCGAAAGTTCTTCTGAGTGTCAACTCAGAAGAGATGAAGGGTTTTCCCCCCTTTCTTAATTTGTGATTTTTTAAAGATGAAAAGATTTGAGAAGGTAAATAGAAAAATCCTATGAATTCACTAAATACGTATTTTGCTGCACAGTGGTTTTTCTAACTACTTAGTCTCGTTTTCTGATTGTATTCTTATGACCCATTTCTCTGTTTTTGCTCTGGATTTATCACATATATTTATATATGTAAATATATATATTTATATATATTTACTTATGTATAAATGTATGTAACTATATATATTAAATATTTATTTATTTATAAATATGTGTATGTGTATATATGTGTGTGTGTGTGTGTATATATGTTTTCTTCTTGCCTGCGTGGAGAAACACCACCACAGACTGGCTGACAGTGCTACAAAGTTCTATTTGTAAATATCAGTATTTTGATTCTTATTTATATGTTGATGCATATATTTTATGTTACATATTTCTATATATATTTTAAAATACACACATTTATGTGCGTGTATTTATTTATTTTTAGTTATATCTCGGGTGATGCCCTGTACGTGTGAAACACCTCAGACTGGGTTGCCTGCGCTACACCGTTTCTCCAGAGCACTGAGACCCCACGGACTGTTATACCTCTGGTCTAGTGGGAAGACGCAGCTACACTTAGGACTTTGGGTGTCAGGGTGATTTCCTCCAGTGGTGGTTGGGAGAAATCACGCTCCCATTCTGGGAGAGAGTACAGAGAGTTGACCGGCTGTTTCAGGGCAAATTGGGGTACCCAAAGTCTGTGGGACCGGGTAATATTTGTTGGTCTTCCATTCAAGTCCTGTCTGGTTGCTACCTCCCTGACCTTGTAAGAACAGAAGAGGTGGGGCTTTTTTGGCTTGCGTGGCCATACATGTCTCAGCCTAGCCTTGGTGACCCAAAGGCCCAGTGGAAAGCTAGCAGTGCTCCTGGTACATTATTTCTTAGTGGTACAGATTGTTGTATTCCTCTTTAAAATATTTTGCACATAGGTGGTGCTTAAGACACTTACTGAATTGAAATCCCCAAGAAGGGTATTTGTTAATGGAAAACTGTCTTGCTTTTTCATTGGTTTCTTTTCCACTTAACTAGTTGACATGACCCCTCAGGACAAGGGCTGTGGACTTTTCTCTCCTTTGCTGGTCTGTACAAGTCAATATGGCATTTATGACTTTGGAAGAGATGGTGGATTAAGTCAAGGGGCTGGAGTTCTTTGATCACCTACCAATAGCTGTGGTTTATAAATACAGAAGAGGAAAAGGAGACAAATTGGGAGGAAATTAAACTATAGAAACTGCCTCAGGGTTGATTGAGTTATAACCTTAACTCTGTAATTTTTACAACTATAGCAAGTGCTTTGCCTTTTTTCAATTTCACCTCAGTGTAATTTTTACTTTGCTAAGTTGTTAGGTGACCCAGTTAACCTTGACAAGATACTTAATTTAATGTTAAATAGTCTTTCTGTACATTTTCAGTGGCACCTATACTGTAGAGTATTGTATGAAGGTGAACAATATACTTCCCAAGCACAAATTATAGTATTTCCCGGAATTATATGTTCTAAAGGCAGTTGAGGTAAGTATGCAGTTAGGTGTTTATCAAGCTAATGATTTGCTATTAGTTGGGTAAGTACAAGTTGTGTGAATTACACTTGCCCAAGGGTGGTCTTGTCTCTGAGTTGCTTTTCAGAATAATAGTTTATCCAAATAAAGCGATCAGTACAATTTTCCTGATGACCAGCCCTGAAAGTTTTTCACTTCTATTTCAGCTTCTGTAAGTTTAGCAAGGATATCATTTTAAAAGAAATTCCTCCCATCTGCAGTAGTGTGTTCCTTCTGGTATACTTGAATCATCTGAGATCTATAAGGTTTTTACATATAAATTGTCTCTAAATACACTAAAAGTTTTTTTTTTAATGGCATAGGAAAAACTTCGTAGCAACAATGAATTGTGCGTGATCAATTTTATGTAGTCACATTTTTGGTGGACCTGAAGTAGGCAAGGGCAGGCAATAAGGAAATGTACATTTAGTGGTGGGAGGAAAAAGATCAGTTGTGGATGTAAGGGTCGTTCTTGCCTCAACATGTAGAGAATTGGAGACACTCTTCATTAGGAGTAACACTCAAGTTTAAATCCAATAATCAAGGGACATGAGAAATGTTATCTAATAAGAGAAAACCCTTTACTTTGTCAGATCCATTTTTGAGGAAGAACAAATGCGGTCTTTGAAAACATTGAATGTTTAGAAACGGGTGCAGAAATGTAGTAGTACAGATGTGCCTTAAAATGAATAGCCCTTTACAGCCAAAGCTTCTATGCAGTGTGAAGTAATTGTCTAAAATTACAAGTGCTACTATAATGATTGAACTCTAGCTGCTAATTGAGCCTTCAGGTTTAAAAATACACAGGCCTCAGCAATTCAAAGATTATTAAATTACACCTTCTTGTGGGAACCAACATCAGTGTGTTCGAGCAGTAAGTAGTGAAGGTCTTTGGGGAGGCAGGGGCAGTGGGTGTCTCATTACAGCATTTGCTACTGCGGAGCTCTTACGGGTTGTTGCTCCTTCCCAAGGCAGGAGATTTTGCTAACACTTCACTCCATAGGATGTTTAAAAAGTGGAGGTTTCTTGCGTCACTTGACTGTTATCTCGAGTTTTGTGTTGATCTCTGAATAGCTAGCAATTAAATAAAATTATTCATAAACCAAAAGGCATGCATTGGTATATAGCTCGATTATTTTTATTTAACCCTCACAGGAGACTACGATGTGACTGGCCATGTCTCCATTTTACAGATGGATGTATTAGGCTCAGAAGTGACTTATCAGAGGTCACGCAACTAAGTAGAATTGCTGAGACTGTATCTCCTGGTTCTGAAGTGGTTTTTTTCACTGTGTCTTAGCTGTTCTAATGTTTTAAATGTTCTACAGTCAAAATTGAATCTAAAGTAATTTTGATTTGCTGTTCCAGAATAAGAAATTGAATACTGGATACTCGTTGAACAAGCCATTTATTCTTTGATTCAATAGATTTATTGAGCACCTGTTGGGTGCTAAGCACAGTTTTTGGCAACTAGGAATATACAGTTAGAAAAGACCTAGAAAGGTTCCTGGTGTAGTCCTT
Source organism: Daubentonia madagascariensis (assembly GCA_023783475.1). Classification (NCBI taxonomy): domain Eukaryota; kingdom Metazoa; phylum Chordata; class Mammalia; order Primates; family Daubentoniidae; genus Daubentonia; species Daubentonia madagascariensis. The sequence goes on along the minus strand of JAKFHU010000379.1, from coordinate 548,558 downwards.
CTTCTGTTGCTGTAACAAAATACCTCAGGCTGGATGATTTATAAAGAAAAGAAGTTTATTTAGGTCATGGTTCTGTAGGCTGGGAAGTCCAGGAGCATGGCACCAGCATCTGGAGAGAGCCTTGCTGCCTCGTAACATGGTGGAGGGCATCGCATGGTGAGAGCACAGGAGGGTATGTGTCAGCTTAGGTCTCTTCCAGTCCTATCATGGAGGCCCCACCCTGATGACCTTATGTAATCCTAATTACCTCCCGAAGGCCCCACCTCCAATCAACATAGGAATTTGAGGATTACGTTTCCAGCACATGAAATGGAGGGGACACATTTAAACTATATCAATCCCTTAAGTAGGACTCAGGGTTTAGTTTGGGGAGGTAGACAAATAGATGAATCAAGCACAAGTGCCTTGAAGAACAAGTAAGAGGGTAGTGTGTTAAGGAGTGTTTGGGCGGGGAACAAAAGAGGGCACCTTTAGATAGAGTGTTCAAGAGAGTCCTCTGTGAGGAGGTACTTTTGGCCTGACACCTAGGGAGGAGAGGGCGCCAGGGGAGGAGCACGCTAGACAGAGGAAATAGCAAATGCAGATCCCCCGATGGTGCACTGGTGGAGCACACAGGAGGCGGTGTGGCAGAGCCCAGAGAGCAAAGTGTGCCCAGTGAGGTCAAGAAGCAGGCAAAGAAAAACCATGTCATGCAGGGCCCTGTAGAACATGGAAGGAGGCAGGATTATTCTAGATGCAGTGTGACTCCACTGAAGTTGCTGTGGACGGAATTGTGTTCCCTCCAAAATTCATATGTTGAAGCCCTAACCCCCAAGTGTGGTTGTATTTGGAGTAAGGAAGTACTAATAATTAAGGTTAAATATGGCCATAAGAGTAGAGCCCTGATCTGATAGGATTAGTGCCCTTAGAAGAGGAGACACCAGATCTCTCTCTTCTCTCCCCCCATCCCTCCCCTCCTCCTCCCCCCGCTCCCCACTGTAAGGACACAGTGAAAAGGAAGCTGTCTATAAGCCAGGAAGAGAGCTCTTACCAGTAACTGAATTGGCTGACACCTTGATCTCTGACTTCTAGCCTCTAGAACCGTGAGAAATAAGTGTCTGCTATTTAAGCCACTCTGTGGCATTTTTTTATGGCAGCCTGAGCAGACTAAGACAGAAGGGTACTACCATTGACTGAGATGGGGAAGTCTGGAGGAAATGCATGAATCCCTTGGAGAGGCCACTCTGGCTGAACGTCTAGACCTCACTGTGCTAGTGCATGCTCTGCCCTGTTGGATTCAGACATGATTGTGGTTAGTGATGCCAACTCTCGCCATCAAAGCTCATAAGTTCTATGAGCCAGGATGCAAGGGTATTACTTGACAATGAGAATTTTATCTGTCAAGTGAACTAAGTTTATGGCTTGGGCTGACCACATCGTCTGAGAAGCCATATTATCCATGAGAAGGTTGCTTGGGGAGCTTGGACTCAGGATAGGGAGGCACTTCATTCTGCATGTTTAGTATTTAATGGCATCAATGTGTGGCTGTGTCTCTGTGATGGACTCCTACAAAGGCTGGCTGGACACTCCTAGGCCAACCTCCCTTTTGCTGATTTAGAACCCACCCATGCTGTCTGCCTCTAACAGTCTTTATAGTCTTTCATTTTAGACCAACCTTTATCTGATAAACATTTTTTTTCTTAATGGTAATTCCTTCAGTGAAGTCACACTTGAAGCCCAGGAGCTGTTTGCTCTCTTTAAGATAACATCTCACAGCTTTGCTTTATCTTTTATGTTAATCCTCCTCCGTTTCCAGGTTCTGGAATGTCTCTCCAACCTCGCAGTCCTTGCTGTGAGCCTCTGTTTCTGTAGTGCACACTTGAAAATGCACTGTGTTGTTTTCATACCTCCCTGCCTTTGTCCATTCTGATCCCTTTGCCTTAATACCCTTTCCTCCCTTCCTAATTCAGAACATCATTGCCCCTATTAGTCTGCTAGTGCTGCCATGACAAAGTACCACAAACTGTGTGGTTTAAACAACAGAAATTTATGGTCTCACAGTGGAAGCTAGAAGTTCAAAATCAGTGTTGTATTAGTCTGTTCTGCACCGCTATAAAGGAATACCCAAGGCTGGGTAATTTGTAAAGAAAAGAGGTTTATTTGGCTCACGGTTCTGCAGGCTGTACAAGGAGCATCATGCCAGCCTCTGCTTCTGGTGAGGGCTTCAGGGAGCTTCCAATCAAGGTGGAAAGTGAAGGAGGAGCAGGTGTGTCACATGGCGAGAGAAGGAGCAAGAGAGAGGAAGGAGGTGCCAGGCTCCTTTAAACAACCAACTCTCGCATGAACTAATAAAGCAAGAAGTGACTCATTATTGTGGGGAGGGCATCAAGCCATTCCTGAGGGATCCGCCTGCACGACCACAACACCTCCCACCGGGCCCCACATTCAAACACTGGAGATCAGATTTCAACATGAGATTTGGAGGGACCAAACATCCAGACTATATCAAGTGCGTTGGCAGGGTTAGATTCCTCTGAAGGCTGTGAGGGAGAACCTGTCCGAGTCCTCTCTTCTGGCCTCTGGTGGCCTCAGGCGTTCCTTGACCTACACATGGCTGTCTTCTCCCATGTCTCCACATCATCTTCCCTCCATACGTGACTTTTTGTAAGGCCCCCCGTCATGTTGGATTAGGGTCTACCCTAATGATTTCCTCTTAACTTGATTTCCTCTGCAAAGACCCTGTCTCCAAACAAGGTCACATTCTGAGTACTGGGGGTGAGGACCCCTACAGATCTTTTATTGTGGGACATCATTCAACACATAACATTGCCCCTTGGCCGATAGCTTAGCGTGAATGTTGCATCGCCAGCGTGTAAGCCCTTGTTTGGTACCTGGTGATAGTGTCTTTTGCAGGAGGGCATGCTAGGTCACCTGCTAGACAAATAGGTCTGCTTGTCACCATCCTTTTAACTCTTCCATCATATTTATCCTCTGACTTATCTGTCATCTTCATTAGACCATATTCTCCTTGAGGACAAGGATCAAACCAGCGTTGGGAGGGGTAATAGAATAGCAAATCATAGAATTGAATGTACAAAGGTTTAAAAATGTTTTTAAATTAATATTAGTTAAAACATAACAAAGGAATGGGTTACATTAAGTCTATTTTCTCGGTAGAAAAGATGAAAAAAACAGATTTTCTTTAATCAATCATTTAATCTTGTAGATAGTCTTAATAAATTCCTTCCTTCTAATCTTCTTGAGTAGTAGTCTTTCATTTTTGAAATAATACCTCAAAGTATAAATATCTTTCTTCTATTTTATTTGGTATGAAGAACTGCCAAATATTTTGCACCAGGGGAGGCGATGCATATGATATGTAGCAATTTGCTATAGCTTTCGAGAGGCTGTTTTATTTGAAGGAGATGGTGTAAGGTACGTGGCAGGGCCCATCAGAATGCTGTCTTTCATTCCTTCTCTGTCCCCAGTGGTCACCCGAACCCCTCCCACCACCATCTGCCTTTTGGCTCTGTTAGACCAGCATGGCTTCTGTTTTCCAGCATAAAACCCCGACCTCATATGAAGAAATGCCAATTTAACATACAGCGTAAATTTTTCTATTTTACATGAACTTTATACTAATATTTTTATTATTTTGATATTTGCGAGAGAACTTAAGATGTGGGGAAAGGTGTTATATAATATTGTAGTTCACATGGCAGCCACAGTTTAATTTTATGGCAAAATCCGTGAAGTATTTATAGTACCGAAAGCTTTGTGTTGGCAATTTCTTTCAAAGAAAGCAATTCTTATTATTCTGTCATAGACATGCACGCCACCCTCATGCTGTTTAAGACAATTTTTTTGTCGTCCCCCCGCCCCCCCCCGCCGCCGCCCTAAGCAGGGTATGGGGAGGGAAAAGCAGGCCTAGGATTTTGCGTGCTTATTTCTAATATTTTATTTCTAAGTGAATTGAGACCATATGGTCACATAAATCCGAAGTTAGGTGGTTCAGGGATTTAATTTTGTGGCCTTGAAATGCTTCTAATTTTGCTTGCAATTAGTTGGAAATAATGTGTCCATAGAACAATTTATAATTCACACGACCCATTGGCAAAAAAGCCCACTCCAGGTACTGTCGTGTGTCCAAGAGAAGGGGCAGCGTTGATCTCCATAGAGATGACTAATCAGTTGAGACTAAGCCCTTTCCCTTTTTCGTGTGACAACATTTATTTGTTGTGACACTAATTTCACTGTGTCAATTTTCCCTGCCAATGTGTCCTGCCTTAATCCTCATTTCACATGCATCACTGTTCTGCCCTCATTGAGACTTGGCTTGAGGCTAACAATATTAAGTGGTGGACCTATGGTTTGTTAAATGCAACTAGCTGATGTTCGTGCTGTTAGGAATAGAAAAATTTTCCAAATATTTCCTTGAGGGAATGGTTCTACAGGAAATCTCGAGACAGCCCTTATGTTGATACATGTAAAATATGCTTCCTAATAATACATGTTGGTGATAATCAGATAAATGGAGTGTCGACTGAGAACCTGAGCAATGTGATTGGCTAATGAACATGATGTTTATTCTCTCTTCCTACTCTGGACATACCAAAGGCAACTGCATCATGTATTGGAAAAAAAAAAACCTTAGAGTCCTATTTCTCTCCTTCATTTTAATTTACAAGAGCAGTAACTGCTTCTGGGACTGACTAGAGTATTTTCTGGGGATTAAGTCTGGTTCAAAGGCCTTTGGCTATGCCTGAGGCCATAGGCTTCAGTGTGGAATAAATGCCTGGGTGCCTCTATTGTCATAGCTTAATTACGGTATTTGCATCTTGAGCTGTTGACTGTGGGCTTTCTAAGACTTGGATGGTGCTAAGTGTGGTTTGCATTTCAGTTTCTGACCCAGCAAACAACTTTTCCCAGGTACTTGTTAAATAATAAAATCTCATACCTGTGGTTTTGTAGGAAGAAACCCTTTTCTTCAGAGTTGGCAACAGCACTATCCAGTAGGACTTTCTGCAGTGGCAACGCCTCTGTGCTGTCCGAAACAGCACCTCCAGTCACATGTGGCTAGTGCAGTTGAGGACTGGATTTTTAATTTTATTTAATTTTAATTTAGATGTAATTAGCCACATGCAGCCAGTAGCTACCATATTGGATGGGGTAGATTGAGAATTTTTTAGAGACCAAAGACAGTTCTACCTGATGATTTATAATAGATTTAGTGTACTTAGGTCTATTCCAGCATAAATTTATATTTTTGGTCCTAAGTTGATTTGAGAAGAGGCTTATGTTTTTGAACTCATATAAACTTAATATTAATTCAACATCATTTGTCAAGTGCTGGATAATGATTTTATTTATTCTAAAAGAAAATGCTTGCTGCTTATATGAGAAAAGAGTAGTTTGGTGGGTTCCTACTTTATTCATAAGCTAGAGAGGACAAATCCTGTGCCTGTACCAGGCACTGGCCTTTCTCAGTGGATGCTAATTACCTTTCAGTGACCCATGGAACATTATTACACTGTTTTGCAGGGGTATTTTTTGAATGCTGCTACCACCAACATAGATATCATATCCCCTTTCTGTCAGCTTTGTACAGACTGAGATAAAGGAGAAGCTAATGTATGTCTCCTGCTTTCACTCACTCAAATATAATACTTCTGGCACCAGATGTGTGGGGAACTTTCCGCACACACCAACCAAGCAGTTTTCTAGCAGTGGCCACGAAATGAGGGTCCTCCAATTCAACTCAGTTCTGACGCTACCTGCCCCGAGTTAGAGTCAGATTCCAAGGTTGAGAGCTCAGTCCCACGAGACCTCCCCCCCGCCCCCGTTCAGATGCCACCTGCAAGCTCCAGGTTGTGGCCTGTGCTTCTGACTGACAAGTCCCTCCTTGGATTTGATTAATTTGCTGGAGTGGCTTACAGAACTCAGAGAAACACTTTGCTTATGTTTTCATGTTTATTATAAAGGATATGACAAAGGGTCCAGATGCAGAGATGTGCAGGATAAGGCATGTGGGAAGGGGTGTAGAGCTGTCATGCCCTCTTCCAGGCACACCACCCTCCAGAGACCTACATGTTTTCTGCAGCCTGGAAGCTCCCCCAACCCAGTTTTTTGGGGCTTTTATGGAGACTTCATTACATAGGCATGTTTGATTAAATCATTGGCCATTGGCCGTCTCCGGAGGTTGGGAAGTCGGGCTGAAAGTCCCAGCCCTGCAACCATGCCTTGGTCTTTCCTGTGACCAGCCGCCATCCTGAAGCTACCTAGGGTCCCCAGCCACCAGTCTTCTCATTAGCATGCAAAAGACACTCACCACCCTGGAGATTCCAAGGGTTTTATGGGCCTTGTGCCAGGAAATGGGGATGAAGACTACGTATCTATTTCACAATGTCACACATTATTACACACCTCCCCTGATTTTTGTCCCAGAGCTCCTATTCTTCACCTCGTGCTGCCTTTCACCTGGTTGGCTTCTGGGGGCAGTGGATGGAATCACAGCACGAGTAGCTCATTGGGTAGGGTGGGCTGGATAAAGAGGGAGTCCTGGGTGCCTCTGTGGGCTGGCCCTGTGGGGACTATTTTTACTTTGGTAGAGATTCAGAGGAAGAGTGAGAGTCTGTGTCTTCAGTGGTGAGGGTGCCTTTTAATTCTCCAACTCAACTGGGAAGCTGCCCTTTTCCATGGGAGAAGCGATGCTCTGCTCACCCCTCCAAGTCTTTCGTCACATCCCACTGAGGAGGCTCTTGGAAGGTACTCTCAGAGCCATAGTCTGTTGACCACTGGTAGTTTGGTTGTGCTTTTATACCTAAATGGCAAACTGTTTGTAATTCAACCTTTTAAGTAAACCTCGTGAGTCACGGAAGCACATTTGGTATCTAAAAGTGTTTGACTAATTCCCAAAGTATTGAAAAAGAAGGTTCTGCTGATTTGTTTTGTTTAGCCTCTCCTTAGTCCCCATTAGCAAAGAAAAATGAAGTTAGATTTCTCTTGAGCTTGGTGATATCCTTTATAAGAACCTTTAGAGATAGATATAGATCTGGCCAAGTATGCTTCATTTTATAGAGCCATGATGTTGGTATTCCACGTGTGCACACCAGGTAAGTAACTTCCTTTTTAGAATGGCGTGTAAAAAAATTTCCTCCCTCCTGGAGTGTTCATTATATATTTCACATGCACTGCTCATGAGTCTGCTTTAAAGGTGATTCATTGTATAGTATGATTTCTAGGTCTATAAGGGTGGATAATGTACATCATCAGCCTCAGAACAGTTTATTTGAATTCCAAAAACAGAGAGGGGGAGACAGAGCAAGAGAGTGCATGAGAGTCGCAGTGAGAAGATCACCTCTTGTCTTTTTAGAAATCTTATATGTGGGCTTTAAAATTAGAGTTTCTTACTGTGCCCTTTCAGTAACAGCAAGAAAATAATCATAATGACAATAATGATGATGATGTAGTAGTAGCCACTTTCTGTAATTTTGTCTGTGGGGAAGTCCTGCACCCCAGGAATTTAGGTGTGAGGCAAGTCGATGCAATGTAACGTTACCGAAATAAAGATTGTAGGGAAATAAAGGCTACCTCACAAATGCCTTTTGTTGATAGAAAAAACACCTGAATATTAAGAGTGATGGAGAAAAAATGAACCTTAATGCTGTATCTAAAAATCTACTGAAAACTCCACCAAAAAATGTATGAATTTAAAGTAGATTAACTCAGTCAACGTTGACACAGACACTGGCAGTCTCTACTTTTAGTTTACAGCTGTTTCAGGAGACAAGATCTCAAAGTGAGTTGTCAGAAGAGCCGTCAAATGTTCTAGGGGGACTGAAGCTACAGTTGGGAATTGTGCTCCTGATGGAGTTGGCATCAAATAAATTGGACCCATGAATATTAATAATTTCTTAAAAGTAAATACACAGTAAGTATCAATCACTAGCCTTAAAAATGGTGACATTATGCTCTAACTGTAGTGAGTACTATTAGGGTACTTATCAGTCCCATAAAGTGATCATTTAGAAATCAAATTCTAATGTGTCACAAACTCAACCCAAAACTAAGCTATAAAAAATTCAAAATTTAATGAGTAATAGTTTGTCTTAAGGTTTGAAATTATGACTTCAGTGATCTCTTAAGGCTCTGCTAGGAAGTTTGAACTGATGAAATTTTCTTTTAAATTCTCCTTTACCAAAAATATTGGCATTGAAAATAAGTCCAGGTGTCCAGGTTTGCCTCTGCCATTGCCTCGTGCAGTTGTATTGTATTTGATTTTTTTAAATGAAAAGTGATTGGAAGAAGACCTATGCCAAGCATTTCTTCCATTTGCCTCCTCCAAATGTATTCAATTTTGTTCAAAATTACAATTTTAACTCTTTGGTCTGTGAAAGCATAGGCCTTCCAGAGGGAGTTAAGGACCGTGAAGGCTTAACCGTATTGACACTTACCTCAGTGTTTAGCAATAGTTTGGAAGCCATAAAAACAATTACCAGATCATTAGCAAGCACTTTTTTTTTTTTTAGGAGACTCTGCGAAATATCTTCTGAAATTGCTCTGAGGGGTATTCCTTCTAATTTTAAAAAGTAAAGGAGCAGAACTAGGGGAAAAAATGAATTTGCATTCTTCTGTGGGTGTTATTTCAATGCCACCAGCTTGTGTCAAGGTCCCACTGTGTGCCAGGAGTTTTGCTCTGTGCTGGGGATGCAAGACCAGAGTGACCATGCTCATGGAGTTCCATCTCATGGAGGATGACCCACATAACCTTTTAAAAGTAAAAACTCATAAACAGGCATAGAGACCTTTGTAGAAATAAAGGGGAACATTAGGACAGGAGCTTGCTAAAATTGGGAAAGGTTAAGTCTGAAAAATGAATTTGAGAGAAAGCACATGGGGAAAAATGATGCATGAAAAACCATTTCTTAAGGGAAACTGCTGTAGTTTTGAGAATATTCTGCTAAATATGTGTACTGCAGGCTGTGTGAATAAGTGTTCATGTGAGAGGTAATTGTAGCTAAGTGAGTTTGAGGATGTGACATCTCGAATTCCCTTTTTGGAGATTCTCAAATCGCATAACCATATTAAAGTCTCAAGAGGTATCTTCCTGCCAAGAAACCCACTTAAATCGGTTTACTGCAGGGTTTTCCAAAGTCAGTTGAGCATGGACTCCTTGTAATACTCCGTGGAATGATTTCTGTTACACTGTGTGGGGGAATGCTGTCTGCTGGAGGCATCAGAGTGGCTGGAAAGCTTGGCTGGGGCCAGGCTGTAGGAAGCCTTACAGGCCACAATCCAGTTTTGAATTTTTCCTCTGTGTAAAAATTTTAGTGTCTTCACATCCCCTATCGGAAACGGAATTGCTGTAATTACACTGAGGCTCTCTGCTTTGGAGAGACATAAAAGGAAGAGCTGGACTCTTATCCTCAAGGGACTCCCAGCTTAATGGGGAGACTGAAATGCAAACTATCATGATGCAGAAGATAATTATTTTAAATGGAGCTTTTGCAGAGTGTCTTGCACAAGGACAATGGACTCCCTCCCATTCTGTGGGGGTTCAGTGAAACGGCAAGTCTGGATTTGCATGCCTGGGGGATGGATGAGGACGTGAGGATGTGGGGGTGGGGAGGAGGAGGCGGTCCTGGGATCAGGGAAGGGTGGAGGTTGGGGCTAAAGCCCTGGGGGTTGGCGTAAAAGGTGTAGAAGGTGGAACTGACCAGATTCGTAGAGTGGATTTTGAGGATAGGAGAGAAATCCTGGAATTCTGACAGCTTTTGTCTCAAACAATTTACTATCAGTAACAATTTACTCCTTGTGAGCAGGGCTTTTTTTTTTTAAACTCCCTGCTGTGTCTCTGCCTATACTCAGTGCAGAGTAGACATCGAGAAACATGAGTTGACCAATTAAGTTATATTTTATTACGTGCAAAGTCGTTACGCTACTAAGTATTCACAACTACTTTCAGTTCATGTGAATAATTTTACAGTGTCTTACACGTGTGCAGGAAGGTCAGGGAACCCCACAACAGAAAGCTATGGCTTGTCATTGATTCTACCAAACCATCTATAGATTTGTAAATTCTTGCTTTTAGGAATTTGCTGTCTCTAATCTACCCATTGTTCTTAGTTTTCCCCAAACTTTTGTTGTTATTTTTAAAGTCTAATCTCAATGGACACAAAATAGATATGACAAGCCATGAAGCATGAACAGTCGTGAACCTGACACCTGAATAGGGGACGCCTTTTGAATCCACCAGTGTGATCTTCCCCTATCATGGTCTCTCCTTTGCTGCTGTCCTGAACTTTGTGTTTATTACTCCCTGGTTTTTAGAAATAGTTTTACCCACATATATATGTCTTTCTAAATGACATATGGTTTAGTTTTGCTTGTTTTTGAGCTTTAAAGAGTATTACATGTGATCTGGGTTTTGCTTATTTTCACTCTATTATGTTGAAGAACATATCTGTGTTTTAATATAGGTGTAGTTTCTCTTCACCACTGTGTATTGTTACATTGTAGGATCATGTTTTCATCCTTTCTCCTGTTGATGGACATTTGGGTTGCAGTTTTTTGTTGCTATGAACAGCGTGTTCATGAACATTCTTTACATGGCCCCTGCTGCGTGAAGCTTTCTCCACCCTTTGTATATGGTGAGGGAGAGGGTCCAGTTTCATTCTTCTGCAAATGGATATCCAGTTTTCCCAGCACCATTTGTTAAAGAGATTGTCCTTTTCCCAATGTGTATTCTTGTAATCTTTGTCAAAATCAATTGACCATGTATGTGTGGGTTCATTTCTGGGCTTTCTGTTCTGTTTCATTGGTCAATTACTCTATTTTTATGCCAGTCTCATGCTATTTTAATCGCTCTCATTTTGTAATATAGTTTGGAATCAGGTAGTGTGATGCCTCTCACTTCGCTTTTTTTGCTCATGATTGCCTTGGCTATTCAGGGTTTTTTGTGGTTGCATATGAATTTTAGGATTCTTTTTCTATTTCTTTGAAAAAATGACATTGAAATTTTGATGGGGATTACATTGAATCTATAGATTGCTTTGGGTAGTATGGACATTTTAACAATATTAACTCTTCCTATCCATGAACACAGGATATCTTTCCATTTATTTGTGTCTCCTTCAATTTCTTTCATTAATGTTTCATAGTTTTCAGTGTATGGGTTTTTCACCATCTTGGGTATATTTGTTTCTAAGTATTTTTTTTTTATTTGTAGCTATTGTAAATGGGATCATTTTCTTGATTTCTTTTTCAGAATATTCATTGTTAGTGTATAGAAATACTACTGATTTTTGTTTTTTTATTTTGTATCTTGCAACTTTACTGTATTTGTTTATTAGTTCTAACAGGTTTTGGTGGAATCCTTAGTGTTTTGTGTATATAAGATCATGTTGTCAGCAAACAGCAACAGTTTCACTTCCTCCTTTCCAATTTGGATGCCTTTTATTTTTTCTCTTGCTTAATTGCTCTGGCAGGGACTTCCAATACCCAATACTATGTTGAATAGAACTGTCGGATTTTGTCAAGTGCTTTTTCTGCATCTGATGAGATCATCTTACAGTTGTTGTCCTTCCTTCTGTTAATATGATGTATCACATTTATTGATATGCATATATTGAACCATCCAGGGATAAATCTCACTTGACCTTGGTGAATGATCCTTTTAATGTGTTGGTGAATTCAATTTACTAGTATTTTGTTGAGGATTTTTGCATCTATGTTCATCAAGGATGCTGACTTGTAGTTTTTGTTTTTTGTGATGTCTGTGTCTGGCTTTGGTATCAGGATAATGCTGGCCTCATAAAAATTTTGGAAGTATTCCCTTCTCTTTTATTTTTTTTGAACAAGTTTCTGATTATTGGTATTAGTTCTTCTTTAAATGTTTGGTAGAATTCAACAGTGAGACCATCTGGTCCTGGGCTTTTCTTTGAAGGAAGACTTTTTTTAAATTACTGGTTAAGTCTCCTTGTTCTTGGTCTGTTTAGATTTTCTGTTTCTTAATGATTCAGTCTTGATAGATTGTATGTATTTAGGAATTTATCCATTTCTTCTAGGTTATCCAATTTTTGGGCATATAATTGTTCATAGTAGCCTCTTATGATCCTTTGTATTTCTGTGCTATTTCTGTGTTGTAATGGCTCTTCTTTCATTTCTGATTTGACTTATTTGAGTCTGATTTTGAGTTGTCTCAGTCTAGCTAAACGTTTGTTGATTTTGTTTATCTTTTCAAAGAACCAAGTTTTGTTGAGCTTTTATATTGTTTTTCTAGCCTTTATTTCTGCACTGATTTTTATTATTTCTTTCTGTCTGCTGACATTGGGTTTAGTTCATTCTTCTTTTTCTATTTCCTTTAGGTGTAACATTAAGTTGTTTCTTTGAGATTTTTCTTCTTTTCTGATGTAGGTATTTATTATCTTAGAACTGCTTTTTCTACATCCTGTAAGTTTTGGTATGTTGTGTTTTCATTTTTGTTTGTCTCAAGATACTTTTAAATTTCTCTTTTAATTTACTCATTGACCCATTGGTTGTTCAGGAGCATGTTGTTTAATTTTTAGATATTTGGGAAGTTTTTGAAATTTCTCCTGTTATTGAATTCTAGTTGCATATCATTGTGGTCAGAAAAGGTGCTTGATATGATTTCAGTCTTCTTAAACTTTCTAAGGCTTGTCTTGGGACCTATCATGTGATCTAGCTTGGAGAATGCTCCATGTGTGCTTAAGGAGAATGTGTATTTTGTTGCTGTTGGATAGAATGTTCTATATATGTCTGGTAGGTCCATTTGGTCCAAAGTATTATTCATGTCCAGTGTTCCCTTATTAATTTTCTATCTGGATTATCTATTATTGAAAGTGGGGTATTTTAGTCTCTTACTATCATTGTATTGCAATCTATCTCTCCCTTCATATTCTTTAATATTTGCTCTATATATTTAGGTACTCCAATATTGAGTGCATATATATTCACAATTGTTATATCCTCTTGATCAATTGAGCACATTGTCATTGTATACTGTCCTTCTTTGTCTCTTTTTACAGTTTTTGACTTATTTTGTCTGATGTAAGTATTGCTACCCCTGCTCTCTTTTGGTTTCCATTTGAGTGGAATATCTTTTTCCATCCCTTCACTTCAGACTGTGTGTGTCTTTAAAAGTGAGGTGAGTCTCTTCTAAGCAGCATATAGTTGGGTCTTGCTTTTTTTTTTTTTTTTTTTTTAATTTATTTTTTTAATTTCAGAATATCATGGGGGTACAACACTTTGGCCATACACATTGCCCCTGTTCTGCCCGTGTCAGAGCCACAATCGTGGTCATCTCCCAAACTGTGCTCCCTGCATCCATTCAGTGAGTGTTTTTCCCATCCCTTCCACCCCCCTCCCGCCCGCCTGCCCTCAGATGAATGGTATTGCCCTGTGTGATGTAAGTGTTCATCAGTTAGTACCAGTTTGATGGTGAGTACCAGTGGTGCTTCTTTTTCCAATCCTGTGACACTTTGCTTCGAAGAATGGGTTCTAGCTCCAACCAGGATAATACCAGATGTGTTAATTCACTGTTGTTCCTTATTGCTGAGTAATACTCCATGGTATACATATACCACATTTTGTTAATCCACTTGTGTATTGATGGGCACCTGGGTTGTTTCCACATCTTTGCAATTGTGAATTGTGCTGCTATGAACATTCGAGAGCAGATGTCTTTATTATAAAATGTCTTTTTTTCCTTTGGATAAATACCCAGTAGTGGGATTGCTGGGTCAAATGATAATTCTACTTTTAATTCTTTGAGGTATCTCCATATTCTTTTCCATAGAGGTTGTACTAATTTGCAGTCCCACCAGCAGTGTATGAGTGTTCCTATCTGTCCACATCCCCACCAACATTTGTTATTTGGGGATTTTTTGGTCTGAGCCAATCTCACTGGAGTTAAGTGATATCTCATTGTGGTTTTGATTTGCATTTCCCTGATGATTAGAGAAGTTGAGCACTTTTTTATATGTTTGCTGGCCATTATTCTGTCTTCTTTGGAAAAGTTTCTGTTCATGTCCTTTGCCCATTTTTTAATAGGGTTGTTTGATTTTTTCTTGTTGATTTTCCTAAGTTCTGTATAGATTCTGGTTATCAGCCCTTTATCAGAGGTGTAGCATGCAAATATTTTCTCCCATTCTGTAGGTTGTCTGTTCACTCTAGTGATAGTTTCCTTGGCTGTGCAGAAGCTTTTCAATTTGATCAGGTCCCATGTATTTATTTTTGTTGCTGCTGTGATTGCTTTGGGGGTCTTCTTCATAAATTCTTTTCCTAGGCCAATGTCCATAAGAGTTTTCCCAACGTTTTCTTCGAGAATTCTTATGGTTTCATGTCTTAGGTTTAGATCTGTTATCCATTGTGAATTGATTTTTGTGAGAGGTGAGAGGTGTGGGTCCAGTTTCAGTCTTCTACATATGGCCATCCAGTTTTCCCAGCACCATTTGTTGAATAGGGAATCTTTTCCCCAGTGTACGTTTTTCTGGAATTTGTCAAAGATCAGGTGACTGTATGAGGTTAGTTTTATATTTGGGTTCTCAGTCCTGTTCCATTGGTCTACGTGTCTGTTCTTGTGCCAATAACATGCGGTTTTGGTTACTATAGCCTTGTAGTATAGTTTGAAGTCTGGTAGACAGATGCCTCCCAATTTGTTCTTTTTGCTTAAGATTGCTTTGGCTAGATGGGGTCTTCTCTGGTTCCACCCGAAGCGTAGAATTATTTTTTCTAGATCAGCAAAAAATGATGTTGGTATTCTGATAGGGATTGCATTGATTCTGTAAATTAATTTAGGTAGCAAAGCCATTTTTACTATGTTGACTCTGCCTATCCAAGAGCATGGTAGGGCTTTCCATCTATTTATATCCTCTGCAATTTCTTTTCTCAGTGTTTCATAATTCTCTCTATATAGGTCTTTGACCTTAGTTAGATATGTTCCTAAATATTTAATTTTCTTTGTTGATATTGCGAAAGGTATTGCATCTTTAATTTGTTTCTCGGCTTGATTGTTATTAGCATATATGAAGGCTGTGGATTTGTGTGTATTAATTTTGTATCCTGAGACTTTGCTGAATTCATTTATGAATTCCAGTAATCTCTTGGTTGAATCTTTGGGGTTTTCTATGTATAATATCATATCGTCTGCAAATAGTGAAAGTTTGACCTCTTCTGCCCCCATCTGGATGCCCCTAATTCCTCTGTCTTGTCTAATTGCTGTGACCAGGACTTCCAGCACTATGTTGAAAAGAAGTGGAGATAGTGGGCACCCTTGTCTGGTGCCAGTTTTAAGGGGGAATGCCTTCAATTTTTCCCCATTCAGTATGATATTGGCTGTGGGTTTATCGTATATGGCTTTAATAGTTTCTAGGAATGAGCCATCTGTGCCTATATTGTTAAGAGTTCTTATCATAAAAGGATGCTGGATTTTGTCAAAAGCCTTTTCTGCATCTATTGAAAGGATCATATAATCTTTGTTCTTGCTTTTATTTATATGGTGAATTACATTTATAGATTTGCGTATGTTGAACCATCCCTGCATCTCAGGAATGAAGCCCACCTGATCATGATGGATTATTTTTTTGATGTACATTTGAATTCGGTTTGTAGGATTTTATTGAGAATTTTTGCATCTATATTCATAAGGGATATTGGTCTGTAGTTTTCTTTTTTTTGTGTCCTTTCCTGGCTTTGGTATCAAGGTGATATTGGCTTCGTAGAATGAGTTTGGGAGGATTCCATCCTTCTGGATATTTTCAAATAATTTCTGCAGTATAGGCACCAGTTCTTCTTTGTAGGCTTGGTAGAATTCAGGTGTGAACCCATCTGGTCTGTGACTTTTTTTTGTGGGTAGATTTTTAATTACTGCTTCAATTTCGGTGCTTGATATTGCTCTGTTTAGAAATTCTGTTTCTTCCTGGTTGAGCCTAGGGAGGTAGTGTGTTTCTAAGAATTTGTCCATTTCCTCCACATTTTCGTGTTTGTGGGCATAGAGATTTTTGTAGTATTCAAATATGATGTTTTGTATTTCTATGGTTTCAGTTGTGACTTCTCCTTTTTCATTTCTAATTGAGCTTATTAGAGTCCTTTCCTTTCTGCTTCTGGTCAACCTGGCAAGTGGCCTGTCTATTTTGTTTATCTTTTCAAAGAACCAACTTTTCGTTTCATTGATCTTCTGTATTGTTCTTTTGTTCTCGATTTCATTTAATTCTGCTCTGATTTTGGTTATTTCTTTTCTTCTGCTGGCTTTAGGATTGCTTTGCTCTTCCTTTTCCATTTCCTTAAGATGATTCGTTAGTTTACTGATTTGTGACTTTTCTGTCTTTTGGATGTGGGAATTTAGGGCGATAAGTTTTCCTCTCAGGACTGCTTTTGCTGTATCCCACAGATTTTGATAACTTGTGTCCCCATTATTGTTTAGTTCGAAGAATCTTTTGATTTCAATTTGAATCTCCTCCTTGACCCAATAATCTTTCAGCAATAGATTGTTTAGTTTCCAAGTTTTTGGAGGAAGATGTGAGTTTCTGTTGGAATTGATTTCTAATTTTATTCCGCTGTGGTCTGAAAAGATACATGGTATGATTTCTATATTTTTGAATTTGTTTATATCTGTTTTGTGGCCTAGGATGTGGTCAATTTTAGAGAAAGTTCCGTGAGCTGATGAGAAGAATGTATATTCAGTGTTATTTGGGTGGAGTGTTCTGTAGATATCTGTTAGGCCCAAATGTTCTATAGTCCTGTTTAGGTCTTTTATTTCTCTATTTGTTTTTTGTTTGGAGGATCTGTCCAGTTCCGTCAGTGGGGTGTTGAAGTCCCCTGCTATTATGGCATTGCTGCTTATTATGTTGTCTAAATCTAGCAGTATTTGCTTTATGTACCTGGGTGCTCCTGTGTTGGGTGCATAAATGTTTAGGATTGTTAAATCCTCTTGTTAGATTTTTCCCTTCACCACTATATAGTGTCCATTTTTGTCCTTCTTTACTTTTATTGCTTTAAAGTTTATATCATCTGAAATGAGGATGGCTACTCCAGATTTCTTTTGGTTTCCATTAGCCTGGAAAATTGTATTCCATCCTTTCACCTTGAGTCTGAATGTGTCTTTGTGTGTAAGGTGTGTTTCCTGAAGACAACAGATACTTGGTTTGTATTTTTTAATCCATTCAGCCAGGCTATGTCTCTTCAATGGGCAGTTCAAGCCATTTACATTTATTGAGAGAATTGATATTTGGGGTAAATTTCTGATTATTCTGTTGGGTGGTATCTTTTGTTTTACCTTTTGCGTCATTGTGGAATCTGGTTTCTGGGGTTTTAGCTTTTGTGTAGTTTTACATAGGTGGGTGTCTGTTGCTCTGTTTAGTGTATAATGCAGGTCTAAGCATTTCTTGCAAGGCCAGTCTGGATTTCACAAATTCTATCAGTGATTGCTTATCTGGAAACGTCTTTATGTCTCCCTCATATAAGAAGCTTAGTTTGGCAGGATACAGAATTCTGGGTTGACCTTTGTTTTGTTTTAGGAGATTGATGATGTCTCCCCATTCCCTTCTGGCTTGTAAGGTTTCAGCTGAGAAATCTGCAGTTAATCTGATCGGTTTCCCTTTGTAGGTTACGTGCTTTTTTCGTCTTACAGCTCTGAGGAGTGCCTCTTTTGTGTTTACTTTGGTCAGTCTAATAATTATGTGGCGTGGTGAATGCCTTTTCACGTTGAGTCTCCCAGGAGTCCTGTGTGCTTCTTGTACTTGGATATCGAGATTTCTGGCTAAGCCATGGAAATTTTCCTCTATTATTCCTTCAAATAAATTTTCCAGCCCATGCGAATTTTCTTCCTCTCCCTCAGGGATACCTATGATCCTTATGTTTGGCCTCTTTACATAATCCCACATTTCTTGTATGCTTTTTTCCTGCCTCTTGTTTTTGTGTTCTTTCTCTTCGGCTGATTTATTTAGCGCATAGGAGCTGTCTTGTAGCTCTGAAATTCTTTCCTCTGCATGGTCCAGCCTATTCTTAAGGCTTTCCACTGTGTTTTGTAGATCCTTGAATGCTTCTTTCATTTCTAGGATTTCTATTTGATTTTTCCGTAATATTTCTATTTCTTTGGAGAATTTTTCGTTCATTTCTTGCATTTTTCTTGTTGTTTCTTTGTGCTGGGATTCAATTTTCTCTTGAATTTCATTGAGCTTTCTTATAATCCATAAACGAAATTCCTCTTCTGTCATTCTACCCATTTCATTTGGGTTGGTATCCATTGCTGAGGAACTGATAATTTCTTTTGGGGGTGACTTTTCACTCTGATTTTTCATGTTCCCTGAGTTCTTTTGCTGGTTTTTTCTCATCTGGCCTCTTGGTCGAGAGCTGGGGGTGTTAGAGCTAGTTTATGGCCCTGTCACCAGGCCCACAATTCTTGTTCCTTGGCAAAGCCAGGGAGAGAAGTAGTGGCCTGTATTGCCTTAGGTGTATTTTAGCAAGTTTGGTGGATCTTGAGTTAACTCTGACCTGTGATCTTCTCCTCTTCCCAGTGGAGTGTGGTGAGAATGACCTCCCAGCTTGGGCTCTGAGCTAATGAATTGTACTTGACGATATGGGTCCTCCGCTCCCTATTAGCTAGGTATTCTGTTATGTCCGTGGCAGACTCTGATTCCCCAGTTGGGGTATGCGAAAGCCCCGTGCTTTGGGAGGGGCCTTGTAGCTCCTAGGGGTTACTTTGACCCTGCTCCTCCTGAGGTGCAGGTAGAAACACAATTTCTTTTGGCTGCACTGTGAGAGCTGAGTTGGGAAAATTCTACACAGCTCAGAGGTTGCTCATCTAGCCACGTGTGTCTGCCCTTCTGATGTGTGTCTCCGCGTGATACTGGTTGATAGGGGGATCTCCAATTGTGCACCCCTTTTCCACCACTAGACCCCAAGGCGAGGCGGGTGGCCATCTCTATCCCCAGCAGTCTCCACCGGGGGGATGTTCCCACGGGGAGGGGGGAGTAGTGGCCGCTGGAAGCGCTCTTGGATGGCGCGAAATTCCCTATTGAAGTGGGCAGGATTATGGGGAGCTGCTCTGGTTCAGCCTGTGGCTCTTGAGGCATTTGGTTGTCATGGGAACCAGCAGTTATACCAAATGAGTCACTATAGCCAGCAACCTTCAAAATGAGCGATCGCTGGGGTACAGGAGGTCTGGGACCTGAAGGGCGGGCACTAGGACCAGCACGTAGCGGACTTGTCGGAGGCCAGAGCCGGGGTAGTGGAACCAGATGGACGAGCTGCAAACTGTTTCCTATACCCAAAGGTCCCACTGCTCCAGTTCCGGGATCTCGTCCCACCTGGAACCCACGGATGCAGCTGTCCCTGGCCACCACAGGCAAAGCCTGTCTCGCCCCAGCAGAAGAGCCCCGGGCCGGGGCGGTGGGGGAGCTAGAGACGCGGCTCACAGCTCCGCGCGGGCGGCTTTAAAGATGGCGGTCGCAGCCAGCCTGGCGCACAGCCGGGCTCCGATCATGCCAGGAGCGCAGTTTTTCTCCGCCGGCCGCAGAAGCAGTTGGTAGCAGCCTCAAAGGGCGTGTCCCGCTCTCCGTTAAACTCCTGGGCCCAGTCCCGCTGACTTCTAGTGGCGCAGTGCCGGCCTGCGGGTTCCCGCGCACTGTCCCGGGAAGCTGTATCTCGGTCCCCGCCCAGTTCCTCCCCAGCCCTCAGCAGTCTCTGTATATTGCAGCTGAGAGTTGTGTGTGGCTCTCGCAATTGCTTTCTCTCCACAGGGTCTGCTGCCTTGCACAACCGCTTTGCCCCAACTCTGGGCTTGTCCCTGACTGAGTGGATGAGACGTGGGTGGGGAAGGTGCGTAACCGCTTGGGGGGCAGGTCGCGCCGCGCGGACCTGGTGAGCGCGTCCTTCCCGCGCTCTGGGCTCTATTGTGCTCCGTGCGCCCTCCGATGTTTGTGAAAATTTTGTACCTGTTTTCTTGGGCTGGGCTTTCGGCGTTGTTTCTCTGTCATTCGCAATGCTGTTTTCGGAGTGAGCGGTCCGTGCTCGCAGGCAGCCGCTGGCGTTCTTCACCTCCTTCCCTGGGAGCGGTGCGGCGGGAGGACTCTATCACACCGCCATTTTTTCCCAGAACCTGGGTCTTACTTTTTTTAATCCAGTCAGTCACTCTAGATCTTTTTATTGGCAAATTTAATCCATTTACATTCAGGATAATTATTGATAAGGACTTAATACTGCTATTTAAAAAAAATTTTTTTTTGGTTGTTTTGTGGATATTTTGTTTCTTTCTTCCTCTCTTGTTGTCTAGCTTTGTGGTTTGATGGTTATCTGCAATGGTATGCTTTCAATCCTTTCTATTTTTGTTTTGTGTGTCTGCTGTAGGTTTTTGCTTTGTAGTTACAATGAAGCTTATATATATAGAAATATAAAACATGTTATATTTATAACAGTCTGTTTCCAGCTGATAACAACTTTCATTACATACAACACTGTGCTTTTATTTCCCCACCCCAAATTTTATGTTTTTGATGTCCGAATTTATATCATTTTGTAGTATGTATTCCTTCCCAATTTATTTTAGCTATAGTTGTTATTAATAGTTATGTCTTTTAACCCTTGTACTAGGTATAAAATCACTTTATACACCACCATTACAGTGCTAGAGTATTCTGAACATGGCTCTGTGTTACTTATACCATTAACGTTTATGTTATTATTTCACAGCCTTTTGTTTCAGCTTAAAAAATTTCCTTTAGTAATTTCTGTAAGGCAAGCCTAGTGGTATTGAACTTTCTTAGCTTTTGTTTGTTTGGGAAAGTTTTTATTTCTTCCTTGTTTTGGAAAGACAGCTTTCCTAGGTAAAATATTCTTGATTGGCAGGTTTTTTTTTTTTTTCCTTTAGCACTTTGAATATATCATCCCACTGTCTCCTGGCCTGCAGGGTTTCTGCTAAGAAATCTGCCAATAGTTGTATTGGACCCCTTTGTATGTAATGTGTTTCTCATCCCTTGCTGGTCTCAGAATTTTTTCTTACTCTTTTGATTTTTGATAGTTTAGTTTTTATGTGTCCTGGTGGACTCCTCTTTGAGTTGAATTTGATTGGAGACTTCTGTGCTTCCTATACTTGGATGTTGGCATCTTTCCTCCAATTAGGGAAGTTTTCAGCCATTATTTCTTTAAATATTGGGCTCTCTGGCCCCTTTTCTCTTTTCTCCTTTTGAATTCCTATTATGCATAGGTTCAGTCTGTTGATGATGTCCCATAATTAGCATAGGCTTTCTTCATTCTTTTTTCTTTTTGTTTCTCTGATTGGATAATTTCAAAGTTCTGTCTTCGGGCTCCCTTGTTCTTTTCTCAGTTTGATTGAGCCTGCTGTTGAAACTTTCTGTTGCATTTTTCAGTTCAGTCACTGATTCTTCATCTCTAGGATTTCTCTCTTTTCTATTATTTGTTAAACTTCTTGTTTGGATTGGTTCCAGGGCCCTGCCCCCCATGGATACCAAATCTGCAGATGCTCAAGCCCCTTATATAAAAAGGTATAGTGTTCACATATAACCTATGCACATCCTCCCATAGACTTTAAATCATCTCTTGATTACTTGTAATACCTAATACAATGTAAATGGTATGTAAATTGTTTTTATATCGTATTTTTTATTTGTATTATTTTTTATAGTTTTATTGTTTTTCATTTCCTGAATATTTTTGATCTATTGTTGGTTGAATCCATGGATGTGGAATCTGTGGACATGGAAGGCTGATTGTGTTCTTGTAGTTCACTGAACCTCATTAAGAGGATTATTCTGAATTTTTTATCTGTCATTTTATAGTTTTCTGTTGCGTTAGGATCCATTCTTGAAGCTTTGTTAGTTTCTTCTGTAAGTGTCATGATTTCCTGAGTCTGTAATCCTTGTATCCTTTCATTGGTGTCTGTGTATTTGAGGAGACAGTGACCTTTTCTGGCTTTTATGGGTATTCTTTGAGATTGACCTTGACTATTTAGTTTAGCCTGCGATTCTGGATGGGCTAGCTGGTTACAACCCTGGACAGTCAGAACTTGCTTTTGGGTTCTCTAAATGTTTGGGCTACTGCCTTTGCCTTGAGTTCAGAAGGGGCAGCTGGCTGGGCTGACCTCTACAATCAGGCTGAACTGCTGGATGGGTGCTGCAGTTGCCTCAGATTGGGCCAGGGTGTGGTACTGCTATTTCAGTTCAGAAGTTGGACAGGGTTGTAGGAGGGTCCCTGAAGTTAGGTGGAGTTGCCGGTTAGGATGGACAGGACCAGCTGTTATGCACGATAGAAATGCATGATTGAGGTTTGCCTCCCTCCTGTGTGGGGTCTTGGGGTGGGCTTTGAGGCTGAGCTAAGCACTGTGTAAGTGCCTGGGTGTGGCAGATATGGCCCTTGATGTGTGCTGAAATTTTCTGCAATGCATCTCCCTCCCTGGATGGGGTCTGGGAGTGGGCTTTGAGGTCATGCCAACTGCTGTTAAACTGCTGGGTGTGGCACAACTAGCCCTTTTTTAATGTTGAAATTCCCTGTGAAGGTCATCTCCTTTTATGGGTAGGACCCTGGTGTAGGGTCTGAAGCTGGTCCTGGATTGTGGCCATCTAGGAATTCAAGCCAGGTAGCACGTCCCATCTCTTCTGGGAGTGACCAGCTCAGCTTTTCCAGTGACCTGTGCTGTTAGTTGATACCTCTGACCAGGCACCTCTGCTGGCAGGTACACAGAGCCACCACTAAGATCTGTATACTCATTGCTGTGGGCTCCACCTCCTTGCTTTGTTTTCACCTGACCCTAGGTGGTGTAGCTATGCTGTCTCCTCTTGTGTTGCCCGTGAAGTGAGACCAGAGTTGACTTCCTGGGAAGCAACGTGGAATGCTAGGGAAGCTGGACATTCGCCTGTGATTCTTTTTTCTTCTGTAGAAACTGTGATCCCTGGGGCATCCTCTCTGTTTGGCACTGTGCCAACTTGGGGGAACGTGGTCAAAGTGAGATAGTTTCTTTTACCCTTTCCATGTGGTTTATATTCCATGCTGTGGACCGCACAGCTGACTCAGGCTTATTCCCAATTTTGGGGGTTTTCACCAAGGGGTTCTTATCTGTAGGTAATGCTAGTTGAACTTTCTGCATGAGTAGTGATGCCTAGGACCTCCTATTCCGCCATCTTGCTGAAGTCCTCTGAATTCTCTCTGTATATTATTTTGTAATCTAGGAACCTTGATAAACTCTTCCATTAATTCTAATATGTAGATTTTAAAATGTAAACCATAATACCACCTTTGAATGACAGTTTTGATACATCTTTCCAGTCTGTATGGTCCATTTCATTTTTGTGACTTATGTAGCTGACTAGAACCTTCAGCAAATTGCCAAATAGCAGTCATGTTGGGGCTACTTTTGCTTTTTTCTGATCTGAATTCTTCTCATGTTTTACCTTTAAGGGTGATGCTTGTAGATTTTCTGTAAATACCCTTTTCCAGGTTACCATGAGTGGATTTTGAATTGTATCAGCTACTTTTTCTGTGTCTATTGAGATGATATTATGATTTTTCTTCTTTAATCTTTTTTGTTGTGAACTACATTTGGTAATTTTCCAATGTTAAACCAATCTGGCTTTCCTAGAAATATCCAACTTAGTCATGATGTATTACTTTTTAAAATACATTATTGGATTTTCTTTGTAAATATTTGTTTAAAATTTTATATGTATGTTACAGAGTAATTTGCCTATAGTTATCATTTTTCTGCATTGTTCTTATGGGGTTATGATATCACAGTTCTATTACCCACAATAATGAGATAATGAAATTCCCTCTTTTTCTCTCCTTGACTTTGTTTGTATAAGGCTGGAATTATTTCTTCTTTGAATGCCTGATAGCACTAACCTGGAATTTTTTTTTTTTTTGTGGAAAGATTTGAACTACTGAGTCAATTTTTTAAATTATTATAAGATTATTCAGGTTTTCTCATTTTTGGAAGTCAGGCTATGACATTATTTTTTTTCTGGAGATTTGTTTATCTCATTAAATTTTCAAATGTATTGATAAAGTTGTTCACAACTATGATCCTCTTATCTTTATGATGATATCATCTCTCAGTTTCATTTAATTTATTGGTTATTTCAGATCTTGTTTATTAGAGTAATGTGATCAGGGGAGTTTAATAGACTTTTCAAAGAATAAACTTTTGACTTGGTTTGATAGCCATTTTAGGTATGCAGATTATACATGTTCATTTCTCTCTTTTCTACTATGCTGTTAGTATTTTTCCTGTCAGTTTCTTCTAAATTATGTCTTTATATACTGAAGGTATTTGTCATTTAACTGATGATACGTTGGTTATAAATATTAATAATTATCTCTGGTTTTCTTCAATTTTGATTTTAGTCAAAATATTTTTGTTTTCCATTACTTTTAAACTTAGAAAATCATCCTCTAGAAATTAAAGATTAAAAATTTTCTTTTAACTTTATTTGCATCTCTAACTCTAATCAAACTCTATCTCTAATATGGAATTTTATTCTGACCTATGATGATAAAACTCTTAATCAGTGATTCAGAATTCTGGCTTCATAAGAGAACACCTGAAGTTCTTTCTAGAGAGATCCTTGCCCAATTTCCTTCTAGACTTACTGAATCCTAAATGCAGTGCTGGGGTGGAGCAGTGAGATCTCAGAATATTTTTTTAAAATATCACAAATAGTTCTTGATATACAACCATGTTTGGGAACCACTGACTTAAATGTATTTGTTTTTCCAAATAGCTACCTGATTGTTCCAGCACCATTTATTGAGCAGTTTTCCCTCATTACTGATTTGAGATTCCTCCTCTACCATGTGTTAAACTCCAGAGTATGCCTGGGGCTGTTCTATGGCTGTTTGGAACTATTGGCAGTCTCTCTTGCACCAGCATCACAGACTTAATGATTAAAACTTTATAACATGTTTTAGTGTCTATTAATTCTAGTCCTCCCTCTCCCTTATTTTTAGCTTTAAAAACATAGCTCTTCTTTCTCTTCAAAAAATATAGGATGTTTTTCCATTTAAACATGTTTTTCAGAACAAAATTGGTTATACATTATCACTATTTCCATGTAATTTCCACTCCTTTGTTCTTAGGATTATTTCTTTTCTGTGTGGATTTTCATTGTTACATTTTTAAGTAATTTTCTTTTTTTTTTTCTTTGAGTTTGTGAAAAGGATGTCATTTCCTTGATTTTCTAACTGGCTATTATTGGTGCGTAGGAAAGTTACCGATTTTCTCAGTAGCGTTTTTAAAGCACCCTCTACTCTTTGGCTCTGCTGAAGTTCTTTCAGTTCCTGGATTGTGTCCTTTGTCCTTTCACTAATTGTGTCGTTCTCCCTTTTATGTGTAATGTTCTCCACCCTTCCCCCCACTCCCATCCCTACTTAATGATTCCCTAAGCTTTATGTTTCAGCTGACTTTGGCCAGGCTGATGACAGTGCGCCTTGGTGGTGAATTGTCACTTCCCTGGGATGTTTCTTTTGATCTTGTAACTGGGTTATGCCCTCCTGCTGTGTACTTCATAATAATCTACGTCTTCTCTTGCAATGCTTTATTTCAGCGTAATCACTCTTCCCTGCTAGATTGTAAGCTCCTTGGGGGCCAGGAAGGTTTGGGGTATTATTTTGTCTTGTTTTGTTTTTGCTCCTGTCTCCCCAGTCAGGAGAGCAAGGCACACAATAGGTACTCAATAAATTGGTTAAATGAATGCATTAAATTTTTGTTTTATCAACATCACCTTGGCAATGTGGAGATGGTGGTAGAATAGGAGAGAAGATGGAGAGAAGCCAAAGTCTGTTGCGGTTTTCCAGGCAGAGGAGGATGAAAGTGTGAACCAAGGTAGACTTACTCAGGATGGAGAATAAGGATTAGATTTCAGAATGAAGAGGCATGATTGGCATCATCTAGGTGCCGACTGGACGCTGATGACAGAGAGAGTGAACTGGGTGAATGGCATACCTTGGAGGAGCTGGCCTTGGGAAGAAAGGCAGGGGAAGGTGGTGGTGTTTGCTTTCTCCCCTGCACACTCTGAGGGTAAGGCATGAGTGAGTGCACTTCAAAAATTGTCGTTTGCCTCGAAATCCAGTAAAATTGTTTTCAAGTTTGAATAGAAAGCAATTCTATTAATATTTTGCTTATTCATACTTTCCAGTGAATTGGTTCCAAGAACTGTGGAAAAGTTTTGAAGACAGTTGTCATACCACTGCACTGAATCATTAGGCAATCCTTTGGAGTTATAAGACATAACATGTGGGAGTTTCTTCCCCAGACAGTGGCTAGTGTGGGGTTTCCTCTTGGGTAGGCAGTTCTTCTAATGGGGGAGATCTGTCTTCAGTCTGTGCCCTTGGGCTATAGGCACAGAAGGTCATCTCACCTTATATTTTACCTTTCTGTCTTCATTTTCACTGGGGAGACAGCCCCCACCCCACCCCAGGGTCTCTCTGCATGTGGCAATGTGCAGGTGGTTCAGTGAACTGCTTATCAGTGATGGGGCTGATGATGCTGTGATTCTGAGAATTTTTACACTTGTATATGCTCTCTTTGCGGTACTTTTTGATACCCGTGCAAGGGTGGGGAACCTGTGGTCACAAGGCCACATGTGGCCCTCCAGATCCACAAGTACAGCCCCTCGACCGAATCCAAACTGCACAGAACAAATCCCTTTATTAAAAAGATTTGTTCTGTAAAATTTGGATTCAGTCAAAAGGCTGCACTCAAGGATCTGGAAGGCCACATGCAGCCCTGTGGCTGCAAGTTCCCCACATCTGCATATGGTGTTCAAGAGAAGCCTCCAAAATTGGTACTAGTCTAGGGATTACGTTAACTGCCTGGTGTACCAAGGGTAATGCAGACAGGTGGAGGGAGACTGGGATTAGTCTCTCAGTGAAGCTAAGTGTCTTATAAGTAGTGTCTGAGGGTTAGAAGAGTTGGAGGAGTTTTACAGTCTACGTTGATGCAGTGGGCTCTTACCTGTGGTGGGTGGTCTGATGTCCTTGCTTCCTCAGTGGAGTTCTTAATATCATTGAGAATATTGTTGTTGCAGGTGAATACCATCAGGGATTTGAACTGGAGATGGTAGGAGATAATGGTGGTCTGCAGCTGTTGAAATGAGGTGCTTTCCTAACTGCAGTATCCCCCATAGTAGAGCAGTAGGACACACCAGAGGAGTCAGTGGATGAGCAGCTGGCAAATGCCCCTAAGTGGGAACAGGTTCCTCAGATTCCTTAGAACTGACCAGAAGTGTCAGCGTATTGCTTTCCAAGTTCATAGCCCCAAACTACATCACCCCCAAAAAAACACTATTGGCTCTTGCAACATAATTATTTGACAGTCAGTCTATTTTCTGTAGTTTAAATGAACATTGCTAAAACTTTATTGTAGTGAATGTGGTATATATCCTGTGTAATTTATATTTTGTTTTAGAAATATTTGTGTGCAAATGGGCAAAATAAATTGGAGTTCAAGCCACTTAGCCAGCTGGTCAGCTGTTACTTGATTTCAACATATGTGGATAAACAGGCTCTTCTTCCCAAATACAGTGGCACTTGTTTCTAGGAGTCTTTCCACAAATGGAATAGGAATTCCTAGGCAGAGTCAGTCACAGTGCCTGGTTGACCATGTAACCTGGCACCCATTATTTAAACTCTTTGTGCTTCAGTTTCCTTATTTGTGAAGTAGTGATACCATCAATGCTCTGGGAAAGTTGTGAGGACTAAATAGGTTTATACTTTAAGTGCATGGAGACAAGGAGAACAGTAGCTGACTTAAACACTCACATGTTAGCTTTCATTGCTATGGAGTAGTTCTGCAAATGTAGCTCTACTTTATGGCCAGAATGCTAACTGAAATTAAGTGATTCTTAGTGAATCATACTATTACTTAAAGTTTGATTTTTTTAAATTGAAAGTCCCAATGGATTCAGATTACTGAGCTTCATAATCTATCATGAAAGTATGTTTTCTTCATTAATTCAGGGTATAAATTGTCCAAGGGAGTTGGAAGAAAGCTTAGACATGAGCTCTACACTTGCTTTATAACTTCAGAATGCCCCATGAAATGAGTTGGGGACTGATCTTTCGTGTCAGATCAGGAGGCCAAAGTGTGAAACAAGAGATATCTGTATCCTCTGGTGTCTCATCCAGAGCCGTGTAGGGGCTGAGAGTGGTTAAGTCCTAGACGCAGCATGGTTTTGCTAGCACGTTGCAATACACCGTCTCAGAAACTGACTTGTGTCTCAGTGTCCCTCTCTGCAAAGTGAGAGTTACGAGCTCAGATGTCCGGAGGAGCGAGGCAGGCAACGTAAATGATTGTAACAGGCCAGGTGGGAACTGTCACCAGTGGCAGAGCATGTTCCCCTTCTGAAGGGGACGGCCACTGCTCACTGCAGACCCGTTGTTTCCTGTAAGAATTCAGGCCCAGTGTTCCAGAACTCCTGATTTCTCAAGAAGAGATAGAAATCTGTACCGTGTAGCCCTAATTAATCGTATCTTTAGATCCTGCCTGCAAGGATAGCAGTTTGTAATCTCTGTAATGGGAATAAAATATTCATTATATATGTAGCACACAAATGTTGAAGATAGGTAATTTTACTCAAGAATCTTTGAGTAAAATGAAATCTGATGGCCTTGTTAAAATTATGATGTAATGCCTGCTTTCCTTGTTCAGGGCATACCTACCGTGTCAGTTAACACATAATTGAGTTCACATGTACTCTGTAAAATGAGCAATTGCTACAAGTGAAACCTGGCCGAGAAGCAGCAGATTGCCATTCTGTAAAATATTTGGAAGGCCTATCTTTTGCCTTTTAGGTTTTATTAATTTGATGGTGGTAACATTACTTTTGTTTCTTCCGTCCCATCACATTTAGTTGTCAATTTCATATTGTAAAGAATTTCAGTTTCATGGATTGGAGTCTTGAGTTCAGTGAAGCTCAGGAGCTAATAGAGACATGTGGGTAGATTGGCCCACTTGGCACCGAGCCCACTGGGAGGGTCGTGCAGACTCACTTCTTAATAAGTGACAGTTGATGAACTACTGACTGACTGCCTCAGCTGGCAGTTATTTGGCTTTTGCTGAAAATTCCCTAAGTATTACTTGAAAAACTTATAAAAATTTAAGTTTTACCATACAGGCAGATGTGCATCTAGAATTACCTGTGTCCAAACCACAAAAATGACCAGACATTTCTCTAATATGAGTGATAGCTGCTTCTTGACCTGTTAAAGAGTCAGCCTCACTTTGTTCTTCCCATCGTCTAGAAAAAATTGTCAAGAGACCCAGTTGCAGATTTGCCTCTATTTCAGACACCACCAAATCCAAAGCAAAATCATGCTTCTGTGAACCTTTCCCAGTATCAGCGAACAGGAGCCTAAATCTGTAACAAATCCCTTGTAAACCTTTTTTGTTCAGAGCCACCCCATTGTTCCTGTAGACTGCTGGCTCCCTGATTGCAAAGAGCCAATAAACCCATCTTATTGTGCTACAGTCTACTCTTGGGGTGACCTATGGGTGAAGGATATTGATACCTAGGTAAGATTTTCATGATATCATTACATCATTATTTACTTTTTGGTGTTTGTGAAAAATTAAAGGTAGCAGGACCTATCATTGGATGAAAGTTTATAAGGGAAGGTTGGTGGTAAAAATGGAATGATCCATTTCAGTAAAAGCTGTTGAACAAATTATCTCCCTTGAAAGGTCGTATATGTGCTGCCACTTCAGTATCTGGGAAAGCTGGCGAGTTACTCTAGGGAGATTTCCAGACATAGTTTGATATGAGTTGCAGATAGTAGGAGGTGACCCTTTGAAACCTATTTGGAATAAGTTCTTTCTAAAAGCTATCGATTGCACTGATTATAATCATAGCAGGTTTCAACCTGCTGTCCAAGTCTGGAACTTTAGACAAATTAAGATCAGCAAGCATTCTGCGATCAAGTTTCATTTAATTAGAGTTTGCTGCCAAGTCATGGTTTTGAGGCCAACTTCCATGCAAGGCACCTTTCAAAGGTTGACTGTCTGAGCTGGAGAGAACCTTCAAGGATGCTCTGCCCTTTTATTAGTAGTAAACCAAATCCCAGGGGCTTCCCTGAGATAAGGTATCTCTGTGCTAGTGGAAACAGAATGCTTTGCTGCTAACCCAGGAAGGCAAAGATGTAAGGCATAGAAGTGGGAAATCCAGTTTGGTAGGCTTTTTTCAAAAGCAAGAGAAAAGCATTTGTGGTCCTTTATAAGGACAGTGGAAAGAAAAAAGAAAAAGTAAGCTGACTTTTATTTTTTCAGGTCTCTTTTCTAGGAAACATGTAAATACCTCTCTAAGGCGCTGCTATTGCGCTCTCTCTTTGTAAGGCAAACATAAAGCTTTCCCTTGCCAGCTTTATTATGTCATTGAATTAATAATGCTGTAAAGACTAGATCAGAAGTCAATTTGGCAGCTGTGCCTTTAGGGAAATTTTTGGGAGAGTGACCTTCCATTTCTAATAAGCATGTTATTATATTTAGAATTAAATTATCGAGAGCCAAGCTACCCTCTTGAATTTGCTATGAGCCATTTTTTTCCCTTTTATTTTTAATGAACTAGAACAAGTCGAAGCCAGTTGTTTCTAATAGTATGCAATAAGAAAGGAACTCAAAATCTTTTATTATCAAGCCCTTTATTTTGGACAAGTTTAACTCTTGTGAATGTTAGAATTTGTAAAAGTCTTCTACAAAGTATCTATTTCTTTCTTTAAAATTTGGGTGGAACGGGAGAACCCAGCAGGTTACTTTCACCAATTTTATATTTAGATGTCTCCACATGCTTCAGTTTTCTTCCCTAACGTAAGACACATCATCTGCATTGAAACCTTTTTGTGATTCTGAAATTTATGTGGAATGTGAATGGGCCCAAAAGTCCAACAGTATATTCCATAACAACAGACCTTCAAAGAGGATTTAACCCATCAAATAGTAGGGAATAACAGAAAACACCAATCCTTCAGGCAGTGTGTTACTCAGGCTGATGTTAGCTAATAGAAACCCAGGGGGTGGTTGAGAAATAGCTAGCAAGTTGGATCTATTTTAATAGCAAATAACACTCCCAAATGAGACAGAACTTTTTATGAATGATGTTAACAGAGAGGGATGGCAATTTGGAGCCAAAAATTTAGATTCCACACTGTAAACCTAGAACAAATAAACAGAAGTGGTGCTCCTGGTTAACTAAAGATGACAAATTATCAAATTGTAGAAACTTTAGTAGGAAAAAAAATGATATGTTCAGGTATGAAGCAATAAACCAAGTCACAAAGCTATAAATATGTCCTTATTAAATAAGACCTCCTTGAGAGCAGGCTTGTTGCACCAACTTGGTAAAATCTCACACATTTACTAAGGTAGGTTAAACAGTGCTATCAGTGAAAATGGCCATTGAATGAACTAGCATGTGTGGATGCTAAGAAAATGTACAGAAATGGAAGTAAATGTGCTAGAGTGAGTACATTGTGGATACCTTTTTAGAAAAATCCCTTTAGCATATTCTTAGCAAAATTGGGGGAAATCATAAACTTACAATATGTGATTATACATGCTTTTTAGCACATAAAAGTTTTTGACCCAGCAATAGATATATTACCTTGTAATACATTTCTCAGGTTGATGATAAAGATGTTGTAATAATAGACATGATGTGTTGAGTTTTTACCATGTGCTGGGCACTTTTAAAATAAGTATGTGTTAGTTTTTCACAGCAACCATATGAGATATATTTGTATTAGTTGAATATATTTTAACAATAAATCTGTAATGATAGCTAATTTATATGTGTGTTCACACATAGGTCTGTGAGAGACAGGAGAGTTAACTTTACATGTAGGTAGGGTATTTAGATTCCTCTACAGGAATGTGCGTTTCTTGAAGTTCAAGAATGTTGTGATACACAGGTACTCTGACTCAGGATTATAGCCTGGCCTACCTATCAGATAATGACTATAGGAACCATCTGTTCTACTCTTCCACATCTGAAAAATCTGCCACTGCCAAGTATACTCACCGAGTCTAGGTGTGTATAGTGGTTTAAAAGAATGCATGGGATTAAAGGTCAAAATTATTTTTCTACTTGGACGTTTATTGATTCTGATGATAATCATTAATTCATTCTGTTTATTGGTTCATTGTTTGGGCCTGGTTAGGAGAGGTACACAATTTTTGTTTTTGATTATCCTTACTCACATAGTGGTCGCATAGACCACTGAGAGGAGCTTAAGATTTGTATTTTCTTGCTCACTAATTTGTGATATCTCAATTATATACTAAATAAAGTGAAAATTCCTTTAAATAAAGGGTGAAAAATGATTAGGAATTTAAGAAGGATTAAACCAATTTGCATAGCTCTAGAGAGACCCTTTGTCCTCATATCACCTGAGCAAAGCAAAATTTAAAAGATGTGAGATCTAATGTCTGAACCATGAATGGTGTGACTTACCCACCTATTTCTAACACCTCAATGGGCATTGAAATCTGACTCAGCGCATTCTTGGGGAGTGATGAGTAAATTTGTTGTTTATATAAAGATATTTCAAAAATAAGGCATCAGATTTAAACATGAGAAGAAAAGATGAAATGCTAAGTGAGGTGATTGTGTGAAGCTGTGATTTATACAGGTGAAATCATTCATTTGGGGATGTGCGGTGAAAACCAGTAAGAACAAAGGGGCTCTTAAGCTTTGAGTATCTTTGTTTCCCAGGACACTACAGGCAGCATAAGGTGGTGATTAACTCAAGAATTCTGAAGTCAGACTGTCTAGATTTGAATCCTGGTTCTACTACTTCCTTGCTTTCTGACCAGAAGCAAATTACCCAAGCTCTCTATGCCTCGACTTTCCCATCTGTAAAGTGGTGTTAATAATAACACCTCCTTCATAGGATTATTGTGAGGATTAAAGTAAGTTAATATATGCCAATTTTTTACACGCATGCGTGGCTTATTGTAAGCATTGTTACACACACGTTTGTTGTCATTATTTGCTGTAATTAATGGACAGAGGTTAACCAGGACACAAAGGAAGCTCACAGCACCAGAGATGAAGTTATTTTGGGGGCTGTGTCCTTGGTGAAGTTTTATAGGCTCCACAAGATGATTTCCCCATTCTTTAGAGAGAAAGAATTCATAGGCTTAGTATGTGATTGATTTAAGCCTAAATGTTCATGGATTCTACGTGGGATTCTGGTTCCCTAATTAACTTTGATGTTCTAGCTTTATGTAGTGGATTTTTTTTCTTCATTTTATCAAATAGGGGAGAGGTCTTATTATCTTCTGGATTCTTTTGTTTAAAAATAAGAATATTCTTGAAATTTTCTGCATGGCTGACAAAAACCTGACTGTGAATTAACAGTGAGCACCTGCAGACTAAAACAACTATTCAGGGAAACATAAGTTCATAATCACTGGGCCTAAAGTGAATTACCTGTTAATGTAATCTGGGGGAAAATGAGCCTTTGGCAACAAATAAACCTTACTCTTCAGGATACCTATGTGGAATTTTCTTTAGGCTTCAAAGGGTCCTTGACGCTATTAGCTGGTGGATCTGAGCAGGTGCACCTGAAAGGTTTAAAGAAGCCTGGGTCTGTGCTGAAGGTGTCTTTGGGTAAACTGTCATATCTGCACACAGCATCCTTTTATAATATGGAAGAAATCCTTATATGAAGATATTAGCTCATTTCCAAGCACCATGTCAGTGAACAGATGGATGGTGACGGCCCGAACAGAAAGGAAAAGGGCCCACCTACAGCAGGAAGGGAGTGAGGAGGTATTGAACTACCGCCCTGCCCTGTGTGTTGTGCTGGGTGCCACTAGGTGACCGTCTCTATGAACATGCACAGGCACCTGAAATAGGTTGTGGAGGTTCCATTTGGCAGGTCAAGGACATTAAGGCTCAGAGAAGATAAGTATCTTGGCCAAGATCACACACGTAGAAAAAGACAGAGCCAGGATTCAAATTCAGTTTTGAATAATTCCAAAGCCGATGCAGCTCCTGAATGTGTAGGTTTAATAAAATTCAACTTGAATGCTTCTAAAAGTTAATTCAGTGCAGGATTGACTGTAGCATCAATATTAATTCAATTTTTTTTCTTATAAGTTATTTCTAGTGCACTGTATCCCTAAAGTTTGAAATGAACTTCTTATTCTATTACTGAGCAGGTCTCATTTACGAGTTTGCAGATGGGAGAGATATTCTTCAAGTCAGCTTTGCAACTGAAATTGAGTAACTAGAGTACGAATGTCTCAATTTAACCTTGTTACCTGATGTAGTATTCAAATGGCCTCATAATCCGTCTTCTTTTATGTTTAACTGAAGGTAAATAGGGCTACTGGCTTTTATCCCCTGATCTCTGGATTTGCATCCCAAATTCTGTATTTCAAGGATCACAGAGCAACTGCCTTTTCTGAACTAGAATCCTCTTTGTTTTAGATCTGTTCTTTGGTAAGAAAAAGAGGTAAAGCATCTTTGACCTGATTCTTAACTGGCTGTCGAACTTTATTGCAACCGTCATGTGCAGAACTACTTCAAATTTTGCCTCTATTCTAGCCATTTGCTGACAACAAAGATATTTTTGGAGGTTTCCTTAACAGGAATCTTTTTCAACCATAATGATTTAAAACCACTGTCAAACCTGTAACTTTTTAGAGTTACTGTGGCAGAATGAGGGGAAATATTCTGAAGTTTAACTAGAAACTATAGAAATAGAAGATGAATAATTACAATATTAATTTACTTTCTTATACATTGAGTGAAAGGCCTTAAACATTGATTAGATTGCAGGAGAGAATAGGAAATTGGAAGAAAAGGTGGCAGTATTTGAGATTTCATCATTCCCTTCTTCATCCACACCTCTTTTTTGGTTTTCTTTTGGAGACAGGTCTCACTCTGTCCCCCAGGCGAGAGTGCAGTGGCGTCAGCCTAGCTCACTGCAACCTCACACTCCTGGGCTCAAGCGATCCTCCTGCCTCAGCCTCCCGAGTCGCTGGGACTACAGGCGTGTGCCACCACACCTGGCTAATTTTTCTATTTTTTGTAGAGACAGGGTCTCGCTCTTTCTCAGGCTGGTCGCAAGCTCCTGGCCTCAAGCAATCCTCCTGCCTCAGCCTCCCAAAGTGCCAGGATTACAGGTGTGAGCCACCGCGCCTGGCCACCCACACCTGTTTGGACTAGGCCCTGGATAAAGCCTTTGAGACCAGGAGCAGTATGGCTATGAATTCTTTCAGAGCTCAGATGTACAAGGCAGTAGGAGCAACAAAGGCTATGGCCATCAGAGTCCCAGGCAGGTGGAAGTCCCTGTGCAGCATGGTGCAGCAGCAAAGATAGCATTTTCATTCACAGGGCAGGGGAACCATTTCCTGACAGGCATTGGTGTTCAGGTTAATAACCAGATGATCAGGCTATGTAAACTATCTAATAGTTAGACAGATCATTCAACCTTTTGGAGTAGTATTTTAGAATATGTAGGTCAAAGCCAGGCACAATTATGTGTGCCTGTAGTCCCAGCTACTCGGGAGGCTGAGACAGGAGGATCACTTGAGCCCAGAAGTTCAAGGCCAGTGTGGGCCATGAACTCTAAAAATAAATATTAAAAATTTTTTTAAACAAGGATAGTAGCTGGGTGTGGTGGCCCGGACCTATAATCCTAAGCTACTCAGGAGGTTGAGGTGGGAGAATTACTTCAGCCCAGGAGTTCAAGGCTGCACTGAATTATGGTCACACAACTGCACTCCAGCCTGGGCAACAGATCAAGACCCCATCTCTTTAAAAAAAGGTAGGTCAGAATTAGGATGATTTATTATTTTTCTCAAGTACAGAGATGCTAGGGGCAGACTTTCAATCCCTGGTACATGACTTTCATTCTGGTTCTAGCAACATGTGTGAAATGTGGCCAAGGATGTGGAGCTTGTGGGGAAGAATACTAACAAGTGATTGTACAGTTGTGTCTGTGCCAGGTAAGGGCTTAATCTGAATCAGTCTGTGCCTCCTGTCTCCCAGTCTTAAATTCCAGAAACTATGGATGTATACAATAAGCATGTTGGATAGGTTCTCCAAGACAGAACTTGTTTTTGTTGTTGTTGTTGTTGTTAAATTATTATTATTTTTAGAGATGGGGTCTTGTTATGTTGCCCAGGCTGGTCTCCAACTCCTGGGCTTAAGTAATCCTTCTGTTTCAGCCTTCCGAGTAGCTGGTATGTATGCCACCACACCAGGCTTACAGCTTGATTTTTAAGCCTAGTATATTCGTAAAATATGTGGTAGAAATTTTGACATTAAGAATGCTGTTTCTCTCCTCTGGTTTTTATTGGCCAATTGAAAGGACATCAGAGGATTGTAAGCCAAACACTTATAAAATGTTTACACAGGGCAAGGCTGGTTTGCCCTCATGTATTTAAGTATTGTCATTATATAATATAGGCATCTATAAGATGCCTATACTTATATTTATATTTATATTTATATAGGGAAACTATTCCTTGGAACATTTTAATTGTTGAATCTTTGGAACATTAGTTTTTAAAGTAATGGTTGCAGGTTAAGCTTTGTTATCTGAAATATAAGGGTTAATTATAACAATTATTTGATGTTGGGAGGACCTTAACATGGGTATTTTGGGTGTTTTGCTTTTTTTTTTTTTTTGGTTATATATTTCAAACTTTGAGTCTTTTGACAATAGGACAAGATGGATTTGCAACTGGATTAAGGTTTTCTGAGTAGAGGCAAGGTTGGGATATCCAAAACTACTTCTGCTATCTCTTTCTTTACAAGAACTAGTTTTATTCAGTCCATTCTTATAAGGAACAAGCTTTGTTTATTTTCTTTTTATTAGTAGCAGAATGAAAACAACATAAGAGGTAATTTTTTCCAGCTTTTTGTTGTTGAGGTAAAATTTATATAACAAAATTAACCATTTTAAAGTGAATAATTCAGTAGTATTTAGTACATTCACAGTATTGTGTAACCACCACCTCTCTCTATTTCCAAAACATTTTCATCACCCCAAAATAAACCCTGTGCCCACTAAGCAGTTACTCAACCCTTTCGCCTTGCAACCACCAGTCTGCTTTCTGTCTCTGTGGATTTACCCATTATGGTTATTTCATATAAATGGAATCATACACCATGTGCTATGGTTTAGATGTGGTTTGTTTCTCCCCACCGAAGCGCATGTTGAAATTTGATCTCCAATGTGGGCCGTGTTGGGAGGTGTGGCATGATGGAAGGTGTTTGGACTATGGGGGTGGATCCCTCATGAAGGGCTTGGTAGTGTTCTCGCTGTAGTGAGTGAGTTCTTGTTCTCTGGAGACTGGATTAGTTCTTGTGGGAATAGATTAGTTCCCGGCAGAGTGGGTTACTATAAAGCCAGGACACCCCTGGGGTATTCCCCTGTTCACACATGTCCACTTCCCTTTTGACCTTCTTCCCCACATCGTGGCAGCATGAAAGCCCTTGCCAGAAGCCAAGGCCATGCCGTTGAACTCCTCAGTCTGCAGAACTGTGAGCTAAATAAACCTCTCCTCTTTATAAATTGGTATAAATACCAGTCTCAGGTATTCTTTTATAGCAACACAAAATAGAGTAAGATGGCATGTCACCTTTTATGTCTGGCTTCTTTCACTTAGCATCTAATATTGCCTTCTTTTGTGTTTGATTTTCTTTTTCTAGTGTACCTTTTTGATGGCTTCCTCATTTCCTTTTCTGTATACTTTTTAGTTATTTTCTTAGTGGTTACCATGAAGATTACAATTAGTATCATAAATTTGTAGCAATCCAGTTTGAATTGGTACCAATTTAGCTTCAGTAGTATATGGAAACTCTGCTCCTGTACAGCTCTGCTCCTCTTCCCCTGTGTGTTGTTATTGTTACAAATTTCATCTTTATACATTGTGTTAACATAGATTTATAATTATTGTTCTATGCATTAGTCTTTTAAATCATACAGGAAACAAAAAGAGGAGTTACAATCCAAAAATATAATAATACTGGATTTTATCTTTACCTATGCAGTTACCTTCACCAGTGGTCTTATTTCTTCATTTGGCTTCGAGTTACTGTGGAAAGTCCTTACATTTTATCCTGAAGCATTTCTCTTTAGCATTTCCTGTAGGGCAAGTCTAGTGATAAACTTCTTCAGCTGTTGTTTATCTGGAAATGTCTTTATTTTTCCTTCATGTCAGTAGTTGTACCAATGTGAGAGTTTTGGTTAACATTTTTTCTTCTGTCAGTGCTTTAAATATTTGCTCCCACTGCCTCTGGTCTCTGGCCTGTGTGGTTTCTGATGGGAAATTGGCAGTTGATTTTATTGAGGATACTTTGTATATAACAATTTGCTTCTTTCTTACTGTTTTCAAGATCTGCTCTTGGTTATTGGCTTTTGACGGTTTGATTATAATGTGTCTCAGTGTAGATCTCCTTGAGTTTATCCTACTTGGAGTTTGTAGAGCCTTGTGGATGTTTAGATTCATGTCTTTCATCAAATTTGGGAGTTTTCAGCCATTATTTCTTCAAATATTCCTTCTGTCCCTTTATCTGTTTGTTTTTTTTCTTCTGGAACTCCTATATGCATATGTTGGTGTGCTTGATGGTATACCACAGGTCCCTAAGACTCTGTTTATTTTTCTTCCTTCTGTTTTCTTTCTGCTTCTCAGCCTGTATAATTTCAGTTATCCTATTTTCATATTGTCTGAGTCTTTCTTCTGCCTGCCCATATCTGCTGTTAAACCCCTTTAGTGAATTTTTCATTTCAGCTATTATACTTTTAAACTCCAGAATTTCTATTTGGTATTTGGTTCCTTTTTATAATTTCTATCTCTTTACTGATACTACCTATTTGTTTATACATTGCTTTCCTGATTTCCTGTACTTCTTTGTCTGTGTTTCCTTTAGCTCTTTGAGCATATTTAAGGCAGTTGATTTAAAGTTTTTGTCTAGTAAGTCCAATGTTTGATCTTTCAGAGGAGTGGATTCTGTCAATTTTTTTTTTCTTGTGAATGGTACATACTTTCCTCTTTGTTTTGTTATGCTTTGTAATTTTTTTTTTTTTTGAGAACTGGTTATTTTTAATATTATTATGTTGTAACTCTGGATTCTCCCCCCTAACTAGGGTCTGTTGTTGTAGACTGTTGAGGGCTACCCTGTTTAGTAATTTTTCCAAACAATTTTTTCAAAGACTGTATTTTTTATTGTGTATCATTACTGAAGTCTCTGTTCTATTGATGTGTGATTAGTGAACTCTCTGTTCTATTGTGTCAGCCAGTGACCTGACAGATTTCCTTAAACGTTTGAAGCCAAAAAGAAAAAAGAAAGCAACTTTCTCCTAATTTCTGCAGCATAGCTCTGACCTAGGGCATTCCTTCCATGCTAAGCCAGGCCACTTATAACTCCACCTTAGCCTTTTCCTCCTGTTGTGCAGAACCCACAGGTCTACCAGACGGGCAAACCTAGGGTTCTTTCAGTTCTTTCTGAGCATGCATCAGTCCTGGGCATGTGTGTTGCACACTCTAGCTTCCATAGTATATGAGGTGGCACTCACCAGTCCTTATTACCCCTAGAAACTTCCCCTTTAGCCTCCCTCTTCATGTGCTTTTGGGTCTGTCTGCTGCTTGCCTACCCGTTGTCCCTGGCAGGCGTACATAGTGTATGTCTTTAAATTGTTCAAC
Source organism: Daubentonia madagascariensis (assembly GCA_023783475.1). Lineage (NCBI taxonomy): Eukaryota > Metazoa > Chordata > Mammalia > Primates > Daubentoniidae > Daubentonia > Daubentonia madagascariensis. The sequence continues at coordinate 508,897 of JAKFHU010000379.1, read as the reverse complement.
AGATGCCAGCACCACCCGGAATGCCACTCCAGCCCAAGGGAACAGGCGTGAAACAAAGGTCAGCCTCTGCACCAGCCCTTTGGGGAACCACAGGACAGGTCAAAGTGCACACATGCAGTATCTGAAGAGTAAGGTTTACATTGGCCCCCTGACACCAGCAAGCTGCACTGGGAACGCAGGCCACCATCCTCATGGCTGCCTTCTGGTGCTGGGGTTGAGGGGTGGTAAGCAAGTGACATAAAAGGCCACAGTGCTTTCTTTCCCAAATCTAGCTGCCTTTTTCTTCATTAAGGACTCTCCTTGTTACTGCAGGTTTTTTATTAGCTCCCAGAGTTCTGAAAAAATTGGTTGTGTCAGTATTTGTCAGCTTACTGGTTTCTTTAGTCAAGGGACCAGTTGTTTGAGTGTCCTACTCCACCATTTTCTGTGACGTCACTTGGTAATTACTTTTGAAGGGAAGATATTCCTTAATGGAAATAGAAATCTGAGTATGAATATTTTTATTAAAACATGCTGTCATTCAAGCAGCCATTTCTGCCTGGGGTTTTTGAGTCAGACATTCTGCAGTCTCTTGCCCCCCTCTCCAGGCCCAGGAGCAGGATGGGGTCTGGGGAAGGCGGTCGCATCTCCTTCCCCCTTCCTGTGGGTTTTTTGGTGGCCTTTCCTCAGCATTCCTCCTGCTCTGTCACAGCAACTTTGGGCCCATCTTCTGCACCCTTCATGCCATCATTTGGTGGTCCTGTCTGCATAGAGTTTCTAAAGCACTGCTTTGGTCTGTGTCTGGTGACTTTTTAAAAACATTTTAATAACTTCAAAAGGAAGTCCTAACTTCTGGGACTCACCCTCAAGATGCTCCGTAGTCCAGCTTAGTCTACTGTTGCAGTCTTACTTGTCCACCAATTCCCACTGTGTTCCTTCCTGGTCCCGCTGAGTTAAGCTGGTCAGTATTCCTGACTATTGCAGAGGAATGAGCCTGAGGGTCCCCAGGCTGTGCTTTCCTTGACTCCAATTTCCCCTTCCTCACCTCCTTTTTTCCTGTGTCTGTATTCTCCCTGCCCCTCGAAATCTTGCCAAGATGCCATCTCTTCCAGTTGTGGGTGATTAGGAAGGCTTTGTCAAAATAATATCTACTTAAAAAAATTCCTTGTCACTTTACTCCTGTTAGGCTCTTAACACTTTAGTACCTTGTATTATAGTTGTTTCTGGTATATGTCCTATCTCTTCTCTTAGACTTTAAGATATGTAAGGATTGCATACTTGGTTCCTTTTTGCATTCTCTGAATTTCCTGGCACAATGGCCTACTGTCTTAAATGTTTACTAATATTTGCCAAATAAATGATTAAGTTTAGCTACATAAGGTGAAAGTGGTTTACCAACTTCAGAAGAGTGGTTTACCACTTTTTGGCTGGCACTCTAATATAGCTAACACAAATGTGATTTTAAATTTAAATTAACTTGTGGAGCCTGACTGGAAGAGTCCTTAGCATGGTTTCCTTTGACTTCCTGGGAAAAAAACATGCAGCCGTACTCCATGTCTTAGAGGATGTTCCTGCTGATGCTGTAATTAGAAACTTGTAGATGGCCTTGCAGTCCAGCTATGTGCCCATATGCATGATTTGGTCTAACGGCTTTACCTGGAGTCACAACTGGATTGTTGTCTAACTCACATTGGGTCACTAAAGCTGAAGGCTTGGTCCATGTGGGAAATCATGGTGCTGGTTCCTCATCACTTCCATTACTCTAGGAAGTTTTCCTTCGTTTCCTGTTGACAGTTCTATTAAGGTCTTGCCTCCACTGCGCCTGTGGCCTCTGGAAAGGTACAGAGGAGCAGGGCACTGTTGTGTCTAGCGGAGGGCGCCGTAGGCCATGGAGGCCACGTCAGCTGGGTACCGGCTTGGAGGCAGTGTCTGCCTGTCTGTCTGTCATATCCCTTCTTTTTCTTTTTTTGCTTCTTTCTGTGTGCTTTTATCTTGTTTGAAGATTCTGTTTTTCTCCTAGAGGGGTACTGCAAGATACCCAAGGGTATTCTGATTCCATCCCAGCTTGTCCTTCTAAGGCACGTGGAGAAGGTATCTTAGGGCTTCTGTTTTTTCAGACTGTCGCATCACTGGCTTTTCTCTGAAGCACGGGCTGCCTCTCCCAGCATCGCCTGTGTGCAGTTATGCCAGCGGAGTCTTTCTGTTTCTCTGTGGGGTGGGAATGGAGGGCAGCAATATATTCTGATCTAGCACATTTGGTAAGTAGAGTTCAGTCCACAACTCTAAGGAATTGGTTTTTAAAACTTGTGCTTTCTTTTTTTTAGAAAAAAGGGCATTTAATTATCCTCACGTCCAAACTTCTACTTCTGACTGCCATTTATTTTCTTCATTCTCTAAACTGATTTTCTCAGTAGCATTTCTGGAGCTTCCTCTGGCAGTTGCCAGACACTGGCTTTACTCCTCTAGGACAGGGTCAGAATCTGTACCAGTAGGTCCCAGTTCTGCCTTTATGAGCTAATATATTCAATCTAATTTCCCTGGCATATGATAGCTATTAAAACATTTTAAGACTGTGAACATGCTTATTTAAGACCGGAAGACACTGGGTCACAGCAGAAGAAGGAGGCAATTACAGGGTGGGAGGAGCAGGCCGGCGTGGTCTGGGAGGCTTTGGGAGAGCCGTTGGTGGACAAGAAGGAGGGAGCAGGGCAGAGGTGAGAGTCTTTGTTCAGCTCCTAGTTTTTAGGGTCAGTATTCTCTGAAAACAGTCTCTCCAGCTTCCTTCCTCAGAATGAAAATATGAATAATGTGTTAGATGGGAAAGTCACAGGATTCCCAGGTTAGTGCAGAATCTCCATGCAACCCTTGCCTCTTTCCTACCAGGATGGAAGAGAAAGGAGAGAGGACAGGGTACTTCTTCCCCACCTCTTGTTGTTCCTGTGCTTTTCAGAGTGCACTGTTAGCAGAGTTCTGTAGAAATTATACACTGAAGATCTCCTATAAATGTATGTGGAATTCTATTTGATAATTCTTGTCTAACTCCACAGAGATTCTGGGTAGGTTACAAGGACATTACCCATGATGTGGCAAATGAGACCTGTTGTATAGCTACAAAGCAGTGACTCTGATTTCTGTACACCACACAGGAAATTGGGTCTCATTACTCTCCTTCTGTCATGTATAATGCCGATGTAATTATAGGAATAGAAGTCGAAAATATTTTAACAAATGTGGTATGGAAGATCATACGACCCTACTGGCTAATTTACCTTAATTTCATGATATTTTACAAATTGGCATTTATTACTCCCTGTCTGTCCTGTTTTGTTCCTCTACTAAGCTTGCTTTTTCCTACCCCAGACACAGATCGGATCATAATCTTCTGTATATTCCACCAAAACAGCTGTTACTACTAGGGAAAATGGTTTAGGCTGATAAAAGATGATTCATCACAATGGAAAGAAAGAAAGCCAGCCACTGAACTAACTTATAAAAAGAACCCAGTAATTCAGAAGATATGTTTATAATTTTATTTGCTTGTGTGGTCCTAGTTAGACTTGATGCCACATAGGGACAGGAGGGGGAAAAAAAAACAATTCTAGGGGAATAAGTGAAATGGCACCAAATATTTGGTGAAGATTACATAGTCATCCTTAGGCTAATGTCTTCAACAGCTGCTGGTGGTAGCTCTGCAGCAGAAGCTTAGCAGTTTGATGGCAGTCATGGGGTCTCACTAGGCTTTGGTTATAACATGGCTATATCCTGCCATAAGAATGAGTCTTAAGAAAGGTCTAGAGGCTTGATGGTGTCAGTGTCTTAAATTACCCAACCATTCAAGGATCTCCATTTTCTAGCACAAAGTAACATCCCTATACTAGAGAAGCCACCTTACCTCTGTCCCTTTTTAGGTTAGTGTGAACAGATTCACCCTGGCCATGATGTCTTCCCAGGTTTCCTATTGAGGTCCAGATGTATGCCCCCAAGTTACTAAACCTGTTCTATGAGGACCTGTGGCTCTTTCTTAGCTACTTTTTTCTTGTTTTCAACTACATATGGGAGTGAATATGCAAATTATGTCTTTTAATAAATTATCCTTAAATAATATGTCGTTTCCATTCCAGTCAGTTTTAGGCCCCCAAACCAGTTCATTCGCTCTCTGGAATTGGTTGAGCCAAACTGGCTTTTCACTTCTCTGGTGGCTGTTGGCGCAGCCTCTCCAGCAGAGGGTCCTGGGATGGCCCTGCGGCAGCCTGAGTGTCTAATCCCTCCTCTCTCCGAGGAGTGTAAAATTCCCACCAGACATGGAGGGAATTGAAACTTAAATGAGACCGGCGCTTCAAGGGAAACCGTGTTCTTCAGCGCATTCTCCCCACCCCCAAATCCTCGACATTTCCTCTCATTTTTGGCCTATCATCAAGAGAGTGAAACTTGACTAATTTTTCAAAATTATAATCTGACCATAGTAGTCAATGGGACAGAATCGGGAGTGGTAGTGAAGTGAGAAGTTGCTTGTGGGATGAAGCCAAGTCCCAGTTATTTCCCACTTGCCTCCAAAGGGTAGTTTCACGGTGAGCCTTTGGGCCTGTCAGATTCACTGGTCACGTTTCTGAGTGGGATGAAAGCAAATTGCAGTCACCAAGTGAACATAAGTCTAGAAGAACCCTTTATTGTTTCTCTTTTTCTCTTTACCTATCCGTTTTTGTGGGAGCATTCTGGAACCAAATGGGGGTCATCCTGCTTTCTCTCATTCCCTTTGTCCCTAAATTCTGGTTGCTCACCGGAAGGTACTGCCAGATTGTTCAGGTTTTGTAGAAGTGAACGTGTGAAGCAGACATGGTGGAGCCTCAGGGAGAAGGCCAGAATTTTTGGAATGGCAGCAATGTCACGTCTATAGTGTGGGCTTTGTTCTTTGGATTTGCATCGTGTGACCCGTAGTGCCAGGTGGCTGAGTGGAGCCATGTTGAATTTCTCCAGGGCCACCGCTCAACAGTTGTTGATCTCTAAGTGCTTAAAAATGTCTAGCATTCTTTCTTTCCAGAGGGCGTCCCATGTTTACACATTTACGCTGTTGAAATCAAGCCTCGTGGATAGAGGAGTTGTAGAACAGGACAGACGGAATTAAATCAGGCCAGGTGTGGAGCCATACCTTGGGGGATACCTCCCGTCGTTTTCAGACGCTGGCAAATATGTGGAAGTTATAAGTGTTTCATCTTAATATTTTGAGAAGTGTGATGACATAACCTTTTCTTGTCAATATCTTTTGTGCTTTTGATAGAAGGTGAAGTCATCCCGCCATAAGTAGGAAAGGGCTCTGAGAGGAGAATATCATATAAACATCTTCTGGAAGATTTGGGCTTTAATTTTGTTGTGATGAGTGTGTTTCAGAGCGTGAAGGTGTTAGGAAGGGTATTGAAAGTACTGTGCTGGGCTCTGCCAGTATTCATGGGTTGGATAAGCTTGCCTTTGACGGGCAGGCCTGGGTGCTGCTGATGGAGTGATAGGGCTTTGGATGCTCAAAAAATAACATTTTAAGTTGAAATGCCACAACTGATCCTTTCCTCCTTTGATTTATATTAGATAAGTCAAATTAATATAATTAAATATAGATAAATTATGTGTGTGTGTATGTGTGTGTATTGTGTGTGTGGTTACAAGCAAAATGATCTGATTGGTGGTCTTGATCAGAAAATTGGAATTTCAAATGAGGAAATAACGTTTCTAACTCGGCAGCCATAAGCATAGGTATTTTTAAAATGTCCCTAATATTCACTGGGATGTGGGGAAGGATGGGCTAGATTATTTTTCCCCGTCTTGCTTAGATAGATCTACACGTGCTGTCCTCAGCAGCTCTTCCCCTGGCCCGAGTGTGCTGGAAAGGCACAGGCCTTGCGAGGTGCAGCTTGGCGTGGGAATGAGCACATCACCCCAGGGATCTGTGCAGAGGTGCGAGATCTAATCTAGTTCAGAAACCACACGTGAGCTCTGACTCCGGAGTCAGTCATTGTCCTGGCCACACATGTTATTGTATGTGAGCGCATCGCACTACCCGACCAGCTCCACCAGCCTCACCGTGCCTCGCTGGAAAGCTCTTGTTTTATGTGTGCTAAAATAAAAAGGTTGAGTTTTGCCAAGTGGAAAGGAGAAGATAGTCTATTAAGTGATTTCTTTTTTTTTTTTTTTTTACATTTTTGTATTTTCCTTCTGGAACTAAGTGTTTTTGTGTTTGACTTGATGAAAGTATAAATTGTGTTAGTAGGGGATCAAAATCTCTTGTTGGTAGAGTTATTCAATAGAGCACTCCCAGTTTGACAAGCTAAGACTCTCAAACAAAAAGTGTCTTATGTTTGTAGTCTTGTTCTTTAGAAGGGATTTAGGAAACCCCCGGCACCTTTTTTTTGTTTTTCTTTTCCCAGTACCTTGGTGATAGGACAGAGTAATCTTTCTTCTCCTTCCCAGAGGAAGGGAAATCTCTGCCAAGATCATTGCCCGGGGCTCCTGATTCCTCTTGCTATGCCCTTATCACACTAACTTCCATCCTACCACATCAGACTCACCTTTTTAAAAACTCTTCCACCGTGGCATCAGCTTAGTCTAGAATTCTGCTGCCCACTGTGGTCTTCACTAGCCACATGGGGCTATATAAATTTAAATTAACTAAAGTTAAATAAAATTAAGATTGTAGTTTCTTAGTTGCACTAGCCACATTTCAAGTGTTTGGTAGCCACATAAGGACAGTGCAGAACATTTCAGTCTTCATAGAAGGTTCTACTGGACAACACTGGTCTAGACTCATAACAGTTTCTTATTTCTTTAAGACTTTAAATGTGAGCTCCTTAGCCTGGCTTCTAAGCCTCCCCGAATTTTGCCTTCTGTACAGATTGAATCTAATTTATCAAAAGAATGCAGAAGGTGGTCAGGAAAATCCACGTGGTATAGATCATGGGAGAGTTGGTGGTGGTGGAGAGGCTTTTAATTCCCCTCTGGAGAAGGGCTGGCCCTGGAGCAGGAGGGGGTGGTAGCAGGTGGTTCTGGGAAAATGAGTGAATATGAAGGTCAGTTTGGGGGTGTAGAGGATCGCCTCTTGGTCTTGGTGAAGTTTGAGGTGAATAAAGGGCAACAGGGAGAGATAGGCGGCCTGTATTCTCTGTTAGGGTTTTGTCCAGAGTGGATTCAGTCATTGGAAGGAGATGGGAACAAAGGTATTAGTGGACGTGTGGACTTGAGAGGAATGACGATGGAGACTCAGAGGTGCTCAGACTCCGGGAAGAGCAATGATCTGGTGCAAGCGTGTGTGTGTGTGTGTGTGTGTGCGTGTGTGAGAGAGAGAGAGAGAAAGAGAGAGACAGTGTGAGAGAGAGAATATTATAGAGGGTTATAAGACAAGTGATACCTTTAGAGAAAGTCAGATTTTATTATAATGAGATAGCAAGAATGCAGGAATTTAAGAAGTTTAAGATGAATGGAAGATTACTCATGATAGCTCAGGGGCCCCAGAGTATACAGTGGATACAGTAATGGAGGTGCAGGTAGTTCTTGATGGCATGAACTTGGCCTTCAACTTTGTGTCCCCAGCACCTGCAAAGCACTTGATGATTAATGGATTCTATTAAACATTTGTTGCCTGTGGCCGGGGCGGGGGTGGGGGTGGGGGTGGGGGTTGGCCTCACCAAGCTGAATAGGTTTCTGTGCCTCATGTGGTAATTTCAGCAACAAAGGAGGGAGGCAGATAGTAGGCTGGGGAGGAAGGTAGAGGTGATGGTCTGGCAGCAGGTGGAGGATGTGGCCAGTATTGCTAAGATTTTATGGAATTAAAAGTCCCCACTGGGGAGTTGCTGCGTTGATTGAATTACCTAAGCCCAAGATGCCAATGTAAATGCTGGTGTAGCTCTGGCAGTTCCCTCCCAGCACTGGCTCTGCCCCTGAGAGCGCCCCTGTGGGTTGGGTTCTTCTGAGGTAGGAGGGCAGGACGGCGGAGCCCAACAGAGGAAGCCAGCCGCCTCTGTAAGATGGCTCACAGGTGGTGGCTTGCCTTCAAGCACACATTTTATGCAGAGACTTGCTTGGTAAAGCCTTGTTCTTTGGGAAGTGTATTGCAGAAACCAGACCTGGGGTTGAATTGTAGCTCTGCCTCTCACTTGCTCTGTGACCTTGGGCAAGTCACTTAACCTCTAAGGCTGTTGCTTCCTCATAAAAGGAGGAGAATAAATAATTCTTACCCTGCCTGATGTGGGGATGAAAAGTGATGTATGTAAAAGCATGTAATAAGCTGTAACATGCTATAAAAATGCAAGTTACTCCTAAATTGGGTTGCAGTGGCAGAGATTTGCAGAAAGATAACCCACAAAGTGACATTTCACTTTGACACTTCTTGTTTTTTTGTTTTTTTATTGGGAAGGTGCATCCTCAGTCTTTCAAACACACATTTTGGCTTGTGATTATATTTCAAATTTTTTTTTAGAGCAATTTTTATGAAACCATGGATAAGTCAAAAATTCATGTTATTTTTTAATATGAGTTCCGTCTTGGAACCAATGCAGCACAGACAGCTCGAAATATCAACAAAGTGTTTGGGAAGGATGTGGCTAATGAACACATTACGTTGATGGTTTGAGAAGTTCTGTTCTGGTTATTTTAATCTTGAAAATGAGCCACGTGGGTGACCTGAGACCAAGGTGGATAATGATGAGCTAAAAGCTATAGTGGAAGTGATTCCATCTCAACTTACACGTGAATTAGCAGCTAGGTTTGACGTTACTATTCCAACAATATTAGACCATTTGAAACAAATTGGCAAGGTAAAGAAGCTGGATAGATGGGTTCCACGTGAATTAAACAAGCGTCAGAAGAGAAATCGTCTCGAAGCTTGCCTTTCTTTGCTGTCATGACGTAAAGGCGAACCATTTCTACACCGTATTGTTAAGCGTGATGAAAAATGGATTCTTTTTGACAATCGCAAGTGTTCACCACAATGGTTGGATAAAGATGAAGTACTGAAACACAGTCCAAAACTAAATACTCATCAAAAAACAGCTAATGGTGTCTGTTTGGTGGTCCAGCGCTGGTATTATCCACTACAGCTTCATGAAACCTGGTCAATCGATTACAGCGGATGTCTACTGCAAACAGTTGGATGAAATGATGAGGATGCTTGCAATTAAGCAGCCGAGATTGGTCAATAGAAACAGGCCAATCCTCTTGCAAGATCACATGTCACAAAAAACAACACTGCTCAAACTATAGAAGCTGGACTTGGAAACTCTCTGTCATCTACCGTATTCACCAGATCTTGCACCAACTGACTACCACTTTTTCCAGGCTTTGGACACTTCTTGCAAGGAAAAAATATTCAATTCTAAGCAAGCTGTGGAAAACACCTTTTGCAATTTCATGGCCACTTGCTCTCCAGACTTCTTTACTGCTGGCATAAGCAAGCTACCGTTAAGATGGCAAAACTGTGTCGATAGTTTAGGCACATATTTTGATTAATTTTACTGCTTCTTGTTTGAGATATAATAGACTACACTTTTGATTTGAAATCAGGCATTTCATATGTAATGACCTAATAACTTCTTTGGTGCTAGGTCTTCCTCAAGGTAACCATAGTTTCCTTACCTGCTTGTATCATGGCCATGACACTTACCACAGTTAGCACTACATGTTTATTTGTTCATATTCTGAACACACTTTCAATTTCGGAAGCTTAGGGATTGTATTCATCCTGTATGCCATAGAATCTTGAACGTAATTTAAATGGCTACTAGCACATGGTAAGTATTTGTACATATTCTTTTGAATGAGTGAATGCTCTGAAACTAAGGTGGTCATTGTGAAGGAAGATCAGGAGAGGACTGGGTCACAGTTCCATCCCGGGCACATTCCGGGTCAGTGACATGAAGACAGGACCAGTTATCACTGTTAGTGTCTTTCTCCTTTAATGCTCTGCAGACTGAGAGGGTGAGTTGAGAACATAGATTATTGATTGTGAATTAGAAAAAATAGAAATAACAGAAGGTCAAAGGGATCAGGACAATGTCAGTGTCCATGAAGTTCAGGGTGGTTGGAAAGGTGGGTCAAGCCAAGAAAGACCAGGCTAGAGAGCTACTCATCAGTGTTGTTGTAAGGGAACAGAGACTGGGTGAAAAGGAAAATTCAGGCTCTAGGTTCTTGGATGGCTTTTGTGGATTGAATTGTGCCTCGAAAAGATATGTTGAAGTCCTAACCCCAAGTACTTTAGAATGGGACGTGATTTGGAAATAGGGTCGTGGCAGATTGGTTAAAATGAGGTCATGCTGGACTAGGATGGGCCTTTGATGCAATGGCTGGTGTCCTTCTAAGAAGAGAGAAGCGATGCATACACACAGGGAGATTGCCACGCAACAACAGAGGCCGAGATTGAAATTAGCTGCAGCTGCACACTAAGGAATTGGTGGCAAATCACCAGAAGTGGAGACCCTCATCCCCACTAGGAAGGAGTTTTCCTTCAGGTATCAGAGGGAGCATGCTCCTGCGGTAGTTTGAATTCAGACTTCTAGCCCCAAGACCACCCAGTTTGTGGTATTTAGCCGTGGCACCTCTGGGAATCTGCTGCCATGGCTCGAGGGAAGTGGAAACCAAGGTCATGGAGACCAAGGTGGTATGAGTCATCGATGCAGTGCTGAGGGCTCAGAAAACAACACAGAGAGATGGAGGGAAGAAAACGAAGGGAACGTTCTGTCACCTCCACAGCGACTGGTCATGTCATCATAAGTCTCCCTGTGCTCAGCCTCTTTGCAAGTCAAGTGAAGGGCTTTTGCCATTGTCATGAAGGTGCCTCCTACACCCATGGTTCTCAGCAACCCAGGCCTGTCAGTTCCTGGCATTTGGGTTTAGGTTGCACTTGGTATGGACACTTGGTTTCTTTCAGAGGAGGTGTATTTAAAGGGGCTCTGTACATCTAAACAAGACTGAGGGCTTCAGGCTGAATTGGCTCAATGTGCCTCCCACTCGCTGCCTGAAAAAAAGTTCTCACTGCAGGCAACTCAGTCAAACAATACACCTCAGTACATTTTTCTGAAGAGAGAGAAACAATTGGAATTGACATGACTAATTCCTTTTGAAAGGTCAGGAAAACTGGAAATTCTAGGTTGTTTTCTGGATAAAAGAGTTATTGAAGGTTGGGGAAACATTTTGGGAAAAAAAAAGAGAAAAGTCTGTGTCCAAGAAGACACACTTGACAATATTGAGGGTGTCGGGAGTAACTAAACACCCTGCACAATGGATTGGCTTTTTCTCCCATGACTCTAGACAGTTTGGGTATAATGAAAACGAACGTCTTTAATGTGTTATCCTGGAACTCCTTCTGCATTAGAAAATGAATTTGAGATTAGTGCTAATGTTTTAGAAGATTTTTCCCATACGAGTCAAGAATTAAATGTTTGTGTAACCCTCACTTAGTGTTTACTTTCATTTTCCCAGGCTTGTAATTCTTCAAGAGGTTGACAGGTATATAATTTTGGGTGACAGCGTGTGCTGTATATATTCCTCGAGTTCTGACTGCTACAGGGTTAGGGTGGTGGTTCCTTTCGTTCACTCCGTGCAGGGAGCCATTCAGAGAAGTCTCCAGTGCACGTTGCAGGAACAGCAACTCCTATTAAAAATGCTCCTGGTAGAAAAAGAGAAATAGAGCCAGTATGAATTTGTGGATAGATTTGTTTCCTCCTTCTTAGATATGAGTATTTAATTTTTCTCATTTTACCTATGCCCTACCAAAACAAAACAAACAACTCTTTGAAAACGGCTCTAAATGATTTATTTGCCAAAGATGTGTAAAAACAATGGTCTTAGATATTGGGGAAAGAAAGAAACCTCCATTTGTGTCTACCTTTTAGAACAGTTGGGAACAGAGGGAGACTTTGGGCTGACTGTGCTGGATGTGGTCTGGTTCACCCTGTAATTGAAAGAGCAGCGAGTCCCTGCTGGGGCGGGGGTGTTGGAATATGATCCAGGCCGAAAGGAACTCTCCGGTCCTTGGCTGATGCCTACAAGAAAAATGTGTCAAATAGAAGCAAAATTTCTGCACATCCATTTCTGTGTGTAACTATAGCTGAAGAAAAGCAAAATTTTTTAAAAAATGTGATCACCATTGTCTGTAATTTAGACTCTTCATTAAAGTAGGACGTACCATGTGGCCTTGGTGAAGATGCTGGTGTCATTCAGCCACACTCCATTTCCAAAGTCTGTCTTCTCAATCTTCCACTGTTGCTTGTGGGTTTCCTTTGTTAATCGGATCCTTCCCTCACCCTTCTCTGCAAATACCTTGTAGTTTTGAGAGATAATAATCAGGAATAAAATCCTTCCCCAGGGTCTGGCTCTGGGACCCCAGTCACGTTCTGGACTGAGCAGCCTGGCAGGCTCTCGGGCAGTTGTTTTTCCTGGTTGCATTGCTGCTTTAATTGGCCACGGTCCTCCTCATCTGTCACTAGAACTCTTAAAACGCATGCAAGAGCAATTTTCCCCACCTTCTTTATTGTGGGGAATTATTATTTTCTCTTGATGGGGCACACCGTGGCCCTCTGGTTGGCTGCTGTGCTCACTTTCCTTAGAAAGGCATCATCTGGTGAATTTCTGTGGGCTGACCGATTGAGTTACAGCCTGATGAACGCTGAACCCAGTTCTCAGCTGCAGGACGTCTTTCCCCAGAGTTCTTGTACTGCTAGGCCTGCCCTGAGAATTCACGTGTGCGTATTGGTTTACAGCAACATTAAAGCTCCCACCCTCCCACACACACCCCGCCCCTGCCCCAGTAGGTGGGTAAATTACTTTAGGACTATGAGGTAGTACTCTCGCAGGGGTTGGATCTCAGGGTTGGCCTGTGGTATAAGCTAGTTCCCTTCTGCCTGGTTTCACATGTATTTATGGCTTTCTTTTACACCTAATAGTCTTGCTTTGGGTTTTCAAGAAGAAATTCTTCATGCAATTAGAAATAGATTCTGTGGTCATTTGCCATAAAAGGTTGAAAGCTCTAATAGTGTAAAACATAAAGCAAACCAAGAAAGTAAGCATTTAAATGGATCTCTAAGTATTGCATTGGATGGCACATGTAGAGAGAGTGAAAGACCATAAACAGAAAAATGACTTGCTAATATTACAATTTGAGGTTATTTTAGTAGTGGTGTATAGGATGAAGTAGACCAGGAAACAATTTAGAAGGAGAGAGCTTCATGTTAGCACATTGCCCTTAGACATTAAGCTGCGGCAGCTGCAACATCCAAGGTGAGGTTCTGATTGATACTGTAGGTGAGTGATTTTTGTGCATTTCCTACATCAGCACTGTTCCGTGGGCTGCAGTTGGTCCTCTTGGCTGTAAGTGTTCTAGGCACATACGTTTCTCAAGATGCCTGATTTGGGAGTAGAGTCATATACTCCTACTAGATTTTATACGTACCTTCGTGTTTGTGTGTTAATACATCTGTAGGTTTTCTCATTGTTTCAGTCTACACATTTGTATTTTATTCTTGTCATTAGAGCTGTGAAATGATTATTTGTTGGAATGAATTCTCATCTCAACTGAAGTGCCCAGATGGCATTGCCTTTCTCTAACCAGTGGGGCAGGCAGGCGTGATGCGGAATTACAAATGGTGGCTTCTGTGGAAGCATGTTGAAGTGTGTTGTTCAGAGTTTTGAAAAAAAATATGCTGTATGAACATTTCCTTTTTTTATTATGAGCCTCTGATCATGCTTGATTTTGTGACAAATTGATGATGAAGCAGGATAAATTTAGCATGCAGTGGTGTTTTTTTGGACAGCACTGTGAGTATAGCCACATAGGCAGACACTTTTCAGTTGGCCACAGACCTCACTACTCCTTGGGGTCTTAGTCTTACCTTTGTCACCTGCCTGGTTCCCTGAGGTCATCTATCTACATGGTACACAAAGTACATCTTTATATTTCTTCCCCAAAGAGAAGCAAAGAGTAAACAGACTTCTATTTAACTTATATTTTTATTTGTTTCTCCAACTGTCTTCTGACAGTGATTTAAAATGAACCGTGAACCGCTCAAAAGGCTTGAGAGGAAACAAGATTGCTAAAGAATAAACTAAAAAGGCTTAGGTCCAGGATAATAATATTAACTTGTGTAGTTAGCCCATGAGTCTCTGACATTGATCTTAAAGACTGAGTGTAGCAGAGTGGGCAGTTTGTATGTTTCAAGTTTGCTGAGTGAACAGCCCTAGTATTGAATGATTCTGGTTTAACCTTTTCCAGTCTTACTGGAAGCATTTTGCTCCTACATTTCCCTTATTTCCCAAATGTTGCTAAATTAACACAGGCCTTGGAAAGCCTTGAAAAGTCATCTCCTTTTCACATACTTCTTATTTTTTCTGTTGAAAGTGTTGATCTCAAGACAAGCTGAAGTCTGAGCCTGTTGCATTGATCTGAGTGATTCTGCCGTGTCCTCTGCTCTGCGGCCATGGCCTTCTGGAAAGACCATATCGAGTTCGTCCACTGTTGTGAATGAAAATAATCAGTTGGTGAAAGCGCAAAATTAGAAACTTCTTGGTATATTTATTTCTGCGTCTCAAGAATTCTGATTTAAAGCAGACTTTATTTCAAGTAATGTGAACAGTAGGTCGTTCAGGAGTCTCGGATGAATCAGTGTTTTCTTCCCTCCTCTCCAAGAAAATCTATTTAAAGCAAAGGTCAAATCTGTGCTGGATTTAGAACCTATTAAATGCAAGTCTGGAAAACAGAGCCACTTCTCTTTTTTATTCTCTACATAGTTTCAAGCACTGGGGATACTCTGGTCGTCTGCAAATCATCATTTTCCACATATTTCTGGTGTTTGTAATTTTTCTTTTGTTCTGGAGGGCGGAGTATACCGTAGCATATATACTGAGTATATTTGAGTCCTTGTGAGTCTTTGGGTTTATTAAATTTAGAAATAATTTAGACCTTGAAAATTGTCTCAGGAAGAGTTTATTAGGCTTTGAATTATATCTAAGAAGAATGTGCTGATGTCTGTATTACTCACCCCATTTAATTAACCAGCTCTAGAACTGAGCTCACGCCCACCCTTGCTCCCCATCGCCTCTCATCTGCTCCGGCCTTCTCCGTCTCTGTGAAGGTCGGCGAGCTGTCCTTAGAGTTTACAACACGGCCCCTCCCAGGGCCGGTCACCAGACCCATTGCTCTCTGCTCCTGTGAAGTCTACAGTCCTTCCGCTCCCTCGGTCCAGGCCTTGTTAGACATGTGGGTGTGGCGTAGTCTCTGCATGTGACTCCCTGCTTCCTGTTTTTACCTTTTCTAAGTCATCCTTTCATTCAGTAAAGATTTGAGTATATTCTGTGGGCCAGGCTCTGTACTGGGCCTTGAAGGTACAATAGTGAAAGATTCGGCCAAGAAATCCAGGGCCCTGAGCTGATGTTCTACTGGGGAGGGCAGGCAGTGAACAGGAACCTTCAGTAAAAGATAGAGACGGTGGACCAAGGTGAGTTCCCTGAGGGAGACAGAGCAGCAGAGGGAAAGAAGGAGCTTGCCTAGGGGAGTGTGACTTTCAGTGGGCCGCTCAGGAGGGCCTCCTTGAGAAGCTACACCAAGGAGGCAGGTGAGCCGCGTGGAAATCTGGGAGAAGGGTGGAAGGGAGCCTGCCGGCCAGCATGTTTAGAAGAATGTCAGGGAGTTAGTGGGGTCATGGCGTGAGGTGAGGTCAGAGGGGTGCTAGGCCTCGTTGGTCATCATCAGCTGCCTGTATCTTATTCAAACGACACCAGAATCTTTGGAAGACTTTGAACACAGTGACAGGATCCGCCTTCCATGATAATAGGGTTTCTCTGTTACACTGGGCATAGAGCCCAGGGAAGAAGGTGGGAGCCCGGGAACAATTCGGGAGGCTGCTCTTATGGTCCAGGTGAGGGAGGGCAGCCCTGGCAGCCCCGGTGGTCAGGGTCTGGATGCATTTTGAAGGCACAGGTGACGTTATTTGCTGATGGATTGAATTTGTGGGGTATGAGAGAAGGGAAGAAGAATGACCCTAATGTTTTTGGTGTGAGCACCTGGAAAGATGGAGTTGTCCTGAACTAAAAGGGACAAAGGTGTTTGTTGCTGTGTCCCCACAGCTGGTGTCCATAACTATTCCATGCAGGTGAGAGTAGGTTTGGGAGGGGAGGGACTCAGGGGCTCAGTTTGGGGCATGCTGTGTTTGGGATGCCTTACTGGACAACCACATGCAGAGCAAGGTAGGTTGTTGGATTTTTGGGACTGGAATTTGGGGGAGAGGTTGTAGCTGGAGATAGAAATTTGAGAGTCTCACATATAGATGATATTTAAGGTCATTAAGACTAGAGGAGATTCCCAGAGATACAAATGGGAAAAGTCTTTGGACTGAGCCCTAAAGTGTTCTTCTTATGGGATTCAGAAATTCAGATTTCTTTGCCTAGCATCTTTTCGGTGGCCCCAGCCCAGCTTTCCAGAGTGCTCCTTCGACGTGGCCGGCAGGCAGGCGCAGTTGTCAAGCTGCAGTTCCTCTGCAGAGTCATTTCCTTTGCTGGAGTGCCCTTTTGTCCGTCCTCAGTCTCCCTTAGGTTTTCCTGTATTACTCTTCTTTTTTTTTTCAGAGTATTATGGGGGTACAATGTTTTGGTTACATGAATCGCTTTTGTGCCATTTGAGTCAAAATTGTAAGTGTGCCCATCACCAAGATAGTGTACATTAGACTCACACGTTAGGTGTGAGTCTACCTGTCCCCTCCTCCCTGTTCCACCTGCCTGGTTTCTGCTGAGTTTTACTTCCCTCTGTGCATGTGGGTGTTGATCGAGCAGTTCCAGCCCAATAGTGAGAACATGTGCTGTTTGTTTTTCCATTCTTGAGATGCTTCACTGAGAAGAATGGTCTCCAGCTCCATCCAGGTTGTTACAAGGGTGTTAGTTCACCATTTTTTTATGGCTGAGTAGTACTCCATGGTGTACATATACCACATTTGATTAATCTACTCATGTATTGATGGGCGCTTGGGCTGTTTCCACGTCTTTGCAGTTGTGAATTGTGCTGCTATAAACATTCGAGTGCAAATGTCTTTTTTATAAAATGTCTTTTTTTTCTTTGGGTAAATACCCAGTAGTGGGATTGCTGGATCAAATGATAGGTCTACTTTTCTTTGAGGCATCTCCATACTACTTTCCATACGGGTTGTACTAGTTTGCAGTCCTAGTGTATAAGTGTTCCTTTCTCTCCGTGTCTGTGGCTTTGGGACTTTGGGATAAAAGCCATTCTCACTGGAGTTAGGTGATATCTCATTGTGGTTTTGATTTGTTTATCCTTTTTTTTTTTTTTTTTTTTTTTTGAGAAAGGGTCTCACTCTGTTTCCCAGGCTAGAGTGCAGTGGTGTCATCATAGCTCACTGCAACCTCCAACTCCTGGGCTCAAGCGATCGTCCTGCCTCAGCCTCCTGAGTAGCTGGGACTACAGGTGTGTGCCACCACGCCCAGCTGATTTTTCTATTTTTAGTAGAGACAGGGTCTTGCTGAGCTCAAGCAATCCTCCTGCCTCGGCCTCCCAGAGTGCTATTGTTCCAGGTGTGAGCCACCAGGCTGGGCCCCCTATTACTCCTCTTTAAAGGTTGACTCAATTGTAAACTAATCTCTATTGTCTTTAGTAGTTTTCTCCTGCTCCTTACCCCGTGCCCTATTAGAATTTATTGCTCTTTTGTTTGTATTATTCTTTTTTATAGTCCTCTGTAATAACACTTATCCTGTTTTGTTTTTTATTCCTGTGTTCCTGGTAGAAGGTGAGCTCCTTGAAGAGGGTAGAGAGGGGTGGGGTGGGCCTGGGAGGAGGCTATCTACCTTTATAGTACCAGTACTTTCAATGTCACCTTCACATAACAGCCTAGGAGGTTTGTTGAATGGAGAAGTTTAATTGCTTAAGGTTTACAAAAGTGCTTTGTGATGTGTGTGTGTGTATGTGATTTTTCATCCCTCTGGTACTAAGGCTTGGGAACCCAAAAATATGAAAAAGGAAGTTCTCATAGACACACTAGAAGTTTCTAACTCCAATATGCCATCCTGTTCAAAGTTTTAAGTAGTAAAGCTGACACTTACAGAAATGCTAGCTATCTGAAAAAGTGTGTGTGTGTGTATGTGTGTGTTAGATGGGAGGTGAAGTCCCTGCAGAAAACAATTTAAGAAGTCTCAGGAAATCCCTATTCTTATGGATAATTTTTGGGTTTTTAAATCTGGGAATTTATATGTTCTCTCAAAATTACTAGTTTAATTTTGGAGGCCGAGTCTTCACCAGCTAGGTGGGATAAGGAATCTGGCACCGTGCCTGTGTTGGAAATAGCCCACAGCAACCTGAAGAGAAACTGGGCAGAGCCCTCATGAGGCCCTGTTTGGAGGAGTTGTGTCCTGTTAGAAATGGCAGAACACGGTGCTCAGAGGAGGAGCGGGCACAGCACGGGGTGGGGACGGGATGCAATGCTCCAAGCAGACCCCTCTCTCCAGCCCTGAAACCTATGGCCACCTTGGTAATTTTTATTCCCATTTTTAGTGGAGAGGTGGGCACAGAGAGGCAAAACAGTCCGCACCCAGTGGCAGCGATGCCCAGTAGCCCAGTATGGGGAGGCAGTAGGGCCAGGGTGACACGAGGCCAAGAGCACGTGCATGTTTCTCAGGGGTGACAGGCTGTCTCGTGGTGGGAACATGGGCCCAGAGCTCCCAGATGCTGTAACGTTTCAAGAGAAGCTGGCTATGAGAATTCTCATGTGAAATCTACTGCTTTCAAATTTTTGCTAAAAAAAATTTTTTTTAACATGGGCTGAATAATTAACCTCTGATCAACCTAATGATGATATTTCCTGGCCACTCAAATCAACTGTCAGGACCTCGTGCACACTTAAGCGTAAACTGTTACACTTGTGCCCTTCCGTGAGTCTTCTTGAACGAATCCCCTCGTGTCTGGCCTTCTGGTGGGCTCCTGCTTCCTAATTCCTACTTGATTTCCTTCCACTGCCCTTAGCCACTCATGGTGCCGGATTCTGTATTTATTTACTTATCGTCTGTCCTCTCACCCTCGTGTAAGCCCCTTCAGAGCAGGGCCTTTGGAGTTTTGTGAACAGCTGTGTCCCCACGTCAGCGCTCCATAACTACTTATTGAATGTATGAATGGCCCACCAAGCTAATGTCTCAAATACTTCTCAAAATGTTGACAGAAGGCCATTGTCACAGCACATATGTGGGAGGGAGTATCCGAGCAGAGGAGAGCTCATGGCCCACAGCGGGCTGTGAGCCCAGTGCTCTGGCCAGGGTCAGGAGTTCAGGAAGCAGCAAATATTCCCCAAGCAAGAGGTGACAAGCATTTTTTCAGCACCTGCTGTTTGCTGGGCAATTTGTTTGTTTGCTTTTTTTGCCCAAGGGGAGTGGTAAGGAAACACCCAAATGGTTCCTTCCCATTCTTCAGTCAACATTGACTGAAAGGTTATACGATCCACAAAGAACAAGTCATGGCTGTCGGATGTTCAGATAGAATTTACAGATGTTAACAGGGGCACAATAATGGTCTGAGTGACTGTCACCCAGTGGAGCAGTGTCCCTAGAGAGCAGCCCCGGGTGGCGCGGGACCTGGGTGAGGCTTCCTCATCCCCCACCATCCCCGTGGCCTTCTGTGTTCCTTTCTCAGCGATTGGCTTGCCTTATCTACTTGGCTAGAAGCTTACTGTGCATCCACATTTCTTCTCTGGTCCTCTGACCATTCACCAAGCACTCTTTATTCTTTTTTGTAAATATGTTTCTTGGTTTTCTCTGTTCTCACAGTCAGAGGTGAGCCTCTCAGCATCGCAAGCCTCCTTAACTGGTCTGGGTCCATAGTCCAGTCTGTCTTCCATACTGCCAGTGGCTGATCATCCACAGATAAAACTTTGAGTATGGTATTTTTATACATAACACCTTTGCAGGCTCCCTGTAGGCTGTGGGATGAAGTCCAAGTGCCTCCTCAAGGCCTTCCCGACGCCCCACCTTCCAGTGCCTTCCTGACTCGAGCCTGTGGCTCACCCGCCTTGCAGGCCTTGGACACATGCTGCCTGAATGTGCCAGACACGCGGTGATCTTTGGCTATTTTGTGCCTTTGTGTTGCTCTTTCTCTAGCCTCTAGAATCTTGTAGACATTATAGGCCCCTACTGGTTAAAGGTTAATTATAGGATTTTTTTTTTTTTGCTCTGCATTTTACTGTAAGCATCTGCCTCCACACTGGTCTGTGTAGCATAAAGATTGGTGAGGAGAGCCCCAGCCTGCCCCATAGCCCGCCTCACCTACCCTAGTTGGTTACAGGTTCTGCGCAGCCGAGGGAGCCTCCTGGCCAGGTGTGTGTCTCAGGGGAGATGAGACTTCCTGCTCACACTATCCTCAGTGTGGAGGCCTCCAGTGAAAATGAGATGTTTTCTACATTTTTTGCTTATTTATTTAGTTTTGTTTTTTTATTTTTAAAGTTTGCATATAAGAGAGTAAGCCACTGCCTTTACTAACTGGAGACTGTCATTTAGAAAGCATTTCCAATTTTAAATGTAGTAACAGTGTCCCATGTAAACATGACATATTTTCCTAACATAGCAGAGGATTTGTATACAGCTGTTCTTTCACATAATTCTCTCTGTACCTTCCAAGCCCCGCTGACTCCAGAACATGGAGAAGGCCCCCTTGGCAGGTGTTCTCCCAACTGGGCCGGTGTGGGCTCAGCTGCAGCCTCCGCGCCTGTGGGGATGGCCCAGACCCAGTCCTTTCTATCCTGTGCCTCTGCTCTAGCAGGTGCCAAACATGAGCCCGTGGTCCGGTTTTCTTCACGTGGCTCCTGCCTATTTGCACAGCCCGCAGCCGCTGCACGTGCGTTCGGAATGTTTTCTGTTTACGACCTCCCTTCACTATTTCTCTTTCAGAAATTTTTTACTGTTTTCATTTGCTATTTGCACGAGCTTAAATACAGCTTGGGCACATTAGAATTGTTCTGAGAGTCGAGGAGACATTAGAAGTAGTAAGTGCAGCGGCTATATCTGCGAAATATTAAAGTTAAAAGTTTAAATCCCCAAAGGTCAGGGAATTAAATAATTAAGTTGAGATTATTGTGTTCATTTTCTTACATGGCATCTGTAAGGTCTGTCCAAAAAATTTGAGGATGTTTTTTGAGAAACTGGTTTTATCATAAAGCAAATAAGTACTTCAAGAATTGTAGTGATTGCACTACTTATGATGTGCTGCTTATGATGACATAACAGATATTAACATTTGTCATTGTGAGCCAAATATAGATCTTAATGAGATTGGCAGTGCTCAGTCATCCTTTGCTAAAGTTTAGCTGACATACTTCATCACATCGTTAATTGAAAACACTCTTTGCAAACTTCAGTTGTCTAGAAATTAATTTCTGTAATAAGTTTGCTCTGAATTTATAAATTTAATCCCCATTGTGTTTGGTTTGGGCACTTTATAATTCTTCCAAGAATCATAGAGACTTTAGAAATACTAAGTGCATTGGCTGTACTATTGATATGTTAAAGTTAAAAATTTTAATCCCAAAAGGTGAGGAAATTAATTAAGCTAAGGTTCTTATGTTCATAGTAAAATTATTCCTAGTTAGTGTGATGATATTAAATGTGGCAGTGATTCACTGTGTCCCTGAAGTGTACAGTTGATTTCCAGAGATCCAATCTGGGCAACTGTGTGACAACCAACTGTTCCATGGAATTATAGAGGTCATTTTATACATAGCTGAGTGATATCTTACAAATGCTTATTTCACATTTTTCTTGTAGGAGGGTCACTCTTTGAAATAATTTCCTTTTAGAAAAAAGTTTATCTACTTAAAGAAGAATTCCATGTTTTAAACAATTACAAAAAGGATCCACAGTTGAGGTTCAAATAGTACATGCTTCTTAAAAAGTGTGTAAATTATTTTTAAGATCTTACTATACACAGCTGTTCAAGAATATATTTGTCTAGCATATAAGAGGATTCCTGGCATTAAAATAAAAGTCTAGTTTTGGGGATGAAAACAAATTAAGCACATTCAGTTTGCTATTTAATATCCTTTGAGAAGTGAAAAGCAGTACGTATTTTAGGATTTTTTTTAACCTCAATGATTTGAGCCCTGTCATAACTGTTAGTCACATTTTCTTTCAAGAAATAGTGGTGATTGATAGTTTTGAAACTTTGGCTCTGAGGCCTGAGTGAATAAATAGTCTCTTTCTTATAAATGATACTTGCTTATTAACAGCCACGGCTGGTTTTCTGTCATGCGCCTCACTTCCCAAATCGCTCCTCTAACACTGCCTGGGATGCCTTTTCAGGAAAATGTGGGTTTTTAGAGATTTGAGGTTAAAAAGAAGAAGAAGAAGAAAGTGAAAAATCGGATATCCCAGCCACCTGCAGAGGTTCTTAGATAGGGCAAGCCATGTACGCAGTCATTACTACCCTTCACAGAAATGTCACCAGTGTACTACTACTTGAATGATCCCACTTTACTTAGTTATGTCTCTTGAAATCCCAGCAAACAGAAATTCATTTCATTCATTAAACATTAAAAGATGTTCAAGACCATTAGTCATTTGGGAGTTGCAAATCAAAACCACACCCACTAGAATGCTAAAATTAGAAAGCGTGAGCATGTGAGTGCTGGTGAGCATGAGGAATAGCTGCAAAGCCCAGCCATGACTGGTGGGAACCCAGAATGGCAGAACCACCTTGGAAAGCAGTCTTACACTTTCTATAAAGTAAAACATATACTTCCTCTGTATGTATCTGTATGTATGCTATGACTGGGTAACTCCAATCTTGGATTTCTACCCAAAAGAAATAAAACATATGTCCACAGAAAGACTAGTCACAAATATTCACGGTAGAATTATTCATAATATTTCCAAACTGGAAACAACTTTATAATAATGAGTGAATGGATAAACCAGTTTTGGTATATTCATGCATTGGAATACACTTGACAACAAAAAGAAATAAACTCTTGCTAGGTGCATTTACATTGGTTGAATCTCAAAGCATTAGGCTAAGTGAATAGGCCAGACAGAAAAGAATACAAACTATGACTCTATTTATATGACATTCTAGAAGAGGCAAAACTAGTGACAGAAGTATAATAGATGGATGGTTGGCAGGGGCTGGGGGTGAGGGGAGGGGATTGTCAGAAGGTGGCAGGAGGGAACTTTTGGGGATGATGGAAATGAAATGTTCTGTGTCTTGATTGTAGTGGGGGTTACATGACTGTATACCTTTGGCAAAACTCACTGAAATTTTGCACTTCAAATGGGTCAGCTTTATTGTATGTTAATTGTAACTCAATAAACTGATTAACAACAAAAAAAGGCTGGGCTCAGTGACTCACGCCTGTAATCCTAGGACTCTGGGAGGCCGAGGTGGGAGGATCGCTTGAACCTCAGGAGTTTGAGACCAGCCTGAGCAAGAGTGAGACCCCGTCTCTACTAAAAATAAAAAAATTAGCTGGGCATGGTGGCTTGTGCCTGTAGTCCCAGCTACTCGGGAGGCTGAGGCAGGAGGATCGCTTGAGCCCAGGAGTTGAAGGTTGCAGTGAACTACAACACCATTGCACTCTACCCAGGGTGACAGAGCGAGACTCTGTCTGAAAACAACAACAAAAGTACTTTTGTAGAGGCTTAGATTCTAGTGTGAATTCAGTAAGTTGGGTTGGTTTACTCTGAGAAGATAAGAATTTTTTTATCAAAAACAGAAACACTTTGTGGGAGGTGGGGATGGCCAGTGTAGAGAAACACATGATGGGAGAGGTACTAAAAGGATCACCTGAGGGTACCAGGTAGGCACCTGGGTAGGCCAAATACCTCTTGAAAATGTTTGCTTCATGCCAGTGAGATATCATCTCCTTTTCCTTGAAATTATTAGAATTATAGGAAGTCCTTAAAATGTTACACGTTTAAGAGAGTTTCTCTTATCTATGTACGAACTTTTAATTTAGGGATATTTTAGATTGAAGCAAAGCAACATCCAGAACAAAAAGGTGTCAGCTCTGCCACAAGCAGCTGCCAGTAGAGGCCTTGTGTAATGACTGTGGTTTCAGCATTGGCAGCCTTTGTTAGCCTATAATGGGTTTTCTGAATTTGTGCTTTAAATTTTACCAGCTTTTACGCCCATTAAGTTCCATAAATGCAAAAGCATTGAGACTATTAGTGCTGTCAAGAAAGAGGTGTGATTATATCGGAAATGAACATGATAGTAAAAAGAATAGGAAGATGGCAGGAATATGGTGCCTGCAGCCGCACCAGGTGTGAGAGGCTGGGCAACGCTAATGCGCTGAAGATCAGGAGGGTGCAGTGGTGAGAAAAGACATGGCCAGCAGTCAGCAAGGGACAGGAAAAGTAGGTTGACGGAGTGGAAGAAAAAGCATTGAACCTATGGGCTAGAGAATGAGCATTTTCATTAGATACTTACTAGCCCAAGGTTAATTCAGGAGAAGGGAGTCTGCTCTCACACTTGAAGGCTGAGCATGGTTTGGTTGAAGTGCTGCTAATGAAACTTGAACCATCCACTTTTGGCGTGGTCAGCTCTGAGCCCCTTGGAATTTGCAGAACATCAAAGTGAGGGCTGAGGCAGCTGCTGCTACTGTGGTGTTTAAGAAATCCCTTATGGCACTGCCAAGCGCATCGAGCAAGAGGGCTCCTGCCCTGACAAGATTTCAGTGTGGCTGGAACTGTTTAATTTTGAAGAAAGATTCCCGTCATCTGTAAAATTGGTAGAAATGCATCCAGGTTCTAGAAATTTTTGTCTCTCTTGGTTTGTTTATTAAATCCAAACTGATTAACAGTGGAACCGCCTTTGGATCCTGCCTGCCCCTAGGTTGAGCAGATCTGTACCTTGGACTTCAGGGTCTGTCAGGTGAACGTCCGAGGGTCCTCTGCAAATCAGCAGGTGCACAGCATCTCCTGAGATTACAGGGTGGCACTGTCTATGGTGTTTATATTATTTTATTGGAAAAACTGGAAATGCAAAGACAAGTCCTCACCCTGCTAAGGAATGCAAGGTTTACAACAGAACAAAACTGGGGGAAAAAATAGACTTTGCTAAGGGGACACTTGTCATTGCAGTTGCTCACTTTTGACATTAAATTATGTGTGTTTTTAATTGTTAAGGAAAATAAAATTGTAGAACATGCATGAAAAGTTGGAAATATGTATAGTTTAGTATTAATACCTAAAAGGCAAATTCTAATTAAGGATTTTGGAATGTTTCTTATCTTTCTGGGAATGAAACCCTCAGCCCTGAGTCCCTGTGCCCCTCCTAACAGCTAAGTCCATTGTAACTTTCAGTAATTGGTTTTTTATTAAAATAAGAGACTGCAGTATAAATTTTAGCAACTGGGCTAAATAGGCATTAGCAGGCCCTGGGATCCAACCGTAATTTGTAACATCGTTCCTTTGGGAAAATGGATTCTAAGTGCCCAATAACTACCTTACAAATAGACTCTTGAATCATAGTCCATTTGAGAATAAGGAACTGTTTGTGATAGTGATACCTTCGATTGGCTTGCTTGAGAACTGCACAGAAGGGACCTATATTCCACCACACGTGTGTGGTGAACCCAGCTCGTCTGGGTTTGATCAAAGATTATTGCTGAGTGGGCATGGAAAGCGTAGGAATTAAAACCAAAGTAGAGGCTGGAGGCAAGTCAAGGATGGAGTTAGAAGGGTGGATCTGGAGGGGTTTTGGTGGTGGGAAAGGTTTCCCGTCTGAAAGGCAAAGGTGTGAATCTCAGCAGATGAAGGGAGAGCAGAAGGGGGTGGAAAACAGACTGGGAGGGGGAGTCAGGAATAGAGGGAGTTGAAGGCAAAAAAGCCAAGGGGTGAGGAGTAAGAAGTGTTGAGAATCAATCATTTTTAAGGAAAGTGTAGTGCAAAATGTTCCAGCAAGGCTGACTAGCCCCCAGAGAGGTCAGACAAAGAGATGACCCCCAAGACCTGTAAATAATCTCTTAGAGATGTTGCATTGGAACATTAAGACTCAAAACATATACACATCAATTTTTTGGAGTTCAACACATTATTGAGCACCTGCTATGGGTTAGAATGATCAGAGCTTGGCAAAGCTTCTGTCTTTATCAAATTTACAATTTGGTATAATTCTAGCAAACCACAAAAATGAGCTAAAGCAGGCTAAGGTATAATGGTGGTGAATATCTAGAATCTGGCCATAAGGAGAAAATTAGATTTTAATTATTTCATCCTTAATTTTGTGTATTTGTCAGCCTGATTGTATCATAAGATTTATGAGGGTAAACAACATGAAACATATATTCTTGGTAATTTTTTTTATCACCATGGGAACATAGTAGGCATTCCAATAACTACATCTTGGTGTCTTGGTTGGTTGATTGTAATATTAATAGAGTTGATTCATGAAACTGCTTAATTGAACTCATTTTTGCTTGAGAAAATTATTAATGTAGTGTACCTTTTGCCAGTGTGTGAAAAAATGCCTGGTCAATGGAATATAAGTATGAAATTGCTGTTACTGCTGCAGCATAATTTAGTAATGTTTGGTGCTTTCTTTGCAAGTGGAGAGGGTGGCTAGTACATAACTGCAGTTTGCAGTTCCTCACAGTGGGGGGTCATCATTCACTCCCACATGCATACCCATCTCCAAGAGGCCTGTCCTGCCCTCCTGCCCCCGCTGTGCCTTAGCAGCCTTCTCACCCATGTTCTATACTGTGCTGTGCATGTATCTGTACTGCACTTGCTATATTGTATTAAAAGGCTTATTCTAGATAGCAAACATGACAGCAAACATTGCTTTCACACTAACTGTAGGTCCTCTTGTCGCCATGGTCCCATACCACTTTCTTTCATATGAGTATCCATGACAAGAATAGTGCTGCATCACCAGTGGGTTCAAGCAGTTGCCTTCTGTCTTAGTCAGTTTGGGCTGTGATGACAGAAGTACCGTAGACTGGGTGGCTTAGACAGCAGAAATGTATTCCTCGTGGTTCTGAAGGCTAGGAAGTCAAGATCGAGGTGTTGGCAGATCCAGCGTGTGGTGAGGGCTCTCTTGCGGTGACTTTTCTGTGCTGCATGGCAGTGGGAGGACACGGCGTACTCCTGTCTCTTGGTGCCTCCATCAGACCATTCCTAGTCCTCCAATGGCAAATGATTGCAGTCTAATTCTGACATTTCTGCTGCTCGTCATCCCAGGGCTCAGGCTTGTTCTGGTGACTCCCTCCTTGTTCATGCCCCAGAGCCTGCCGCACTGATGGGTGGTCATGGCCAATGCCTGGGCACCTCCCCAGTCCTCCTCCCACTGAGGAAGAAGAGCCCTTGGTGTCCAGTCTGTTCTTACGCATGCTCCAGAAATAACCCCATGCAGAGAAAGTACTCTTCCTGATATATCTCTATATGCTTCTGTTTGTGCTATGCCCTCTTTAAGAAAAAGCCACAGGCAGTGGTCTCCACATTTCAGGGATTTTTATTCCTACCTCCTTCCTCCTTGGATCCAGGCATAAGTCCATGGGGGAGGCCAATGGGGGTAACAGACACTGGGGTAGACTGGGCCTTTACTGCAGCCCTCAGGACGCTGTCCTTGGACCGAATCTGCATACCTGCCTCATTCCTTCGGTGAAGTGCTTCTCGGGAAGTTTTTCCGTCCTCTCTGCATCGACAGGCACACCCTCCAGAATGGCTTAGACCTGTCTGAGTTCCCTAGTGAACACACCCAGGCTGCCAAGCTGGGATTTCCCTAAGTGGGAGGAATTTTCTTCCTTCTACCTAAATTCTAAAGGACAGGCTGTTTTTACAGATAAGCATAGATGTTTTCAGGATGCTTGTTTGAGATTCAGACTTAGATAACTAACTAAAAAGTATAAAGTTTCCTTTATTTTAATAAAAGTCAATTTAACTTTTATTCATAGAGAATGAGCTGTGTTAACTATTCGTCTGTTGCAGACGTACCTCAGAGATACTGAGGGTTCATTTCCAGATCACCACAATAAAGCGAATATTGCAATAAAGCAAGTCACACTATTTTTCTGGTTTCTCAGTACATATAAAAGTTATGTTTACACTCTACTGTAGTCTATTAAATGTGTGATAGCATTATGTCTAAAAAAATGTACCTACTATGATTTAAAAATACTTTATGGCTGAAAAATGCTAATGATCATCTGAACCTTTAGCAAGTTTTAATCTTTTTGCTGATGGAGGGTCTTGCTTTAATGTTGATGGCTGCTGACTGATCAGGGTTGTGGTTGCTGAAGTTTGGGGTATATGTGGCAATTTCTTAAAATAAGATGACAATGAAGTTTGCCTTATCAATTGACTCTTCCTTTCGTGAAAGATTTCTCTGTTGCATGCAACGCTGTTTGATAGAATTGTACCTATAGCACAACTTCTTTCAATATTGAAGTCAGTCCTCCCAAACGATGCTTCTGCTTTATCAACTAAGTTTATGTAATATTCTAAATTCTTTGTTGTCATTTCAACAGTGTTCACAGCATCTTCACCAGGAGTAGATTCCATCTCAAGAATCCACTTTTGGGCCAGGTGTGGTGGCTCATGCCTGGAATCCCAGCGCTTTGGGAGGCCAAGGCAGGAGGATCTCTTGAGCCCAGGAGTTTGGACCAGCCTGGGCAACATAGCCAAACCTCCTTGTCTTTAAAACAGTTTAAAAAATTAGCTGGGCCTGGTGGCATGCACTTGTATTTTCTAGCTACTTGGGAGGCTGAGGCAGGAGGATAGCTTGAGCTCAGGAGTTTGAGGCTGCAGTGAACTATGATCATGCCACTGCACTCCAGCCTGGGCAACAGAGTAAGACCCTGTCTCAAGAAAAAAAAAAAAAAAGAAACCGCTTTCCTTGCTCATCCATAAGAAGCAACTCCTCGTCCGTTCAAGTTTTCTCATGAGGTTGGAGCAATTCAGTCACATCTTCAGGCTCCACTTCTAAGTCTAGTTCTCTTGCTGTTTCCACCACATCTGCAGTTGCTTCCTCCGCCGAAGTCTCAGACCCCTCGAAGTCATCCATAAGGGTTGGAATCTACTTCTTCCAAATTACTGTTAATGTTGATATTTTTGACATCCTCCCAGGAATCATGAATATTCTTGATGACATATGGAATGGTGAATCCTTTCCAAAAGGTTTTCAGTTTACTTTGCCTAGATCCATCAAAGGAATCACTATGGCAAGTGCAGCCTTATGAAATATATTTCTTAAATAATAAGACTTGAAAGTTGAAATGTCTCCTTGATCCATAGGCTGCAGAATGGATGTGTTGGCAGGTGTGCATCTCCATCTTCATCAGAACTCCTGGGTGACCAGGTGCATTGTCAATAAGCAGTAACATTTTGAAACAAACCCTTTTTCCTGAGCAGTAAGTCTCAACAGTGGGCTTAAAATATTCAGCAAACCATGCTGCAAACAGGTGTGCTATCATCCAGGTTTTGCTGTTCCATTTCGAGAGTATAGAAAATGTAGATTCAGTGTAATTTGTAAGGGCCGTAGGATTTTCAGAATGGTCAATGAGCATTGGGTTCAACTTCAAGTCCCCAGCTGCATTGGTCCCTAACAAGAGAGTCAGCCTGACCTTTGAAGCTTTAACGCCAGGCATTGACTTCTCTCTAGGTAGGAATGTCGTAGGTGGCATCTTCTTCCAATATAAGGCTGTTCTGTCCACACTGAAAACGTAGGGTAGCCACCTTCATCAATGATCTTAGCTAGATCTTCTGGATAACTTCTTGCTGCTTCACCTTGCACTTTTATGTTATGGAGATGGCTTCTTTCCTTAAACCTCATGAACCATCCTCTGCTTGCTTCAAACTTTTCTTCTGTAGCTTCCTTATCTCTCTCAGCCTTCATAGAATTGAAGAGAGTTGGGGCCTTGCTCTGGATCAGGCTTTGGCTTAAGGGGATGTTGTGGCTGGTTTGATCTTTTATCCAGACCACTCAAACTTTCTCCTTATCAGCAATAAGGCCATTTTACTTTCTTATCATTTGTGTGTTCACTGGAGTAACACTTTTAGTTTCTGTCACAAACTTTTCCTTTGCGTTCACAACTTGACTAACTGTTTGGTGCAAGAGGCCTAGCTTTTGGCCTATCTCAGCTTTTGACATGACTTCCTCACTAAGCTTAATTGTTTCTAGCTTTTGATTTAAAGTGAGAGACATGTGGCTCTTCCTTTCACTTGAATACTTAGAGGCCGTTGTAGGGTTACTAATTGGCCTAATTTCAATATTGTTGTGTCTCAGGGAGTAGGGAGGCCCAGGAGAGGGAGAGAGACAGGAATGTTGGTCGGTGGAGCAGTCAGAACACACACATTTATCAATGAAGTTAGCTGCCTTATATGGGTGCAGTTCGTGGTGCTCCCAAACAATTACAATAGTGACATCAAAGACCATTGATCACAGATCACCATGACAGATATAATAATAAGGCAAAAGTTTGAAATAGTGTGCAAATTACCAAAATGTGCCACAGAAATGCAAAGTGAGCACATGCTATTGGAAATATGGTGCCTATAGACTCGCTGCCCCAAACTTCAATTCGTGAACAAACGCAATTATCTGCAAAATGCAACGAAACAAGGTATGCCTGTGTTACACTGACAAAGAAGGCATTATCAGTGGTGTTTATTCACTGCCTGAAGCAGAAGAAATGTGTATTTTCCTTGATACAGGAAATTCTAAATGAATAGTAAGGGGAAGAAAAATGGGTTTTATTGAGTATTTACTATGTGCCAAGCCCAGTGCTGAGCAGTTTACATGGAATAATTCCTTTGCTCATAAGAAAAGTGCTGTGAAGTGTTTTCAGTTCTATTTTACACGTGAGAAAGTTACAGTTTAAAGAGGTGTTAAGTATCTTAACTGAGGTCACAGAGGTAATAAGTGCAGAGTTGGGAGTAGACCCCAGGCCATCCGACCGCGGCTCAGGGCTCTAGACCAATCTTTCTTACATAAATCTTTCTGATATTGTCAAAAGTCACTTTCTGAGAATGAAAACTGAACAGTAAGACAATAGAACCTATTTCTCACTTTGTGATAGTAGCTGATCCTCAATTTAACTAGTGGTGGAAGATTGCTGTTCATTAAACATATATTTAAGACTATAATTTATGTTATCACATGATAAATTGCATGTAAATATAACTTAATAACTAAAGGACCGTCATCCAGACAGAATAATTTCAGCAGACTTCTTTGTTTCCTGATTAACTTAAAGCAGATTTTTTTTAATGAATCAAAAATTGCATTCTTATATTTGAGCCAGATATCCTATTTGTTGTCATAAACTCACTGGGAAGCCCAGAACATCATTTTCTTTAATCTTAAGAGTGGTTCTATGCTTTGATTCCATATGATAATAAACATCATACCAAGGTGTTTTAAGGCTGGTAGCAATGTTTTAGTAGATTTTGGCAGTTTAACCCGATGAGATACTTTCTATAACGTGAAAATGATCAGCTTATTTCTTATCCTGATGATACGTGGAGAGAATGATTTAGTCTGATGGTCTCAGCAGGAATAGAAATTAATCTTTTGTATTATTTATATATCCCTTAATACCTTTTGGATGTTTTAAATATTACCTTGTGCCAACTGAGAGTGTTTGCCCCTCAAGTTCCAGCAATGTTATATTTTCCTAAAAAGCACATTTATTTATATCGAGTTTCCTATTCTAGGGGCACCAAGAATAATGTGTATGTAGTATAAAGAGGGGGATTATTGTAAATATCAAATGGATCTCACTATGAGGATGTTTTCATCCATAAAACAGACCTAGAGGGCATTCCAGTGAGATTTTCATGTGTAAATGTGCCACGTTGAACTGTGTTTGTATATTTTACATTAAAATGGGTGTGTCTCATTTCAAGGAACTTCGTTTTGAATTCTATTTTATTTTTGATATATGTTGATATATTAAACACACACAAATGCGACTTCCCCCCACTTTTGTTTCAGGCCACAAGGGCAGCCATCACCCAGCACTGCACTGACCTTGGGAACCTGCTGGGCAAGGAAAACGACGTGGCCCTGATCATCGACGGCCACACCCTGAAGTACGCACTGTCCTTCGAAGTCCGCAGGAGCTTCCTAGATTTGGCGCTCTCGTGCAAAGCCGTCATATGTTGCAGGTAGAAACGTACAGGCTGTGCATAATTCATATTCTGATGTGTTCGTATACTGTGCTTATATAAAAGAAATCGATGCATGGGAATTCTAGGCTTAACGTTTTGTATCTCAAAAAGGCAAAACGAAAATACAGATTTATTTTTAACTGTTGGTTCACAGATTTGGCAGAAGGTGAGTTAATGGTTTTTACATTTTTGTTTTGTTTGTTTTCTGAGGAGATAAAAAGAAAAAGAACCAGGGCTTCCAGTCCTATTCACAATGGGGGATAAATTGGAAAAACGCTGCCTCGAGTTGATTGGGGAAGTTCCTAGGGTCCTACCTACTGGGTTCCTTGGTCCTGCACATGTCTGTGCTCAACTTCCAAGACTCATGGGGCTTCGGTGCCTCTTTTCTGATGTTCAGTGGGTATTTCTTTTCAGTTAACAAGGAGCTTTTGGTCAAGTTCGTGTGATAACAGTTTTTGTGTTAAGGTCTAACCAGGAGTCTCTGTTGGCTCTTCATGGAGTCTGGGAAAGTTTTTTTGCAGGGGTGGGTGGGTGTTGGAGGCGCACTGTTACATTCCATTGACTACTGGCTACACGGAGGTCCAGTTCTGGTAGAGATTTGAAAGTCAAACAGAATTATAAAGAAAATAAACTACTGGAAAGATGAGTGATCACCAAAGGCCACGGAGAGCTGGAGGGGCTGGCTGGTGGAGCCTCCGTATCAGAAAGGCATGTTGGTTGTGTGCCTGTGGTCGCAGGATGTTCAAGGACTGTTGGGCTTGAGGAACAAATTCAAATGTGTTTGAAACTACTGGTGAGAACTCTGTTTTACCTTTAAGGCTAGAAACCTGGTGCAGCTATGAGGGACTTGGGACGGAGAGGAATGACCAGAGCACCTAGAAATGAAATGCCACACTTCCTGGTTTTAGGATGGGCGCTCTCTTTTTTTCAAACAGCTTTATTGTGACATAATTCACATACCATACAATTCACCCATTTAAAGCAATTCACGAGCTTTTAGTATATTCAGAGTTGTATAACCATCACCGCAACCAATTTTAGAATATTTTCATCACCCCCAAAAGAAACCCCTGTATCCATTGTCATTTAAACCCTGTCTTCTTCCACCCCCACCCTCACACACTAAACAACCGCTAATCTACTTTCTTGTCTCTATAGATTTGTCCGTTTGAAACATTTCCATACGAATGGAATCATACAAGATATATTTTCTCACTGACTTCACTTAGCATGTTTCAAGGTTTACTCTTGTTGCACGTGTCAGTACTTTTATGGCTGAAGATTATTCTGTTGTTCGGATATACCACATGTTCATCCATTTATCAGTGTATAAACATTTGGATTGTTTACACTTTTGACCATTATGTATGATGCTGCTATGAAGACTGATGTACAAGTTTTTGTGTGGACTTACGTTCTCATTTTCTCTTGGGTATATACCTAGGAGTAGAATTGCTGAGTCATGTAGTAACTCTGCGTTTAACGCTCTGAGGAACTGTCAGACTGTTTCCCAAAGTGCCTGCATGCTTTCCTGTTTCCATCAGTGATAGGCAAGTATTTCCATTACTGTCTTTTTGATTAGTCAGTCTAGCGGAGGTGAAGTGGTATCTCATTGTAGTTTTGATTTGCATTCCCTTGATGGTTAATGATGGTGAGCATCTTTTCATGTGCTTACTGGCCATTTGTGTATCTTCTTTGGAGAAATGTCTATTCAAATCTTTTGCCCATTTTTAAATTAGATTATTTGTCTTTTTGTTATTGAGTTGAGGGGTCCTTTATATACTCTGAACACAAGTATCTCATAAGATAAATGATTTGTAAATATTTTTTCTCATTCTATAGGTTGCCTTTTCATTTTCTTGATAGTATTGCTTGCGGCATGAGAAGCCTTTAATTTTGACAAGTCCACCTTATCTTTTTCCCTTTTGTGCTTTTGGTGTCATATCTAATGAGCTCTCCTTTTTAAGAAGCTGATCCTGTGCTTGCTTTCCTGGATTCCATTTGAGCAGTTTAGATTAGGGACATGCAAATGGCAAGAAGGGTAGAGAGAATGGTGGGGAAATACTTTTTTTTTCATAATTTTCTCTTTATGTCTACGTTGGAAAGTTGCTGAGTGGGTGGGTACTTGATTTTATGAATTCTTTAACACTGGAGGCTGTTCCTGTTCCACCCCAGAGCGGCAAGTCATGGTGAGCAAGTCACTGCAGCCTGACAATAGTCACGTTGGTCAAGGGGTCATCCCCTGACCCGTTGGTGGACAGAAACAAACAAGAGTACCAGAAACAATAAGAAAAAGTGAGGAAAAGTCTGGTAAACTGTAACTTAAAGCAAACACACTAAAACCTTGTAGGGTTTTCAAAAGGGAAATCAAAATGAGTCCATTTGGATTCTCAGGGGAGAGCCAGGAATGCCTGTAAGGCTTTACAGGAACATGTTCTTTTCTTGCCAGGTGCTTGATACTTTAAAAAAACAAAAAACACCTTTTTCCCCTTTTTGCTTTGGCGGCTTTCACAGTGCTTTGTGTGTCGCATGAGGTTGTATGCCTAAAGACTTCGCAGGGAGGAGTTCAAACTGGAATTGGCATAGAAAGAGGAAATTTCAAATTAAACACTGTTACAGTCTACAAAATGGAAGCGTTAATTGAAAAAAGGAATCTAGGATAGTGCACTATTTTCCTGCTCTAGGAGACATTTCTTGGCTGATCTCACACTCAAGCTTAAAAAAAAAACAACACTTTAAAGAAAAAAGCACTTGTACATTTCAGATGTACTTACTATTCATTGAAAATTCAAACTTAAGCAAAATTTAATATGTGGCTTCAAACGTAAAGTTGACCTTAATTCTCACTTTTCATCTTTAAAATGTAATAGTTGTGAGACTTACCCTTTTCTCTAATAATAGAAGAAAGTAGCTTTTTTTAGAAAATAACTTTTTTGTGAAATCATTAAGCATTCTGTTACCAATATTGATTCAGAGATTGGTGAATGTTGTATAAAAGTAGATAAATATCTTTAAACTAAAACAATATTTTAGGCAGTGAAGAGGGGGAAAATGTAAGAATTTATTAAATATTTTGCTGAAGTTAGACTCAGACAATTTTGCTAATTACGCATTGTGATGCCCACATATTTTCTGTGTAGTTAAAATCCTAGAGAGGTCACATTTTAGTCAGCAGAACAGTTACCACTCATTGCCCTACTGCAGTTTTCTGTTGTATCTGGCAGGGATATTGCCACATTATTTGTTGAAGTGTAACCTGATGAGTCCAAGAAGATTTTTGTTGGGGCTTGGTATTTGCATTGTAAGTTACTAGGGGTTAGGGGCAAATAAAGAGACAAGACATGGTCTTTGCCTTATAACTGCAAATAATGAATAACTGAGTAGGTTATGGTATTTGCTCCAGTTCTTGAAATCAGGCCCTTCCTGAATGAAGCTGGCGTCCCTAAGACTCCACCTGGCCATACGCGCAGCAGACCCTTCTCTTCCCTTTCTTGATTTTCAGTTCCTTTCTGCATTTGGTGTAGATGGTGCCCCCTTGAGGGATTCTCTTCTCCATCTGTGACATCTCTCCTTTCTCCTTAGTTATGTGTCCTTTATGGACTCTCTTTCTGGCCGCCTCCGAAATGTTGTTTTCCCAAGGTTTTGCCTCTGGCCCTATCACTCCCTGTCAGTGTCTTCTCCCCACGTGCATTCTATCTATTCTTATGGCCTCATCCGTCTATACATCAGTGATTCTCGACTCCTGCTTCATCTGGAGAACTTTAAAAAAATATTTTCCTCAAAGAGCTAAACATAGCAGTGCCATGTGACCCAGCAATTTCCCTCCTAAGTATACACCCGAAAGAATTAAAAACGGGCACTCAAACAAACACTTGTACGTGCATGTTCATAGCAGCACTGTTCACAGTAGCCAAAAATTGGAAACAACCCAAATGTCCATCAATTCATGAATGAATAAGTAAAATGTGGTGTAGCCACACAATGGAATATTATTCAGCCACAAAGAGAAATGAGGTAGTGGCACATGCTACAATATAGATGAACCTCAAAAACATGCTGCGTGAAGAGCCAGTCACAAAAGACCACATATTATGATTCCATTCCTACGAAATGTTCAGGATAGGCAAAACTCTAGAGCCAGAGCAAAGTGGTGATTGCCAGGTGCTGGGGGAGGAAGAGTGGGGAGTGATTGCTTAACGGGTACAGAATTTCCTTTTGGCAGTGGTCCCCAACCTTTTTGGCACCAGGGACTAGCTTCATGGAAGACAATTTTTCCATGGAATAGTGGGAGGGGGTAGCTCAGGCAGTGATGCCAGCAATGGGGAGCAGCTGTAAATACAGATGAAGCTTCGCTTGCTCACCTGCCGCTCACCTCCTGCTGTGTGCACTCCCCCCCCCACGTTTCATGGAAGACAATTTTTCCATGGGTGGTACCGGTCCACGGCCCAGGGGTTGGGGACCGCAGCTTTTGAAGGTGATGAAGTGCTTTGGGACTGGATCAGGTGACAGTTGCACAACACTGTGATCATACTAAATGCCACTGAATTTTTATATTTTAAAATGGTGAATTTTATGTTATGCGAATTTTACCTCAATAGAAAATATAAACAAATGAATAAAAGAATTCATCTGCTCAAATGAAATGTTGGTTGAAAGGAAACAAACAAAAAGATTCTGATTCCCAGGCCCTCCCCCAGAGCCGTGAAATCAGAACTCCAGGGATTTTATGAACTCCCCCGACTCTAACGAGCAGTCAGGATTGAGAGCAGCAACATCCCCGTCTGCCTGTCCTGCGCGTCCCCTCTCTTGAGCTCCAGACCTGTAGACCCATCTGCGTCTAGGACTTTTTTACACCGACGTTCTTTGGGCATCTTTGACTCAAAATGTGTAAACGGAATCAGTCTGCGTCTCCCCAGCCCTTGCACCTGTTGGTCTGCTGAGTTTCTGTCCCTGCAGATGGGACCACTCCCCTCTCAGTTGCCAGAGCCTTTTGGTGGCTTTGGTGGCCATGATTTCATACGTTAGGGACCTTTAGAGACTAAACCATGTAAGCAAGTCATTAAGTTGAGGGCAGAAATTACAGTTTCTTGATTTGTTGATCCTTGATCAGTATTGTCTCTGTTTTTCATAAATGAGGAAATGGAGGCTTCAGAAAACTTACACGTCTTGCCCACGGTCTCAGCTGGGAATGGAAGAGTTAGCGCTTTATCCTGACCTGGATAATATCAGGGCCTGTGCTCTCAAGTCACGCAGTTGGCTGGGTCACCTAATTCATTGTCACTCGTTTATTACTGTTAACACTCACAATTTTGCACAAAAGATTTTGCTTTTAACATAACATTTTTCAAACTGTAAAATATGTTTAGACCTATTCAGCGTAAAGCCTTGTAGGGTTTATCATTCTCCTAAGGAATAAAAGTCATGTAGGAAACCATTTTCAATATGTTCAAGAAAAAAAGAATTCTCTGTTCTCTCTTCCCCTTTTCTCATTTTTCCTTTTTCTTTTAAGCTTTTTATTTTTGTTAAAATAGAGATACATTCTGTAGCACAGACTGCGGGGCGAGGCAGTGGGGAGGCCTTTGACCTCTGTGAACATTCAGAGATCTTAAAGGTGACTGCATCTCATAAGGAAAAGAGTCATGCAAGAATCGTCATCGTCCTCCGTGTGAGCAAGGTGGTGATAGGCCCACCACAGTGCCCTGCACATACAGGTGACGTCGGGGCCCCAGAGCACTGCCTCGTTGGCAGATACAATTTATGGCTTCGCATCTCTGGGAAGGAGATGGAGTGAAAGGGAACATCACGGCAGGGATTTCCACTGGATGTGCAAATTAACGGTTTCAGAAGGCATCATTTATTTTCTTGGATGTGTTTAGACTTCTGTCTTTCAGGAAAGATTCAAAGATAAACATGTACAAACCTACTGTAATACCATAGAGGTAAAGACAGTCGAGAGACATAGGCAG
The DNA here is from genome assembly GCA_023783475.1 of Daubentonia madagascariensis. Lineage (NCBI taxonomy): Eukaryota > Metazoa > Chordata > Mammalia > Primates > Daubentoniidae > Daubentonia > Daubentonia madagascariensis. Next base: position 470,840 of record JAKFHU010000379.1, on the reverse strand, counting down.
ACTGGACGCAATGAATGTTTTAAAAAACTTTTTGGGTTTACTTTTGTAATGGAGTGATTTATATTTCTGATAAAAAATTAGAAAATACAGATAAACAAGAAGGAAAATGGCCTTCACAATCCCACTGGCTAGAGATTATCCGTGTTCACAAATGGCACTTAAATCTAGATCTCTTTCTGTGAAAATGCTTTTAATAGGAAGAAGAGTTATATTGTTCACAAAATGCAAAGTGAAAGGTTGTAAACAGTTTTATATTACTCTAAGTAGTAATGTAAATTTTTTTAAAAGGCTAATAGTGTCGTGTTATATAAAAACACAATAATTAATTTAATCTATTCCTAGTTAATGGGTATTCAGGTTAACAATTTTTTTACTATTATGCATAGCATTACAAAGAAGATTTTTTGTAGCTAAGTCATTGCAAAGACACTTGATGATTTCTATAAAATAATAATGGATTCAAGGGTAAACAACATAGCAAATTTGCAAAAGGGTTTGGACCCTTCACCTAAGAAAGTGAAGTTATTTGCCTTAGAGTCAGAGAAAGACAGCAGCAGTTTAGTCCCTGCTGAGACAAGCGTTTTCCTTTGTTAAGTAAGCACAGGCTGGATGGACTCCGTGCCCCAGTTTAGCCTCACTAAGAAAGGGGAGCAGTTAAGAAATTATTTTGTGACAGGATATATATGAGCAGAAACAAACAAAAAAATCAGACTGCCCTGCTGAACGACACTGCCCAGCATTTTAACACATTGTGTATCATTCCCAAAGCTGGGTCAGTCTTCTGGACTCTATTAAGCATATAACTCACTTAGCCTACCTCCAAAACCATGTACATCTGTCTTAACTCTAGACTACTTAGTGTAGAAAAGAACTGGCTCTTCTAATTTGGTCTCTTCCCCAGCTTAGCTTTTTACATAAATGAGGCATGATGGATGATAGGGAATCAGAACATTATGCATTTTGTGTGTGGTGTCTTTCAGCCTGTGAACTACACACAGAATTATGTCAAACAGAGTTCAGACACAGTAATTAGAATTGTACCACCAATTGTGTTTTGTTTGGCCTCTATATTGGTAGGGATCCAATCATACATTTGCAAAAATAAAACTTTCTTTAGTTTCATTCATGATGTGATTTCTCAGCATCATGACTGTTTAGTTCTGAGCCAGCTTCCTACTTTGACATTCTATTCCAGTGAGCATTATTAACTTGTCCAGGCTGTAAGCCTATCCTTGGGTTGTTTGCATTATGGCTTAGCACATATTTTCCCATTTGTTGACTAAGTGCAATTAAGGCGGAATTCACTTTTAGACAGGTTGTTTTTTCCATTTAGCTTAAAAATGATTGCTATTATTTGAATGATTAAAGCAATCTTATTTGGTCCTAACTGGTTTTATTGTTATTCTGTTAAGGATGGAATGATTCTTTAGCATCATCCTGAATAAAAACAATTTCTAAAAGCTAAAATTTAAAAACTGTTTTCCACCCACAGATTTTGCCATCATTTCTCTACAGTGAAAATTAGATTGATGATGATTTTGTAGTATATTAAAAATAGCTCGTTTGAACCACTGTAGAGACCAGAATAGGAGCAGACTTTGGAGGATTAATACAAGGTAGGAAAAGGACAGCATTTCTAAATAATTACTTTTAGCTTAGAAAAAAACATTTTATTAAACTTTTTGAGATCAAAGCTAATTTTGATGATGACATGTTTATAAATGAAGGACTATTTTCATCTTAAATAATTACTATAGACCTGGTTCGGCAGCTCATACCTGCAATCCAAGCGCTTTGGGAGGCCGATGCAGGAGGATTGCTTGAAGCCAGGAGTTTGAGACCAGCCTGGACAACATAGCAAGACCCTGTCTCTACAAAAACAAGAAAAATTAGCCAGGCATGGTGGAATGTGCCTGTAGTCCTACCTACTTGGGAAGGTGAGGCAGGAGGACTCCTTGAGCCCAAGAGTTCAAGGTTACAGTGAGCTACGATCTCAGCACTGCACTCCAGCCTAGGGTGACAGAGCAAGACCCTGTCTGAAAAAACAAAACAAAACAAAACAAAATATTGCAGCAAATAATTTATAACAATCACTCTATAAGATCAACTTTTGACTTTTAAGGATTTCTGATGTTTTGATTCTCCTCCAACTATAAGTTATATATTATCACTATTTATATATAACTCTTTCAGGTGAGAAATAGAAAACAAATAACCTATAAACTTTGTTGCTTATGTCTTAAACTGATAAAATAATTTGGTGGGGAGCAATCTAGTACATGTGATAAACATGTGGACAAATATTTAGTATAAGGTTGAGAATACAGGAAGCTCTTCTGTAAAAAAGTCTGCTGTGAGCAATCCAGATGAACAGGCAGAGCACTCATGGCAGGGTAACATGTCAGGAATACCTACCATGGGAATTGAGTAATGGGGTTTGATCTAGAATAATATGCTGTGTAATCAGGAATACATCTCTTAAGAGTTTTTGTTTGTTTATAAAATTGTTACTCTATCCCTTTTCTTTTATAGTAGAACTACTTTTCTGAATGGTTCTGAAAGGTGATGTACGTGGCAGAAGTCCCCTTTGATTCACTGTCTTCACGCTGGTGTTTCTGTGCAAAAGCTCAGATACAGACTGGACAATGGAAGTCACGAATCCCTTTGCCCTTTCGTCAGTGGTCTAAGAATTACGGTAATAGGGTCAGTGTGATCTCCCCCTGTCCATCCACTCTGCTGCTTTCAACACGAGGGGACCCTTATGAGAGGCCAGAAGAGCTCGCAGACACGTCACTTTTCAAGTTTTTTCCCTCTTCCCTTTTTCGTGAATGATTAATTTATTAGTGCATGTCATTTTTGACAGTACTGCTTGCCAAGTGAAACAGGGTGATGTGAGGTCACACTGTGGTACAATATTCTGAAGTAGAAGCTCATAATATTTGGCATCTTTCCTACTAGAAAAACAAACCAGAAAAAGAAAATCCAGAACGGAGTTTAATTAACATGTAGAATGTGTCATGAATATTTATGCTCCCAAGTCTTGCCTTGTGATGGTATTTGTACTTAAAGTGCTTTTGCTTTTCTTTCCTGTGAAGTAGTTCCGAATATTTCATTAATACAAGAAAGCATCCTGTTAACTTTCATTAGGAAAAATTTCCACTTCTCCTGACAACACTGACACCTTTCCGATTGAGAGTATGCAAAGTAATTCTTAGGTTAATTGGTCCCAAAGAAAATTATGTTTTCCATTTTCCTGTCTATACATCTGACACTTTCCCTCATTTATCATCTCCTGACTTATCCATGCTTTCCCTTTCCTGATTTTGACAGCCAGTGTTCCTCCTATGAGTTTGAAAACCACAAGCAGTACTCCATACTGGAAGCTTTCCTGTCCTTGGTTTGAATAGGAAGCCACCAGGATTACAGTTAGCACGACTATAGTTAGCAAGGTGTATCCAGTTCTACCAAACATGGACTGCAGATTTCTCTGTTTTAAGCCTGTCTGATTCAGTTTCTTACTTGTTTAACTTCAGAGAGGAAAGAAATTACAAAAGAGGAATGTTTAAGGCTTCTGTTTGCCAGAGCTCTTTCTACTCTATTTTTATTTAGTCCCGTTTAGGGCCACAAGTAAATTGTCAACAGGAGCTGGGTCAGATCGAGTTAACTAAAATTGCCAAATTTTGGAAGCCTATGCTTGGCTTGAGTTTTATGATTGGTGGGGTCTACGCTTTATTACCATTGTCATCTTCAGAGCTTAGCTGGGTCAGCAGAATCGGAGAGGGTCTGCTGAATGATTTGGTTTCTGTTGTTTCTTGTCAATCAGTTAACTGAGCTCTGCCAGAGTTCCAGGGCTGAATTGTCTCCAGTGGTTAGTTCCTGACAGGTCTGCAAGTGAGAGAGAGGCGGAAAGACAGATGGACAGACACCCTTTCTTCCCCCACCATTCCACTAAATTCTTGACACCTGGGTCATCTGAGAAAAACAGAGCAAGCATTTTTTTCTCCCACTGAGCAAGTATTCATAGTGGCTTCCTTTCACCACTTGGACACACCAGTCATTAAAGACCAAAGTAAATATACCAGCTTGAAGATAATCCTTTCACAAATATACAAGTGCCAAGTTAAAACTGTCTGTCAATTGTTTGTGCATTTTTTCTTACTCTTATTTGTTTTAATGGTTGGATATTGTCTGAAGGTGTTAGAGCTTGAGGAGTTAGGAGTCCTGTGTTATCAGAATATTTTGCCTATTTACAGATAATTGAACCTTAAGTTCTTATTTTCGCCTTGTAAAATCATGGTGAATAGATACTGAGTTTTTTCCTGAGACATGAAATAACAGCAGTAAGGGAATAAATGTTTCCATGTAGATACATAAACATATGAGTATACATTTAAATTTAATGTTTTTTCAAACCTTGATGCTTCTATCAAGATATGAATTTTGAAAGATCAAATATGGGAATGAATATAAGATTAATGTAGAAGGGAATGGAGTCTTTTTTAAAAGGGGAAAAATGTTGAAAAATGTTAATTTACTTTAATGACGCTTGGATCTGCATTTATATTCCTGTATTCCTATAATTGTGTATTAATCCATGCAAATGTAAACATAGCTACTTAAGAATAATAAGTAATGAATGCATTAAGGCCTGGTACCAACATTTCATTAAGTTTTAATTTATAATTAGAGAAGTTAAAGAAATAAGGTAGTATTTTTCTGTGGTCATATTTGGGTTTCCTTTATTTGAAAACTGCTTTCAAGAGTCTCCAGTGTAAATCCCATTGTTGGGTGTCTTGCATTTCTACATTTCTGCTTCAGGATGTCTGAAGCTAAAGATTTCTCTGGTTAAGTGTCGCATGTTTTTAGATGTTGTGGAGAAGGAGAGGACTTTTAAACATCTTCTAGACCTATGTAAGATCTATTTTGTCCTATGAAGCATTTGATCCTATTAATTTTTTTGAAACAGCCTTGTTTCAGTGTAGTTGAATAGGTTACCAACACTGCCACCAGGCCAGCTCCCAGGGCTGGCCAGGCTGTTCACCTGTGACCCAACTGAGGAAGTGCCTATTGATTAAGGTTGTTGAATAAACACAAATGGTACAACCTGTGCCTGCCAAGAAGGCTCTGCCTGGTGGAAGGGCCAGTCCAGTGCTATGAGAGTCGAATCTCAGAAGATGAAGGGGCCTAGTTAGCTCCAAGGGATGGGTGTTTGGTGGGAAATACTAATGGTATAATGATGCTAATACTCCAGTTATCACTATGTCTGAACCCTGTGCAAACACTTGGCATCTACTACTTCTGAGACTGCTTATAACAATCCCACAAAGAGGAAACTTTTTACTCTTATTTTAGAGTTTAGATAGCTGAGGCACAGGAGAGGGAAGATACTTTCCTGAGGTCCTGTTGCTATTAATGAATAGTTCCAGGATTTGAACTCCAGAGTCTGTGCTGAAAGACTTTATTCTAAAGAGAATGGTGAGGAGTTGAAATTTTTTGTGCAGATTAATAGAGCTCACGTGTGTTAGGAAAACAATATGAAGGACAAATTAGAGTATGTATATGAGGTATGAGGCCTTTATAATACTTCAAGTTTAGTGACAATGAGGACTTCAACGAGGGTGGTGGTAGCCCAGGTCTCTGGCATATGGTAAGTATTAAAAAAAGAGTCTGATTCAATTTCCAGATTCTCTGGAATGGACTGTCATCCAGATTCATAGTCATCAAGGAGTAGAATCAGTAATTCTTGGTGACCGACTGAATGTGGTCGGGGTGGGTGGGACGGGGTGGAAGTTAAGGAGGTGCTGTGAGGCAGGCATGTCAGAGGGGACGCTGGAGGAGGAGCTCATTTCTAGCATTTTCGGGTGCTGCGTCATCGCCAGCAGCTGCCAGGTGTTCAGTTCTGGTGTGGATAGGAATCTGCCAAGTCCATATTCTCCCAGTTATAGTGTGTCAATCTGTCTGAAGCTGTAAAAAATGCCTCCTTATTTATTCACTTTATTTCTAGCACATATGGAATGCCCATTTTTGGTCAGTCACTGAAGCGCGTGCTGAAAAGGAGAGCGAACCAGAGCCAAGGATTCAGTCTCGCTCTTGTATCGGCTTGTTTTGCTTCAGCCAGACGTGCTTGCTACACTGCTGTTTTACTTTAGGTTTGTGAGCCAGGGTTGTTCAAGTGGTTCCCCATTAGAAAAGAATTCTTCTTCCCATCTCTCAGTCTGCGCAGAACCGTGAGGGTCTTCATCTTCACGGCGTGGAGGTGGTCTGCGTCAGTTATTGCTGCTGTCGCTAGGGCCCCCGGGGCCTGGAAGATGAGTCTTGTAGGAAATCCCTCTTTCTAGGTGCACACTCAGGACAGGGGAAAATGTTGAAGAAGTGAAAGATTCTCCCATAACTTACTCCCCCTGGGAACATGACTGAAAGGCAGGGCTTCAGGTGAGGCCAGACTTTAAGCATCCTTGCTGAATAATAAGCTTACTTAGTGTGGGATCCATGTGCCACTGATAGCAGGGTCAATCTTGTGGGTGTGCTGAAGTTCTAAGGACTCTGAGGACTAGATGATACATAAAAAGGATGTCAGTGATTCCACTAGAGCTTAGCACAAGACAAAAGGCATCATGAAAGCAAACTGGATACTAAGCTTAGGTTTTCATACTGCTCAGGCTAATTAATAAAATCCTTACTGCAGTTACTTTTAACCAGCTAGAATTGCCTTAATACACTCTGAATTTGTATGTAAAAGGGTTGGAAAGCAGGGTGGGGCATGATGGGTGGGGAGAATTGCATGAGTAGGAGATTATAGCCTTGAAAATATTTCCTTGCACAATATACCTGGGAATTCTTTGCGTTTTAAAACCATATCATTCCAACAAAGATAAGTTATTTCATTTGATAAAAGCGAAAGTAAGAAATGGCCACATGGAACTAAAAACCTGTTATATTGAGTTTACTATACCATATCTTCTGTTAAAACTATCCTAAGGTTAACTTGATTTATATTGTCTTAGAATAAGTTTAGCCATTTAATCCTTAAGAATATAGATAGATGGTGCTCATTGTATGGAATTCCCTCCTTTCCCAAAATCATGTATGCTTCTCTTTTACTAAATTCCCAGCTTTCCATATTTAATTCTGTCTCGTTCACTCCATATTTCAGCCTTGAGGTAAGTTGAAAACAGCAGAAATCACTTCTGTTTCTAACTTGAAAGGCATTTTTATAATTCTGTGTAACAAACTTCATCATTCTTACTGAGTCTGTTTTTTCTGATAGGACTAAGAGGCAAGTTTTACTGACTTAGAAATTTTCACCAGTTTATATGCATTTTACTGCTCAAACTTGCTTTTATGTGTGTATGAAAGGATATTGATTTAGAACGAATTTATATTAGCCCACTTTTCCAAACCCTGAAGTCAATCAGGATTATTCTTAGTGCTACAGCTTTCATGTAGATGTTTGGTAGGGATAAACCCCAAAATCTCTCATTGCCCTGCACTGAGATTCTCAGTCAAGATTCTAGGAAAATCTGACCTGGAATCTAGTGGTAGTTAATGATTAATAAGTTTTTCTTGTTTATAATGTAGTACTTTTTCTGCAGCTATTCCAGCAAATTCAAAAGTCTCCTAAAGATTATTTCAAATGCAGGTCACTTTATGTTTCTTGAGATGATTTTGAAATCTTTCTGCATATGTGCTGAATGAATATTGAGCATATATGCCATGAAGACGTTTCCTGCCAAACACCAAGTCCCATTCTGGTCCTGGGGATATAGTGGTTATCAAGGTGGACAGAATCAACACGGCCCCTGCCTCTGTGGGGCACAGGGTCTGGGAGAAGATCTGGACAATAAAAATTGCCTGGATTATACAATTATGAATTTGATGCTTGGTCTCTTGTATTTCAGCAAGTGGATGCTTTTGATCTTAGGTACATTCAATTCTTGAATTAATAGTTTCTCTAATGCTGTAGGCTGATGCAGATTTCTGTGGCTTCTCTTAATGATCAACCTTGATTAGCCCACAGTTTGGTGTGAAAAGAGAAGCTGCATCCATCTGCTGAAAAACCTTCTAGTGACTCCTGTCTTGTTCAGAATTAAATTAAAAGGCCTAGAGGGATGCTGCTTCTCCCTTGCGTTCCGTGCCCCAGCCACACTGGACTCCTTTCTCTTCCTTAGGCTCTTGAGCAGTCTTCTGCCGCAGGACCTTTACAGGATCTTGTCCCAGGTGACACATGGTAAACCCGCTTAATTTAGATCTCTGCTCAAGTCTTACCTTCTCAGCTCAAGGCAGGGTAACTTGAGGGCCCTGGCTATGTCAGTGCTGCTTTCCTTAGCTTTATTTTCTTGGTAGAACTTATCACTACCTGATATGCCATAGTCTTATCTAATTATTGATAATCCTTCTCCACCCAACAGAATGTAAGTTTCATTAGAGCAGGGATTTTGTCTCTTTTGTCTTCTGTTCCTTCCCCATCACCTCAAATGACATCAGACACATAATGAACACTCAATAAATATTTGTGACTGAATAATGTGTGATACCCTAGCCAAACCTTCATTTCCCTGGAGGCAGCCAACTCCCTTCTCGTGACAATTGCCAAAGTTATGCTGAGAACAGTGATGATTGTAACTACAGAAATGAAAATGTTCATGGTGTCAGAGTCAACCTTGTACTCCTCTTGTTGTTTTTCCAATTCAAGGCACCTGCTTAGCTTCCTTTACCTCCACGTTCTGGGCTACCTACATGTGGGAAATTGACAGCCTTGTAAGAGAATATAGAAAGCTCTTGGAGGAACCAAAGAGCCTTTTGTACCTGAGATAGTGTGTGATTCTGAGTGCAGGGTGGTCTTAAGATCTCCACTCGAAGAGCGGAGAAGTAGAAAAAATAAAGTATTAGGAAATTTGAACAAACACTTCTCTGGAAAGTTAGTGTTTATCAAGCAGCTACTATGTGTATGTGTTGTGTTGAAAAAAGTGATACAAGATGAGGCTGGAGAAGCAAACAGGGGCTGAGTGACACAGGTCCATGAGTCTTGTTGGAATGGGAACCTGATCTTCAGTGCAATGTCAAACCTTTGAAAATTTTTAACTAAGGAATGATGTGGTCAGATACGTGTTTTTTTAAAAAACAACTTTATTGAAATATAATTCACGTATCATGTAATGCACACATTTGAAGTATCCAATCTAGTCATTTTTAGTATGCTCATAGAGTTGTATAACTGTCACCACATTCCATTTTAGGACATGTCCACACCCCCAAGAGAAACCCTGTACTCATTAGTCCTTCCCAATTTCCCCCACCCCCAGCCCTAGGCAACCACTGATTTACTTTCTGTCTCTGTAGATTTACCTGTTCTCAACATTTCTTTGCAACTGGCTTCTTCCACTTATTACCAGGTGTTCAAGAGTCATCTATGTTATAGCATTTAAGTTCTTTTTATTGTGAAAATATATTTCATTGTATGGTTATACCACATTGTGTGGATATATCACACTGTATGGATACACCACACTGTATGGATGTACCACATTGTATGGATATACCAAATAAGGATATACCTTATTCATCAGCTGGTGGATGTGTGGGTGGTTTCCACTTTTTGGCTGTTAGGAATAATGCTGTTATAAACATTCATGCACAAGTTTTCATGTGGACATATGTTTTCAGTTCTCTTGGGTATATGCCTAGACGTGGAATTGCTGGCATATATGGTCACTCTATGGTCCTCCACCTTTTGAGGAACCGCCAGACTGTTTTACAAAGTGGCTGCACCATTTTACATTTCCTACTAGCAGTGTGTGAGGTTTCCAATTCCACCTCATCCTTGCGAAAACTTGTCTTTTTTTGTATTATAGCCATCCTAGTACGTGTAAAGTGGTATCTCACTGTGGTTTTGATTTGCATTTCCCTGATGATTAATGACGTTGGACAACTTTTCATGTGCTTATTGGCTATTTGTATATCTACCTTGAGAAATGTCCTTTGTTCATTTTTAATGGGGTTATTTGTCTTTTTATCATTGAGTTGTAATACTTTTAACGTAGTCTGAATGCAAGTATCTTATCAGATATATGATTTGTACAACTTTTCTCCCACTCAATGGGTTGTCTTTTCACTTTCTTGATGATATTATTTGTAACACAAAAGTTTTAAATTTTGGTGAAGCCCAATTTCTCCACGTTTTTTTTGTTGTTGTTGTTGCTTGTGGTGTCATATCTAAGAAACCATTCCCTAATCCAAGGTCAGGAAGATTTTCTCCTATGTTTTCTTGTAAGAGTTTTATAGTTTCGCTCTTACATTTAAGTCTTTGATCCACTTTGAGTTAATTTTTGTATATGGTGTTGAGGTAAGGGTCCAGTTTTATTCTTTTGCGTGTGAATAGATAATTCACTATATATAGTTATTAAGATTATGGGAAAGTTATTTATTTTGGTCTGTTTTTCCCCTCTAAAATTTCTTTATTAAACATTTAATTGGAACTGTTATATATTTTTTTCATTTAGTATTTAGATACTTTTTGAAAAGAGAGTTTACAAAGTAAAAGATGTTCATTAAAGTAGCAGCAGGCACCATCACTTATCAAGTGTCATAGTTTCATGACCTAGGGCAGGTGACTATCCCCCAAGCCTTGGTTGTGTCTGCTGTTGCTGCTGGTGGTGGTGGTGGTGGTACCTCCCTTGAAGGTTTGTTTTTATTTTGTGAGTATCGCAGAGAATAATGCCTGGACAGTGCTCAGTGAGAGAGCCTGGCCCACTGTCAGCACGCAGCGGCTCTCACTACCGCCGCAATCCCAGGTCGCCAATCCTGTTCTTGCCAACGCTTACACTTTACATACAGTCCACCCTCAAATCTGTTCATTTCCCTTCACCTCCTTGATCCAAGCTGCCGTGCTCTGATGGGTGAATGAATATTCGATATCTGCCTGATCTGTAACGCGCAGCTCTCGTTTTTTCTTTTCGCAATGTGTCATCACCTCATTTGGTTTTCTGCATTTCCCCGTTAGCCTTGCATCCCTCATCCTTAGTGGTCATAGCTCCATGAGGCTGGGGCTGTGTCTGACTTGTGTGTCACCACAGTTCCAATGCCTAAATGATGTTTAATACGTGATAGGAGCTAAATAAATATTTGTCAAGTTGACCTCCCCTCCTCTACTCTTACCCCCTCCTTTAAACCCTTCTTCACACTGTGGTTAGAGTGATCTTTTAAAAGTATACCTCTGGCCAAGATCATGCAATGGGGAAAGGACAGTCCCTTCAACAAATGGTGCTGGAACAATTGGATATGCTTCCTTTTGAGAGGTAAACCCTAATTTGAACACTACCCTTGATATAATTGATCCTAGTCTTACAGCATGTGCTCTACTTCCAGTTCCTAATGGTGTGGCAAGTGCTTAATGCACGCAAGTTGGATTTAAGAATTGAGGTTAAGCGTGCTTACCATTGGCATTTTAATTTCCTTCCTCTTACTACATGATGTATATTTTTTATGATAGTGCTTAAAAGTCCAGGCTAACAGGAAAAAGGAAACAATATTGTATGTAAGTCCCTGGGGGTTGGATAGAACAGATGGCAGGAGGGCTCTGGGCATGGTGTGTGTTGCCTGTTCTGAAATTATGTCCTGTGCACCCCAGCACTTCATTCCCTTGATATTGGCTCTGGGTAGGTCATCAGATTTTAATTTGTGTGGTGTTGTGGTGTTTTTAGAGCAGGACAGTAACATTAGGAAAGTTAGGTTGAAATCACTTTTTTGTCATAATTCAGTAGAGCAAATATTACAAAACTGAGTGTTTGTGTAAGTTCTTTGAGCTGGAGAAGGTCTTGAATTTTAAAATTTATTAAGGAACATCTTAATATCACAGAGATGCAGGGTCAGAAAAAATTTAAATGACTAGACATACAATTTAGTAGAGTTTTCCATCTGCTCTTCCTTTTTCGACATTTTGTTCTGTTCCTTTTCAGTGCCCCGGTACTCTGAGGCTCTTGGTTGGTTCTCACGTGTTTGTTGCTTTTGTGGTGGCGGACGCCAGCTGCTGTGCAAGACTGACAGCCACTTGCTGCTATTTTGCTGCAGTTCTTTGTGTCTAGAGAAATACTGAGTTCTTTTTTTTGTTTGTTTTCCCCGATGAACTGCAAAAATCAGTATTGTACTGAAAAAATAGAGAATGCTGAAGAGACAGCAACAATCTAGGAAACACCTCCTGAGATAGAATGTGCATCAGAGAGGGGAAAAAACAGGCTTTTTTTTGAAGCCAAGAATAACAAAGAAAGGTTAAACACCAATGAGTTGTTTGAAATTAACTTTTAAAAAGTTGGTTGGAAGTAAAGGCTTGCAAGCATGTACTGTTTTATTTAGTGGCAAATGAAGCTTGGGAGTATTTCTCCTGTTGAATGGGCTCTTGGCATTGATTGGAACTAGACAGACAGACAAAGCTGGCGTGACAACGGCGGAGGGAGTGAGAGGGAGTGGCCCCTGTTCGTGGTATAAAACGTGTGCGTGCATGCGGACACCCAGTGACGTTCTGTGGGCTTCTGGCTTTGGAAGACTGCGTCTCCGAGTTAGAGCTCGTGTGGAAAACTCGTAGGTGAGTTTCTGGGAGTACGCTTCTCTCTGGCCTCCTCCGCGGAGGACTTGGGGCCAGTGAATCTAACCCAGTGCAAGAGAGAGACTTTCACGACTGGGCTTGAGACTTTAATTTTGAATGTCTTCCCATTTCATTTCTTTGAAAATAGAACAGTTCCGCAGCAGCACAGCCCTGTGCTGTTTGGGCAGCCTGTTCACTCTCCTCAGGGATTGTGCATTTTAATGAGGGGATTCACAGAGGAGAAGGGAAACCAGGTAAATTGTTGCTTTGGCACAATTGGCTTTCTTACACACAGTGAATGGGTTTTCTAAGGGGGCTGCAGCCTTCCTGGGCCTATGTGGGCAGTTAGTCAGAGGAGCTGGCTTAGCAGCTCTGAGGTTGAGGTGAATGTTGTTTCTTAAATGGAAAAAAATCGATGGGTGGGTGGGTATATGGACAGGTAGATCGATTACTCGCAGCAAGCATTCCCAGAACATTTGCTACTAACCTTACTGAATTTAAGCTGTTGTTATTTTGAGATGATATAGCAGATAGGGTAGATCAAGTTACTTAATATCCCTTCCAACCTCTATGCTGTATCCCCTCCTGTACTGTAGAATCTAGAAAGCTGAAAACTATCCTTCTGGCAGCAAGGGTTCTGGAAATGATTAGTTAGCTGTTCAGACTTACTTAAGTGAGACTTGAACACAGAGCAGACTTAAGTGAGGAGAGGGAGGTATGGTAGAGATATTGGTTTGCTGGCCTGAATGGCAGGTGAGCTGTGCCTGGAGCCATCCACAGCCATGCCTGAAGCTGTGCGGCCCCTGTGGCCTGTACTGGAGCCAGTGTGAGGACAGAGACCTTTGGTGGCCCCGTGGCCTGTACTGGAGGCAGTGTGAGGACAGAGGCCTTTGGTGGCCCCATGGCTGCCTGTACTGGAGGCAGTGTGAGGACAGAGACCTTTGGTGGCCCCGTGGCCGCCTGTACTGGAGGCAGTGTGAGGACAGGCCTCCCTGGTGGGTGGTCGCCTGCTCGTGATGGAAGCAGCAGTTTAGGAGGCAGCCTGCTCTCTGCGGTGTTTGGGGTCCTGTGAGTCATCCTGGAGGCCCAGCTCAGAGGCTGTTCTTCTAGTCTTTTCCCTGATTTTATAAACTCCTAATTCCTATATAAAGTTACCTTCTAGTTAAATTACCCAGCGTGGTTTCTGTTATCTGCATGTGAACGCTGATAAATACATACTTATATGGGACAAGTTTTCAGGAGTTGAAAAATAGGTCCGTCCGTGTGGGCTTTGGGAAACAGGCGTGCGAGACTCCTACCTCTGTTAGGTCGTCTGCTTCTGTCACAGGTGGCCTCTTCCTCTACACAAAAAGGTAGTTCTAGAACATTTGCTGAGGGCAGCTCATTTCGCCAGCCGTCGGGTGTGAAGCCTCAGAACCCTCCGCGTTTCCCCTCCTCCTCATCCCTGCTCACCATTCGCCATTGTCAGTGCTTGCTTCCTGATGGCTGTCTGTTTTAAATCCAACTTTTCAGTCAGCCTTCAGCAGACTCTGTGCCACAGCCTCTGCTAAGCCCCTCGTGCACATTCTCTATCGAATCCTCATACAAACCCCGTGGAACAGGTCAGGCCTGGCCTCGGCCAGGGCTGGACCAGGTGCTGGACCTGAGCAGGGAGGCCCTGGCGCTGACTGGCCCAAGCTATGGGTGCTTTTTTAAAAAAAAAATAAAAACAAACAGTCTTATTGAGATACAATTCATATACTAAACAATTTAGCCATTTAGGTGTACAATTCAGTGGTTTTTAATATATTCACAGATATGTACAACAATCACCATGGTCAACTTTGGAACATTTTCATCACCTCAAGAAGAAACCCTGTATTTGTCTGTTTTTGCTTTTATTGCCTGCCTTTTGACATCTTACTCCAAAAATCTTTGCCTAGACCAATGTCTTGAAGAGTTTCCCCAATGTTTTCTTCTAGTTTCATAGTTTCAGGTCTTACATTTAGGCCTTTGATCCATTTTGATTTGGTTTTTGTATATGGTGCAAGGTGGGTGTCTAAATATGCACAACTACGATGTATCAGTTGAAAAAAAAAGGAAATCCTGTACACTTGAGCAGCCCTAGCCCTAGGCAGCAACTAATCTACTTTCTGTTTCTATGGATGTGCTTATTCTGGCCATTTTACGTAAATAGAATCATGCATCATGTGGTCTTCTGTGTCTGGCTTCTTTCACCTGTGTAATGTTTTCAAGGTTCATCCATGCTGCAGCGTGTATGTGTGATTCCTTCCTTTGCATGGCCAAATAACATCCCACCAAATGATAGACCACATTTCTTTATCCATTCATCAGCTGATGGATGTTAGGGCTGTTTCCACCTGTTGTTGGCTGTGGGGAATAATGCTGCTGTCAACATCCCTGTACAAGTTTTTGTGTGGATATGTGTTTTCATTTCCCCTGGGTGTATAGCTAGGTGTGGAATTGCTGGCTGAGTGGTAACTGTATGCTTAACTTTTTGAGGAACCACCAACTGTTTCCTACATCGGCTGCCTCATTGTACACTCCCAACATCAGTGTATGAGGCCTCTAATTTTTCCACATTCTTGCCAAAGCTGGTTATTATGTGATTTTTTTGTTACTATGTGACATATTATGTCATGTGACTTTTTGGTGACAGCCATCCTGGGGGGCATGCAGTGGTATCTCACTGTGGAAGCCGTGGCTCGGAATCCCCCTGCAGTCATGTCCTGTGTTCCTGAGTGGCCTCTTCAGGTCAGTTTCCCCTCCCTGCTTGATGGCAGTAGCTGGTCTTTCACTTTCAGGGCCCTGTCAGCAGGCTGCCACCCAAGGGCCTTACTAAAGCGCTGCTTGGTCCTGGTGCTTTCCTGCCCACGGCACTCAGGAGCTTCCACCTGCCCTGTAGGGTGGTGTCTGCATTTGCTGGGCTGCAGGCACTCTGTCATTGGCCTTGGACTTGCGTTCCACCTTGCTCTTAGGCAGACTTTCTGACCAACAAGACTGGTATATGTTTTGCAGCCTGCACGTGCTGTGACTTCCACGCTGCTTTTTCACGAGCCCCTTTCTGCCCATGCCAGCTGGAAGGGACGTTTTCTGGGCTCTTACAGCATTTATTATTAGTAACACACACTTGGCACTAATATATTGCTTTACATTTGTTAATTGTCTACTTTGACTTTTGTCTGTATGTACCAAAAATGCATATAACATATAAGAGCCACAATAAAATAAATATTTTTCTCATCCCTCGGCCTAGAAACTCAACTTTAGCAAGGCTGTTAAAGATCCCTGTATACTTAAAGATCCCTCTTCTGTCCCACAAAGGTAACCACTTTCATTAATTTTATCATTCACTTGCTTTTCTTTACAGTTTCTACCTGTCAGTGACTCATATTGCTTTTTATTTGCTTGATATTTAAACACATATATTTGAATATGGAGAAAATGGAATTGTACTGTACCATTTTCTGCAATATGGTTTATTTTATTTGAGGTTGCTTGAGTTGAATCCATGTTAATTCAGGTAGTTGGAGAGTGTTCATTCTCACTGCTACATAAAGTCCTATTGTGAATTTCACCTCAATTTATTTTATTGTTCTCCTGTCATAGACATTTGGCTTGTTGCCAGATTTTGACTGTTACGTATAATGTGGCTACAAGAACAGTAAATGTCTCCTTGTGCAAATATTGTTTTAGTGTATAATACTGGGGAGTAGAATTGCTTTGTAGTGGGGAATGCAGATTTTTAACTTCACTGAATAATACAAAATTAGATTCTTGAGAGAATTGCAGGAGTTTATAAAAGTTTCCTTAGCTCTATGTTGTTGCCAAGACTTGTATTTTTAAGTTGTTTTAATCTTTACCAACCTTACAAGTATGAAATGGTATCTCCTTGTTCTACTTTCCTATTCCCCCACTTGCTAATGAGATGAAGTTCTTTATCTTCAGCAATGTGTTTTTTGCTTTAGAGTCTCTTAACATCAACTTGACTACAGTGGGTTTCTTTTAGTTAGCATTTTCCAGGCACATCTTTCTGCATCCTTTTTCTTTTGGCTTTTCTATATTCCTTTTAAACATCATCTAGCTGGATTTTGTTTGGTTTTTGTGTTTAACTCCAGTTGGAGGGTCTGTGTCGCTGGACGGTTTTGTCCATTTCACCGAGGCTGTGGTGCTTGTTTGCTCTTTGGGCGTGTGCAGAATGGGGGAGGTGAGTTTGCTTGAAGCTGTTGTGCTGGGCAGCATTCCAAGGCGGCTCCAGGATTCCTCATCTTCTGGTGGACTCCCTCTGTGTAACCCCCGAGACTGCAAATATGATGGGTTTTACCTCCATGATGAGGTTCTGTTGTGCGGCACAGTTCACTTTAAGAGGGGGAGATTACCTGGGTGGGCCTGAACTGTCACATGAGCCTTTTAAGTCTTGGTGGAGAGAACAGAGAAAAGGGAAGTCAGAGAGGTTTAAAATATGAGTAGGATTTGATGAGCAGTTGAAGATGGGTGGGGCGACTGGGTAGTTAAGAATGCAGGTGGCCTCTAGGAGCTAGAAGTGGCTCCCAGATGGCATCCAGCGTGAAAATGGGGACCTGAGTCCTACAACTGCAAGGAACTGAATTCTGCCGCAGCCATGTGAGCTTGGCAGAGGATGCTGGGCTTCAGATGAGAACCCAGCCTGGCTGATACCTTGATTTTAGCCTTAGGAGACCCTAAGGAGGACCTGAACTTCTGACCTACACTACTGTGAGCTAATAAATGCGTGCTGTTTTAAGCGGCTAAGTTTGTAATAATTTGTTATGCAGTGGCAGAAAACCAATAAAGTCATGTTGCATTTGACAGGGCTCTGCAACAATATTCAGGCATTTCCAGAAGGTAATTGGGCATAAATACCCAGCATTTGGGAGGAGAAAGATCCAGCCTGGGGGTAGATTTGCAATGCTGTTGGAGTATGAGCTATAGAAATGTGATGCGTGGATGATGTTGGTCAGAGGGAGAGGGAACAGGGAACTGTGGGCAACCTTTCCCACTGTTGAATCGTGAATAAGGGCCTAAGGGGCTGAAAAGTTATAGCTCAGGGTAATCTAAGTTATAAAAACAGTATAAGTTTTATCTCCTTGATGAGTTGTAACTCTCTTAAGACTTGACGCCTACCAACTGCTTTCAAAAGTACCCAGTAGCTTCATCTGCTATTATTTCTCCACTTAAAAAATTCCCATTGACGACTTATGGTTCCACAGCACATGCAGGCTCCTGTCCTGTCCCCAGGTCATTCCCTGGGAGTAGGAAATAGTAACAAACAGCTGTTAGATTTCCCTTCTAGTGGGAATATCTTATGTTAGGAATGCAGAAATAGATGAAAACCAGATCCAGGTCCTTGTGGTATCATAGAACCATTGACCTCAGGTTGGGTCCAGGAAGGGTCTGGACAATCCATTGCGGACAACTGGTGTAAAAAGTCCAGATTAATTTCATCTTATTCTAGTTTAAGAAACCATTTTGAGCCATCCAGTTCAAAAACCAGTTTTTAGGTGTCTTAAATAAATAAGCGTTCCCAGAATGAACAAGTGATTGAAATACTTACTATGTGTCAGGCCTTCTGCTAAGAGCTGGAGAGTAAATGTTGCACAGGCATATTCCCTGCACCCCCTACCCAGACTTTCACCTGTCAGGGAGTGCAGCATTTGGACAAGCAGTCTGAAAAAGCTGTCATAAATGCACGCTTCTCTATCATTGTGACCTTTGAAGGCCATTGCTAACCTGGAGGAACATTCCTCTTCCACAAACAGGAGAAAGCATAGTAATGAAAACAGCCGGGCACTAGAAAAATTTCTCTTAATTCTTACAATTTTTCGTGGCTATTTTGCTTTCTACTTCCTGTCCTCAGTGGACATGTGTCTGGGTAAGTCATACCAAAAAGCTCATCACTTAACAGTGAAGATGGACCCAGGGGTTTGGGCAAAGCCTGAGTGAGGAGCTGCATGTTTATCTTGCAGATCAAGGTTAAGGATGGTGACGGTTGACCCAGATAGGATCTAAGGTCCTTCGGACCCTAGGTTCAGCTGTGCTGACTCTAACCCTCTGAAGGGACTATTCCCAGACCTGAGGGACTAAAGACCTGCAGCAAGGACAGCAGAGAACTCTGTCCACGGGGGTGCTGGGGTGGAGGTGTAAGTGAGCCAGGGTCTTCTCGGAGCTCTGGTCAGATCCTGCTGTGGGTATAAAATTGTCTGTCCGGTTGAGGTAGCCAGGCTATCCCAGACAAACCCAGGCAGACCAGCCTCGCGACTCACTCATGCCTTTGACCAGACGCTGTCAAGTGGCGTGGTACTCCAGCCTGCTTTAGCCTTGGATGTTCTGACCCTGCCTTGCTCAGTGCTTTTCTGAGTTAATTACTGGAACTTTGTACTTTTGCTTAGTTGAGTGCTGGACATTACTTCCAGCATGGCTTTCTCTTTGTCTCCTTCCACTACTTACTTCACCCTGGTTTTGTCCCTGACCTTTACATAACAGTAGTTCTTCATTCCCATTAGTTTCTGCATTGTAAATTACTGTCTTGTTTCTGGTGCCCAGCCATGGCCCCTAATGTTGACAGCACCCCATCAGGCAATAACTAGCCAATGGGTGAAATGGACATAAGTACATATGTGGTAAAACTAGAGAGAAATCAGACTGGTTTCTTTTCCAGCCTATAGATCAATCTTGTGACTTTTAAGTCATATCTCCATAAGGACCAGAAAAGATCAGTCTCATAACCTTATGGCTAGATGTCACATGCTGTGGCAATAACACTAATACCAGCATAAGTTGAACACTCATTATGTACCAGGAGTTTTATTTATTTATTTATTTATTTTTATCTCAGAATATTACAGGGGTACAAATATTTGGGTTACATGGGTTGTTTTTGTACTGTTTGAGCCAAAGTTATAAGTGTGCCCATCACCCAGATAGCGTACATTGTACCATATGATTTCACTTATCCCCTTTTCCTCCCTCCCCCCGGCTTTGTTTCCACTGCGTTTTACTTCCCTCTGTGCTCATGAGTGCTACTCGGTTAGTTCCAATTTAATAGTGAGTACATGTGGTGTTTGTTTTTCCATTCTTGTGATACCTCACTTAGGAGAATGGTCTCCAGTTCTATCCAGATTGTTGCAAAAGGTATTAATTCATTTTTTATGTCTGAGTAGTACTCCATGGCATACATATACCACATTTTGTTAATCCACTCATGAATTGATGGGCACTTGGGTTGATTCCACATCTTTGCAATTGTGCGTTATGCTGCAATAAACATTCGAGTACAGATGTCTTTATTATAGAATGTCTTTTTTTCCTTTGGGTTAATACCCAGTAGTGGGATTGCTGGATGGTCATTATATAATGGTAAAGGGAGCAATTCAATAAGAAGACATAACAATCCTAAATATGCACCTAACGCAGGAGCACCAAGATTCATAAAGCAAACCCTACTAGATCCAAACAAAGTGATAAACAGCAGCATCATAATAGCCGGGGACTTCAGCACCCTACTGACAGAACAAAACAGATCCTCCAAGCAGAAAATAAACAAAGAAACACTGGACTTAAATGGGACTCTAGAGCAAATGGGCCTAAGAGACATTTATAGAACATTCTACCCAAAAACTACTGAATATATATTCTTCTCGTCAGCACATGAAGCATTCTTTAAGATTGATCACATCTTAGGCCACAAAACATGTCTCAACAAATTCAAAAAAATAGAAATTATACCATGTATATTGTCAGACCTCAGTGGAATAAAATCAGAAGTCAACTCCAACAGAAACACTCAATTCTACACAAAGTCACGGAAATTACACAACCTACTGCTGAATAATTACTGGGTCAAGGAGGAAGTCAAGATAGAAATCAAAAGATTCCTAGTGAGAGCAATCAGACAAGAGAAGGAAATCAAGGGTATCCAAATGGGGAAAGAGGAGGTCAAACTATCACTCTTTCCTGATGATATAATCTTATATCTAGAAAACCCCAAAGATTCCTCCAAAAGACTCCTAGAATTGATAAATAAATTCAGCAAAGTCTCAGGTTACAAAATCAGTGTACACAAATCAGTAGCATTTGTATACACCAACATAGTCAAGCTGAGAATCAAATTAAAAACTCAATACCTTTCACAATAGCTACAAAGAAAATAAAATACTCAGGAATATATATATTTAATCAAGGAGGTGAAAGATCTCTACAAAGCTACGAATTGCTGAAGAAGGAAATTGCAGATGATGTAAACAAATGGAAAAACATCATGCTTGTGGATTGGCAGTATGAACATTGTTAAAATGTCCACCCTACCCAAAGTGATTTACAGACTCAATGCAATCCCCATCAAAATACCAACATTATTTTTCACAGATCTAGAAAAAATAATTCTACACTTCATTTGGAACCAGAAAAGAGCCTGACTAGCCAAAGCAACTTTAAGCAAAAGGAATAAATCTGGAGGCATCTCTTTACCAGACTTTAAACTGTACTACAAGGCTATAGTAACCAAAACAGCATGGCATTGGTACAAAAATAGAGGCATAGACCAATGGAACAGAACAGAGAACCCAGATATAAAACCATCCACATATTGCCACCTGATCTTTGACAAAGCAGGCAACAATATACACTGGGGAAAAGAATCCCTATTCAATAAATGGTGCTGGGAAAATTGGATAGCCACATGCAGAAGATTGAAACAGGATCCAAATCTCTCACCACACACAAAAATTAATTCAAGATGGATAACGGACTTAAACCTAAGGCACAAAACCATAGGAATTCTAGAAGAAAATGTTGGAAAAACTCTTACAGACATCAACTTAGGCAAAGAATTTATTCAGAAGACCCCAATGGCAATCACAGCAACAATAAAAATTAATAAATGGGACTTGATTAAATTAAATTAGTAAATGGGACAGAGGCTGTGTGTTTCCTCTGCACAGCCAAGGAAACAATCAACAGAGCCAATAGACAACCTACAAAATGGGAGAAAATATTTGCATGCTATACATCCAATAAAGGGCTAATAACCAGAATCTACAAAGAACTCAAGAAAATCAGCAAGAAAAAAATTAAAAAACCCTATCAAATAGTGGGCAAAAGACATGTACTAGGCCTTTTGTATCTGTTATTTATTTCATTTGCATGGCAACATTGTTTTTCTAGTAAGAAAAATGAAGCTCAGAAAGGGCGAGTAACTTGACAAGCCAGATATTCACTCTTGCTGAGTATGTTTACCTTTAGTGTCTAGGTAGTCACACATTTAGTAGAAAACTAAGGAAGAATATTGTGGACCAGTTTATTTCAGATGCATCAGGGGTGTTTATTGTTTAAAGAAGTCCTTTAATGAGAATTACTTCATAAAGAAGATAATTTTCTAATTTGTGTACAACAGATTGTAATGTTTTGTAGAGCAGGAACTAGGGTACATTTGTGGCAAATGTAACTAAATGTTGCAGTGTGCCTGTGACTAAATGTGTGAAACATTTGGGGGAGGAGGGGAGGGTGGGCAGAAGGGCACCTGGAAGGTGGGAGAATTCCTTTCCTATTGCCACTGAAAAAAATTACCACAAATTTAGTGGCTTAAAGCAACAGTAAGTTATTCTCTTAGACTCTGGAGGCTCCTGGGGAGAATCTGTTTCCTTGACTTTTTTAGCTTCTAGTGGATGTTGACTTCTGAAGGCTTTCTTCAAATAATAAATTCCTTCACTTGTGGTCCCTTCCTCCATTTTCAAAATGTCGTCTCTTCGTCCTGTGCTTCTCTGGTCACATTGCCTCCTCCCTTTCTGTGGAAAAGTCCCCCTCCGTGCACACTTGTGGTTACAGTTAGAGCCTACCCAGAAAATCTAAGATCATCTCCCCGTCTCAAGATCCCTAATGAGCTCTGCAAAGTTCCTTTTTGCCACATAAGATAACATTTATAGGTTCCAGGGAGTAGGCTGTGGACATCTTTGGGGGCTATTATTCAGCAGTAATGAGCTTGGAAAGACATAGGAATTGTCTCAGTCCATTATGCGTTGTTGTAAAGGAATACCTGAGGCTGAGTAATTTATAAAGAAAATTTGGTTTATTTGGTTCATTCATGGTTCTGCAGGCTGTACAGGAAGCACAGCGTCAGCATCTGCTTCTGGTGAGGTCCTTAGGAAGCTTCCAATCATGGCGGAAGGTGAAGGGGGGCTGGCACGTCATATGGCAAGAGAAGGGAAGAGGTGTCAGGCTCTCTGGAACAAAACAGATCTCACAGGAACTAATAGAGTGAGAACTCGCTTATTCATGCGAGAACGGTACCAGACCATTCATGAGGGATCTGCTCCCATGACCCAAACACCTCCTACCAGGCTCCACTTCCAACATTAGGGATCAAATTTCAACATGAGATTTGGAGGGGACAAATATCCAAACTATATCAGGATTATTCCATCAATTCCAAGGAGTCCTTTTCACAGGAAGGCTGGCTTTTCAAGGGTCTGGAGGAAAAATACCTTGCAATATGGCAGGAATGCTGGGAGAAAGTCTCCACAGGGAAAAGCAATGGAGAATCACCCCAAGGAGGAGGAGGAGGAGGAGGGGGTGGGGATACATGTACATGCACATTTCAACTCATATTTCTTCGTCTTGATTTTTGGTGTAGTACCTGGTATCTTTAATATCACATCCCTGTCCTTTCCCAACTGGGGTACACACATACACACGCTGTAGAGCTGGTGTAAGCAAAGCCACAGGGGAATCCTGGCTCATCTTGGGTGTATTTTTTTCTCAGATCTCAAAGTGTAGTATTTATTTGTAAATTAACCTAATTGTGGTATGAAGGAGAAACCACGAAACTTGATAAATTTTCAAGCTTAATCCTTATGTGGCAAACTTTGATAGCCTGAGAAATATTGTTTAGCATATTGGAACATTACAGAAAGAAGTTTAGACCTTTTTTTGGTGGTGTTTGGTTCCGCAAAACATTAGGTACCACAAAATGCTGTGGACAACCAGGAAAGTGGTTTGGGCAGTGTTGCTATTTATGTTCTCTTTTGTCAAGGCCAAGGGAGCTGCCCCATGGTAGAGCTGTATTTGCAAGACTAAAAAGCAGATATCACAGGCCTTTGGACAACCTGATACACCCTCCCATGCCCATGAGAACCTGTGTCTGAGGTTACTGGAAATGCTCACGGCTAAAGTCATCCATTATCCGGAATAAACTTCCCCTGAGGGAATTTTTCAGACTCACGCCAGGAACCAGTAATAAAATACAAACTATAAAGTGTCCTCCAGCAACAAAAACATGTGGGATGTTTTTCTATGTAATATTTCACATTAAATGTAATTGTAGATTAACTTTTATAGAGAAAATATTTATTCAAGCCAGATATGCTTAAATCCTTTCATTTCCTCAAGTATGACAAAGCACTGGGAATATACTCCCCTTTGTAATTTCCTACTGATTAGCCCCAGTTATGGACAGAACATTAACTGCAAAATCTGCATATGGGAAACGACCCCAGATGGAAATCTTAAATTGGCCAGAAGCCTGACTCTGGAGCCAAGACCTGTGCTCTGGCCAGGCATCACAGCTCACCCAGGTGTCATGTGACCTCACTCACCTGTGTGAATGCCACACACCTCGAGATCTCCTAGCTCAAGGGCGCGATGAGGATCAAGTCACCCATGAGGGTCCCTTCCTGCTGTCAACTCTCATGAGGCTCATCTGTCAAAGAACCACATACTGCATCAGGTTTAGTTAAAACCAAAACCCGTTTTTATAGTCTTTATCAAATGTCAAACTTTGGAATAAATTTAATAGTATCTAAATTCCTGATGTGAACAAAGTTAGAAGCTATGGTGATAAAGGGAACAGGTCTTGAAGGGAAACACACCTGCCTTGGAGTCTTGCCTCCGCCACTTACCGCCGGGCGGGGTGGGGGTGGGGTTCATCAAGGAATTGACTGGAATCACAGGTCTCCTCCTGTATGAAGTGGGGATACCTCCTGGACAAATCCATGCAAATGTGAGGTGCTTAGTACAATACCTGGCTAATAATATCACCTGCTTAAAAAGCAGAGGTAAAAGCAACTGCAATATCTTGCCTGCGGTTTTATCTTCCCCAAGCTCTGCATCATGAGTTGAAGCCTTAAATGAAGGTCATATTACTTTTCAGTGTTACTGGGGATATTTGATCCATGATACATACAGGCAGGTAAAATGTCTCTGCCTTAGAGAGAAAATGGATTTTTTAAGTGGCCAGGGTTGTAGCACACTTTCGTTAGCAGACATTTGAGATGGTTTTCTGAAAACCATGCACCTGAAGCATGCTAGGTTCCAAGAGGGGGACCACTGTGTCCCAGGTCACACAGCTGCACTGTGGAAAGAACCAGCCCATGTCCTCTGTCTTGTGCTGGGTCCACAACTGTGGACTTTCGAGTAGATATCCTCACTACATTCTGAGTGTGGGGAAAATTCATAATTAGTACATGCATGTGCATATAGAAGTGTGTGCCTGAAACTGTTGTGCTTTTAGTTTCCATACATGTGCTCCATGGAAAGTGACTGCTATTAACAGCGACTCTGAAAATCCTGTTTTTCAGAGTGCAAATGTGACTTCCTTCCAGGCCCTGTCAGGTGGATATTCTTCCTGTAGCATTCATAAAAACTCAGAGCTAACCTTGGCGTGGTTTCTCGCTTTCTCCCCCTCCCCCTCCTTCTCTCCCTCTCTCCCTCTCCTTTCTTTGGCAAGATTTCTGTCACTTTACTGGGTGCCCTTACATGACTATGCCTTGAATTGCTTCTGTTGGCACCTTGTGCTCTGCCTCATTTTCTTTTTTGTGTCTTAGGACTATAGGCTCAGTGTACTTATTACCTTGTAATACAAAATCCAGATGACCTAGGTGGCCTTGATTTCTGTGACTCTCTCTCAGCTTCCCTGCCCGCCTCCCTCCTGTGTCCTGCAGAGAACTAGGGAGGGGTGGAAAGTGACTGAACATATTGAATGCCCGCAGCGTGGCCAGGCCAGGCACCGTGGCAAGTGCTTTCGTATGTTGTCTCATTTAACCCCAGTTAGTACTCTTCAGCACAGGTATTCTTGTGCTGAATATTCTTGATATTCCCATTTTACTGTGGTTTAAAGAAGTTGCATAATTTGTCCACTGTGTCACACTTGGAAAGTTTACGATCAGGATTCGGGTCTGAGTCTAACCATTATATCATTTATTTGGACTCTGTTATGACACCTGCATCTTTTTCTTGGTTTGGTATTATTATTCCCCTGCTAGGCTTGAGGTCGGTTCTATCCTATACTTGTTGGCTTCCTTTGTTTGATTTGTGTTTCCCCTTTTCTTATAGATGACTTTGTTAAATTGAAAAAAAAGCTATAAGTGGTGATAAGATGGCAGGTCTGCAGGTACTTACCCACTCCAGCACTTTATAAACTGTAGTTAAGGGGAAACTCGCTCAGGATGCTAATGAGAAGGTGGAAAAAGAGTTTCTCTGCACAAATAAATATGTATAATGATTGCATTTTATTGTTTTTCCCCTGAGCCTTTAATATGCTAATGTGCTTTCTGCCAGAAGGGAATGTATATACATCACCTCCCAAACTTGTTTTTGTTCATATCTAACATAATTTATGAGAAAACAAAAATCAGATTAAGACCGGTTTGTCTTCAACTCCATCAAATTGTCTTTCATTCTGGAGAACGAAAGGGAATAGTGGTTTGGTAGTTCCAGTTATGTGTGAGGACTATCTGCTGTTACACTGGTGTTCTCTTGCTTTTACTGCTGATGTCTAAAATGTTATAAACATGGGGAAGAGGGCCCATAGGATAGCTTCAGCCCTTTGTAGAGTTTATAGCCTCCAAGTGGCACAATATCTATCACACTTGCAAGTAGTACACATTGCTGAATTCTCCTTATGAGTTGAATTTCTTGTATTTTGTTCTATATTCCTAGAAAAAAAAATTGTTTTACAATTTTTCATGTTTAATAGACCAAATGTGAATGCCATAAAGAAGGCAAAGTGTAGAATCCCTTCCCAATTTGCTTATTCTGGAAAAGTTTACTATGTCAGGTGGGGTTTGGGAAGTTCTTGGATTTTTATTGTTCTGTTTTATTGTTTAAAGGAGGGAATAAAGATAAGGATTAAATTCATAATAATTAAAATGTTGGCCAGTTGAACTCTTGTGCCTGCAGTTTTTCCCATTCTCTTCCCAAACTTTTTGGTCCAAAGAATGCTTTTTATTTGGGGGAAATGTTGTCCAGTCTTGAATTCCCGTTTTTCTGGATAAAGGTACTTAGTCCTTGAGAGTGGATGTAAGATATTTAGGGTCACCCGTCTGGTTAGTGGAATGTGCCTGTTGATGTAATCAAATTCACAGAATATAGAATATAACGCTCTCTTTAGTTAAAAGAAAAAGTGGAGGGACATATGGCAGAATCCACCTAACACCCAGAAATGGGCACATGAGGTGGCTGTTACAAGGGATCACTTAGGACTAGGAAAACACATTGTTATAGCGTACAGCACCAGACTTGTTCTTTTTACTCATGGGAGGGTTAGCATCTACCACCAAACTTGTGAACATCCACATCTGGAACTTTATTTCAGTTATATTGGAGGTTATGAAAAGCTTAAACTAAAAATGGAAGTGGTTGATTTGAAGTTGACAACATAAAAACTGGGAAACTAGACTTTTTTCATAGGTGGGCAGCGTATTCTCTTTCTCAGAACTCTGGTGTCCCTGAGAGGTCCCAGTGACATGCTCCAGGTATCTCTGAAGTACTGGTTTTCCCTCCTGTGGTGTGCGCCTCTCACACCCTGCCCAGTGTCAGCGAAAACCAAGCTTTTCTCTGCGTAGCCCAAAGAGGGGGAGTTTTCCCTACTCCAGTCATCACATTTAAGGAAAGGAGGCAACTTTTCCCCAAATAACAATGTTTGGAAGTTGGAAGTACCGATGGCGCTTTCCAGACAGTTATATCCGTTGTCCTTGCTGGGTGAGCAGCCTTGCGTGGTGGCATAGAATCTGCACCAGAATTCAGCAGATGTGGAATGTGGCTGCGCAGTGATTGGGTTGCTATCTGGCTACAATCCCTGGAGCAAACCATTCACACCTCTGGCCTCTGTTTTCTCTTTTCGAAATAAGAGGAAGAGGCTACATGATCTCCAAGGTATCGTTTGTTGTTGTTCTAAAATCCTATGTACTATTTAAATTTTAATACCTTGGATAAATAAATGAAATGTCTCCTGAATTTATTTTTAATATGTAGCTCATGGCCAAGAATATTCACTGATATAAATGAATCATTTAAAGAAGTACTTTTTAAATTTTCTGTGGGAGGATTATATTTCACTCAAAGTGTTTTAGTTCCATTGTGTCCTTAGTATTTCAGCCCTGTCTGTGAGCTGAGTCAATGTAACACACTAAGTGATAACAGAATGGATTCTGTGTTTTATGAATCAATCAGCCAGCTCTCAAAGGGATAAAAATTACAAAAAAAAATACATAATTTATCCCAGTAAAAGATCTAGCCTATTGCTTTAAAAAAATGTACCTTGCATTGTTGTGCTTTTTGTCCCACAGGTGTGAATAAACCTGGAAAGCATAAACATTTGGAAGTTATTGAAAATTTATTGAAAATGTAGTACAAAACTCCCACCCTTCCTTTGTTCCCACCCAAAATGTAAAATTATTATAGTTGGCTGGAGTTTTTCTTATATCTCAGTGGTATAATTTCCATACAAGAAAGAAAATTGAATGTGTAGTATCTAAGAATAATAAGCTGTTAAACAGCAATTTTACATGCCTTTATGATGAAATACTATAGAAAATAGGAGCTGTGTGTCATGGAGTCGTGGGTGTCTTTGGTTACTAATAAGGAAATAATCTGACTGACAGCAGGTGTGCTGATCAACAGAAAAGTTAGTTCACAGCATAATAAAGAATAGCACGAAGGGTTATATTGTCTAAAAAACCAAGCCAAACTTTTTGGGGGAAAGGGGACAATTTTTCCCTGTCTCCCCCGATGACAGTGAGAGATGCTTATTATAGAATTTTCAAAAAATGAAGGAACTAGAAATCGCTGCTGGTGTCACCATCTTCAGATGATTGCTGCTCTTTCCTCACGGGCACTTTTTGTTTGCACGTATCTGTGCATTTGTGCATGTATCTGTGTGCGCACGTGTGTTGCATTGTTCATGGTGTGCTCTGTGTGCATTTTCCACAAGGTCAAATAGGTCATAAATGGCCAAGAGGAGATTGGGAACCTCCACCATCAGGACTCCAAAATTCTTTCCACTGGGAACTTTTGCCTCTTAATTTGTGCCAATTTGGTGGTCATTTCTTATTTAATCTGTTCTTCATACTTTGTCAGCCCTCTCACGTGCTAGATGTTAATAGCTTTTCCAAAGGAGGTGGTATACAGAAGTTGAAAGTATTGAATCACTTAATCCGTCTTATATATGGGCCCATATTTAAAAACAAAAAATCAGTCATGGTCCAAAGAGGTATCTTGAGAATTTGTCAGTTCTGTTTCTTTTCCTCAAATAGAACTGCCCAGATCTTCTCAAACTAAGGACCTCCTGGAAACAAAATTGTAAACCACAAATAGTTCTTAACACCCTTTGATGTCAGCAACTTATTTCTTCTTCCTAACTTCAGGACCTTTTGGCACAGTTTCACCCTGTTTCTTTTGTATTTTTCTTCATTGGCAATGGGGAGCAGCTGGTTACCTTTTTTTTAAGAGTTCCTTTTCTCAATATACTAGGAAGATCAAATTACCTTTTAACTTTCTCTTCATATTAAATTTCTTCTTCTCATCCTTCTCTCTTACCATGAAAAGGTTGCTGTGAATACTGCAAACGTAGTGCCGGGCATATGGTACGCATTCAGTAAATATGTTTGATTGAATAAACTTGAGCGTGGGTTGTTAATTGCTGTGTAAATAAACCATCACCTGCCTTCCTAATTGCCTTCTCCCCACCCCATACCCATTTCTGTCCTAGTTAGCACTATTGGGAAAGGCCCCTGTGTCTGGCAGGGAATAGGAACGAGGCCCATTGTTGAGACAATACTTGGAAAGGCCATTTGCAAGGACTTGACCAAATCCCTAGCCAACAACTGTTTGCATCTCCAGTTTACATCTGGATGACAGGAAGTGGATAGTGAACTGAACGTAGAACATTAGGTAGCATAGGTTCCTCTCTTTTCAACTGATATTTGTGTACCATTTTACAGTTTACAAAGCTTTTAGTCTCTTAGCAGGCATTTATTGAGTACCTACTTTGTGCTACCCAGTAGGCAAAGTACTAGAGCTTCAGGGTTGCTTAAAGGAGCCCTTGCCCTCAGGGAGCTCACAGCATAGTAGAGGGGATGGAATATAACAAAAAATATGACAAATTATAATAAGGTTTCTAATAGAAGTGAGATCAAGGTGGCAGAAAAGAACAAGTGATCAGTTCTATCTGATGGTCAGGGGAGAATCAAGAAAAGGTGGCTGACTTGGGCTCTGGCATAATACCTAAGATACAGTTTATTTAATGTGGTTCCATTGGTCCCCTGTCTTGAGAGTGGGCACTGGTCTTCCGTCTTGGAAATCCCGGTGCACCGATTCCCTGCCAGGCACAGGGGCCTTTCCCAATAGTACTAACTAGGACAGAAACGGGTATGGGGTGGGGAGAAGGCAATTAGGAAATTTAATATGGCTGGCTAGAGTATGGGATGCCAAGGAAGACGTGGTTTTAGATGGAGCTGAAGAGTTAGGGGCCGTATCTTAGAGGATACTGAGGGAGAAATAAGAGGTGGAAATTTTTATGTTAGAAAAATAACCGACAGCAGGGGGAGGATGAATAAGAGGAGGGTGAGTCAGGAGAGAGAGGGCAGCGGGAGGCCACTGCAGTACGGCATGCGCCACGCTACAACCTTTGTGTCACGATGGATGGTGTCTGTGTCAGCCGTCCCGTAAGATGGAGCTGAAAAATTCTTACCACCTGGTGACATCGTAGCCATAGTAATGTCACAGCACAAATATTTTATTTTTTAATAAGTTTACTGTAGCCTAAGTGCACAGTGTTTCTAAAGTCCATAGTAGTGTACAGTGATGTCCTAGGCCTTCACATTCATTCACCACTCACCCACCCAGCGCAGCTTCCAATCCTGAAGCCTCCATTCATGGTAAGTGCCCTAAATAAGTGTACCATTTTTTATCTTTTGTACCATATTTTTGTTGTACCTTTTCTATGTTTAGAAACACTTAGAGGCACAAATACTTACCATTGTGCTACAATGTCCAGTGCAGTCACATGCTGTGCAGGTTTGTAGCCTGGGAACAATAAGCCATGACACGTAACCTAGGTGTGCAGTGGGCTACACCACCTGGGTGTGTGTATGCACACTCTGTGATGTTCACATGATGACAGAATCACCTAAAGACACATTCCTCAGAAAGTATCTCCATCATTAAGTGACACATGACCATATTCCAAGGGAAAAAAATGGCACAAGGAAGGCTGGAGAGGCAGTGGGTTGGGGCCAGGGGAGGACTGACCTGGTGTTGTCACAAGGGATGTGATAAAGGAGGGCACTGTCTGCGAGGGACCCCACGTTCCTGAGTGGGGGGTCATGTTTCCATTAACTTCGAATACATCATGGGGGTGAGATGATTATTTGTAAAGTGTTCACTGTCATGCATTTCACAGGGGCCTGTGAGACATATGGGTTGGCAGGATTGGTTGGAGACACAAATACCAGTGTGACTTGGGACACAAGTCTGCATTAAGGGTTGGCAAACTTTTTCTGTAAAGGGTTAGTTAGTAAATACTTTAGGCTTTGTGGTCTCTCTGCAACTGAACTCTGCTGTCGTTGCACAGAAGCAGCCGTGGACAGGACGTGAACGGATGAATATGGCTGTGTTCCAGTAAAGCTTTATTTACAGAAATGGGCGATGGGCTGGATTTGACCCATGGCCTATCGTTTTTGGATCCCTGGCCTAGATGACTACCAGCAGGTAGGCTGGAGTTGATCACAGGAGTGGATGAGAGGGTGTCCCGTGTGACTGCGTCTGAACAGGAGCCCCAGGAAATGCAACCAGCAATTGTAGAGTAAGACAAACCAGCCAATAAAAATGAGATAACTGTCCATTGGGAAAAGACCAAAATGGAGAGAAGTTTTCTGTGTTGGGGGGTGTGTGTTTTGAAGTCGGCTGTCCCAGAGTTAACCTGCATGCGGAAGCAAGGACACAGTAGTGCCGGGGCAGTTGTGTGGGAGGCAGGAGGCGAGCTTTGGTGCAGGGCGGGGCAGAAGCATTTCAAGAGTGAATAGGAGGCGGGAAGTGGAAGCAGCAGTGCTAGTTTGTATTTCACATGTGTTGTCTCACGTGGAGCTCTGAACAACCCTGCCGGGGAGGGACGCAGGGACATTTGTCCCCAGTTTAACTGTGAGGAAACAGGCCCTCACAAAGGTAAAGAAAATTACTCAAGCCTGAGCCAAGACTCAAACTCAGGTTGTTTGCACCTTATTTTAATTAATTAATAATTATCATTATTATTATTTTACTATACCCATCTGGGCCCAATCCCAAGTTAAGAGACCCCTTTCTGGTTTGACCAAGAAGAGTTGCGTGTTGGTCCACGGGTACCCCAGTCGAGTTCACAGGTAAAAGCCACTCTTGTACAAGTAACCCACAATGGACTCTGTTTCTGTTTTTGTGACCCATCACTTTCAGTTACAGAGACCAGACGACACTTTGCATAAGTGGGCTGAGTCTGAGTCTGAGGCCCTGCCCTGGGTGGAGGGTTAGACGTGCTGGCTTGGTTGTCTTTACAGCAACCCCCGGAGTTTCGGAAGTGCTGTTTTTATTTTATCAATGAGAAACGCCTTGTGGAGTGCAAGAGGCCCTCCAGAGTAAGTAGTGGGGTGGAATTTAAACTCCTGTGTCCCAGAGACTTCTCCTAAACAGAGTAAACGTGATGTAAAACTGATTGCAAATTCTGGAACGTGAGTGTGATGTTCTCTCGCGCCTTGTTTGCTCATCCTGTCTCTGCCTCTTTTTCTTTTCCTCCCTCTTTTTCTGGTAGGTGCTGCAGTTTGATCTTTAAGAAGGTTGTAGGGCGAAGGAATTTAGTCACATCCTGCATTCTCGTTCTGAGGCCTGCCACCCTGGGGGGCACGTGAACTCAGCCAGTAGTAAATGATAAAAATATGTTGTGATGGGAGGGAGGTGGGGAGTGAGCAGGGGAGCACAGGAAGTGGGAAGGGATTTGCGGTGAAGGGTGGCAAGGGGCCCCGGGCCTGGAGGGCCCCTCAAATGTGCCTTTGTACCCTAAACACTTCTGTTTTCAGCTGGCTTGCTTCTGCTCACAGTTTCTCAATTTACATATGCAAGGACTGCAGACAAAATGACTGGAATCTAGGGTACATGCCACTAGGCTCCTTGCCAGCCTTTATTTCAGGCTGACAACTTTTTGGATATAATACAGGATTTATAGTTGTTTGTTTCTTCTAACGAGGTGGCAAGATAAGTCTGCATCTGTTACAGCTGTTCTGCACAGGATATCTGAATATTGATTTATTTTTTAAAAGAAACATGAAAACGTAAAACTTTCAAGGTCTAAAAATGTGTACATTTTTGAGCTGGTAGTTGGACTTATCATAAGCTAATGTTTCCTATCTCTATCTTGTTGAGTGTGGGTGGAAGGCATGATTGAAAGATGTGTTGGAGTGTGAAATTGGTGAGTAAAAGCTCTTCCTTTTCTCTTGAACTTTTGCAGCAGGAGAGTCACATTGTGCATTTGAGCAGGGGCAGGGAATCTTCTGGTGTTTCAGGTGTCTGTGCAGTTCGACCCTGGCCACAGAGCTTGAACGCTGCAACACCGGCCGCAGTGGCCCTTGCTAATGCAGGTCCCAGGGCATACTGTCAGGGCGGTGCCGGGAGGAGCTGCTGTCTGCCCACCAGAGGCTTTGCATGTGTCCCACCCAACCCCTTCTTTATCCTAAATGGAGCTTGTTGACTTTATGCTCCTGTTTGCATGAGAAATTCTTTTCTCCATCATCAAATTGTACTGGAACAGAAACAGTGTGGAGCAGAAAGGTTTAAAAAAGTGAAACCTTTGGATTTTAACTTGCTTGCTGTATGACTGAGTCAACTGAGAGATGAGAGCAGTCTTGATATTGTGTAGAGGTAGGTTTTCTTTTTTTTCTTCTTTTCTTTTAACAGAAATTTTTGAGCGTGTTCTAGTACCAAATAAATTCAACTTGGCTTGGAGAAGAGCCACACAGATGGAAAATAGTGCAAAGACAGTAAATAAAATGTGACATGAATGGCAGGGTAACCACTTGTAGCTTGATATTGTGGGGGTTAGCATGATGCATTTCATTTTGTTTTAGGAGGAATAAACTTCACATTAATGAAGTTGGCAGATGATCCTGAATCAGGGGAGATTTCAAAAATCTGGAAGGACAGAAATATTATAATTATACCTTAAGGAGATTAAAAATATAGGCAGGAAATAACAAAATGAGGTACAGCTTGGGAAATGCACACTAATACAACTGGGGGAAAATAATGTAAAATGCAGAACCCAAGTGAACACAAGAAATGTGTACTAAAATGCCAAAGAAATATTTGGAAATATCCATTTGACCTAAACCCACTACAACAAGCTGACCATTAGGGGCCACCTACGTTGTTCATCCTCAATAGAGAAAGTGATGATTATTTTTGCAGGAAAATGACCAGCACGGTTTATTTTAGTTTCCGTAATTTCACCATTTAAGAGATAAGGAGATTTTAAGCCAGTAATTGGCAGAAACGGACATAACAATAGGAAGGATGGGAACATAGTAATATGGATGATGAAGGTCTGAATCAAAACAGTGGTAGTGCGTAACTTGACATAGATGTCCCTAAAAGGAGTTTAGGAGGCAGGATAAACAGAGTGAAGATCCAACAAGGAGGGAGGGGCAGTTGGAGATGATGGCACCATTGCGATTTGTAGAGTGGGTGGTCACCATCACCACCCGTGAGAGGGATTATAGATGGAAGTTCAGACTTGGCGGAGAGATAATGAATTCCGTATTGGTTAAGTCACAGGGGCTTACAGCAGCAGTCCTCAACCTTTTTGGCACAAGGGACTGGTTTCATGGAAGACAATTTTTCCATGGCCCAGGGGTGATGGGGGATGGTTTGGGGATGATTCAAGCACATTACATTTATCGTGCAGTCAAACCTCTCTGCTAATGATAATCTGTATCTGCAGCAACTCCTCAGCACTACCATCACTGCCTCAGCTCCACCTCAGATCACCAGGCATTAGAGTCTCATAAGGAGCTGGCAACCTAGATCCCTGCATGCGCAGTTTACAGTCGGGTTCGCGCTCCTGTGAGAATCTCATGCCTCGGCGGATTGGACAGGAGGTGGAGTTTATGTGGTGATGCCAGCGATGGGGAGCAGCTGTAAATACGGATGAAGCTTTGCTCACTTGACCGCCCACTCCTGCTGTGTAGCCCGGTTCCTAACAGGCCACAGACTGGTACTGGTCCACGGCCTGGGGGTTAGGGACTGCAAGCTTACAGGGTATTCAGTTGTGGGAGATTCTAGTATATAAATGGATGTTAAGGCCCAACTGGGTGAGTCTGTAAGCTAATTTGATGTGTTAGTGACTAATAGGAAACTTGAAGCAATTATGTTGTATAGACCTTTAGTATTTTATCCCAAAAGGCTGAAAAATGAGGGAACCTCAGACACCTTGGACAAACAATGGAAGCCAATCATTTAAGTATTCTTTTCTTTTCATAAGACTATGCTTGTTCATCTTCTTAAATGTAGCTACAGTAGTTAAAGCTATTTTAATAACTAGACATTTAAAAACACATATAGCTTTTAAGAACTACATGGGAAAATAAGTATTTTTAAGAAAGCTTATGAGTTCTCAAATTTAGTTTTATGTGGAAGACATTTGTTTGAAAAAATTAGCTTAAAAATCATCAACCAATTCTCGAAAATCCTGGAGGTCTGGATGAGTACTGGGTGCAGGTGTCACATGCTGGGGATGCCGGTGATGTGTGAAGGCTGAAACCAGGTTGCTGCTCAGTTTCTTAAGACATTAGAGCCGGTGCTCTCCCCGGGTAGCAATTAACAGTTAACGAGCCTAGGACCCAGACTAGAAGCGTCTCTAAGAGCAACACTTTGGTTCTTAATTGAAAGCTGATCTTCAGCTAAAATGCAGCCTTTACAAAATGAGGGCTCTATGTCATGGAATTTGGGGGAAGGGTGCTCAACCCAAAAATCGGAGAATTGGGTTCTGGGGCCACATCTGCCCCCTTTAGATGTGTGAACTTTATAAGGCCCCTGAGATGTCTGAGCCCATGTCTACGATGCCATGTCTTCCTCTCATGTCTTCATTTTAGACTTTCAGGAGGTACAGATATTTACTGATGGAAACTTTCCTTATAGGTGCACTCATGTGTTGCTTAACAACAGGGATACATTCTGAGAAATGCGTCATTATGCAATTTCATTATTGTAGAACATCATAGAGTGAACTTACACAAACCTAGATGGTATAGCCTACTGTACACCTAGGGTATATGGTATATGGCTTATTGCCCCTAGGCTACAAAACTGTACAGCATGTTACTACTCTGAACACTATAGGAAGTTGCAACACAATGGTAAGTACTCATGTATCTACACATACATAAACATAGAAAAGGTACAGTAAAAATACAGTATAATTATCTTATAGGAATACTGTCATATACGCAAAACATCATTATGCGGCGCATGACTGTAAGAATCAAATGTCTTGATGTGCATATGAGATAATGTACCTACAGAGCCTACATAAAGTGTGTTGCTAATGTCAGCAAAGACCATGTATCTCAGACAACAAATTACGGTATGTGTGTTTCATCATAAAAAAGTGTTATGACAAGCCAGGAGCTAGCTGGAAACTGAGGCTCTGTGCTTCCAAAGCATTTTGTGCTTCCTCATCACCATAATTAAAGTGTCTCATCTATTGATATTGTTTATGTGTAATTTTCAGAAGGGAGATATACAGTACATAGTAATTCCCAAACATAGTTGACTTAATTAATCTCCCCTCCTCCCCACTTTTTTTTATCGGTGAATCTTGTGTGTGTGTGTATTTTAGAGACAGGGTCTCACTATGTTCCCCAGGCTGGACTTGAATTCCTGGGCTCCAACGATCCTCCCGTGTAAGTCTCCTGAGAAGCTGGGACTCCAAGTGTGCATCACTGCACCCATGGTGGTGAATCTTTTGGATCACTTGTTCTGAGGAACGTGTGTCAGGAACTCATAACCAGTGATTTTAGAATCAGTGGAGGAAGCAGTGGTTGGGAAGGAGCCTTTGGAGGTGTAAGAAAAGGCCATCAACCCTCTGAGTCTGGAGGAAGTGGAATGTGGGATGGTGTGTAGTGCACACAAGCGGGGAAGGGGTGCTCTCGTAACACAGGCCTTTCGCCACGGGGGCTAGGTTCCTGTTTGGTGGGGGGGATTCTTTGAAGGGGTGGAAGAAGTATGGGTGTTATAAGTTGAATTGTATCCACCCAAAATTCTTATGTTGAAGTCCTGCTTCCTAGTATCTCCAGAATGTGAGGTAGGAAGGGGGGACAGGGTCTTGCTCTGTCACCCAGGCTGGAGCATAGGGGCATGATCATAGCTCCCTGCAGCCTCCAACTCCTGGGCTCAAGTGATCCTCCTGCCTCAGTCTCCCAAAGTGCTGGGATTACAGATGTGAGTCACTGTGCCCAGCCAGACCCTATTTTAAAATAAGCTCACATTCTGGCCAGGTGTGGTGGCTCATGCCTGTAATCCCAGCACTTTGGGAGGCCAAGGCAGGATGATTGCTTGAGGCCAGGAGTTTGAGACCAGCCTGGGCAACATGGTGAGACCCTCTTTACAAAATTAAGGAAAATTAGCTGAGCATGGTGGCACGTGCCTGTAGTCCCAGCTACTCAGGAGACTGAGGCAAGAGGATCGCTTGAGCCCAGGAGCATGAGGCTACAGCGAGCTGTGATGATGGCACTGCGTTCCAGCCTGGGCAACAGTGTAAGACCCTGTCTCAAAAATAAATAAATAAATAAAATAGGGTAATTTCAGATGTATTTCGTTAACACAAGGTCCTTAGGGTGGACCCTAATCCAGTATCACTGGTGTCCTCATAAGAAGGGGAAATTTGGACACAGAGAACACCATGTGAAGACTAAGGCAGAGAAGGGAGGCCTGGGGATGCCAAGGAGCACCAGAGGTGGCCAGCAAACCACAGAAGCAGCTAAGGGAGAGGCCTGGAATGGATTCTCCCTCACCACCCTCGGAAGGAACCAACCCTGCTAGCACCACCATCTCTGACTTCTAGCCTTCAGGGCTCTGAGACAATAAATTGTGTTTGAAGCCACCCAGTTTATGGTACTTTGTTACAGAAGGCCAGGAAGCTGAAACAAGGAGAGATGGGAACATGAAGGAGAATCCTAGCAGAATCCTAGCAGAGTGGTGGGTCCAGTCAAGGCAAAGGAAGGAAGTAATGGGAATTGTTCCCTTTGTGGATGGTCACAAAAATCTGGGAGCATAGCTGCACTTTTACATATGGAATTTGCCAGTCTCATTTTTCACTTGTAATGATAGATGTTGCACTGGGTTCTGGCATGTGTCAGACAGGAATAGCGTACAGGAACGTCAGACAAATGTGTCCTGACGTGTCCAGCAGCACCACTGAAAGAGCATCGCAGTGATTTGTTCTGAAGCTTTCAACAAGTTGATCAGTTTCATCCACTTCACCTGTTGCTGAGTTTTTCTGAACCTTAGCAAGAATGCTAATTCGTTATGAAAACCTGTATTGACAAATGAGGTGAAGACTCTGAGGAACGTGCATACTATCAGTTAACAGGTGATGTATTCATTGGTGGACTGTCCTTGGAAAGAGTATTTCAGATTATAAGAAAAGTATTTTGAAATGTTGTAGGATGTAAGTTAATACTGTAACTGTATCTATTGCTTATGAAAGAAAAAGTAAATACTGTCATTTGGCACAGTATAAGCGTTTAAAGTCATTAATTATATTATATTATGGATCTGGGTTAGTGATTTTTACAAATTAACATCTTCCAGTGCATGCCTCAGTCTTGTAGGAGGGAAGAGACTGAAATCCATTTACCCTGAGTATGACATTTCTTTGACAATTGCCCAATTCTTTTTAGTTTCTCAGCTTATAAACCAATTAGAATGCAGATTTTATTTAACCCTGAAACTGTAGGCAGAATATTTTTTCTTCTTCTGCTTCTGTCTCGTCACTAGTAAATAAACTGATGCTCGCACTGGCTGTCATGCTGGCTCACCCCCCACCCCCACAGGTGTGTGCATCCCTCTCTGTGAGGTGGTGGCTCATGCTGACCATGATACAGGTTCCCAGGTCAGATATGCCACTGGCAAAGGGGAAACGGGACATGTTTTTGCACATTTCATTCAGACTGCACTTTCCTTAGTCCTTTCAAAAGAACTAAGGTGGGGGGAAAGAGAGAACTTAATTTTTATACAGTTTTCCATATTTTGAAATTATAATATCATTTCAGCTACATCAGTGATACAAATAATTAGGAAGTTAATAGTGGGCTGATAATTAGATTGGAAAGAACGAGATGGTGCTATCGATCCTAGCCCAGCTGTGTTCTTGTTATGTGATATTGGTTAGAATTCTCAAAAGCCACGGTGGGGATAGGAACCTGCCTCAGACAGTGTTTGTAAGAAAAAGCTCCTTAGAAAGGCATGCTGTGAAATTAAAGTGCATTCATTCAGAGAGAAATACCTGAGTTTTTTATCTTTGCTAATTAGAAACAGGTTGTACGTTCAGACGAAAAGACCTTAAATATATTTTCAGAGGATATGGCCCCATGTCCCACAGATAATAAAAAGAAAATTAACACCTTTGGAGAAAATTGTGGCATTTTTCTGCTTGCATGGTATGATTGAGGAGGAGCACATACGAGAGCGATAGAGTGGGGACCCAGCTGTTCCGATTTGGCTTAGGAATTTGGGGGATGAGGTTGAGGTGCTGATGGTGTATAATTCACCTTCCTACTTGTTTTCCTAAGGCTAATATGACAAGCCATGTGCATTATGCTGCAGCTGGTTGATTTCAATGGGAAGTGACATGCTCAGTGACAGGAGCCAGCCCAGAATTTAAAGTCAACTTACAATGAACTTATCTTTATTTATGTCCTGTTTGGTTTCAAAAACTGGACATGGACATTTGATTTGGCATCATTTTCAGGATTATCTCATGAAGACTCTTGGAATATTTCATTTGTTTGGTCTTTATCCATCTATGCTCTGGACCATGTACCTGCTCTGTGACCAAACGTGGAATTTGCCTAGTGACTGGGGATGGGCTAGAGTGTTTACATGTCAAGTAAATAGGAATTTAGCAAGGAAATAAATGATACAGAGAGAGGATAGTATTTAAGGAATGATGTGAATATTGTATGAATGAAATAAAGACCAGAGTGAATTTAGAGTGCTAGTAGAACTTTGCTTATTCTTTTTTTAAGTAAGATTATTTTTAATCAAGCAAACCTAAAACACCTGAGTTTTTTTGAAACAGCCTCTAGTTCAGTTTCTTAGGAATGCAAACTTTTTTGTGTGCCAAAAAGAGTACTTTAGTAAAAAAGAAATAGTGTAGGGAGAGATGTCCCTGAATGTGACAGCATGCTAGGCAGGAGGCTGACTGAATCCTACCATGGCTGTGCTCTGTGTTGTTTTCACCACACTCCAGATGCCTGTTGGGGCTGACTTCTTGTTTGTCTGCAGTGAGCCTCTGGAAAAATGTTCTTCAATACCCTAGAGATCTCCCATTTAGAGTAATGCATTTCAGAACAGACTTTAAAATTCAGATAAAGGAGATTCATATGAATTATTTCTCCAACTGAAATTGGCATTCTTAACGTCATTCTCAATAAACTGATGATAAAGCCAACTCAAGACTAAAAAAAAAAAGCTAAAAAAAAAACCCACCCTAAAACATACAAAACTCCAGTGAAAAGAAGGAAGTCTTGTTCTTAGCTCTCAGGCTGTCTGTAGGAATTTACATGCTGACATGAACCGAAAGCAGAATGGATGGCAAGGCTGGTGCGTCTCACTGGATATTTAACTTGGGAAATGGGAACAGTGAGTCTAGCACGTAGGCAAATATAGTTCTGCAGAATGAAGCTGATTAAAGAATTTGAGTTTGAACTTGGAAGGACTTTTATGGTCCTTTTTGTGTATGTAATGGTCTTTTTGGAGTAAAGTATTTGAGGTCACTTTGTGTAGTAGAGATGTTCAAATATTTGTGAAACGGCATTATAGTTAGAAAACAATTAACCCAGGTTGAGTCTATCATGCTCCCTGCTCATTTGTGAGAGAGCTGATGATTGTGCACTGAAAGGAAGCTTTCCCGGCACCTTCTCTCCCCTGGACAGGTGTTATTTATGCCACATTAGCAACAACAGCACACTGCCTCAAGAGCTGAAAATCTGGTGAATCTAGCTGAAGAGGGTTTGACAAAAGTGCATTGAGGACCGAAACGATGAACAGGTCAGAGTGAAAGCTGTTTTTTACAAGAGTCAAAATCAGTGTGGAATAATTCATAGGTCTTTCTTAATCTTACACGTTAAACATTGTGGCGTCATCTCCAGTGTTTTGGCCTGTGCTTTCAAAATACCCCTGTGACCAGAGCTTCTTAGATAGGACACTTTTAGCAGCATTTTGGGCAATCACAGAGCCCACAGGCATTCTATCTTGCTTTCGTCTGCTTCCTCTATAAAATGAGAGCTCCTTTTCCTTCTGTTTCCTGACCTCACTTGAGAGTTTTTAAATTATTTTTTAATGAGGGAGGGTGTCACCATCTTTGAAAAGATTTAAGATAGCAAATTTTTGTTTTTCTGTATACATATAAGAAAATTGGAACTAGGGATCAGGAGAACTTTATGTCTACCTTATCTATAATCCACTTATTTTATGTATTAGCAGTAATAGGATATTGTAGCCTATTTGAGCCAGAGTGCTTGAGAATGCCAACATGCCTATGTGCTCTTTGGGCTCATATATCTTCATTAGATGGACAGTATTGTGGGAAGGTTACAAGAATCAATTTTCAGTTTTGCATTTCCAAATGTTTGTGGTCTTTCCACGTGAGAGTTTGAAAATATAAAAGGATTCAATTTTAATTGTTTTGGCAGACATAGCAAAAGGTATACTAAAGGTCCTTTTATTCATATGTTTATTTAATTGTCTTCCACATACCTGATAACCCCTGCAGAACAATCTCTGCCCTTCAGACCTCGTCCTTATGGTGCAGTGCAGTACGTGCTGGAACAGAGGAGGTGAGGCTCAGGCGTGAAGGGAGAACTGGCCTCATGGGGGGTGCATTCTAAGTACAGGGAATGTGTGCAAACAGTTTAGCATAGACTGGGGATGGAGTGTGTGGGGAGGGATGTAATGGGGCAGAGTTGAAGAATTTATGCTTTATGGATGCTTTAAAATCTTCCAAGGCATGCACATCTCCATTTTACAGATTAAGAGACAGAGTCACAGTGAGTAGTCCAGAGACATGCCCATACATTGGTTAAGATAATATTGAATTACCTGAGAAAATGTTCTTCAGGGATATAAAATTAGCAAATTTTGACTTTCCAGTAAGTTGATATTTTTAGTTGGCATTATTCAGATTTTTTCTACGAGTATATAAATTAGTTTTGTTTTATTACAAAGAGATTCATTGGGTTTTTAAAAATTGGTTCAGCTAATCATTCAGAAAATCTATGACAGTTAAGTACTAACATATCTGTAGTTGATACTGATTTGAGAATCACAGTATGGTTTAGATTCCAATTTGAAAAAAAATCACTAAGTAAAGATAAATTTGTACAACTGTGTTTATTTTAGATCTATGTTTTCAAAACAGTACATATAGATCATATTGGACACTGTGAATGGGCTAAATAGTTT
Organism: Daubentonia madagascariensis; assembly: GCA_023783475.1. Taxonomy (NCBI): domain Eukaryota; kingdom Metazoa; phylum Chordata; class Mammalia; order Primates; family Daubentoniidae; genus Daubentonia; species Daubentonia madagascariensis. The sequence goes on along the minus strand of JAKFHU010000379.1, from coordinate 428,275 downwards.
AGATTAAGAAAAATGTCATTCATAATAGAAAAATTATTTTTCGATGAAAGGAGGTGATAAGATTTTTTCCCCCTTGCTATTTCATGTTGAAGATATTTCAGCAAACTGGTCAGAGTTCTCCCAAACTGTTTTGAATGTTCTTTAGAACTGTTTTGAATGACCTGATTTTTTTTTTTTCTCGTGACACATCTGAATTTTCTTAAGCTTTTTGGAACTCTTTTCTGTTTTAAATGTTATATAAACTCTTTGGTTCGACCACTGAATGAAATGTTATGACATTTAAGAGGAAAAAATCCTATAAGCATTAATCAATGTAGGATATTTGTTGCTTTTTCGTTCGACCCCGTCCGGCTTTCATCCTGACGTACACCATACTGGAGGCATCCGCTGCTTGTTTAATTGTTTAGTACAGAACGTGGTTTGATCCCTTTCTTCTGCTTTCAGTACTGGTAAATTAATCAAAAGAAGTTACTGCTCTGCTGGGCATTAGCATGCATTTAGATGTTTCTGCTTCAGGGCCTGTTCATCAACTAAAATGCTTTTAAGCTCCAAATGGAGAGTAAACAGTATTGCTGCGGCCGCTTTGAGGTGAGCCATTACTTGTGACCCGCTTACATTTGGGAAGGGGCCTGTTTGTATTAGCAGTTATTCTGGTTTGGGTTATAGCATTTTCAAAATGTTTTTTCTCCTTTTTATTTTAATGTTTTTAGTATGTGTGAAGAGCACCCCTCCATCACCAGTGCACATACATACCTTCCATAGGCGTTTCAATAGCAATACGTGGAGATTAAAAGACGTGAACATTTTTGTGAAGTTTGAAAGCTGAAATATGTATATTCACTAATGCTTGTCGTTAGAGGACAATGAAGTTACAATGCCAATTGAGATGTCAGGTATCAGAATAGTTTTGATTAACATGAAATTGTGGGTCCCTAGGTTTGTTTTTCTGTCTTCTGTTAGATAAAAGTTGACACTTTTCTTATTAGTGGCCCCAGGTGTGCCAAGCACTGTGCTAGGCTCTGGGGATGCTCTTTTTGCCTTGCAGGAATCAGTCCGTCGAGGAAGACAGGCTGGAAATGGTCGTTGCAGGGTGATGGGCTGAGTGTTCTGATGGATGTATTTCCCAGGAGCTGTGGGAAGATAGAGAGGAGGGGGTGAGGCTGGTGTGGTGGAGGGAGGGCCTGAGACAGGGAGAAGCACCAGGGGACCCCTCCCAAGGAGGAGGTGACATCGTATGTGGTCTTCAAAATTGAGTCGAAGTTAGCTGAGGGGAGGTGACATTGTACGTGGTCTTTAAAATTGAGTCGAAGTTAGCTGAGGGGAGATCAGACCCTGGGGATTAGAGGGGAAGATTTCGTCCAGAGAAAAAGCAGAGCAGGAATGTGGATGGTTAGGATGTGGGCACCGAGCAGTGCCGGATCCATGCCTTGTCAGGGTGGGAGGCCGTGCTGGGTGGGGCACCGTCAAGAAGCCCCTTGAGCAAGGATCTACCAAGCTTAGGCTGTTCCTGGGGTGGCCCCGGGGAGTTTAAGTAATCATGTAACGGGCAGCCTTGCCTTAGGAGCAGATCAAGGCCACAATGTAGACAGGGGAATCCAGGGCAGCGAAGCGATTGTGTTCATTCAGATTTTCTTTAAATCTGTGGAAAGGAAGTTAAAACAGGATGTTCTGGTCATTACTGAGTAGAATGAATGACTTAAGATAATTGTCATATTGTCTCTTTAGTTTCTAATCCTCGACATCTAAGTCTACTTTAAAAATAATCATTTGTATGTGTATGAGCTTCCACTTGTATATTAAACAACCAAGTTCATCTTTGGAAATAATCTATCAGTATTCACTTACTTATTTGTGTCCCTGCAAAGCCACAGTCAGGAGAGCTCAGGGAAGTCCTCTCTGAAGGGTGGGTGGTCCTGTCAGTGTGGAAGACTGGCCAGCGCCTGATAGTGGCTCATGATCCAGGCAGAGCAGGCTTGGTTTCTCAGAGGACTGCTTTCTGGAATAGTCACTAGGCTCTCATGAAACCAAACAAGGTGATGTTCTAGGTAAATAAAACACCTGGTGTATAGATGTGTCAAAGCCAGACGTAGGGGGTCCTAAATGTGAGAGATTTCTCTCCGGTGGGTGCTCCCCTCTTACTTGGTCACCCTTGTTGTTCTCCAGCCCCTGCTGTCTTCCCACTGTGCCCAGACCCCACACTGGAACAGCCTGCACACCACTCTTCTGCTCTGGGCTGCTTTGGACCACGCTTCCCCATTGCCTCGCCCAGCTCCCATTCCTGAGCTCAGGTGGTCTCAGCCTAGTGTCGGGAACACTGTTGTAGATATTTCCAGTTCAGTAGGACCCTTCTTACCACCAAGTGATAGGATTTTAGAATCTAATACATTCAGATAATTAGGAGGAGGTGTGGGGAGCCATGGAGTTCCTGCTGGCAGTTACTCAGATGTATAGTGTTGGCTTCAAGTTTATATGGGCACAAAGGGATCAAAAAACTTGTGAAGAAAAATCCTTTTCTGTTATATGCATGTAAAACTTCTATTTTGAAAGAGTAGCTTGGGGGACAGAGAAAAAGAAATCCTTTTGGAATTATATTGATAGTTCAGTAAAGTATTCCTATAGTGACATCATGTCTATGTTCAAAGCCTGAAATTTTGTAGTTCTTTTTGTCCAGGGTCTAAAATTGGAGTCATTTTTTTTTTTTCTGCACTCAGTGTCTTGGAAAACTGACAGAGTGCTCAGGAGTGTTAACTACAAAGGTGTCCATGGGCTCAGAGCTAGTAACACTGTCTCCGGGCTACAAAGGCCCCATTTTCCTAGTAAAATTTTGCTTACTGTGTAAATGTGATTTATTTGGTGGGTTTCCTGATTCTCCTACAACCTTCTCTGTGGTTATTTGAAAGTAGCTAAGTTAACCTCCCTAGTGCCTTGGCTTATTTTGAATTCAACCTCATCAACAGATGTTGGTGGAGCCTGAGACTATGGTAGGCAGCTGTGCTGGCAGTGACAGGGAGAAAGGCGCAATGCAAAGAAAGGCAGCATCTTGTTTTCTAAGAAATGGATAAGTGATTGGAAAGTTATGACGTAAATATCCCATAACGTAGTGTAACTCAAGTGGCTGTGACTTTCGGCAAGGATTGTCATGAAAAGCTTTTGAGAGGAGCGTGGAATTGAGTGAGGCCTTGAAGTATATTTATACCACTTTTCTTTTCAGTACCTTGTTTGCTTTTTCTTTTTCTTTACAGAAGTAATGTACATGTTAATGATGTAAAGCAGAAAGAACAAAATGAAGGAATCATACGCCTAACTAAAGTCATTCTATCCAGAGATAACCGCTTTCTAAATTGTTTTTTCCTGAAGTTTTATGTCTGCATGTGCATGTGTGTCTAGTATATGTCTAAAATTGGATGCCACTGTGCATGTACTTCTGTAACTGGCTTTCTCCATTCAGCAATACCCAGTGGACATACGTCCATGTTCCAGTGAATACATTTTAGATCTGCAGCATTCTCAAAGACATGATGCTGATGAACCATGCTCTAGTGACTGTGCCTGTAACCTTGTCTGCTTACTCGTTTATTTTCTTAGGATAAATACCTGGAGTCAAGTTGCCTCTTCAGAAGTTATACAGATATGAAAACGGTATCCAGATTGCCTTTATGTAGGACTGCACCAATGTATAATCCATGCCCACTGGTAGCCTATAAGGGTGCTTGTTTGCCCACACGTCAACATTATGTAATAATTAGTTTACTTAGTTGTTGCCAAACTCTGTTCAAAGTGTTTCCTCCACCGGAGCTGCTGTGTTTGGTGGGGTTTGGCCCACCGTCTCTGTCCATTCTTTAGAACCAGCTCAGGGAAAGGCTTCTGTGACGTTTTTCTGACTCTCCTCCTCCCTTTGCTCACCACCCCCCAGAGTGTCTTTGGCTGAGTGGTATGTCACAGGAGCCTTCACTTTCCGGTCTTTCCCGGAGTGACTTATAAATGGGTCTCATCTCCCCCTGGAGTGTGGAGCACTGCAGGGCATCACCAGGGCTGTTGCTGTGGGGTCTTTGGGCCCTCCCTGGGTACCCTCCAGCAAGCGTGCCTTAAGCTCATTTGCAGAGAGAAGGGGCAGATGAGGGAGGGTGGAGGAGTGGACTTGGAGCCCCACTGTTGGGAGAGAGGCTAGACCGACAGGCCACAGCACGTCCAAGTACGCCTGTGTGAGCAAAAGCGGCAGGGGAATCCGGGAAGTGGGAACCCACAAACTGAGTGCTGACACTCACAGGGTGTGGCCCCACAGCTGCCCTTTGGCTCGACTCGCATTCATTTATGAAACGTTTCCAGCTTATTTCCAGCCCCCCAGCTCAGCGCTGATTCTTATGAATGTTGGCCAGACGCTCTGGGCTGTGTGGTTATGGGCTTCCTTTCCTGTAGGTGCATACAGTACTGTTCGCCTTTCTATGGGTTAGAGTCTTGCGTAGTTGTAAGTTTCGAGAATCTCACTGTGGTGCTGTAGGTCAGTCCACAACTACTATCTGAGTGCCAGCTTCGTGCCAGGTATTGAGATGAACGCTGGGGCTGTGTTGTGAAGACAGTGAACATGGGGCTGCCCTTGTGGGGAGGTCACAGAGGGAAAATTATTCTCAGCCTGGAGGGATGGCCTCCCACACTATGTGATGTCACTTTCCAGTTTCTCTCTTAGAGACATTTTGTCATTGGAGCTGGCAGCCGTGTGAGAGCCATGTGGTGCTGCTCCCTGGTAGTGAGAAGGGTCTCTGTATCCCCTGTGCTTGGCATGCGCACAAAAAGCAAATGCCACCTGTGTCAAAACCTGGCCCCCAGAGTTAAGGAAAAGTCTGTTTCCTTCACTAACAGCATCTGGAAGAAATAGAAAATGGCTATTTCCTAATTACCGTTAAAGAGTAGTAAGCCAACATTCCTGTGTATTTTCCCTCTCCTTCAGTCATTCAAGGGCTTGAAAAGAAATTGCTCCCCTTGCACTTAGCATCGTGTTTGTGTGACTTGCTCAGTGAGCCCCAGCTTGTCACCATGACTGTAGAGCCTCAGAAACAATGGACTATCTCTACAAATCTCGCTTAATTGCCAGATGCATTCATGCCATTGACTATTTTGTTGCAGTCTGCATTGCTGGATTGTTTAATGTATTTCTCTTTGTTCTACTAATGACCTGAGCTTCATAACATGCTGACAAAAGTCCCAAAATGTACAAAGAAAACTGACAAAGAATATCAGTCCCTTGTTAAACTAACTGGCCCTGGCCCCAAAGAGGATGGGCTCATTACCATGCCCACTGCTCAGCTCAGCAGACCATTGTCTTTCCAGAAGGAACGGCCTTTTGCTTACAGTGTCTTAGGAAAACTTCACCTTTTAAAAACATTTTGAATGGTAAAAAACCTAAGTTTTTTTTTTTTTGAGCTTTTACTGATATGACTTACGGAGCTATAACTAGCTTCTTGGAAGCCAGTCAAAACTATCTTTTCAATAATGCTGAAAGGTCTTTTCCTTTGACTGAAAATTAATACCTTCAATTTTAGAAGAACTCTAGTTAGAGGTTTATAGCTCAAATAAAGCCGCATGTAAATAAGAGGATCTTGGAGAATTGTCTGACATCAAAAAACAGGCAGAGAGGTCTTAGCTCTTAAAATTGTTAAGATCAAATATAAGGAAAAAATTTTAAATTTAATTTCCATAATATTTAAGAATCATTTTAGAGAGGAAGTGCTTTTTGGATTCTGTTAGTTTTTAATATAGCAACAGAGAGATTTTCTATGATGTGAGAAAATAATTATATAGATGTCAGGATTTTAAGCTAACCAAAATGGTCATCTGTTGGAGTGGATAGTTCTGTTTTTTGCTTGTTAATTGTCTGGTGTTATTTTTACATAGTTAGGCTTTTTCAAAATTTGTTTTATATCAATTTCAATTCATTTCCTTAGAAAGAGAAAAACTGTTTATAGACTTCCACTTGTACTAATTGCATCCGGATTGGATTATTTGCTGTTTTTGTTTTTTGGGTTTTTGTTGTTGTTGTTGTTGTTGTTGGAGATGACAGCAAGAGGAAAAACTATTTCTAGTTTATGATCGGAAAAGAATCTCTGCTGTGTGTGATATTGAGGAGACAATGCTTGTGACAATTGCACATTTTCCATATGTTTGTAATTTATTCTAGTGAACAGCTGACATTATTTTAGGGTATGAGGACAGATTGAACTAATTGCGCAGTTACGATCATTCAAGAAAAAATATGATATTCTTACAGTTCAAACTCCCAGGGCAGACCATCTCTGTTTAAACTCCCAACTTCACAGGGACAAAGCTACTGAAAGAGAGGTGTATTGACCCTGCCGAAGTTCTTTCTCCATTCCTAATTTGTTCTCTGCTCCAAACCTACATGTTTCCCGTTTCCCTCAAGCCACACATCAGAACTCTCCCCATTATTGCTGCAATCCAGTTCACGCAGGCAAAATTGGCAGTAGCCGCTGTGTGCAAAGCACTTTGTTGGATGTTTGGGCAATTAAAAAATGAAGACTTATAAAAACTCATAATATTGTTTGTGTTTATTCATATTCAGTGTGTGAGAATATTAGTGTGAATGTTATATAATATAATGGGTTGGTATATAAAGAAACTCTATATAAAATTGTATGTGGAAACAACAGTCTGATATAGGACTTAAAAGTGAGGGAGATAAATTCAAACAGGGACATGTCAGCCAAGACTTCCTTCTTTGACCGGTTCTCGTCTTATGTCGATCCTGAAGACCTTGAGAGGCCCTGAAGCCAGGACCTTGGAGGGAAGGACATTCCCAGCCGGGACTCGCTGGGAGCCTGGAAGGTGTCCTCAGCAGAGAGGTGAGTAGTGATGCTTGAGAACATGCAGCACAGGCACTCAGTCCAGGAGTCAGGGAGACATCAAGATGTGTTTTTTCCTACCTTTCAAAATACTCGTCCACCTTTATCATTTATTCGGTTTTCATGGCTGTCTTGTGAAGCAGATGGCAGTGCTGATGTCCCCATATTACAGGCAGAAAACTGAGAATCAGGGGATTAAATAACCTTGTGGGTTCTTATACTATTGGGAGTAGATGCTTTCATGTCTGTGTTTGGTCTCCCACCCCAGCCGGGGCCTAATTGCTCAGCAGAACTGAGTAAGAGCTTCCGAATGTGTGTTTGGAAGAAGCCAAAGAATGTAGCAGAGTGGGTGAGTGTGCAGGCCCTGGAGTGAGACAGTGGTATTTAGGTCTTGTTGCGGCCCCCGTTAGGCTTGTGACCTTGGACACACTGTGCCAACCCTTCTGAGCTGGGTCTTTTCGCCTGTAATATGGACAGAACAATAGCACTGATTTCCCAGAACTGCAGTGAGGATTAACTTAGCCAGGGTGTGGATAGCACCTAGCCCAGTTCCTGATGAATAAACAGCATGTGCTGAATCATCACTTGCTGCTTCTCCTCTCATTTTATTACTGAATCCCATGTTTTTGCTTTCAGCTTAAAAGCATAGGGTTTAGAGACCCTCCCTGTTGGTCTCTTCACAGAGGAGGAAAAAAGGGGACCAGGGAGGTGGCACATCTGGATAAGGAGCGGCAAGGACCCCTTTATAGCCCATCGTGTGATTCCTGCTGGCTGGGCACCATTCCTGCTTGTTCATTTGTTCACACATTGCCATCACCTGAGTTCTTTCCGCCCTTGTCCACAGAGTTGGCAACGAGCGTACTAAACACCTCTAGGGAAGAGAATGTGCCTACTCTCCAGGGCATGGTGGGGGCCGTGGGAGGAGGGGTGAGATTTTCTGAGCAACCTATAGGACCATAAATGCTTCCCAACCACATGCTGGTTTTGATCCCCCTAGACCTTAGGTCACACAACCTGTCTGGCCCTTGTACAACTCTGTAAGAATGGCCGTAAGATAAAAAGAAAAAGAAATCATCCCCTGTGGCTCCAGTGGACACAGTGATGCTTTCGTCAGCTTTCTATTGCTAGAGCCCAGATGAAGACCTAGCATGGGCTTTCTGCTGTGCCTTGGAAACTGGGTCACTCTAAATGGATGGCAGGTCATTTTTGTTACATTGTCTGACAACACCAAAGCTGTCACTGCTTTAGGGTCCATCTATCTACCGGTTTGATTTAATGAGCTGTTGTGTCTCTGTGTGTGTGAGAGAGACAGGCTGTGACTGCTGCCTCACTGCCTCTCTCTGTTTCATTCCCTTGGTTGAGGCTCAGTTTGGTTGGTGACTCCCATTGTCAGCTGAGAGGCGGCTGTAATTGTAAGGTATAGGCCTGGTGTGTCACTACCGTTACAGGATGAGAAGTGAAGGCCCTTTCTCAATAGAGCCGGGGCGCCCCACTGTATGTGCTCCTGAGCACCCCCATTCTCAAGTTTCTTGGCTACAGCTTTTCTTCATTCCACACCCCCATCTGGTACAGGCCTAATCCAGAGTGAGTCTGCCTCACTCTGGCCTTGATCTCCTTTCTGAGCTTGGTGACAGTCTCTGCTCTGAAGGCACACAGCCCTGCTGGCTCCTGGCTGCAGTTGTCAGCCCAGGTGAACGTGGCAGGTGTTGGTGGCATTGACCCCACCTGTCAAGCCACGTCAATGGCAAACTTGATTTTTAGGTAGTGGATGTCACTTACAAAAGGTGGTAACCTGATGAACAGGGCTGTCCATGTATTAATTTACCCGGAAAAGTACTGTAGAGCTACCTGGGGGACGCAAAGGTTGAGGTTTGGGCTTCTCTGAACAGAGGATATAATAAACTCATAGCCTTAACCTTTCACATTCTTTGATCAAAAACTGCAAGATGATCGTTAACTCATTTAGCATAATTAAATGTGCCCTTGAACATGAAATGGAAACAATTAAAACTGAGGAGGAGGAGCAAGAGAAAAGAACTGTGTCATAAGTTAAAGAAATTACAAAAGATGTGGGCAATTCAGCAAATATTTGTTTATTACCTATTGTATTTGGCGCTAAGGAATCTAAAGATGAGTTGAACAAATCCCTGACACCAAGTAGCTCATAGCCTAATTGTGGAGACAGAAATACACAGCCAGCTTCATTTTGGACCAGACTTTGTCTAAGGAAGTGCTGTTACGATGACATTGCTCAGTTAGAGGAGCAAGTTGTGACTTTACGTTTTACCTACTACTGCAGGTGGCTGTGGTAATTTGTTTCTTCTGTGGGTGCACAGCGTGTGGGTCTCATGTCCTCTCTGTGCAGACCCTCACTAGGCCCATGTTTGTCCACACCACAACCTCACCCCGTCTACCTGCAGTCTGTCTGTCCGTCTTTCTCTGTTGTTCTCCTGGGCTTTGGTAGATGTATGGAATCATTAGACGTCATTTTCATGTTCTGTTTTGGGCATGGTAGAATGCCACTGCCTATTTTTTAAAACACCTTTACATTTATGGTCATGAAAAAGAAAGGTATTATTGTTTCCTGCTATTGAGATCTAGAGTCAGTGGCTTGTTAAACGTAGGCTTTAGGTTTCAGAAGGCACGTATGCTATTTGGAAGAAAGAGCTTTGTTTAGCTTACCTGCATTCCCTCCCAACAAATTCCACTTCCAACACTTCCAAATGTATACAAAGAGAGAGACAGAGAGAGAGAGAGAGAGAAAGAGAAGGGAGAGAGACGCATTGATCTGTGAACTAACTGTCCCAGGTGTGAAGCACGTGTGGTGTTGGCTGCTTCTGTCCCTGTGGCTGCTTGGTCTAGGACTGGTTGGAGCCAGGGTTGGATGGGCTGTCCCCCTCTTTCCAGAGTGCAGGTAGTTACAGTTTGGCATATATATCAGGTTGGTAATCAGATAACCTTTTGTTCCAGGCACAGGTGACGGGTGAAGGGCAGGCCTAATTAAAATCATTCTATTAAACATTTCCATCATCATTAATTTCCAGTGGTGCATGAGCTCATGATGCCTGGTCCTGCTGGAGCCATAAGTTAGCTCTGAAATGTCAAAACTCAAACACATCTCAGTTTCCCCCTTGAATCTGTTTCCTGTTCCCACCTTCCCCACAGCAGAGGTCAGGCATGCTGTTTTGAAATACTAGTCAAATTTGCAGCGGGGAACAATACGTGTATGTTAACTTCAAGGAAGGCAGACACTCCTGAGAAGGTCTTGGGGGCCTTAATAAAGCATTTCAAGGAAGCAGAGTATCAAATTAATGCTTTTTGTGCTAAAAACATTAAGGTATTTAAATGTGTTATTCTAATCCCTGTTTCAGCCTGGGAACAGAAGGATCTAATATCTTTTATTTAAATCCCAGCCTTCCTAGACTGCTCCATTCTTTTCAGTCTAGTACAGGAAGAGACAGACTCTAACTGGTGGATTTCAGTGAATATAAAACTGCATATAATTTACAACATACAACCTGTCCAATATTTAAATTTTTTTAGAGGCAGGGTCTCACTTGGTCACCTAGTCTGGAGTACAGTGGTGGGATCACAGCTCACTGCAGGCTTGAACTCCTTCAGCCCATCCAATTTTTATATAAAAGGCACTTGCCCAGATCTTAATATATTCCACATCATTTAGTGGAGATGTTAGGTTTTCAGAAGCTGGACTTTTGTCAGAGTGTTGCTTTAATTGTTCTGTTTCCTAGACATGTGATAAGATTGTCACAGACACAAGTACAGATGCATAAATTCTGAACCCCCAAGCAGAGTATACTTGTTTCAAAGTGAGCCCTTTCCCACTTGCGGAGTAAATTGATCTTGAGCAGACAGGGTATCCTCCCTTTTTCTGACAGCAAGTCTCAGCTGCAGAGGCAGCATTTATAGATACAGGGCAGGGTTGAGTTGTAAGGGTTTTGTTCAGTTAATAAAGAATATCAAGTTGCCCTCACTACCCACAACTACAGTGGTTGATCTCTAACTCCCAGGTTGCAGAGAACACTCATAGGATGTTGAAAGCAGTCACCAGTTACGTAGTAATTGTAAGATCAGTTAAAAAAAATAGAGAGAGAGAGAGCCCCATCTCTAAATCAGTTGTTACAGCTTCTTCCCTTTAAAAACTTTTGTTTTATGAGGAAATTTTTAGATGCCATGTAAGGGTAACTTCAGGTGACTAGATTAGCCAGTCTTAAAATTCTTTGTATTTAACCACTAAGTAACCCATCCAAAGTGAGAGATGCAATCTACTTTAAGACACTGGCAAGATTGTTTTTCAAGGTCTTCTAAAAGGCTTTGTAGCAGAACTAAGACTATTTTGTGGGGGTGGGGTGGGTGTACATAACACTGAAATAATTAAAATGTATATATTATTAAATATTAAAAGTGATTTAAATGAACCCTTTAAACAAGGAAATTATTAGTAAATATTAACATAGTTTTGCAGTAGCAAATTTATATAAAGAATATTTTTTAAAAGCTGTGTCTTTCTCTCCCCCTTTTTCTTCCTCTCCCCCCATGTAGATATCTTTTTTGCCGAGTGTGAAGGAGAGCTCAAATCCTGCTTCTGAAAGTTGAATTATAACTAAAGAGTCTATTCTGGGATATGGAGACATTTAACTTTAGTATTTTTGAAAAATTGATACTTATACCCTGTTGCAAATAATCTTTGTACTTAGAGGATGCTATGGGAATTTCAAGCTTTCTACAATTTAAATTTAATATATATTCAAATATATATGTTAAATTCCTAAAATTAACATAAAATTGCAGCACCAAGATAAAAAGCAAGATGCTTGCACAGCTGACTACCTCTCCTTTGTACAGACTCCTGGTGGTGTGACCTTAGCCCCTATTCAACCTGCAGTGTAACCTAAGGGAAAGGACTTTGTGGCTGATATTGGCGAAATACAGGGGATTTATCAAAACACGTCTGTTTCAGCCATATTAAAATAAGTAATGCAGTCAGTACATCTGGGCTCTTAGATCAGTTGCTCAGCCAATCTGAAGCATGTTGACTTGTATTTCACAAGGGTGGCTGGGTAGCATCAGGGTTTGTAGTGATTTCATGCACATTTTTACCACCAATAATGAGTTATAGGTTCATCATTTTATTCAATCAGCAAGTTAAATGCTTATTCTACTGGACACTGCTGAGTAGTTGTTAGTAGTGCAGGCATAATACTGAGGTATGTGAGATTGTGATAGAATTTTATTTTAGGCATAAATCATTGTACAAAGAGTAAATGCATGGTGAACTAAGCCAGGTGCGGTGGCACACACATGTAGTCCCAGCTACTTGGGAGGCCCTGGTGGGAGGATCGCTTGAGGCCAGGAGTTGGAGACCAGACTGAACAACAAGTGAAACCCCATCTCAAAAAAAAAAAAAAAACCAAAAAACCATGGTGAGATTCTTAAATATAAAGACCTTGGATGATTTGCATCACACAGCACTCCTGAGACCCTTCATAAAGACTTGGTAAGCTGGTATCTGTTAAACCCTCAAGTGCTTATGTGAGTGATCTGTGGGGGCTAACGGTGGGCTCGTAATAGTCACAGCGTTCCGATCTGAAGGAGCAAGGGAGAAAAAGACGAGGCTTAGGTGTTACCCTGTCCCAGGAGAGCCCTTTGTGAAGCCAAAGATTGTTGCCAGCCATGTGTCATCACAAGCTGTCACAAAAAGCCTAGAATATTTTTAAGGATATTAGTAGAAAACAGAATCAAGACCACCAGCATGTTGGTCAAGAAGTTTGCAAACAATGTCCGTCTAGACCACAGGAAAAACAGGGTGTTTTTATCTGTTTTCCATCAATGATAAATTTAGATCTCATAGAGGTGTCCAGTCCTTTTTGTATCCCTTTCATTCTTGCCAGCTGTGAGCATTTTGTAAACACATGTATGTGGGATAGTTTAATTAACTTTAGATATTAGACATATATTAGGTGTTTGTATATCTACTTAAGCTATGAGATTTTTAAAGGTACTGCAATTTTTGAAAAATTCGGGATAACTGGTTGCTATAAGGAAAAAAGCCTAATGTTTTATTACAATGATTATTTTTATCAAAGAAAATCCCATTCATAGGATATTATCTTTAACAGCAGACACTTTTCCAAATGAAATTTTCTGCTATATTGGTAGCACTTTGTTTTATAGTTAATTATTATGTATTTTAGGCTTGGTGTTAATTAGTTGGTTTCTGTGTCATTTAAAAAAAAACCTACAAAGTCCTGTATGTCTTATTTTTGGTTAGTATTTTCCCCTACCACCATCTTGTATGAGACATGCAAATTGGAAGAATATTTTAAATGAAATACCCAACCAAAATTTACACTTACTAGGTTTTGGTTTAAAAGCAAAGAAGAAGAACCTGTGTAGGCAAAGTTTGAAAAAAAAAAAGGGGACGAGATTCAACGTTTCTGATAATAAATTGTTAAGTGTCACTAAGAAAATTTTGTATGTATCTTGTGCTATGGAAATTTAAGCTTAGCTAGAAAACATTTGTACTAGAAAGAACTTGTGATATCGTGTGGGCCAGTACTAGTGACTTGAGTGTGGTTCAGAGAGAAACAGCATCAGCATCGCGTGGAAGCTGGTTAGAAACACACATTCACAGGCCCCACCCCAGACTTTCTGGTCAGAGTCTGTATCTTTACAAGCTCTCTGGGTGATTCTGATGATCACTTAAAATTTGAGACTCATCGATCTAGGCCAGTGGTCTTCAAACTTCCTTTTAGTCATAAGAACTATCTATAGGCAATAAAGATGTTTTGAAGTCCAATTAGTGAAAGTATTTCATGAGTCTGGTTATAGTGAGTGTTTTGGGTCTCTTGAGTCTTCCTGGGTGGAGTTTGTTGTAACCACTCTGGCTCCACTGAACTCAGCGTACAAACCTGTAATGTGGGTCCAGCCCTTCTGTGATCAGTGGGACAGCTGATACCTGAGAAGGCAAGGAAGGGATTCGCTTCAACCTGCTCAGACAGTATTGCAAGGTCAAAATTTAGAAACTCACTCTGAGACCAGGGCTTTTGTAGATGAGATAAATTAATGTATGATCATTAGTTCTACAAAAGCAGTTACCCAAGGTTTTACTTAAGTGTTATATGTAAAATAACTTTAGAAAGCTAGTTTGAAAATTTCGGGAACACATGTCCCATAAAACAAGTTACTCCAGGAAGCTGATTTTTTTATTTAAGTCTCAAAAGGAAAACTTATTGCTCATTTTAGCATCTACTGTGTTAGCCAAAAAGCAGATAGAATACCTCTCCAGGTGACTGGATTCGTTGGGTTTATATTTTTTTCATAATGTGCCAAAATAGGTTATAGAAGTGTCCCAAGCATCTAGCTTGGCTCAGATGTGCTCTGGGGTTCTTATTTTATGGGTTGAATTGTTATATGTTGAGAATACTTATTAAGTGTGACATGTGATTCTGTGTCACAAATTAAGATTAAGAAAGAGCTGGGTTGTGCTTCCTGGCAACTTGGCATACTAAAATACTGCAGGTGGCTGAAGTGGAATGGTGTCTCTTCAGTTCTGTGGAAATTAGCTGTTTGACATCTGTTTTGAACCCTTAATGTGTGCTAGACTTATGTTTTCTCAAGGCATTACAGCTGAGGGCATAATAAATCCTTGATGAGAATTTCATGCTCCTGTTTTAGGATATACTGGAATATGACTTGCCTTATATACCCTGGTCAGGTTTTCTTATTTTTGCTCTTGGGAAAAGGCAGCTGTTGGATGTTCATAGATTGTACTTTAAGCCACCAGAATCCTGACTTGACTTGACTTACTTGAGATCCAAATCCCAGAGTGGCAAACCTAGTGAATCTATTTGACTTGCTCTTTACTACCCACTGGTTGGTTTATTGCTAAACACCCTAACAAAAATCCAACAACTTTAACCTCGAAGAAAATCTCAAATCTGTTTGGCTCCTTCCCTATTCTACCTCCAAGATTCTTCCAACCCCCCGCAGTGCAAAGTGGCCAGGCTTTCTGCCCCATGGCTTCTCTCCTCTCCAGACCACCTCAGATTTGCTGATAAAGAGGCCACCTTGCTTGATCACCTGGGTGGCATATAGACTGTCAAGGAATTGCAGCCTCAAGCCTACCCAGTGCTGTTTAGGTTTCTGTTCCATGCTGCATGCTGTCTTATGATATCTTCGTGCATGAAGAAGAGTTGAAGATTAAATGATGACCTCATTAGTGAAGTTGTATTGTCTATTCTTTTTTTTTTTTTTTTTTACGAAACAAGGTCTCACTGTGTTGTATGGGCTAGAGTGCAGTGGCGTCATCATAGCTCACTGCAACCTCAAACTCCTGGACTCAAGCAATCTTCCTGCCTCAGCCTCCTGAGTAGCTGGGACTACAGGTGCATGCCACCACAGCCAGCTAATTTTTCTATTTTTTGTAGAAATGGGGTCTTGCTATGTTGCCCAGGCTGGTCTTGAACTCCTGGCCTCAAGCAGTCCTCCCACCTCGGCCTCCCAAAGTGCTAGGATTACTGACGTGAGCCACCACACCAGGCCTATTTTCTGTTCTTACACTCTAAATAAACACTTCATTATAATTAATATTTTTCTCCTTCAGATCCCATAGATTTATATTAGGTCTTGTTCCCAGACAACTTAGGAGCTTATGAAAAGTCACCCACCATCCTGGATTCCTTGTGGAAATAGCCCCTCTTAGGCAGCAGCTGTGCTTCTGCCCCCCTTTGGGCTGTGCTTCTGCAGTGCTCGGCTGGGAGACCTTCCAGCCCGGGACTCCCTCCCTGACCCCTCTTCCAGGGCTGCCCTTCAAACCCTGTCTCCTTCTCGGGATGGATGTGGAGAAGCCTTTCTTCTTTCTTCTCGCCCTAGCCCTCTCTCTGTACTTTCTCACGCCCTGCCAATTTTCTTTCTCTTCTGTGAAAACAGATTTCATAGAAAGTTCCCTTGCCAGCCCTGGGTTGTATATGATGTATTGAAAAGCAAAAAGGAGGTCTGTGCTAGTTTTCTGATTTATTGGGAAGGCATTTCCAAAGGCCTCTGTAACTAGTTTAACTGCCTTTCTCCTTCAGCAGGGCACATGTGCCCCTGAAGAGTCTGCACGTATACTTCCCACTGAGCAGGGTGATTATACATAGGCTGTGTTTTAAGTTAGTTTTGACTTGTGTGTTCCATCTGCAAAGTTGGCAAATACTTGAAAGCCACAAGCTACTGTTTTCTGAAAGCTTCTTTGCACATGAGCATAAAATGTATGTATTGAACTTGGAGGTTGTCCAATAACTGTCCTTTCAATGCAGCGGAATGTAGATTACAGCTGTTTCCTCTAGAAAGATGCACGTAGTCATGGTCTCTCTTTCTTCTCTCACAGAGTGTCTCCTCTGCAGAAGTCTGAGATAGTGGACGTGGTGAAGAAGAGGGTGAAGGCCATCACCCTCGCCATCGGGGACGGCGCCAATGACGTGGGGATGATCCAGACGGCCCACGTGGGTGTGGGCATCAGTGGGAACGAGGGCATGCAGGCCACCAACAACTCGGATTATGCCATCGCACAGGTCAGCAGCATGTGTGGCCAGCTGTCCTGTCCTGCTGACAGCAATGGCAGCTGGGCATGAGAGCCTGGCCCTGACCTCCAGTCCAGCCCTGGGACCTCTGCCACCCCTTTTGAGGTTGCCGGCTAGATGAAACCTCGGGCCTCTTTCGATTTCTCTGTGGTTTTGATCTTGTGCAGTTGGGAGGCCCTGTCCGGCGGTGGGGTTTCTTTTGGCCAGCTGTGGGGGTGGCTGGGCTGCTCTGTTATCCAGGCAAGGTGCCACTCCTGACAGATACAAATAATAATCCCTGATCCTACAAATAATAATCTCTTTCCCTCAACTCCTGCATCTGCTGCATGTGCTTTTCTTTCTGCGTCCTCTGCTGAAGAGCAGCTGTGCTCTGGATATCCATTCTCTGTAATCCTTTCTTGGTATCACCCTCCTTCCAAAGGCCCTGGTCAGGCGTTTAAGTTCGGGTGTTTAAGGTCAGGGAGAAACGGTGGTTTACAGCTGCTGCACTCTCTGTAATCATGACAGGGGTGCAGCCCAGGACCACTGCTGTGAGATGAATTGCTGAGAGCACAAGCTGGGTTTGGGCTGTAGTGACCCCATGGTCAGTAGCCAACAGTCTCCTGCAGTTAGGCCAAGTTCAGTCCCGTTCCCCTCTGACCGAGCGTTGCATGTAGAGGCTTCCAAGGCACTTTGTGGTTACTGTGCTGGTGGCCTGATGATGAAAGAAATGTCTACTGCTTAATGACAGCCAAAAGGTGAAGGAAAATAGTCAACCTCCTGACCTCTAGGCCTGCTGGAAAACCCAGAAAATCTACACATCACAGTGTCACATGTCATTTCCTCCTGTCTCCAGATTGGGGTGGTGTCCTGATCAAATGCCTGCTTCTTCCCCGGGTAGTGAGAGCTCCCTGTTTCTACCCTGTTTAGGCTTTTGGAGAATGTGTTAACCTTAATCACATGAATACAAGGAATAATGGCTTTGTCCCTCTCCAGGCTGAAATCAGGGCTGCATATAAAACATGAACGAGTTTCCTGCAGCCTTGGAGCCCCAGGCTGGTTCTACGAAGCTTTGGGGCTCCACCTCCCCAAAGGGGGGCTCTGTGTTAGATCACCTCTCAGGTTCCCTCCCAGCTTGAGGTTTTACAAATGCAGGGAGGAATTAGAAATCCTCCTGGCTCTGAAAAATGCATGAAATCAATCTTGTTCCTTTGTTGATTTCAAATAAATCCTCAAGATAATTCCTGAAGTAGGTAGGAGGAAGAATTTTGATATTAACAGGTGGGAAAACTGGGGTCCCTTTGCATCAGGTGACCCACCTCAGGTCTGAGCGAACGTCTGGGGTGAGAGATCGGCAGACCCAAGGGTGAACTTGGGGGCCGGCCCCACACACCTGCCCGTTTACTTTCCTGAGTCAAATGCTCCCAGGCCTGGGGGAATCGCGCTTCCTGAGGTCTGTCAGCAACTGTAGATGTTATACACCCCAGCATTATTAAATACTTGAGTTATAACATCATATGGCTGGAAGGGATCTTAAGAGGTTTCCTAGGAGTTCCAGGCAAATATTTGTCTGTCTTTTTCTTTAAAATGTCTAGGGAAGGGAGATTCCATGACCTGCTTTATTGAAACTGCATACTAATAAGATGTGGAATCCAGAGCAATTGCTGTCTTCCAATTAAAAGCGTCAAAGAAGGGTGGAGCAGGGAACAGGGCTTTAGAGGTGCACTTGGGACTTTTCTTGCCCCTCCAGCGTAACAGTCACCTCTGCCAAGGGAACCCATGAAGGCCCCTATGGCTGTGGCCCTCCTTTCTCCTGCCCATGGTCCTGTTCCCAATTGGGCGGGGATGCTGTCAACTCAGGGCCAGGTTTGTGCCAGCCTCACACTCTCGTAGAGCTGGCTCTACCTTAATTACTACGCTGGAAATGCCACAATTTGGTGAATTCCCTTGCCCCTGTTGAAATGATAAACATCTATGGTTGAAGTTTACACCTTGTGCTTTGTCTGTTCCTTGTAATGTAGATGATTTTTTTTTTAATTGGGCTTTTGAGGAAATACCCTGTAAGGTTATATACCGAAGTAAAAAGATATTTAACTCCAAGACTTATCCTCGGGGAAAGTTATGGGTATCTATGTGTGTATGTCTGTGTGTGTTCTCTGTGCAAAGCTCTGGTTCCGTTTCTTTCCCGCCTGTGTGTACATCTGTGTGCACAGGGGCAGCCCAGGGACTGACAAGTGCCCTCCGTTTTGCCACCTTGCCCTGGGTAGCCTTTGCTGCCACTGTGTAACATTGCGTCTATTCTCCTTGGGAGAGAATCTTTCCTGCCCTCTGCCCTCTTAATGTGGTTTGAATGACCTCATGAAGATAGCATTTTTATTTAGGATATATATATATTTTTTTTTTTTTTTCTGAAAACAAATCATTGTCACACTCAGGTTGAAGCATTCTTGGGGATGACTCCAGCAGATGTTCTCTGTGCCCATTGAAGTTTAACACCAGGGGTGCAGGTCAAATGCAAACTTCCTTTTTATTTGTTTTCCTAGTCATTTTATGATTCCCCATTCCCCTTTGGAATCATTAATGAGCCTTTATGGGGAGTTTTATTTTTCCATATGTACCTCCTTCTGCTGTTTTGAAGGCATCGTCTAGATTTTGGAATATGTGGATGAGCCTCACCCTGATCTCCTGGAAGAACTCACCAAAATGTGACTTCAAGTAGGATGCAGTCCCTTTAGTGCTAATGAGAGTTATTATGTAGTTTCCTCTTGAAAAGAAATGTTTTGTACAAAGGTATTGTATTTTCAGTCAGGGGGTCTTTCTTTCTTACAGACAATTATATTTAATTTCAAAAGTCATCTGAAATTAATAGGAAGTTCATAATCATAAAAGAGTATCTAATGTTCTGGACATTCTCAGTGCAGTCTGATTGTCTCTCCTGGTGGTGTAATAGGGCTAATGTTTGTGGACTTTCTGACATCACAGCTTAGAACAGGGGGAATTAAGGTTTTCATTCAAGACAACCAAGGGGGAACTCAACCCTGTATGAGGCAAATTGAACATATAGAAATGTGACTTTGAACAGAATTGCCCCTAACAATGCATTCATACCAGGGCATGACACCATCTACCAAACAAAAAAACCTCGTTTCCTTCCGTCCAGCTCGAGGTTCTCACTTTTTGAGACCTTTGTGAAATAGAACAGAGACGGCAAAGCCAGGCTAAGGGGATACTGAGGAGATACAATTTGAGTGGTGCCCAAAGAACCCTGCCCCAAAGAGGATTCATGAGTGTTGCTGGGGTATCTTCAATGGCTCCTGTCTGAAACTGCAAGAGCCATCACATCGCTCTCAGCTTAGTATCACCAGCTGCTCCTGACCACGTAACACTCTGGCAAGAGGTGCCATGTACTAGTTGGGGGCAAAAAAGGAGAATAAAATGGGTCTAGAAGTGGAGGCAGAGTGTGTGTGTCTGTGTGTGTGTGTGTCTTGTGTGTATGAATACTTGTGTATGTGTGTGTCTCTGTGTGTTTGTGTCTATGTGTGTATATATGCCTATGTGTACATGGCTCTATATGTGTCTATGTGTGTGTGTCTGTATATCTGTGTGTCTGTGTGTTTGCTTGTGTGTGTATCTGTTTATTTATCTGTTTATGTCTATGTGTCTTTGTCAATGTGTGTATGTCTGTGTGTGTGTGCCTATGTGTGTGTCTGTATATTTGTGTGTCTGTGTGTGTGTGCTTGTGTGTGTGTGCCTGTGTGTGTGTCTGTGTAGGTCTGTATGTCTGTGAATATCTAAGTATATATGTCTGTGTGTGTCTCCATGCATGTAATTGTTTTTGACCTGCAAGCTGACAGTAGAAACAGTTTGTATATGTGTGTTCCTTTTTTGAAAACGAGACACGGTTGCATGAGTGTCCCTGTCCCTTTCTCCTGCTGTCACCATAAAATCTGTGGTTGCTTAGAGGCATCTAATTCCTGCTATATTTTTCTTTCAGTTCAGGTGGCCACCTTCTTTTAATAATTAAGACCCTAAAAAAAGTGTTAGCTTAAATAGAATTTCATGAGAATAACAATTGGTGGTCAGGCATGTTTGGGGAAAATAACCATTATGTAGATTTAAGAAAAGATTTTAGTTGTTCTCTCTGGGCCTGAAAGCTCTGCCTTTAGGGAATGGTTTTCTTGGGTCACTTGCAGAATCTGATTTCCTTTCCCTACCTTGTCTGGCTTCTGCTCACAGGGACATTTGGTGACTTTTATTCGTCAAGGATAGGCTCTTCTGAATTTTGGTTTTTTTTCCTTTTTAGTTTTCCTACTTAGAGAAGCTTCTGTTGGTCCATGGAGCCTGGAGCTATAACAGGGTGACCAAGTGCATACTGTACTGCTTCTACAAGAACGTGGTCCTGTACATCATCGAGGTAAGAAAGGGTGATTTTTTTCTTTGAAGAGGAGGACCCTTTCACAGAATGTCTTTGGATATTTAAAGTCATTTCAAGGAAGGGTTTCGTTAATGTAAAATTAAAGAAAAGATGCTGTTGTGACTTACTAAAGCCTGGGTGTCCGTAGCCTCCCTTGCAGCTGGGTGTACCTCCAGGTCTAGATCCACATGTCCTGTGAGCAGAGCCGGTACCTGCAGCCGTTCTTCCCCGCCCAGAGGTGCCTTCCTCCCTTGTGCTCCCTCTCCTTCCTCTGTTCCTCTTTGCCCTGCTTCTTCCTTTGTGTCCTTGGCCAGAGTAGAATGTTGCCGTCACACCCGCCCTCCAGGGTGGGTGAAGCCAGGGCAGCGAGGCTCACACCTTCCCAGGTGGACAATGAGATGTTGCGGGGCAACCCACTCAGGTTTTTCTTCCGTAGAACAAACAGGACCTGACTTGCTGTATTTCTCATGGACTCTGCAGGTTTCCTGAGCTGCTTCTGAGCTACTTGGACACTAGTACTTACATGGGGAGGGTGTGGCAGTGAGGGGGGTGGGGAGTAAACCAGCAAGGTCACTGAGAATATCACAGTGAGCTCGATGCGGTTGTCAGACAATTTCTCAAGATGCTGATTCAGTTACAAGTAATACAAATGTGCTTGTTAGAGGGGCGGGCCCAGGAAAAAGTGGACAAGGCACTTTACGTTTGGTATCCGTACCAGCCAACCCATGCATCCTTTTTAAGAACAGCTCTGCTATAAAGTTTCAGCTTTTGAGGCCATGGTGACTAATAGATTTCCAGATGTGTTTAGAAGAGAGTAAGTAGGCAGTCACTCTGTGGAGGAATGCAATGCTAATTGTTTGTGGTATTTTAATATCTCTTTCTCTTATGGGTTATTTTATGTTTGATTTCTCAACTCTTGGCAAAATAACCACCAAGGCAGAGATCAACTTTTTCTGATGCAGTCTCTTAAAATACTCAGTTCAGATAATCTAACAGGTGGCTTACTAATGTAACTGTGTCTAACTGTTTCTTTGCCAAGTTCTCTAATCTTTCCCACTGAATCGTTCAGGTCAGATATATAGGTTCATGTCACTTATCTGGTAACTATTATTAAATTGCTAAAGAGTGATTTTCCCGAGTTGTACAGGTTGTTCACTGCACAAGGCTACTCAGCCAAAAGGGGAAATGAGGCAGAAATGTAGCCTTTGTTGCTTCATTTCTCGAGCTGCCCAGAACCCGCCTAGAAACAGCAGTGTGTTTTTCTAATTTGCACAGGGGGCAGCATACTTGCCAAGATGTGTGCCCAGGATGTGGCTGCATCTGCAGAGAGCGCTGCCTCTTCTAGTTCACATAAAAGCTCCTTGTGGGCTGGGGAGCAGCCCTGATTCTCAAAGAATGGTCCAAGCAATCAAAAGAGATCTGGTTAAAGTCCTGAAAACTGACTTCCTAGTTTGAATCCTCTGTGTGAGATGTCCTGTCTTCTTGTATTAAACAAATACGTATTATTTCTCTACGAAGAAAACATGTAGCAGGGTCTTGAGAGATTTGGAGTTATAGTTGCCATTTTATACTTCTCTGAAAAGATCACAGAAAAAAAATTGTCGTTTTAACTCAGTATAATGAGGTTAAAATCAATAATTTAAAAAAATTATCCATGATTTGTCTTCAGGTCTTGTGCTGTAATATTCAACTCAGTCTACTCTGGGTAAGAACTGGTAGATGTTGGTGTAATGGTTTTGGAATTTCTCTCTTCTTCCTGCTCTTATTTTTACAATGCCTTTTTGGCACTTAAAGATGTTTGTCCCCCTCCGTCTCCCACATTTTTTTTTTGCATCTGTGATAGGAGTCACTCCTAAATGTCAATTTGGGTCACAGATGATAGTGTAAAGGGGTATTGGAATTCCCGTTCCTATGTGCCATCCAGGGTTCCCAGCATTTTATGCTCCTGTAGCTCTTAGCTTTGCAAGGTTTCTTAATAATCTGGTTTCACTCATAATCAGCAAATTACAGATAGTCTAGACTCTCATGGAGACATTCTGCAGGGAGCTCCCAACACTTTCGCTCTCCAGAGCGTCCCTTGGGGCCCCTTCTCAGTCATTTACACCTACTATCTTGCTGGCTTTTTTTTTTAACTTGAAGTGGGCTGAGGCTGAGAAGAGTAAGATTTTAATCTGTCTGAAAAATTCCATTTGGAAAAGGCCCTGAAAATGCCACACGAGTGCCTCAAATTAGTATTTAAGTTGTAGCTGGCAACAGTTGTTAATGGTCTTTTGTAAACTGCCTTTTTAAACATTCTTTATGAAATTTAAAACATGTAAAAAGTCTCTACCACTCTGTACCCAATTTTATATTTAGTATTTCTCAAAGATACTCATTTGAAAATCAAGAAAACAAAATCCTTGACGGAGCCCAAACTCAGACCATGTCTACCATTGCCAAATTACTTCCTTTGCATCAACATGCACTTCAAATATAATTTTAAAAATAGGAAAGTATTACTCGAATGCTATTTTAGTGTGTTTTGAACTGTAAGATCAAAGATTATTGTACATTGATTCGCTCATTTGCAAAGAGCACTTTTTTGTTCTAAAGGAAACCTTATAATTAATTATTTAAGTGAGACTAAATTAAATACATTACTTATTTCTCTTAAATGGTTTTCTTATGACTCAAGAAGAGTTCCTTCTCAATAGCTAATATGTTCTCATCTCAGGTCTTCTGAGACACGTAACTTCCAGTCATTTAAAAATAGTCTAAAAGCAATTTGGCAAATTAAAAAAAATACACATGTGTGCACGTGACACACATTTTCTGGCCTTAGCCATTATTATGGGGATCATAATAGACTTGCATTGCCAGTAAAGACTGCAGGGAAGAGCTCTAAGCCTGTGATGTAGTGCAGTCTACCCACTTGGCATACTAACCTAAAAAGAGGGATTTTTCTGTACAAGGAACACATGGATGTACTCTCATTGCTGTATGGAGCACAGAGTTCTCTACTCCCACCCCACAACCCCTTATGTATTATCTGTCCTGACCTTTTTCTTTGTAGTTACACAGATATTTATATACACAAACAAATCAGTGTTTTTGGATAAATGTCATCATGCTGTGCAATACTTCTGCAACTCGTGTTTCACTTAACAGTGTATTCTGGAGACCATTCCCCATCGCTACGTATAAAACCAGTGTATGGCATTTCACAGTGTGATTTCCTACAATCTGTTTGACTGTTTCCTGCCCTGATAAAACTTCCAGTTATCTCCAGTTTCACTCACAAAAAGCTTTGTGGAATAACAGCTTTCTCTCCATGCAGGCCATAACTATTCCACCCAAATGATAGTGATCTGATTAGACTACTTTCCCTTTTGAACATAACACATGCTCAATTTATGTATTTTTTATCTGTACAGCGGGTTATTCCTTGCTGACAAATCTTATCTAATGCTTGTTGAGTGTGCCACACAAAATTTATTCAGGCCAAAGGAACCACTGGTGCAAATGATTTAAAAAATAGCAACAAAATGATGGAACCTGTAGTTTTGCGGTGGCTCTGTTAATAGGTAACACTAAAAATGCACACAACCTTTGCCTCCATCCCTCTGCTACTGCCTTAATTTAGTACTTTTTACCTTGTGGGTTGCAAAAACCACTAGTTTCGACTCCTCGACCATCTCTCATGCAGCCAGTATAGGATTTCTGAAACACGCATCTGATCGATTCCAGTGTCTGGCACAGTGTCTGGAACAGAGGTGCTCAAAACTGCTGGCAATGAAAGAGTCAATGAATGTCGCTACCCTCTGCGAACCCTTCCAAGGCTCACGTGTCTTCTGATAAAATCCCCTTCTGTCTCCCTGTTCGCCTGCCCCTCTGAGGTCTGCGTCCCAACTGTCACCAGCCTCATCTGTCACGGCATCCCCCTCACTTTGTTTTTCATCAGTGTTATTGAAGTATAATTAATATACAGAATGATACACCCGTTTTAAGTATTCAGTTATATGAATTAAAACTGGATTTTTATCATTAGAAACAGACTGGTGATTTCCTGTCTGCCCCCATAGACAGTGACAAGAATGTCACAAAGAGCCCTGGAGATGGATGGCGGTGATGGTTGCACAAGGATGGGAATGTACTGGAACTGTAGTACAAGTGTGAACTGCTGGGACTGTACGCTTAAAATGGTTAAGATGGTAGACTTCATGTTGCGTATGTTTTACCACAATAAACAAAAAGCTAAAAAAAGAAAAAGAAAAAGTCACAAGCACTTTGCTGCTTTCGTCACTGTGGGGGAGACAAAAATGTGTAAAGACAGATCATATGCTTTGCAGAGATTGTTGAGTGTTTGGAAAACAAATTTTATATGTTGTTTTGTTTTGTGTTAAACTAATTAAATGATAAGTTTCGTGGCTGTGGCCAGATGGACTGTATTTCTTACAAGGTAAAATCCCATTGTGGGCTAGAACACTCAGAGCTTCAGAGCCTTGGGGGAGATGGGATTCCTGTCAACCAGCTAGAGGCGGGTGCATTCCCTGTGTGTCTATGTTGGGAGCTAGAGATGGGGTAAAATTAGCAAAGGGAGGGAGGTAGGGCTTAATAGGGGAAGTGAGTGGCCAGGGAAGGGATCTGAATAGCTTGATAGGAGTTTTGTTGCCATTAGAAGCTGGGATTCTTTTTTTCCATTTTGGAATAGGCAAAAATACATGGTAAAGGTGATTTAACAAAATTTGTCTGTCAATATGTAGGGCAGGTGGTAAGCAGAGAACATAAATGTAATTTTGTAGTTTTAATCCTGGGGCATAAATCATGACCATTATGTAATTATCTCCCCATATAATTTTTAAGCAGAAAGCAAAGACTGATTTTTAAAAACTCTTTGATTTTGGCAATGGGAGGAATTTGCCTTCAATGCAAAGATTGGGGATGAAGGGGGTAAGGAAGGATTCCTGTAAATTTTTGAAGTCCTGATTGACCTCTCTGTGGTATGTCCTAAAGAGAAGGGTTGAGTAAGTTTTTCAAAGTTCCTACACAATTTAACAAACTAGGAGTTAGTTATTCAGAATTTCCTGAATAGAGTACAGTCTCAAAACAAGCAGTATCAGCATTTTAAGCATTTACTAGGTGTGCGTTTGTCCATGGACTTTCTGAACCCCTGGGAAAAGGTTATTTGGAATAGATAAAATTTTTAGTGGGAGTAAAATTCAAAGAGAAAAATAATAGGAATATGACTTGAATTTAACCTATATTTCAAAAAAGTATGATTTAGATCTCTTGTAAATTTTAGTATAACATAAAGAAGATATGCCAGATTATCTTTGAAATAGAGATGAGACTTTGAAATCATAATGGTGATTAGTTCGTGGTTCCTAATAAGAGAATAACCATAACATGTGAATACTGAGTGAAAAAATGGGAATTATATACTACTTGGAGTGACTACTTATTTTTGGCAACACACATATAAGATATTTTAGTGTTTTCTTAGGGTTGTTAAACTGATATGGGATACAGGCCAGGAAATGGGATGCATATTTAAGCATGGAGGTCTGGAAATATTATCACTGAGTGGGAAATAGAGATTCTAAGACCACAGCAAATTTGGGACCAAGTGAAACCTAAGTAACAGAATTTAGTTGACAGCTAGTTAAAATTTGTCACTATCTGACAATCCTAAAACAAGCAAACAAAAAAAAAACCCTCTATTTGATAATATTATGGAATATGAGAAAGGGCTTTATTAGCATTTCATTTTCTATGTTTTCAAATTTAAAAAGTAAAATGAGGCCAGGTGCAGTGGCTCAAGCCTGTAATCTTAGCACTATGGGAGGCCGAGGCGGGAGGATTGCTTGAGCTCAGGAGTTCGAGACCAGCCTGAGCAAGAATGAGACCCCGTCTCTACTAAAAATAGAAAAATTAGCTGAGCTTTTTGGCATGCACCTGTAGTCCCAGCTACTCAGGAAGCTGAGGCAGGAGGATCACTTGAGCCCCGGAGTTTGAGGTTGCAGTGAGCTATGATGATGCCGCTGCACTCTACCCAGGGCAACAGAGTGAGACTCTGTCTCAAAAAACAAAGTAAAATGAATTATGGTTCATGTATAAATTGCCATTCTAATCCAAAAAATTTCCAGTAGATGATTACTTTGAATTTTTTAGTTCCCTACAAACATGTGTATATTCCCTTTCACTGTTTTACAGCTTTTTTTTTTATATTGGAGCTGTGAGAGGTTTTGTTTTTTCCTCTATTTTTCAGGTCATTATTGTTTGAAAATAATTATATCTGAATTACCCCTTCTTTCATTTACTGCATAATTGGCTTCTTGGTTGGGGAGCCTTAATTAAATATTATATTTTAATGCACACAGATGCAGTGGACTTGGTCAGCCACATTGCAGACTGGTATCTATTTCCCAAAAGTAACTGAGTCTACATTGTAAATGGTGAAGAAGTCACTGGCTTTGGGATAGATTTCACTTTACATGTTAGAATTGGTGGAGAATAATTGTTTTAAACCATGATCAAAAATTCGTCCAGTGACTTTTTCCCTTCTTGGCTATAATATGCTTAACTGCACCTCAAAACAATATGCTTCCTCTGGGCACACAAGAAATCTTATTATGATAAAAGACAAAATTCCTGATAGCTAAGCTTTCATCTTCTGGTCTGTGCATCTGTCTTGGCAGAGGTGGCTTTATGTTTCCTGATATAAACTCTTTATTTGAGGGGCTAGATTGGCAGCTAGGAGCTTAATGTCAACATGTTAATAAGTAAAAGGCAAATTGAAAAGTACAGTTGACACAGGGACCTTTCTGTAAAGTCTGTGGCTTCATCAGTTGTGAAACCATCCATTTTCTATTGAAAGGTTTAATCAAGTGTTGACCACCGATTCTACAACAGGCAGAATGCTAAGACCAAGGGTACTGGGACGAGCTGCACAAAGTTCCCCATCTAATAGGGGATGAGGGAAGAGGTGAGTTTTTTCTCAGTATCCACAGGGAATTGGTTCCTGTATTACCGAGCAATGGGCTCACTGCTTGATGTGCGTAGATGCCAATAGCATGGCACCAGTTTTTTTGAGAAAAGAAAAAGCTTTATTGCAGGTTGACAGGAAAGGAGACAGGAGGCTGAGCTCAAATCTGTCTTTCAGTTCTGTGGGCGGGGTGAGACTTTAGTTCCAGGTATTATTTGAGGTTGAAGTCTTCTTTTTCTGTGACTGCTCTGGCTGTATGACTTGTAGCTTCTTGGCTCGGTACCTGTAAAGCAACTTGACATCCCGTTATCAACAGAATAAGGCTAGTTAGAACTGTCCCTGTGATTATAAGACAGAGTAGGGCCAATTAGAATGGGTCCTGCGGTTCCACCAGGACACAACCTCCTCCTCCTCTGCCTCCCCCCTCTTTGGATACCAAAATCCTTGGACGCACAAGTCCCTGATATAAAATGGCATAGTATTTGCATATAACCTATGCACATCCTTCTGTGCGCTTTAAATCATCTCTAGATTATTTATAATACCTAATACATTGCAAATGCTGTGTAAATAGTTGTTATACTGTATTGTTTTTTGTTTGTAGTATTGAATCCTCGGATACAAAGGGCCCGGCTGTGCAGCATAAGTGTCGATGGTTGTGTGCACCGAGGACTCTGTGCATGTACAGGCCTGGTGTCAGCCCCATCCCAAGGACATCCTGGCTTGCAGAGCCCATGATTACCTGGATGGTTCCTACTTTGTGCTGATAATTGTTGAGCAATAATTACAATTTTAATACGTTGGTGGGAAAACTATTTAGAGAGACTTCCCATTGGGCATTTGGAAGATGGGGGTTAACTAGAAATACAAACATTCTGAATTCTACTTTCCTTGCCTTCATTCCCCAAGTCAAGCACTCTTGGGTCATGGGGGCAAGATGAACAAGACAGCCCCTGCTCTTGGATTCGAATAGGGAACTCAGAGAAGAATTCCCACAATTATAATATTACATTGTGGGGGCTGGTTTAGAGGAAGACAGCTTGCAATGAGAACTCTTAGAAGGGGTCCTTTACAGGGTGCTGCGGCAGGGCCTGGGATCACAGGATGAAAGAATTCAGACCTGAGCTGATCATGTGAGGGCCAGGACATGTACCAAAGAGAAGCCAGCACCTGCCTTTCCCGCTCGCGTGCTCTGCTTATTCCCCGTTGTGAGAAATGTCAGCAGTGAGCCAAGCCCTGGGTGCTTAACAGGGAAGAAGTGCAGTGCGCTGGGGTGTTCTGTTTCAGCTGGAAGGTGGCTGCAGAGCTAGTTAGTGCTAGTTAGTGCTTAGGAATGTCCTCTCAGAGGCCAGCTGGCTGCTGCTGGTTGATAGAACTTGGAGTTTATTGGCAAAAGGTGGCAAGGGGGTGAGGGGACAGGGAGGAGGTAGGTATTAAGCCAGAGAAATACTAGCAGTCTGAAGGGATTCCCTACAAGATTCACAATCACTTTGAACTTTATAAAAATAGACTCTTACTTCCCTTTCCATGTGACAATATATTTTTTTAAAAAATGATGTTTTTGCAGCTGCCTTACCTAAAAGGATCATTATAAAGATCCACTACTAAAAAAAATGGATTTAGGCACTGATGGTTTTAAAATGTAGTCTTTGAAACTCTATAAAATGTTTAAATCTCCTTGGAATAAAAAAATGCAAGTCCAAACACAAAGCCGATGCAAAGGACTTACAGGGCTCATGTGAACTTTGAGAGGTCGGCCCTGTGCTGGGGCTGAGCTTTATAGCCAGGGTGCCACTCTGTTACTGCGGCAGAAATGAAATAAAACGCCAGCACAGGGGCCTAGCTTACTTCACCTCAGGCATTAGCACTCGCCGGTTCCAACTCTCTTCCCTTCCTTAAAGGCTTATGGCATTCAGAGACAGCACCCACATAGTGTAGTGTGATTGCTTGTGAGGGTGAAAGTTATTTTTTATTTTCCAAATTGGTTATAACTTTCCCGAGGGCAGGGACTGTTTCTTTCCTGTTTTGCCCCCTCCAGGACTAGGTACACAGTTCTCTATAAACAGTAATCCGTTGCCCACATTTCAGTAGACACAGACATGTAAGAATCTATTGGGCTTTCTTTGTTTTTTAAGAATATAAGAAATAATTACTTAAGTAGCATATTATTTGTCTTTCCTTTCAGGAAATGCCTTTCTGATCTAACTTAAATCTTTCCTAGTGTAATTTTCATATATAAAGAACTATACCCTCCAAGTACTACTAGAAGATAAATTTATATTATATGGTGTTTAACCCCATCTTTTGAGACAATGAAGAATAATTTTGATTACATTCTTTAAGCACATTCCTTCTATAATCTAATTTTTATTAATATTTTTGGCTCCCAAATAGATTTTTGTTCTTGTAAAGTTGACTTTACCAGTTAGGTTTTTTTCCTACTGGTTTTTCTTGCCATTCTAGTTTTTGTTTGTGTTGCTCTCCTGTATTTTGTACTGTTCTTTCTTCTGCCAATAGAGACCTACTTGCCTAAAACTTCTGAAATCAGATTTCCTTTAATTTTTAAAAATAATGCTATAATAGTGTCTGAGCACAAATCTGACCGTGCCTGTCTATCCATTTTTCTCTCTGGGTACCCAAATAGCACCATTCTTAGCAGGTGGATTGCAGTGATATTTGACTGAGGGTGGTAGGAAACCCAAGATCCAGAATGGAGACTTTGGGCGTAGGCTGCAGAAAAGCCCATGTGTCAACAGACAGATCACCTTCTGTAGCAGATGAAGGAGAAGATGATGGGAAGGAGGCCAGGGGAATTCAGAACATACTGCTGCAGTGGGGGAGAATGAGTCTCTTCATTTGACAATCACACATTTGCTTGTGGAGGATCTTCTCTCCCTTTCTCTGAGCTGCTCAGCCTGACTTAGGATCTAGATATAGAGTTTAGCCTACAGTTTTAAAACACCCTTACATATACAAGTAAAATGTATTTATGATAATGCAATTCATCTTTCTTTTTCTTGGGCTCAGGAGTTTGTTGCCTTTGACCTTTAATTAAAATAGCTTCTATT
The DNA here is from genome assembly GCA_023783475.1 of Daubentonia madagascariensis. NCBI lineage: Eukaryota > Metazoa > Chordata > Mammalia > Primates > Daubentoniidae > Daubentonia > Daubentonia madagascariensis. Next base: position 397,415 of record JAKFHU010000379.1, on the reverse strand, counting down.
TATAAGTATCACATCAGGAAACTCATCTCTCCTCTAGTAAATGTCCGTACTTTTAAGTGGTAAGCAATCTCTGCTGCGTTCTGACGACTCATCTGAGCCATGATACTGGTTTCCCAACAGGTGTCCTAAGAGTTTGGAATGCTCTTCACTTCTCAGTTCCAATGTGCTGGCAGATCAAGGGGACTATTTAAAGAATGCTCATGAATAGAAGTGATGCATATGCTTTCTTGTCTGGTTTTTCAACTGAGGGGAGGCAAAGTAGATTTGTCCTATTGGATGCTGTGTGTACCTCCAGAACATACCAGTAAAATATTGATTAAAATATTGGCCTCTTTTATCTAGGGATTATAGGATGAAGTTTATTATTGTTCCTTTAATTGAGCTGCATGTTGTAATCTTTTTGTTAGTCCCTTGCCAATTTGAAAGTTGCTTTTTCTTAACATAGGGTATTAACTAGAAGCTTTTACCTTCTTGTTAACCCCACCTTACAGATTGCCTTTATTCTATTGGAAGTATTTATTAGTATGGTATACCATTTTCTTTTTTTATAAGGTATAATTTACATGCGGTAAAAATTAACACCCTCTAGTGCACAGTTCTGTGAGTCTTGACAAGTGTGTACAGCAGTGTCATCACTACTACACTCAGATATAGAACAGTGCCACACCTCCAAAAATCCCCCAGTCCCCTTGTAGTCAGTCCCTACCCCCACACCAAGTTCCTGGTAATGACTGGTCTGTCTTCTGACCTGATAGATTTGCCATTCTCAGACTGTCATATGAATGGAATTGTGCAGTATATGGCCTTCTGATTCTGACTTCTTGTACTCAGCATAATGCCTTTGAGATTTATCCATAGTGTTGTATCAATAGTTTATCCTTTTTTATTGCTGAGTAGTAGTCCATTGTATGAATGTACAACAGTTTGTTTATCCATTCACCTGTTGAAGGACAGTTGGGCTATTTCCCAATTTTAGTGATTATGAATAATGCCTCCTATACACAGTCATTTTTAGGTTTTAGTGTAAACATATGTTTCCATTTCCTTAGTAAATACCTAAAAATGGGTGAATGTGTGTTTTATTTCCTTATTGAGCATCTTTTCATGGGCTTCTTTGCCATCTATACATCTTCTTTGGTAATGCCCATTCAAATCTTTTATAGCAGCGGTCCCCAACCTTTTTGGTACTAGGGACTGGTTTCATTGGTTGGGGGGGCGAGGCAGAGCTCCGGCGGTGATGCGAACAATGGGGAGTGGCTGTAAATACACTTGCTCACTCGCCACTCACCTTCTGCTGTGTGGCCCGCTGGTTCCTAAGTGTCACGGAAGACAATTTTTCCACCAACGGGGGGGGGGGGCAGGGTTGGGGTGTCGGCGGCGGAGCTCTGCTGCCCAGTCCCTAATAGGCTGCAGACTGGGGGCTGGGGCCTGCCGTTTTATAGGACTGCACATTTTTGACAGGGTATTCACTTGTTAGCAAGTCCAGATTTTCCATTAAGGAAAAATTCACCGTGTGAATGACCAGTATATTTGCCCATTTAACTTTTCCAGAAGATTTGCTTTTTAAACCAAATGTTTCTTTGTAGTCAAACCCTTACTCTCACCCCCAGTCTCTGGCAACTGCCAGTTGTGCATTAAACTAAATGAATATGCGTTTTTATTTCCGGTAGCAAAGGACGTAGTTTTCGATATTTGGACTCTTCTTGTAGGCATACTGGAACTTTCTGAAACAAATAGGTCCTCTTTGGAACCGGAGGATAAAGGGGCATTTTTGTGTCTTCCCCCTTCCCTTCCAGTTCCCCTTATTCCTCACTTTGGTTACATGAGGGAACAATCAAGCAAGAACTTCACCCCAAGGGCCTTTGGTTCCATAACACCATTAGCCAGGCCTCTCTACCTCTTGGATTCTGGGGCCTGGCTTTCCTATGGTTTGGGAGTTCTGGAAGCCCAACCCCAGGAGGCTGTGAGCCAGTGAACCAGAGACCAGGCAGTCACTGAACTCCGGAATAGCATAGTTTAAGGAAGGGCTTGAGTAAAATGTGACCACAACAGCATGGACAATAAGAAACAAGATGATGGTGGGAGAGGGGTGAGTTGGCCTGGTGACCAACACCTGCCAACCCTTCCTGTGCAGAAGAAATGCCAGGAACCTGCCGATGTGGCTTCCCCTGGAACCGCAGTCTCGCTGGTGCCTGTCAGTAGCAGAGAGCAGCATGGTTACAGGTAAGGGCCTGCAGTCGGGCCACAGGGGGATGGAGCTTCCAGCTCAAGCTGCGCAAACCTAACCACACCTCCTGCCAGCTCTCAGCCTCATTGTCCTTTTCTGTAACATGAGGATAGTAGACGCGCATGCATCCAACGTTTGCCAGGATGAAGTAAAATCATATGAGAAAATCTTTAACATAGTGCCGACCACATAGTGAGCCCTCAAATGAAACATTAGCATCATTTTAAGATACTTAACACTTGACAGACCATGCAACTATAGCATTGTTAAGGGCTTGAGGCTCTAGGCCATGCTTCATGCTGGTTTAAGAATCTGCCCCACAACAGCATGGCAGTTATTGATCCTCTGCTGGAAACCTTCTGGGGACAGAGGTAAGTCTTCCTTTCTATATCCTGAGACAGCTCTACCTTAAACATAGCGCTTATACATTGCAACTGTGTATCATCACCATAGCGCAAAATAACCATGATTACATCTGCTAGATTAACTCTTAAATCAGCTTGCTTCCCGTCTGTGCATTGCTAATAATTGATGTGCTAACAAACAATTGTATTCCAGTGGCATGGTCACCCATTCATAACTGAGAAATAATTCTTCCCACATCATCCATGGCCTCATCTTCTCCCCTGCCCCAGGGTGGTATTTACAGATTTCATTAGTTAGCCTGGAACCTCAGAGACGCACACTTTGCCTGAGTTACATCACAAGCAGATAAATGAAACAGGAGCACTGAAGTGCTTGTGCCTTTGAAACTCCAGACCCAAAGTGTTGAGAACCTCAGATGCTAGACAGTTGCAGTGAACATTTGCTGAATTGAATTGAGAGTGGGTGTGTGCTCCATGGTATTTTGGAATTATAGATATGGAGATATTTTAAATGATAGTAATGTAAACTCTGTCAATATTTGGAAATAATGGAAAATTATGTTAAGTAAAAAATTCAGTATAAAACAACATGTATACAACGACTACAATTACGTGAAATATTTATGTAAAATATTAAGGATCAGAGAATAAAACACAATAATGTAATTAGCTTTTGTTTAAAGTTTTGTAGAATGTTTTTCTTACAAAGTTAGTTAAAGATAAAGCTCAGTGTTCAAAAAAAAAAAAAAAAAGCTCCATCCCCTAAACAGTCCACTCTGCCTGGAAGTTGCTGGAAGAAATCCGTGTGAAAGTGGTTCCCCTGCTCCCAAAACATGAGTTTTCCTAGATTCGTTCAAAGTCTAACCGTCAGCCACCCTCCCTTCAGGGCTCTCTTAAAGTTCACCTGCTTTAGAACACTCCACCATAAGAGCAAGCAACAATGAAATATACCCGGCCACTAGCATTTGCTAATCTGGACATGGAAAATACATTTTCCTAGACCCTGTTGCTCTTCTTGTAACTGAGTGTATTTTAAATCTATAAAACCTAGGTGCATTTTGTATATGCTCAGCTTTTTGGGGTGCTTGCAAGAAAAACGTGTCCAAAAACCTAACCTACCTTCTATTTGCAGAAATGAAACAAAAGTCATTTTTCTGTGTTAATTGACATACCAGAATCTAAATTGCTTAAATTAATAACATTTTAGAGCAGTGTCTAGAATTCACTCTATTTGTGTCCATGATTAAAGCTAATAAACTCAATTTTAAGAACCCGAAAATGAAATAAAATATAGTACCCGTCTCCCTTGAGCTATAAAAGCTGCTAATCAAAAACCTCATGTAACCAAGGTGCCAATATCAGACACTGGTTATGATCTATGTACATTTACTGTACAATTCAAGTATAAAATCTTTTGTTTTTTGGCAGCCCAGATAAAAATAACAAAATAATGCTGCTTGTTTCATCTTGGCAGCAGTTTTTGTTAACCATATGCAACCGGCATCACGGTGTTTAGCCACAAAAACAGAAAACACAGGCAGTTGCGATTGAGTGTGTCTCATCAAGCCTTTGCACGTGCTTCTGTGTCAGCTGCTGTTTTCTTCAAGGCCCAGGTCAGTGTCTGGGCCTCCTGTCCTTGATCTCTTTACGTCTCTGAACGTCTTACAATCAGCATGGTAAAAGGCACCACTTCTATGAAACATTTCCCAAGTGTTTCTTAGTCCTTCCAACAAGATCATAAATTCCCTCAAGGGCCAGAATTGCATCTTTTGTTTATCTCATTAAGTTGTTTCAAACCAATCAAGAATGTGGCAATTGGTGAATAATACTTGGTGAATCTCTATTAATTTATCTAACTGGCCTCTTTGACAGTTCTTGGGGGAATCCATCACCTCTTTAAGCCGTCTCGCTGTGCTCTGTGAGGCGCCCTCTTGAGAAACTACGGGATCTACAGAGCAGTGCTTGCAATCCCAACATCTGCCCCTGTAACTTTCAATTTTAAGTTAATATTTGAAACTTTCCCCATTGCCTGCATAAAAATGTGTGACTCTTCCAAGTGACCATCACACAAAGACTTCTTGATATACCTCAGTTTTAATTGCTCTGGAGAATGCCTGCTTCTTTGAGTTGCTGCCTAGAGGTTTTCAGAGTAAATTTCAAGAGTATTGCATAGCCTTTATATTAAGTCAGGCCCTCCCAAATATTGCATGAAAACCTACCCAGCTATTTCTACATGATGTGGTAATGAGCAAAGAGGTAAAAATTTTATTTATCTAGATTAGGCAGAATACTGGTGCACACTACTTTTGATACCATGAGTTGTGTCTGTATCTTATCTTTATATTGTGTAAGTATATATGTGTATCTATACACACATGTATATATAAGTATCTGTGTGCACACATGTATGTATATAAATGTGTATGTGTGTACTATCAGGCTTTCTCAGGGGATACTTAGTGTCCTTTTTTGAATCTTTACTGGAAAAAAATTTTGTGAGTAACATAAAAGGTATTTTGTGTTAACCATTAATGAGGAGATACTGTGATAAATTCCTTTGCCATCTAACAGGTCATAGTGAAGACCACAGGTAGGAGCCTACATTAAAAGGCAGGATTTTTCTGATGTCACATGTGTGCTCATGTTACCATGCTTTGAGCTCTTTTTACTTTTAAAAACAATTCCATTCCCCAGTTATTTGAGTAAAATTGGCATCGGAAGACCAGTGCCCTGTTCACCCGCTTCCACGTGGCCAGGAGGCCCTGGAGAGTCGTGTAAGCTGTTTTGGGGAGCACAGACATGGGGGAAAGGAGTCAATCCTCATCCATACATCATCCCCACCTCTTTCAGACTTCTAGGTTTGTTTGGTACTTGGTTGGTTTGTGTCTGAGATGGGGAATGCTGTAGGGAGAGGACAGAGGCTCTCGAGGAGTTTGTGAGTTCAGAGGTGTCTATAAGTGGCATGTTTTCCATCAAGAAGAAGAAAAGAGAGATGGGAATTCAGGATGGTGCTGCCACCTTCTTAAATGGTCAGCAGTTTCTCATACAGCTGCCTGCACACTTACCTGAAGATCCTTCGGTCCCACTTCTAGGTAATTACCTAAGAGAAGTGAAAACTGAAGTTCCCTCAAAAACCTGTGCCTGAGTGAAGCTCTATAGTGGCGTTATTACCAATCACCAAAACCTGGAAACAACACATTGTCCCTCAGTTGAGAAATGGGTAAACTGTGTGGTACATCCATGAACTCAGCAATAAAAAGCATCCAGCTACTGGTACACTGAACACAATGCTTTGGTGTGCACATGCATTATGCTAAATAAAAGAACCCAGACTCAAAAAACGACAAACTTTTGTATGATTTTGTATAAATACATGATTCCATTTATTTGACATTCTGAAAAGACAAAACTTGGGGGACAAAAAATAGATCAGTGGTTTCCAGGGCATAGGGGTGTAGGAAAAAGGTGACTACAAAGGGGCATGAGGGGATATTGGGCTGTGTGGTTACACAATCAAATTGTCAAAACTCAGAACTGTGCACTAAATGAAAGGGTGAATTTTACTGTATGCAAATTACATCTTAAAAGTAAATACAAAGCCAGATATTCTAGAAATTGCTTCTTCGTATTTGAATCAGGCCAAGGGTCACATCTATCAGAAAGGTCTTTCATTTATGGGATTTATGGGGTGTTCCCAACTCATGCACGAGCTTCAGCCTCTTGTTTGTAATCTTAGCATTTAGGCCCCCTGAGGGTGATCCATCTGTCCATGGTTCAGTTTTGATACAAGTAATAGGGCTGTGATCAAGATATTGGTTCTATACCTGATAAGCCAGAAGAACATTTGAGAAAACTAAAGCTTAGTCAGTCTCCATCATCTCCATCAAGACGACTTAAGCCTGGAAAGTTATGCATGTTCTTCATATGCACATGTGAATAGTAGGAAGAAATTCTCTTCTGTTTTCTCATTTCTGGGGGATTAGGTGGTTCACGGGTGCTGGACAAGGTACCATTGGGCCGTCAAAGCTTTGTAGTCCTTGTTATTTTTGAGCTGTAAGATGATGGTAGTTAAAATGCTCATGTTTGTATATATTTCAACCTTTATATGTGAATATTATAGTAAATCATAAACCACAATTCATAATGCAGTGACCTTCTGTGCCCACGTGTAGCATATTTAGTCAATTTTTTTCCATATCCACTAAATGACAGCTGAAGGAATTTCTTTAGGATGACAGATTGTCAGCACATTGACATAGATTGTTTTAGATGTATATTTTTAGTGGGAATGAATGATTTTTAAGTAAACTTTTCTCAGAAATAAAATAATAGGGAGAAGAATTGCTATTTCATGTCTCAAACTTACAGAATTTTTTTTTACTTTTTTGGATAATACTCAACCTAATTAGTAATTATTAACAAGTATCTTTAAAAAATAAGGAAATTCAGAGTTTGCTGAAAAACATACTAACATCTACTAGAATAAAGCTATTGATAAACAGTAAAGAAATTTATTTTAAATCTCATTGACCCAAGATAAAATGGTCTAGAATTTTTTCTGGTCCTTTATTGCATTTTATTACTTAATAAGTCCTTCGGAAAAAAACTGATCAAAACTTGGTAGATGTCTGAGAGGGCATTTCTTTCTTTACATTTATTTGTGAGATTGAACTAAACTCTGGAGTTTACAGATCAATATTTCCCTAACATATCTTTTAAAAAACTATGAACACTTCATAGGATCCTAGTTTCTTAAGAAAAATACCTTATCAGGATTGAGGGCTAAATTGTATAGTTATGATCTAGTTACTACTGGAAGTACTGGAAATCATTCAGTACGAAGGCTGTGCCTGTTGTTTTCTGCCTGGGAACATTTGAGACCATCTGTTCCCTGTGTAGAAGCCATGAGGACCAGAGTTGGGAAAGGAGACTGGGATACATATTAAATCCCCTTTAAGGTAAGGAATGTCTAAGCTGGTTCCCCAGAGGATGGAATTAGGCAGGACCTAACTGGGGAGAGCTGTTTCCAGACAGCAGAGAATAGGCCTGGCTTCCTAAGGGACTATCTTACATCTTCATCATTGGCCCAGAGGAATGTATTTCTCCATACTCATTTGAAATTGCCATCGTGCTACACAACAGCATTGCCTGCTGGAACCCTTAACTCGGTTCCTTTTGAAGTGCTGAGATTTTAAAGGAGAGATCTTAAAGGACATGGGACCCAGGGAAGAGAAAACACTATAAAATTGATGAGGAAGGTCAATTTTATGGAGAGGAGAAAGCAGTTTTAATGTTTCTCTGGGAAATAATTGACAGCTTCCAGGGGCCACGAGTGACTTCACCAGCCCCTGCAAACAGGTTTCTTGGTGTGACTGTCAGCGGGGCTTGTCCACGGCATCCGCAGGTGAATGCCCCATGGCAATGTGGACGTAGCTCTGTGGGCTTCAGCCCTGCTGACTGAACGGCCCCTCAGGATCTCAGGGCTCCCGTTACCTGCCCCATATCCTGATCCTCACTCTGCTGCCAAAACAGGATGCTTTTTCCTTCTTCTTAAAGGAAGGAGGCCCAGGGCACTATTACCACAGCAGTTGCAGGAATAAAAGAGGCCTAGAGTGGTAATTTAAAAACAACAACAGAGAGTACAGAAAGAGTACAAAAATAAAATAGCTAACACATAGTTGCAGCCATGAGTGCCACTGCAGCTTCACTTCTGATCCCAAAACTGTACCCTTTGACTGGGTTGTGCCCCTGGTCTCAACCTGTGTCAGAGTCCTGCTTTTTGGGCTGAGGTGTCATGTGGGTGGGAAGCACTTTGAGACTTTATTTGCAGTTACTGGGCCACTGTAAGTTTATACTTAAAAATATGATCATTGAGCATTTTTAATGACCAAGAAAAAGCTTTGCTTAAGTAAATAATTACATGTTTTAATATCGTATAAACTCAGCTATGCAAATATATGTGCACATGAAAAAAAGACTAGCCAGACAAAAAAGAGGATATCTATATACATACTTACATTTGAGTAGTAAATCATGGATGATTTTTTCTGTGTGTTTTACAGATTTTCTAAAATGTTCTAAAACAGTACATTGATTTTATAATCAGAAAAATACCACATTTTAATTTATACATATTTGTGAATTGATTCTGTAATGAAAGGGGTTAGGAGGAAGGCAACCACAGGTTATAGCTGGCATGCATATTAAAAACAAAATAATCACCCCAAAACCCATACAAACAAAAGTGGGCCATTGCAACAAAAATTAGGATGTTATGGGAAGGAATATCACTTATGGAATGTTAAGATATTAGAATCACTTTTGCTGTCAATAATACTCATTTTTATTTACAAATAGTTTTCTCTATAAGATAAATACTACAGGTAGTTTTTCAAATGGTGTTTCCACCTTAGCAGGGTTTCACAAACTATCTCCTCATGAGTCTCTAGTAGACCTTTGGTAGTTTATATCTTTGCATGAGTTGGATTTTAAATGTACCAAAATAATAATAAAAACTTACCACAATACAGGGTAAACAAAACTGCTCTGTTGCACAATCTATTTTAATCACTAATTTTACTTTACTTTTTTGAGCTCCAGGTATATTACAGTTTAGTTCCCATTGTAGTCAACTGTATTGTGTTTTATTGAGTTCTCTATATTAATTAGTTCCTTTTTGGTTTAAAATTGTGTTCAGCTACTTAAAAGTTTATACTTTGGTAATTGATCATAATAAGTGATGTGTTTAAGAGAAGCTTTGTGTTAACTAATGGGACTTGAGGGAAACTATTTCATCTGCTGCTATTATATACAGTCTGTTAAATCAGGCACATATGCATATTTATCTAGGAATTTGATGGATAGGTTGTCTTATTACTATAGGTTTTATTCAGTTTAGGTTCTGTTTTCTTTAAGTTTTGGAAGGCCCAAACTATTTATGTAATTGCATGGTTGTTTATGGGTAGAGTCTCCCAGGGCCTATTAGCTGTTTCAGTGCAAGTTCATTACTCATGATAGCACGTTTTTGAAGTGTTAAAGTTTTGTTAAACATTCCATGTTGAATTCATAAAAATTAAAGGTGTTGATATTTCATTATAATTGAAAGGGAGAAATGGTAGAATTAGCAGATTGATTCTGTTTAAAGTGTGAATAGTTATCTGTGGAAATGATACCTTGGTTAAATCTGACTATTTAGAGGTAAATGAGTCTTAGGTGCTTGGATAATTTACACAAGTTGGATCTGGATCCAATAGGAATGAATCTCTTTTAGTGTTCCATGGTTAATTTTATTTTAGGAATTCTTTAACACCCATGTTGTTTTCCCTGTTTAATTTTGTAGAGACTAAGACTTCTTCAGTGTAAGGTTCTCTCGTCCTTGAGAATCTCCCAGTTACTAATGGCCACCATGTGTCATGTAATGAGCTTCTAGACTGAAATCACACTGAGTTTGTTTTATTTTCACTGCAAGAAATAATAGTGATTCTACTGTGAAGACATTTAGAAAATGATCAATGATTGATGTAACTCTGAAAATCCCTCAGGGAATCATTTATTAGTTGTGAAAAGTGTCACCTGCTTCTCTAAGAACTTCCTCAGCTTTCCTTGTGTGTTTTGGGGAGGGACACAGGAACATGGTGGGGTGTTTTGACACTGATGATTTGGCACACACAACTGTCTGCAGTCATGCACTTTGATGTAACTCTTTTGTCCAACTGACCTGTCAAAGGTAAAGATTTATCCTTTTATAAATGGCTTTTTAAAAATAACTGAGTGTCCCCATCCTCATTGGGTAAAGACGATTTCAAACAATTTTAAATCCTTAATAAGAAAATAATATCAAATTGCTGTGCAGTATTTGAAGGGGAGGGGTGTTATAGAGGATGACCTTTAAAAAGAAAAGTCTGGGAGACATTACTTTTGCAATGCAAAGAGTATGAGCTTTAAATTCAAGCTCCAGTTGATAATCTTTCTGTACTTCAGGGTCCTAAATATAAGATGGGACTTAATTGACCTCTCAGTGTAGTTATGGCAGTTAAATGATTCAGGGGAGGCAAAACTCTACCTCCATCCTCTTTGGGTCCTGGCTGGGCCTGGCCCAGGAATTAAATCGACGTGACAAGTTAAGCTGGGTGTGGTGGTGCGCATCTGTAGTCCCAGTACTCAGGAGGCTAAAGCAGGAGGATCGCTTGAGCCCAGGAGTTCGAGACCAACCTGTGCAACATAGCCGACCTTATCTCTTAAAAAAAAAAAAATTTACATAACAAATTAACAGGAGAAAAGTATACAAATTTATTTAATATAAATTGTATGTGGCACGGGAGCCTTCATAAGAAAATGAAGATCCAAAGAAACAGAGTCAATCACTTATATACTGAAGTGGACAAAGAATAGTAAGTTGTAAAATGTGCTACAGCAGAGGGCGTGGGGGTGGGGGGTAATTGGGTAGAGACATGACTAGGAAGATAAGGGTTGGTGTAACTAGGTTTGTTTGTATAGATTTCCCTTGGCTTCAACTTTCCCTTCTTGATGATAATAATGTTACTTTCCTTTTGGTATAGGGAGGGAATCTTTTACATGAGAATTTCATCTCCTGCTTTTGAGAAACAGAATGAAGGTCAGAGTTATCTTCTTGTGCCTACTGTTTTGTTCAGGTGTCCTTAACTCAAAATAGTAATATGCCAGAGCAACATGTTAACTCCTTCAATGGCATTAACATATGAGGTCCTACCAGAATCTAAATACTTACATGTACTCCCTCCCAAAACACGGAATCATTTTGGTGGATGATTATTTGAGGCCAGACAGAAGTTGGTCACTTGAAAATAATTTTACACAAGTTTGCTGCATTGCAGGTGTGGGCTGGAGGATAACCTGGAGAGAGGAGTCCACATGGGTTTGCTCCCAACCCCGAGTGTGTTTAGATAAACAAGGAACTCTCCCCTGCAGATTTCTCTGTATTTTTAAAGACTCCTTCTCTGGAAGCCACCCATAGATTCAAGTATTTCATGTGCTCTTGTTGATGGCAGGTGAAGCCATTGTAAAGCAGGGGAACATTATTAAGCAATAAGGTATTATACCACTTTTCTCTTTTGACCTAGGAGAACAAAACAGTGAGTGACTCTTCTTCATGAAAACAAAATTGGATATTTCCAATACAGCACTCATATCTTTAGGAAAATGTAACACATTTCCTAAGGAGGTTGAAACCTTTTCTGGTGACTCAGTATATTATACAGTAATCATGATAACAATAGTAGCTAACATTTATTGGGCCTTTTTATGTACCATTCACTGTTTTAAGTTGCTTTATACATATTGTTTTAACTTATTTCATACCCACCAACTCCTGAACCCCTGTTAGATGGTCCCCATGTTACAAAACCAAGGCACCCAGAGATGAAGTAACTTGTCCGTGGCGAAACAGTGGCCAAGCCAACATTTTAAGCCAGAAGTCCTGATTTTAGAATACTAACTGCATATACTGCATCTATAAAGAGTAAAAATCTATAACAGAAAACAGTGAGAAAGCACAGCAGAGAATCTGTGCAGACTTGGTCAGAGCAAAGCTCAGGTGAGTTGTTTACCACAGGGAAGGGTAATAAACACAGTTACATGATTATAGTCAAGCAGAAGACACACCAGGTGTTATTACACAGACCCTTGAATCAGGCCCATATATCTAACATAAGCCTCTTTCCAGTGATTTTTCAAGAATGTTGCATATGATTTAAGGTGCAGCAACTCATTTTGTCTTTAAAGGAGTTGTGTGGCAGGTTCCTGAACACCTGGAGGCACTATATGAATTTTTGCCTAAAAAAATCATCCCTAGGGAGGAGATTTGCTGAACTGACAAACTGAACATGTCACAAGGAATGTGTGTGCCTCAGAACTAAGAAATAGTACCCCAGCGATTGAAGTTATATTGAGCTTTTCCATCTCCAAGGCCTGCCTTAGCCGCCTTGTCTCCATCTGTGCTTGGAAAATTTAACCTTCATAAAATTCCTAGTAAGCAACATCGAAAATAACCATAGAGTGTTATCAGAAGACAGTTTCAGCAGCCCAAAAGGGCTCATGATTCTAAGATCTTCCTTGAAAACATTCAGTTGCCCAAATCAGAATTAATCCTGAGCAGAAGCAGCAAAAAGCATCTTTCGGGGTCAAGAATTATGGAGATCTTGACCCTTAGAAAACTACACTTCCATTCAGCCACAGAGGAACCTGAAATCTGAGCCCCAATCCAGCTCAGGTTTCTGAGGTCTGTTTATAGGAAAACATTGGGCTATTGTCTGAATAACATGCATCCAAGTTACAGCCGGAAAAGAATCTGCCTTGTGGAAAGAGAATTAACGTTTGTTGGGTGGGGTTTATGGCTGTCCGGGTGCTCCACTTCTGTGCACTAGGTACTTTTTGAGGTTCATGCAGAATCTGTGCTCCCTCTTCTGGGGTGGCTGTGGAGCCCTGGGCATCTCTCTCTCTCAGGCTTTCAACAAGTCTGGTAGGCTGTCCAGACTCGCTCACCTGGAATGGGTTAGTGTTCTGACCCGGAGAAGAATCCCTGTGTTTCTCAGCTTCAAGCCAAATTCTCTGAGGCTGCTGTATTGCCCCATAGCTCTATCCCATTGGCCAAGCACATAACTCTTTTTGCAATTCATACAGCTAAACTTTAACAAGAGGTGCTCTTAAAATCTACCTCCCACATCCCTGTCTGTGGGTGGTACTCTCCTGGAGATGGCCAGAAGTTTCAGAATGATCAGAAAGGAATTGCATCTGGGATAGTCCTCCTTTTGCTTGCCAGAGAACTTGTGTTTGCTATCCGGAGATTTAACAATACACTTTGAAATGTGGAGATCATGAAGTGGTTGGATGTGAACAAATGTTGCTTGACTATTTAAATATTAAAAATTCGATCTACACAATAACCTACGTTAATTAGACATTCGTTATAGGAGTAACAGAACTTTAAACATTTTCGCCTTGTGGAAGACACTTCCCATTATTGTTCAAAATAAGCACACAGCATCTTGGAACTTGTCTTTACAAATACACACAACGAATAATTGTGGTGAAACAAGTGGTCGGGATCGCGTGGGAGCTCGAAGACCAGCAGCTGCATTTCTCATCTTGCTCGTCCAGTATGGGCAAAAGCTTTGAAAGATGGGGTGACTAATGTTCGTTAAATGCTTGCCAATTTAAAAAAAAATAAATTGACTTTAGTATTATGAGATATGAATTGCATGTTTTAATTAGAAAATGCAATAGTCCTAAGTGAGCTTCATTTCCTACGTAAAATCTAGGGAGATGATAAATGTTCATTGTGGTTGAGAACTGTTTCTCAAATTGAGCGGAAAAAGAGTCTGGGAAGCAGTAGGAAACCTGACTCCTGGAATTCCATTATCAGGGTGTGTGTCAGTTCTGACTGAGTTGGAAAATATGAGGGCCGAGGTACTAGATATTCATTTAGCAATAGATAAGCCTGAAAATAGACTTACGTTCAATTTCATCATAAAAGTGAATCTCCCGCCTAACACGTTAAACTCCTCCAGTTGTGAAAGAAGAAATATGAACTTCTATGTCCCATCCATTCCATGCGCCGCTTCGGCGGTTACTGCCTCACTAGAGGTGCAAGTTATTAGAACCACATAATATAAACTCTTACGTAACATGATGAAATACATGTGCAGAAAGTAAAGGAGTTTTTTCGAGTGAGAAGTAATTTGTATGCTTTGGAAAGACTCAAAGGTTAGTTGTTTTTTTTTAAGCTAGTTAGATATGGGTAAGACAACTGTGAGAAATTGGAGGAATTTTTAAAAAGTCGTGAAGGATTTACACTCAAATTGCCTTGTAATTTTTCTCTTTAAAAAAAACCCTGAAACTGGACATTTTGTAACTGAAATAGCACTTTTACACTGAGAATATAGAACTTGACCAGGAGAGAAGTTCTTGACTATAGAACCAAGTTTTAGTGAATGATTTTACATTTGTATATTCTTAGCTAAATACAGTATTTGTGTATCAAGTTTCACAGCTGACTTACTGCAGGTCTCAACTAAATCAAATGACAGAATGGCAACAGATTTGTAAAGTGTAATTTGTAATTACATTTGTAAATGCATCAATTTATTGAAACTGAATATCAAAATTATTATCTCAGTGTTGGGGAACAGTTAAATCATAACACAGTAATTTAATAGAGGTTTATGGTATCAATTTAAGGAATATCACATAATATATAAAAATACATATGTATATTATTAAATTGTATATTTGTAAAGGTGTGGCCCAGATAAAAACTTTATTTACCTCCAGTCATTTAATAAATACTTATCACACAAATTATATGTGCCCATATCAGCATCTGGACCCAAAATACCATGTCTCTGATTCCCATATGTCAGTATTAAAATTCTGACAATCCTTCAAAAACCAACTCAGATGTTACCCTTACCTGAAGGCCTTCCTAGATGTTCCATGTGAAATTGTAGTTCACTTATGAAACTTGTTTGCTGTTAATATGTTGGGCATATAGCATTTTGTTTGCTGTTAATATGTTGGATTATTACCTGCTGTTTGCCTTAGTTATAATTGGTGCTTAGTACTATGATTTTTGGAATTGTGGTACTGAAGAGGCATCTGAGGACTCTATATGTATTTGTACACAGTACCAATCTCTAGTTTTTCTGAAACACCATCTCTGGCACCTTTGCCTAACTTATTTAAGAGAGCACAATCTGAAATACTGCGCTGAGCAGCAGCAAGAACTTCTGTTCATATATCATAAGAAATAACAAATGATGGTCCACAGCAAAGACAAACAGATACATTTTTAGAGGGAAAAGCACATTAATAATATTCTACTGGTAAAGTGACCACCTATGCATATAGTGTATTATTAATACATACTTTGGCAAAACATTTTGCTTAAACTTGGCCTTTTAGTTTTTGCCAGTACATATAAAATACTTGTCTTAATTTATAGTCATTTTCTAGGGGGTGTAAAGAATGGCTGTTTTAATGATATTAAGGTACAGTGGATTCCTGGCTGGGAAGAAGCATTACTAAATATCACAACTTGTGTTAGAAGTGTAAAGATAGAAATAAGTAGTGCCTACTTGTAAAGCTATAAAATTTAGAAGCCTCTCTGCTCTACAAGGGATGGGGAAGCTAAGTTTAATTCTGAAATGTAACCTCCATATGTTTTGCTGTTTAATTTTCATATAATGAGTTTTCTAGCTTTCTAAGTGTACTGATCTAACAATTAAATAGAAACAGTTGTTTCTGTGTTTATAGGACTAGTATGTGTAGCTAGTTTCTCTGTTATTATTGGGGTCACCAAAACTGGGGAGCTTTCTGTAAACACATTCTAAATATAAAAGTACCTTTAAAAGTAAACTTTTTCCCTTTTCATTTTAAGACAGAGTTTTAGTTGGGCTGGCATTTTGTTTACTCTAAAGGGGCTCCTTAGAGAGAGATGCTCTGAACTGAACGCAGCCTTGCTGCCAAGCTGCCACAAGCTGAATTGGGGGCCCTGTGAAATGACATCTTGACTGAGGGGGTAGAAAAATGAATTCTGTGAACTTAAAATCATAGCCCCTGCCCAACGGGACTTCTAGCATAAAGAAAAGGCAGAAGAGAGCTAAGGTTTAAGAGTTTTGTTTAGGAGAAAAATGAGGTGTTAAACAGTTAGACACTGCCAGCGGATTTTTAGCATTGTTTAATAGTTTTAAATTATTGAGGTCTCAGTTCCAGAATGTAATAGTTATCCAACCCACTGACATTAAACATTTGGTTGCCAGCTTCTGTTTTCTTGGTGGTTCATTTCAGTCCACGCGTGTTAGGTGATTTGCTAAGGATTATGTTAAACTATATTTTCTTGTTTGCATTCCCGTTTCCTGCAAATTCAGACTTTGTTTTAGAAACTACCAAGAGATAGTTGCTTAGAATTAGCTTACTTTTTCCTATTACCCTTATTTAAGGGTAAGGAGATAATGTATCTTTTGTCTGGTAATAAAAACAGTAATATATATAATTTACTCAAAAGCAGAGGTTGCTTTTGAAACCTCCACATGCTTGAAATCTAAAGCTATGCACATGGGTATAGTCTGTATGTGTATTCCATACTGAAAACCATACCGACATGCCAGGAATTAAGTATAAAGAGTGTTTATAAAATGGCACATAGCACTTAATTTCAAAACTGTGGGAATATTTAAATTACTATCTTGATGAAGGCTACAGATCTTACCACACTAAGTTCTTACATTGATTTGAAGGCATTCAAAGATGCTGAATGATTGCCAACATAGCTATTTGTTTTTCTGGACTGTTTAATTCATTGTAGGTATATCTAATACTTAAAGTAAAAAAAAATTGCAGACATCTTAGCATCAAAAACAATAACAGTGTGCACTGTTACACTATCACATCTGCTGCTCTGAAGGGCAGATCGCAAGAGCGAGCTCCTGGTGATGGGGTGGGAGCTCGTTCTTCGTTGGTTTGAAGACCAATTTTATTGTGGGCCCTGGAGATACTTGCTGTACAAAAATACATAAGGCAAGTTCCCTGCTAGAACTAAATCATGATGTACAGTAGAACAGAACAGCAGTGTTAAGTGGAAGGAAGAGGAAACGCAAAAGATACCACAAGGAAAATGAATGAAAAGGAAGAGAAAAAGGAAGAAAACCTTGGATTTAAGATTTTAAGCCTTCACATGGGGACATCTAGAGGAAAATCTGGTTGGTTGAAAAGTGGCAAGTTGGATTTAGAGGTGTTACAGTTGGTGGAGCACAGGATTTTTGGGACAGAGAAAGTGTTCTACATTTGCGGTCCCCAAACCCTGGGCTGCAGACCAGTACCACCGGTCTGTGGCCTGTGAGGGACGAGGCCGAAGAGCTCCACTGCCCCTGCCACGCTCCCCCTTCCCCCGCTGTCCGTGGAAAAATTGTCTTCCATGAAGCTTAGGAACCAGGGGCTGCTGCAGCGGGCGAGGTGAGTGAGCGTGTTTACAGCTGCTCCCCATCGCTCACATCACCGCCTGAGCTCTGCCTCTCGTCCCTGCTCCCCACTCCGTGGAAAAATTGTCTTCCATGAAACTGGTCCCTGGTGCCAAAAGGTTGGGGACCACTGTTCTACATGATACTGTGATGATGGACACATGACATGATGCATTTGTAAATACCGATAGAGCTGTGTAATACAGAGTGAACCCTAGTCTAGACTGTGGACTTTAGGGAATAATAATGTATCAATATTGGTTCATCAGTTGTCACAAATGTACCATACTAATATTAACAAGGTGTGAATAATAGGGGAACTTGGAAGAGGAGGCCAGATACAGGAACTCAGTACTTTCTGCTCAGTTCTCTAAAAACTTCTCTAAGAAGTAAAGTCTATTAATTATTAAAAAATTACAGTGATACATAAAGAGGAAGTAGTTCAGCAGCCTGTGGGTGATGAAGGGTTGGTGTTAGAAATGCAGTTTGGAAGTCATCTGTATAAAGAGGCTTTGGGACCTCAGGAATAGACGAGATCCTAGTAGCTGAGTGGTGAAAGGGAACACGTGAAGACCCGGCACCGAGCCTCCCAATATTCTCACACAGGGGGCTGGCTCACAAGGAGGTGAGGACCAAAGAATGATGCTGAAAACTGGAAGAGGACAAGCGTCGCATCACATCACAGCAGCCAAGCAGGAAAGGAATTTGAAAGCGGCTTGATCGGAACTGATGCACCAAGCAGGTGAAGCATAATGAAGACTTAAAATGGCCATTGAACATGAGGACAAGGTGGGGAGAGGTCTGCCAGGGACACTTTCAATACTGCCATAGCTGGGGAGTTGGGTTATAGAACTTAAGACTCAATTGATAGGCAGATGGGACCTAGAAGTATAGATTCCTTTAAAGAAGTAAACAGCTTTCCTTTTAGGGAGTTGAGGAATGGTTTTTATTTCTTATTTTTTCTTAAACCCTGGAAGACAGTCTGTCCAAAGGAAGAGGCTAAAAGAGCCAAAATTCTGGTAGAGGATGGAAATTTGGAGAAAATGGTAGAAAAAGATGGAAAGGGACTCAAGACTCCAGTTAAGAAGAAGCTCTGAAACCGGAAGGAATTGGAAGGTGTATAAACAGAAACATATATAAGCTGGTTTAGTGGGCCTGTCATCAGAGATTTGGGGTTGCAAAGAAAATGGAGGGGGAGACTAAAGTAGTATCATCTCTATATTTTGATACTTATAAGTAAGTGTTGAGCTTATCTGATACTTATTTGGTGTTTGAGGCGTCAAACCAACTGGAGCATGGCTAAGTGGAAGTTTTGAGGCATTTTCATTTGAAATCTCCTTCAGTAAAGTGCTTCAAATATACTGCATAGAGGCATCATTTTTAATTCAAAAGGTCCCATAGAAATGACCATGTCCAACCCATTCATCTTTCAAAAAAGGAGAATGGCACAAAAATAAGGTTATGCAGATTGCCTGAAGTCACATGGTTATTTAGGGGCAGGGGCAGGACTATGACAGTCTTGTCTCAGGCAGTCTTTATTTCTTCTACTACGTTACCGCAGATGTGGAGAATTTGCGCTGATGCGATGAGATGTCTGGCGTGCAAGTACAGCTAGACAGCTGGTAACGGAGTGACAGGTGAGAGCTAAAAACAAAGCTCTTTCTTACATTAAAATATAGTTCACATACCATAAGGTTTGCCCTTTTAAAGTATACAATTGAGTGAGTTTTAATATATTCACAGGGTTGTGCAACTATCGCCACTGTATAATTCCAGAATATTTTCATCAGTTCCAGAAGAAAACTCAAAGCCATTAGCAGTCACTACACCTCCCCTCCCATCCCAAGCCCTTGGCAACCTCTGATCTTCGTTCTGTCTCTATTGATTTGCCTATTCTGGACATACAAATGGAATCATAGATGTGGCTTTTTATGTTAGCTTATTTCACTTAGCATAATGTTTTCAAGGTTCATCCCTGTTGTATTACTGATAACATATATCAGCACTTCGTTTCCTTTTATGGCAAAATAACATCCCATTGTATAAATCTCTATCATGTGTTGTTTACCCATTCATCGGTCGATAGGCATTTGAGTGGTTTCTACTTTTTGTGTGTTTCTACTTTTTGTGTGTTGTGAATAATGCCACTCTGAACATTTGTGTACGAGTATTTTGTATGGAAATATGTTTTCAGTTTTCTTGGGCATATACCTAGGAGTGGAATTGCTGAGTCACATAATGTGACAACTCCATAGTTAACATTCCGAGGAACTGCCAAACTATTTTCCAAAGTGGCCGCACCATTTTACATTCTCACCAACAATGTACTAGGGTTCCAGTTTCTCCGTATTCTCACCAATACTTATTACTGTCTATCTTGTTTTATTATAGCCATTCTAGTGGGTGTGAAATGGCATGCCACTGGGGTTTCGATTTGCATTTCCCTAATGACTAATGACATTAAGCATCTTTTCATGTGATTATTGGCCATTTATATATCTTCCTCGGAGCAATGTGTATTCAAATCCTTTGCCCATTTTTAAATTGGATTGTCTTCTTATTGTTGAGCTGTAAAGGTCCTTTATATATTCTGTATACAAATCTCTTATCAGATACATGACTTGTAAATATTTTCTCACATTCTGTGGGTTGTCTTTTCACCTTCTTCATGGTGTCCTTTGAAGCACAAAAGTTTCTAATTTTGATGAAGTCCAATTTATCTATTTTTTCTTTTGTCCCATCTGCTTGTGGTGTCTTATATAAAAAAAACATTGCCTAGCCTAAGGTCACAAAAAAATTTACTCCTGTGTTTTCTTACAGGCATTCTGCAGATTTAGCTCTTAAATTTAGGAATAGCTATTATCCATTCTGATTTAATTTTCACATGTGGTGTGAGGTAAGTGTCTGACTGTATTCTTTGGCATGTGGATATACAGTTGTACCAGCACCAGCATTAATTGAGGAGACCATTCTTTTCCCCATTGAACTGTCTTGGCGACTTGTTGCAAATCAAATGACTAAAATGAGAGGATTTATTTCTGGCCTCTCAATTCTGTTCCATTGATCTGTATATCTATCCTCAAAATTCTTTTAACAAAAACAAATACTGAGGGCATTAATTTAGTCACACTACTAACTTCCATGTGGAAAATGGAGCATGGAAAAGTGTCTATAATCCTCTCACTATAACTGTTTTGGTATATTTCCCTTTAGCAAGACTTAGGCCATTTAATTCCTTTACAATTATTATCCCTACTTTCTTTTTTGATTCACTCTGCTCATGTTACTCATTTCTTTTCTTGTGCACTGGAGAAGTCAGAGGGAGCAGTGCAGAGCAGCATGGCCCCTAAACTCATTTGTCTTTCTCTTCCTCTCTCTTCCATACACCGGAAGAAAGGTGTAAAGGGGTAAATTTCCTTTTAATATTTTGTATTTTGTTGTTCCTTTTTTCTGCCATAAGCAACTGATTTACTGCGTACAGTACTGAGGCTCTGCAATAGCTGTGCACTTTAGTCTGTCTCTTACTACGCTTTTGGAGATCTTTTCATCAGTCCTTTGAATCACAAATTGCCTTAATTTAAGGGCAAGAAATAAGAGCATTCTGAACAAAACATACAGGTTTTTGAACCCAAGTTCAAACTGGTTTCTTTGCTCCCCAAAGACTTTTTATACCTGAAATATCTCAAGTATATTTCTACTTAAAAGTTTTTTTTTAAAAAATCCCTCAGATACTTACACTTTAATACCCGTGACTTAACTTTTACAAATCACCATAACCTTGTGAAAACAGAGATTACTTGAGGACCAAACCATTCATCTCTATTTTCAGAGACCTGAGAGATTTTCCACACAATTGAAAGAGATCTCAGACGGAAGGATTGTGTCTTACTTAAGAGGCAGACATGAAAAAACATGTGTAATTTGTAAAATTGTGCTGTTGAATATTTACATGCTACATTTTAAATTGTCTGATTTTGACAATGACGTGGCTTGTATATGAAATAATGTTAGCTTAAAATTATCAGACAGTGAATACTGCTTTTAAAAATGAAGTGTCTTATTTAAAATGAAAGTCTACATCATTTTGCCCCCTCAAACTTAATGTGTCCAAAAGAGAGCTGTTGATTCTTCAGTCTCAAAACCTGTTCTCACTGCTCCATCTTCCCCATCCTTCCCCTCCCCTTGTGATCTAATTGTACAAACCTTGCAACGCACCGCTCTCCCTTACTTATTATGCTCCAGCTGTATTACCCTCTCTACTGCTATCTGAGCAGGTGACACGCTTCCTCCTCTAGCCGGGTTGCTCTCAATGCTCTGTACCCCTTTGAAGGGCTGACTGCTCTCACCTCCAGCTTACAACACCCTGCTTATGTTCTTCATGGCCCCATGGTCATATTTGTATGTTTACTTCTTTATCACTTGTGTCCCCCACTGGTCCATAATTGCCTTGGAGGCAGGGATCCTATCTGTCTTTCCTCCTAATTCTCCAGCACCTGCAGTAGAGCCTAGTCCATAGTTGGTGCTCCATGAATATGTGTCCAATAAATGATCAAACGGGAGTGAGTTATAACCAAAGACCAAAACCCTGGGGCGTCTAAGAAGATGCGCATATGTGTGGACAGAGCAGACCGTGTTGACTGCTTGCTTCCTGGGGAGCGGCTTCTGGCAACTTCAGCCATGTGAATGCAGTGAAGGAGAAAGTCGTTTCAGTTCTGTTTGTTTTTGTTTCTCTACTGGGTTTTGAACCCCAGAAAAATAATTGCCATAACGACTTTCTGTCAGCTCCCAGTAGTCTGGGATTTCCATTCAACATCGACTGTGGTGGGAAAAGCATTTTCTCTCAATGAGGCTTCTTACTGTTTCTGAATTTACCCATACTGCTAACCTTATTGCCGATTAGTTTATACAGAAGTCCATTTTTTAGATAGCAAGATAAAGATTATAGCTGGAACGGAGAATGCTGACCCGCCATTGTCCCTGCAGCTGGCTCCCACCCACCTCTCAGATCTCAGCTGCAGTGACCTTTCCTCGGGGACTTTCCTTCAGGTCCTGGGCACTCTTTACTGTCCTTAATAGAATTGATCACTTTCAGGATGAAGAAAGATTAATGTGTACTCTGTTACTGGGCCTAACCCCAGTCTAAAAATCTCCTTGAGGGCAGAGAACATGTCTTTTTTTTTTTAATTAACTCCAATACCTGATATACAATTAATCTTTTCCAGCTTTAAAATGCAGGTATCTCTGATTCATGGATCCATTTTCTAGCAGCAACACATTGTAACTGTGTCTGTCATATTAAATAAATTTCTAGAAAGCTCAAATACAGGGACATTAATGGCTCAATGAGAGGGGTAGGGTGTTGAGAGAGAGAGAGACGGAGTGAGCAGGAGATGCCAGAGTTAACCTCCAGTTGCAAGCCAGTCATTTGTTTACTGGGCAGACCATTTGATTTTTTCGAACAGTTATTGATGTGATTCTGTTTATACCATCAAACTGTTGATGAACTTTACTAGTTTTTTGGAAAGTAAATGTTAAAGGACAGAATTCTGATCATGTTTACATTTTATTTCATCATTTTGTTTTCAGCTTGCCCTGTAAATTTTGGCCATGATGTTATATTAAGGATCTTAAGGGATGAATCTAATAAAGAGTTATACAAAATTTTTGTTATTTGCTTAAAAGAAAAAAATTGCCATAACTGTATTAAAAGATCCTGTCATCTTAATTAAGAGGCAGATGTTTTCCTGGGTTCCCCCCCCCCACTCTTAATTATATAAGCTGTACTGAGTGGGATGTAATACCATGATTTTAAATTGATAATTAGTGCATGAAAGGCACTTGGCAGTGAAATGCACAGCAATATCAGTGGCATAAGTTTGGCAGTAGAAAAATGCTAAATATAATCCAAATGTCAATGAAGAAATAAAAACAGTATCAGATAGTCAATGATTTATATATAATGTCTTGGGAAAATATAGTCAATTGCATTAAATTTTAAAATCAAAATAAAATATATACTTTATTTAAAAGTCATAGTACCTGGAGGCACAGTATATTTCTGTGTGTGTATAAATACATACAGTGTATGTATATATTTACATATTATTAAAAATAATAATACTTGCCCCTGCTTGTACTTCTCTTCTAGTCATAAACCCCGAAGGAAATATCTTATAGATGTTTCTTCTGAAAGTTATCTTCATATCCCTAAACAATGTGCCTGTTCTGCTGTACGCTGATTTGTTCGTTTTAGACACTATCTTTTGACTTCCTGTCTCAGTGGATGAGAATTTCCCTCTCGTACGTTACTGCCTTCCCTCCCCTCCCTCTCCCTTCCAGTATAGTTGCATCTCTGATTTTAATTAATTCAGGGATCCATGTTACCCTCTTTAAAATTATGTAAACAGTGTTCATTGTAGAGCCAAGACGTATGTTATGATTATTTTCCTTCTTTGTTCGGGTTTCGGTTTTTCCTGTAGTTTCTCGTGGCCTTTCTTTTTGTCTCTCGCCATAACTGAATTCCACATACGTTTAATACTTTCCAGATGTTCCACTATGGTGTGTGTTTTCTTGAGTCTCCTGTACAGCTTCCCCTCCCTTCTGCAGCCCTCTCCTCCAGTCCTCATCTAGACGGCCTGCTCTCTCGGCCTCTGCCTGCTGCCGGACTTCGCTTCTCTTCGACCCTCTCCAAGAGGGCAGTTTCCTGGATTCCTTGTTTTCCTTACTCTTAGTTTCTTCATTCATGTTCCTGAAGCACACATGCCAGAAGATTCTTAGGAAATGTTACATGAGCAGTACATTTCTGAGACACTGGATAACCACAGTATCTTTACTCTATGATTAGTTTGATTGGTAGATTGGCTGGGTATAGAATTCTAGGGTGAAACTCTTTTTCTCTCAAAATGCTCTGTGTCCTTTAGCTTCCTTTTGGCTCATTAGAGTTTAACTCAATACAGTTTTCTCAATCCTTTGTATTTAGACTCCGGGATTTTTTTTCTGTCTTCTCTTTATGCTTAGTTTTCAGAAATTTACAAAGAGGCATGTGTTTGTGGGGCTCTCCTTTTCTTAATGTGCCTTTTCAACCTAGAGACTGATTTCCTTTAGTCTGGGAAATTTTCTTATATTATTTTATGGTGATAGCCTCGTTTCCATATTCTACATTCTGTCTTTCTACAACTTAGTCGTATATTAAACCTTTTAGGTTTATAATCTAAAATCCTTATTTTTTATTTATCTCTTTGTCTTATTCTTTTATTCTCTTGGATATTTCCTTGACTTACTCTCTAGCCCATCTCTTGAGGATTGAGGTTTTTTTTTTAAACCACCTTTTTCCTTGTTTTGCAAGTGCTTTTTTAATATCTTCTCCCCCCCCCTCTTTTATAGTAGCACATTCTGATCTTAGTTTACAGATGTAATATTTTCTCATTATCTGTTTGAGGGTATGAAATAAAATTTATTTGAAGTTTTCTTTTGTTCCCTTATTTATCTCTGTTTTATCTGGGTTTCTTTTTCTGTTTGTGAAAGCTCTTCTTAGAAACCCCAACGTGTATTTTCAGTCTTTCTTTAATTAGTTATTTTATTTCTTAAATATATAATTTAACATTCATCTAAAAATGCAGACATCAAAGTACTGAAAAGTTAATGCATTTCAGATGCTAATGAGATGAATATGTGCTCACAGTAATTCGGCCCTGTAATAAAAGGTGACGGTTTTCTCCATTGCTTTTCACATTTATTTTCTTTTCCTAGAAGAATTTCCAGAACAGTCATGAAAAAACAGAGAACCAACTTCTTAGCAAATCTAGGTAATGAGAAGCACTGTGCCTGGTCCTTCAAATCCTGTTGTGCAAGTGCAGCAAATGCAGCATTTTGACCATACGTGTTCATTCATACTTGGATAGTGATCAAGAGGACCTTCTGTGGAATTAATTCTGGATTTTTTTCCAGGTGTCCATGATTAATTGTGTAATATATTCAGTAAAATTATACATTAGATTATTTAGTGGGATTCTAAGATACAAATATCTGCAGCAAGAAAGGACATTTTCAGAATTTAACCCCTCATAAAACATGTTCCGTGTTCTAATTAGTGCCTTCAGCAGTTGCTGATTACCTGCCTGTATTAGTATTCTTAGGCCTTTCAGCCGGATTGAAAATATTTCTGCTAGCTGTTAAGCTGCGATTCTGAAATCATAAACATATACACTCAAAATAGACAAGTTGCTATGTCAGTGTCTTAAAATGATTTTAAATAGATTATATTCTTTTCCAAATATGAATGCCATAATTAAGCATAAGGCCAAAAAAGGCCATCATAGTAGCTTGATTGCTAGTTACTTATTAAGGCAAAATCACTTGTTCCTACTGAAAATAAAAGCTACGAGCAAAGAGAAGGGGGAAGAAGAGAAAAAGTGCTCAAGGATGTTTTTCCCTGTGCAGCTTGGAGTTGACCTCACCAGCACCACCAAGGTGCCCCGTGTTGCAATGTTCTGAGGCCTGGGACCGGCGCAGGCTGTGGACCGGGAGAAGTGCTGCACCTGGTGGCATTTTCCCCATTGTCATTCTTTCAGTGGTCTTCGAGCTAAGCCTCCTGAGGTAGCTCCTGGTTTGGGGCCTTTGAGGAAGCTGCCACTTCTAAGTGCTAGAAACGGATGGCTAGGATTGCGGGGTGTGTCAGCTGGGACGAAGGGCAGAGTGGGAGAGTGATTTAACCATGGCTGGCACAGTTTTGACTTTTTGACTCGTGTCCATTTTGATCCAGTGGACAGGCGGGCTGTTGGGCTGGCCTGACCTCCTCCGCAGCCTCCTTCCCCTCGGTGTTCTCAGTGATGGTTCTGGAGGTGCCCTGCGCCCTTGTGTGGCCAGTCATGTGTAAGTGAAAGTCTGTGCCCCTAAATAAATATTTACTTAGGGTTCAAATAAATGAGCTATAAACTTTAAGCACCATCTATAAAATTTATTGCAAAGTGCCTTTTCTTTGCTTCTGTCTCTGGCCCTTGACCTGTATGTGTGGCTGTCACCCAGAAGCCCACCCATGGATTTCATCTTGCCTCCTTGCGTGGGTTCCCTCACTGGATGGCTTCTACTGTTGATGTGGTTATTGACTATCTGCTAATGTTACAGACATTTTTCTTATCTGAAACTCTCCCCTGAGCATCATTCTTGCACTTTGGGTTTCTTCCTGCAGTGCCTACAGGTACTGCACATTGAACGTGCCCCTGGAATAAATTCGTCTTCCACTTGGCCCTCTCCCCACCAAACTGTACCTCTAGTTGTGGTCATTACTGTCTCTCCCCTCTCCCTTCAGAAGATTCTCAGAGTCCTCCTTTGCTGCCACCCCATACGAGTTCCATCAGCCAGGCCCTCTCAGGACTAATCCTAACGGGGATTCCTGCCTCCTAAACGTTTCTATTAGGTAAACTTCCAGAAAGGTCAATGGAATCCTGCCATTCCCCTGCCTAGGTGTAGTATCCCTGAGCTCCCAGTTGCTTTGAGAAAGCAGATTCTACAGCAGAAAGCATTCCTGGGGCAGGTGAACCTTCCACGAGAGTCATTCATAGCAGTTTACTTCCATGGTGCTCTGGGCTCTCTTTCCCCCTCTCCCTCTCCACAGCCTACACTTCCCAGTCTACAAAAGGGAAGGATACATCACACCTCTTCAGGATCTTCCTGTGGGGCATGCTCTTAGGGGTTATGCCTCTTAGGGGCATAAACCAATGAGACAACATTAAGTGAAAAAAAACAACCCACCTCTTCCACCCCTCACAATGGTCAGTGACACTTTGCTCCTCAGCAAGAGTCCAGGGAAACAACAGCCCCTTATTTCATGAAAACACCAAATTCCTGGCAAGGCTCTGGGCATCCCATCCATCCGTATCTGTGAATGGAAGTTCAGAAGCAAAATGAGCATCATGCACATGTATATTAACATGTGCATTTTAGTTGAAATGTGAAATCAGAATCTTTTTTTTCCAATTTAACTGATTGGTTAAAAAGTGAAGACAGGTATTGCCAGTTAGGGTTTGGCAGAAATTTTCCAAAAGTTGAATGAACCAAATCTGCAACTTTAGGGTTTTGAAGAATACCTAAAGCATGCAATACAGAGTGGTTGTGTGTATACTCTTTAGAACAGTGGTCCCCAACCTTTTTGGCACTAGAGATTGGTTTCATGGAAGACAATTTTTCCACGGACCCAGTGTGGGGGATGGTTTTGGGATGATTCAAGTGCAGTACATTTATTGTGCAGTCAAATCTCTCTGCTAATGAAAATCTGTATTTGCAGCCACTTCCCAGCGCTGGCATCACCACCTCAGCTCCACCTCAGATCATCAGGCATTAGATTCTCATAAGGAGCATGCAACCTAGATCCCTTGCGTGCACAGTTTACAGTAGGGTTCGTGCTCCTATAAGAATCTAATGCCTCGGCTGATGGGACAGGAGGCAGAATTTATGTGGTGATGCCAGCGATGGGGAGCAGCTGTAAATACAGATGAAGCTTCGCTTGCTCCCCTGCCGCTCAACTCCTGTTGTGCGGCCCAGTTCCTAACAAGCCATGGACCAGTACCCATCCATGGCCTGGGGGTTGGGGACCTCAGCTGTAGAAAACCTTATTCACAACGAGTACAATGTGAGCAAGGTAGCATTATGTGATAAGGGAAAACTATTTTGTCAAATGATAATATAGTAGCAAAAGGCTATTACAAATGAACTATTTTTAATTTTCCTCAAACCTCGCTGAGTGTGTTGGGTGAAATAGATGCATCTAAATGAGAATCTAGCAGAGATAATTAGAAGTCATTTGGGCCCGGTGTGGTGACTCACACCTGTAATCCTAGCACTCTGGGAGGCCAAGGCGGGAGGATCTTTTGAGCCCAGGAGTTGGAGGTTGCAATGAGCTATGATGATGCCACTGCACTCTAGCCAGGGTGACAGAGCAAGATTCTGTCTCAAAAAATAAATAAATAAATAAAAGTCATTTGGAAGTTCTTGGCATAGCCTCTAGGTATATATACTTCCCAGAAATTAGGAAAGTAAATGATTCTTGTGACTAATTAACAAATACTTTTGCAAGTCAATGGTTTCTGTTTCTTTGCTCTCAGAAAACTTTAAAAATGACCTACTTATGATGTCAGCAGGTAGGTGATTTCAAATAACTTTACCATTAGAGCACCATATTATTTTTGGCACATGGTTCAGAAGAAGTCCAGTATTGATGGATCTTGCTGTAATGAAACTTCACATTCTTGTTTATTATGTGAACTATATTTCTCAGGGCTTAGATCTGTAGAAATGAGCAATAAGGCCCATTGCTCATTAGTGTAGTGGCTCATGCCTGTAATCCCAGCACTTTGGGAAGCTAAGTCAGGAGGATCAGTTGAGCCCAGGAGTTTGAGGCTATAGTGAGCTATGCTCACCACCACTGCACTCCAGCCTGGGCAAAAGAGTGAGACCCAGCCTCTAAATAAAGAACAATAAGAATAGAAATGATGCTGAACCTTGTCTGAATCTAGCAATAGGTGGTATTCTTCCACAGTTTCATGAACTAAGAGGCCAGGGAGGATTCAGCTCTCTCTGTCTCATTAAAAGATGTATTTAGACAAAATTTTACTTCTTGTCTAAAAATTTTCAAAATGTGTTGTTTTTTATCAGTTGTATACCACTAATAATTGTAATGAAAACTCAATCCATTTTTAACCATTTAGAGCCACAGGATATTAAAGAAAGTTAATTTTAATTTCCATTCATTATTTTTGTGAAGTATGATGGGTGGTCAATAAAAAACATTCAAACAAAAATACATTAAATTAGGGTAAAACTATGTAAGTCAAGTGGAATGGAAAATAAGTTCAAGGTGAAAAGAATGATATAAAATTTCTTACTGTTCAAGAAGTATTTGTTCATGTCTTTTTTGTAGTGAGTTGTAATGGATGTGTGTGGTATTTAGAATCTATTGGCTACAGTAAGAAGTGGTGTATCTAACAAACAAGGTTATAAAAAGGAAAAAAGATAAATAAAAGACCACTTCTCTTTTATAATAATAGAAAAAATAGTGATATAAATTTATTTTAAAGTTTTAATATTTATAATATGCCAGAAATTATATCTTTTCCAACTGCTTACCTATCATTAAAAATTTTAGATATTACCTAAAAAATATATTGAGACCAAATTTATATACCAGGGATGGGGAACCTTTTCATGTTGGAAGGCAACATTCAAGAAACTTCAATTACATATATTAAAAATATACATTATTTTGTAAAAATCTAACTACTATGTACTTAATAATTTCAAAAAATGAAAACTATTTGTTAATTTTAATGTTAGCTAACCTTTTAATGACTTTGTTGTGTCTGCTTTTTGTTGGAAAGCACTTGAATATTTTGTTGCAGCATGGAGGTCTGCAGTTTCAGTTGATCCTCTAGATGGTTATCAGTCATTTGTGACCTTAAGGGCATCTTGATTTGGGTTAGGTAGGAGAATGTAGATTTGCAGCAGTGAGTGGTTGAAAAGCAAGAGAGTACTTTTCGGACACATTGCTGAAGGCATGGGTATTCTACTGCATTTTTCCATACTTCAGTTGGATCTTTCTTAGCATCAAACAATGACTTTAAAATGTCATCTACTGAGAGCTCAATCAATTCCATCTGTAGTTCTTTAGGTGCCTTGGTGATACCAACTAGGTGAGGCTGAAATGCTAATTTGAGTGTGATGTCATGATTCTCAAAGTCAGTGAACCTTTCGCTGTGTTCTCCAATTAATAGGTCTGTAACAGCTGTGTATTCTTCAAATGATTCACATATGTCATTCTGCTCATCCATGGCCTTTGCTAACTGGGGAAGATATTCATCCAAAATTTCCTTTTGAAGAATTGTTTTGAAAAAAGATAGCTTTTTTCGAAATGCTTGGATTTTTTGCCACATAGCATATATAGACTTAGTTTTACCTTGCAAAGAAATATTCAAGTCGTTTTGATTTGACATGATATCACACAGAAATGCTGCATTCCTATAGAAATCTTCTTTGAATAATTCACATTGCTAATTGTGTTCTTCATAAAATTTAGCTATCTGTTCTCTCAGAGGTAAACTTCTGGTTAACACCTGTCCCTGCAACAGCCAACGCACTTTAGAATGGTATTGCAAATCCACACTGAACACCTCATCCTTCAACTTTAGCATGTTACAAACTGACAATGCTGTGTTGCCTTTGCAGAATATAGTTAACAATACTTATAACTTGTTGCAAAGTGTCACTTAAAATGATAGCTTTAGCACAGAGATTTTGCTGATGCAAGATACAATGAAAAGAAATGAGAGCATCTGGACCTGTTAATACTTTTTTTACCTGTGCAAACCCTTCATGTTTTCCTGTCTTGGAAGGTGCACCATCAGTACATACACTCACTAGATTTACTAAATTCAGTCCAACTTCAAGACATTTATCTTGAAAGTTGTTGAAGATATCTATTCCCCGTGTTCTGTTCGCAAGAGTGTCCAAAGCGAGTAACTCTTCTTAGCAAAGAAAATATTCTATTATGACCTGAGTGAAGTATAAAACCTGCACCGAGTCAGTAGTATCAACTGATTCATCCAAAGCAATTAGATAATATATATTTTCCTTTTGAAGAATTGCATGAACTTGTTCTATTAAGTTGAAGGCTAATTCACATTGCCACTCAGTTATGGTTCTCCTTGGAAGAGGCAGTTGTTCGTACTTTGAAATGTTATCAGAGTCCATGCATCCTACAACTTTGACAATGCATTCTTTCACAATTTCTAATCACTGAATGGCTTCCCTTATTTCCCTTAGTATATAAGCTACTTTATAAGTTGCTTCAGTGGTGTTATTTCCAGGTCTTATTGCTACTTGAAAGAAATGTCTTTGCTTTTGCTTTTCATCTTTTAATTTCTGCAATACAACCTTTCATGCCTCTCCCTCTAATTAAAATATTTGTGGTCCTTATGAGTGTTATAATGCTGATGAACACTGAATTTCTTTAATGTTGGTATTGCAGTATCACAAAGCAAGCAAATCATCTTATCTTTAGCAGAAACAAGATAATATTGCAATTCCAAATCCTCATTAAAAAATCTGTTTTCTTCCTTCATCATCCTCTTGGTCTTCTTTGACATCATGGGCTGTTAAGCAGACAGAATTTAAAAACACTGTCAAGCTGTGCAACTGTTCACGAATTCCACTTCAAATAGAAACACAGTGCATCAAAAGCTGATAACAGACTGACGTACTCAACCCCCTTCAACTCTCACCAACCAGCCTCCTACAGTAGTGGCGCCAGTCAGGTGGGGGATGTTAGAACTAAATCATGAGTGTAGCAGCTGTCAGTTTAGCCCTATGGCTTACTAATGTTCTAATTGTGCTGGTCAATCTGGGAGGATTATTTCATTGAAACTTATTTTATTCCTTGGTATCTTAAATATGTTCATTTTAAAAATAAAATAAAGATATAAAAGATGAACAAAAGTGTATTAATAAAAATGAAAGGATTTGTTCTGTAAAATCTGGATTCAGTCAAAAGGCCGCACTTAAGGACCTAGAAGGCCACAAGACCATTCACCCTTGTCCCTTGTCAAGGAAAATAAAATCTTTTCAACAAATGATGCTGGGAAAACTAGATATCTATAGACCACAGGTTCCCCACCCCTGCTATATACAGATTCAAATGCAATCTCTTTCAAAATCTCAATGACATTTTTTGCAAAAGTAGAAAAACCTGTCCTAAAATTCATATGGAATCTCAGTGGACCCCAAAATAGCCAAAGCAATCTATTTGGAGGATTCACATTTCTGATTTCAAAACTTACTATTATACAAAGTTAGTTACAGTAGTCAAAACAGTGTGGTAATACTAAAGACAGACGTATAGACCAATGGAATAGAATAGAGAACCCAGAAATAAACCCTCAAATATATGGTCAAGTGATTTTCAACAAGGGTGCCAAGACCATTCACCCTTGACCCTTGTCAAGGAAAAGACAATCTTTTCAACAAATGATGCTGGGAAAACTAAGTATCTATATGCTAAAGAATAAAGCTGGAATCTTAACAACATATACAAAAAATAACTCAAAATGGATCAAAGACCTAAATGTAAGACTTAAACAATATAACTCCTGGGAAAAAAACAGAAGGGAAAAGTTTTTTGACATTGGATTTGGTGACATTTTCTTGACTACATACCAAAAGCACAGGCAACAAAAGAAAAAATAGATAAATTGGACAGGGTCAAAATTAAACTTTTGTTCATCAAAAGATTCTATCAACAGAGTGAAAAGGCAACCCACTGAATGGGAGAAAATATTTAAAAATTATGTATCTGATAAGGGATTAATATCCACAATATATAAAGAACTCCTACAACTCAATAAGAAAAACCCAATTCAAAAGTGGGCAAAAGACTTGAATAGTCATTTCTTGAAAGAAGATGTACAAATGGCCAATAAGCACATGAAAAGATGCTCAACATCCCTAACCGCTAAGGAAATACGAATCAAAACCACAATGAGATACCATTTCACATGCATTAGGATGGCTACTATCACAAAAACGGAAAATAACAAGTGTTGCCAAGGATGTGGAGAAGTTGGAACTCTGCGCATTGCTGGTGGAAAAGTAAAATGGTGCAGCCACTGTGGAAGACAGCATGGCTGTTCCCCAAAATGTTAAACGTACACTTATCATATGGTCATAGTGGTTACCAGGGACTGGGGGAGAGGGGAGTTGTTTAAGGGGGACAGAGTTTCAGTTTGGGATGGAGAAAAAGTCCTGGCAATGGATGTGGTGGTGGTTGCTCAACAACGTGAATGTTCTTAATACCACTGAAATGCATACTTGAAAATGGTTGAAATGGCAAATTTTATGTTCTGTATATTTTTTGCCACGATAAAAAATAAATAAAACACATTGAGATAGTTTTTCAGATTGGTAGATGCATAGATCTTCAAGTTTCTTTTAGGGAATGTGTGCACAGCTGTTCACGCATTTGTAGAACACCTGTCTAGTGTCCTTCACGGTCTGAACCCAGTGCTCCTTCTCTCACTTCATTTTCCTTGTTCTAGCCACCTGGCAATTCACCTGCTACACTTTTGTATAAGGTGTTCCCTCTACTTTGTCCCTTCTCCCCCCACCCAGTTGATGAGTGCAATCTGATACTTCAAGACCTAGCCCAAGTGGCCGCCGCCTTTGGACAAGCTGTGCTCCCTCCTTCAGATAGAAGCCGTTTCTCCCTCTCTTGTGTTCCCAAAGAACTTTTCCATTAGCTCAGATATATCCCATGCCTGTCCCCAACCAGACTGAATTGTTTAAGGACAGAGGTGGTGTCTTATTCACCTTTGTAACTCCTGCCCATAGCACAGAGGAAAACTTGAAGCAGGATCTTAGTAAATAGTTCAATAACTGAATTTTTTTTTTAAATACATATGCTTCTTTCCTAACAACCCTCCTCTGGAATTGTAGACAGACCTTTCCTTCTACTTTCCAGAACCGGAAAATAAGACGCAAAGCAAGCCCACGCTTTGCCCAGGCTACAGGCTCACTGTGGCTGATGGGGGCGGAGCATCAGAATTCTGCTCTTGTCTGACAATCCTGGTCTCTTCAGCAAGGCACTAAATCTTACTGTCGATAAGTCAAGAGCGTTACTTTATTAGTTATAAAACACATGTTCTTAAATATTTGACATAGATCCTGTCTATAAATGAAATGATCTTGTACATATTTCTGCTACCCGTTCCATAATAAACCCCCCGCCACCATTCCAGCGCCAGGAGGTTGGAAACAGCTGTGTCATTAAAGAACGATAGCAGATCCTAACCAGTGACCTCCAGATGAAAGGCTCATTATTTCCTTACTGGTCTCAAGAGCTGTTCGGTCCCCTAGCACGCCAGCACGGGATTTGGACTGAAGAGTCTAAGCCTTGAACTATAAAAAAAATTTACGTAGTCCTTGACACAATTTGGAGCGATTACATTCTATTGTGCCAAGAATTCCTTATTAAAAATCAGTTTAATTGTGCATACCCCATCTGGTTGGTATTATGGTGTTTCATGGGGGGAAAACACGATTTTGTATTTACCTGATGTTCCATAGTATAAGCATGTAGTTTTGCAGAAACAGAGGCATTTTATAGCACTGAGAAATTAATAATTAAGGAAACTAAAAATGTTCACCAGACTTCCCTTTACTAACTTTTGTGACTTTGAGCTACAAGATTCAACTTCTTACATCATTTGGGATTTTAATGGAAAAGAAAATGCCAAATTAAAGCAAAAAATTTATAGATGTACATCATATGCTACATTCACTTGCATGTAATAATTTCTATTTTATTGTATACTTTTGTGATTCAAATTCTGGTCTTTTTAAACATAACATCGATTTCCCACTAGTATTAATTTGTGGGTTTTTTTTTTAATTCAAGGAATTTCAGTAATGATAGGTGAGAAGTCATTGTGTACTGGCTCGGTCTCAACCATATCTGCAAAAGATTGCAAAATTTTAGTTCAAAATATTGCAGGAAAATATTTCAAACTAGGATAATTGCATTTTGTTGTACCAAATGGGCAAGATTTTTATAGCTTGCTTTTCAAAACAGTTTATACCCTAATCTGAAAAGGATCCCTTGGTTTTTTTTTAACATAGCATTTGAGGAAGAAGAAGATCCAGTTAGTTTTTCTTTTTTCATGTGCTTATGTGCTTGTAGTTGTGAAGTGTTTTGTTCGTGTTACAATGTTAAAATATCAGCAGCATAGTAAGTTGGTAGCCACAAATATTGATTTGATTATGAATTACCTTAACTTAAATATTTTAAAAATCACGTATTTGTTTAATATAGAGTCTACTGCTAGTAACTGCAGTCTATTAAACACCCATTTGGTATGAGCTGTCTCTTTCATCTCTGTGCCCTCATTTCTTCATTTGTGAAGTGGGATATCACCTCTTTGTTAGGGATTGTTATGAGGTTTAAATGAGCTCATCCATTTAGAGTGTGGCAATGTTCTTGGAACAGAGTAAGCGATAAATGCATGTCAGCTCTTATCATCATCATCAAAAATAACAGAAGCGACAGTTCTGCAGAGTGTGTGGTTTTCTTTTCCTTTGCTCATTTAAAAAATTGAGGACTGGGGGAGATTAAGGAAGTTGCCCATCCTCACACAGCAATTGCAAGTCTCAAACTAACCTGTCCTATACTCACTTTTATGAGAGCTTTCCTCTTTAACATTAAATATTAATATTCTGTATATATCCACTTATTGGGTGCCTACTGTGGCCCAGCACTGTGTTAGATCCTGGGTGTGCAATGTTGAGTGGAACTGATATAATCTGGCCACATGGGGTAGCCAGACAACAATGCAACAAAAATTGTAGAATGTGGCAAGCTAAGGAAAAGATGAATATGGTGTGGAGATACAGAACAGCCAGTTTTCTTCATCTATATAATTCTTTGAAGTTGAAGTAATGTTTATCACTTATAATAATAATAAATATGTACAAAGAAAAATAATTTCCCCTTATCTGCCTCCATTTCTGCTCAGTAATCAATAGGAGTGGTTTGACCAGACTTCCACACTTTCCTCTGCACTCCTGTAAACAAATGTAAACGTACAGCATTTTTGTTGTGGTTTTACAAAAAAAAGGATCCTGTACACATCATTCTGTAACTTTGTTTCATTGTTTGTTTGCCTTGAAAAGTCTTTAGAAGTTTTAGGAGTGTGTGGTGTTTGCTGTTAGCATTTTACCTGCCCAAGACTGAGTCAGCAAGAGAAAACTCTCCAAAGATTTTATAGGTGAGGTCCTGCCCATTTAGTACAATATCCTCTCTGCTCTCCATTTAATTCTGGCTACTCAATCCCATAATTTATTGGGCAAAAGATACTCTAGGGTGTCTTACTACTACTGCTGCTATCACTACTACTACTGCTACTGTTAACTATTATTTCTGACAACCCTTGCCATATAATAGCATTTCTGATTTTTTCCCTTGATTTCCTACCTACCTACCTACTTACCAATTTATTTACTTATTTTGCCTTTTCTTTTGTTAATCTCATGCTATTTATTGGGCATTCCTTCATGACCACAAATATAGATTTAACATGTTAAAAGATAGGTACTTAATATTTTAGAGATTTGCTACAATCACCCTCTACTAAACTTTAGGGCTTTTTTTTTTCTTTCTATGCTTTCTGTTTTGTTTTGTTTTCTACTACCAACAGTACTGCAAAAGAAGATATGTTCTTACATACCAATGCTTTTATTTATGAGAAATGGGTTTCCAGAAATATAGTTTCCATTTCTGTTAATCTTAATACAATGGCCAGATCAAATTTCAAAAAAAGTTTGTAGCATTTTGACTTTTAAACAGATATCCTTAATGCCAGTTTATCACCCCAGACCTGATGTGCAAATTAGTAGATCATGATGTCATTGTCAAGTTAGTGAGAAACCATATGGCTAATTTATTTAATTATTCTCCACAGGGTACTTTTCCACTTCAGTTCTCTACCAGTGATCCTGGAAGAGCAGTCAATAAAGGAACAGGTCATCCTTTTCCCAAATTAAGCAGACGTCTGTTAAGTGTCGGCTGTTAGTTGAGAGCCCAAGAGTGGTGGCAGGTACAGCCCACTGAGGTTGGACGATGGTGGCGGGACGTCCAGACAGGAGCCTGTGCAATTAGCCAAGACGGTTACTGCATTTTTGGCAGTCAGGCAGCAGTTAAAGCAAAGAAGGATCTTTTTCCAAGAAGGAAAAGCCATTTAATAAGTTTGGGTCAGTTTTCTCATAACAACACTATATTTGAGGACCGAAAACCCCAGGAGCTTGGCAAGCCAGCAGGGCTTGGCAGGTCTTCCTCCTGACTCACAAAGTCTGAGGCCGTCCAGCCGGGACCTGGCTCTCTGGGCTTTGACTGTATTCATTTAATAGCATTCCTAGCTAACAAGAAAGTAAAGGCAGAGGAATCTTTTTCCCCATTAAACCGAAAGAGTAAAATTTAGTGGCTATAAGCAAGCCACCGCCATCTAAGTAACTGCACGTCAGAGGGGGGACAACAGACTGTCTGTTTGCATTGAGGGCTGTGTGTTTGATGTAGCAGCTGAGAACTGGTGGCCCACCAAAAATGACAGTAATGTTTAGGAATTGGGTGGTACCATCTTTTTTGTATATGAATTAACATTTGTATATGCCTAACTAGTGTGAAAGTCTCATTTTATAATGTGTCAGAGGGCCATCGTGTACCTGTCTCATGAATAAATGAAATAAAAACTAAGCACATTTATATAAATATTTAAAAATACATTGCGTTCTCATACTTTTTCCATTTCACCTATGGAAATCTTGCCAAAACCAAATCAAGTTTGAATGTTTACAATGTAAGAGAAAACCAGCTTATGGATTTTGAAATTAAGAAGTAGATTTTTTTGTTTGTTTTGTTTATTTGGTTTTAATTTTTTCTCTATCAAATAAATAGTTCCAGTGAAATAAGCGGGTCTGATCATCTAATGATGGATTATTTGAATGCAGATTGAAATGGAGTTGGAAATGTTGAAAATGAGCTTGTTTATACGTTTCAAAACACTGTAGCACCTGCAACTGATAAAAATTAGTACAAACATCAAAAGTCTTTGAAGAAATGTGTGGCCAAGCCAGTGCCAGCTTGGACAGAATCAGAACACTGGCTGCTTAGAGGAAATATTCCGACATTCAGCTAATCAACAGTTAATCTGAAATGAAGAGTGCAGATTTTTACATGGTTCTGTATTGCTTGGAATGATGTCAATGTCAACAAGGTCAGTTCAAGGAAAGAGACGCTAGATTTCTTAGAACTTTTTTTCCCGTTTATTGTATGTGTTCATCAACTTGGGTTTCTTGATTATACAAAATTCACTCCCAGTCTTTAAAATAATTTCTCATTAATAATTTATAAAGATATATTGCTGTTTGGGGGATCTAAATTTGTAAAGTGACTAGATTCATATCCAGTGCTACTCTGGCCTCTGAAGAATAGAGCCTGTGATTCTAAGTGTGAGGTCAGGCTACAGGGGAGTTACTCAAAAAGGAGTGAAGCCTTCTGAACCCACACCCCCACACATACAGGCAGAATCATGGCTTCATGCAGCCAGTCCCGCGTCATCATTGTGCTTGTAACAAACATCTGTTACAAGTAGATTTCTAAATTTTGTCAGATTGACCTAATACATTTATTTCTTTAATCCAGAGTTTCTCAACAATGGCATTATTGACATTTGGGCCAGCTAATTCTTTGTTGTAAGGGCTCTCCTGGGCATTGTAAGATGTTTAGCAGAATCCTTGGCCCGCTTGATGCTAATAGCACCGTCCCCTGAGTCGTGATGATAAAAAAGATCTCCAGACATTGCCAGATGTCTCCTTGGAGGCAAAATCACCCCTAGCTGAGAATTACTGCTTGAAACAATTATATAAATAAAACATTAATATGTTTAGAAAGTTCAAAACGGAAGCTGTATAAGAGAATCTTTTTCCTCCTCGCGAGCACTTCTACCACCTAGAGATAATGAGTAGTAATGATCTCTTATGTCTTCCAGAAAGTTGCCATCCATGTATAAGTATGTACATCTGTTCTGCACAATCGTGACCATTCAATAGATACTCTTATTTTTTCATTTTAATATATCAAATGAGATTTTTGTATTACAGTATTATGGATTTATAAATGTCGGCATAGTGTTTCATTACATGGATGAATCATAATTCATTAAACCAGCTATCAATGTATATGCAGGTTGTAATTTTTTGTTCTTCTAAATAATGCCACACCCATATATCTGTGTGGAATACTACATGATTATAGCTATAAGATGTAATTTAGAATATGTTCCTACAAGTAGAATCACTAGATCAAAAGGAAACTACATTAAAGTTTTATAGACACTACATTACCAACTGGGTATTTCGAGTAGCTATTTCCCCAGGTTATCAAACTTTTAAATCTTTACCCATCTGATAAGTAGAGTGATATCCCTTTGTATGTATTTTTAATTTAAAAAATGGGATTTATGATATTTCTAAGTCTTCTTTTTACCCTGTGATCATACCACACACGAGGTCTGTCTGGAAAGTATCCAGGCATGTAATATGAAAAATAGAGACATGTATTGAAGAAGATACAAGATACAAGAAACATTGTACATAGGACAATGATGCTTCAGTTCCCTCAAAGTAGGCACCTTGGGACCTCACACAGTTCTCCCAGCGTCTCAACCTAACCTGTACACGTTCAACATTCTCAGATGTTCTGCTATTGCAGGCCTTCCAGAACGTGGATCACTTTCAACAGATTCTCGACCATCTTTGAAGTGTTTGTGCCACACTTTTATTTGCACTGCACTCATTGCATCGTCCCCAAAAGCCTTCTGAATTATCAGAATAGTTTCCGCAGAGGAATGTTCAAGTTTAATGAAAAATTTGATGCAAATTTGTTGCTCTACTAGCTTAGTCATTTTGAACGTGATGGCCACACAGTGCACACGCTTACTCAATGGCGCCTAGTGCCCCACTGACTAGTGCAGTGAGGTCATCATTGTTCACACATGCGCATTACAGTCCACTCTCCTTGGCTGCCAGGTTACATCAATGTCACACAAACCGTTCTTGTTATGTTAACAATGGCTGGATACTTTCCGGACAGACCTTGTATATTCTTTGCCTATTTTCCTAGCCATTTGTAGGGTGTTTTCTTTCTGATTTGTAAGAACTATTTATATATTAAGGAAATTAGGCCTTTGTTTTCATAGATGTCACAAATATTTTTGTACTATTTATCAGTTTTCTTTCAATTTTATTGATATTTTTCTCTGTAGAAATTAACTGCTTTGTTTCAAATTTATCCCTTTTTCTGAGTTTAATGTCTTACAGAGAGACATTTTCACATACAACAAAATAACTTTTTTTCACGTCTTCGTCTAAGCTTTCAGAGTTTTGTTTTGTTTTTTATGTTTAAATATTCAAGCCATGTGAAATTAATTTGCATATATAGAGACTGAAATACCATGTAATTTTTTCCAGATACTATGGTAATTTAACATAAGATAAAGAGCATTTCAAACATGTGGGATAAAGATGGCTTATTAAACAAATGCTGTTGACATAATTACTAATATTTGGGTGCAAAATAATAAAGCTGGATCCATAATTGGTGCTTTCAAGGAACCACAGAAGGGTATTATAGCTTAGTGGAGAAGAGGCAGTGTTGTCAGGAAGATAGGCAGAGGCCTGATCATGTAGGGCTTTGTAAGTCAGTGTTTTAAATTTGATCTTATTTGAATAGCCTTTCTTTTTCATGTTTGTTTGATGTGTTCCCCTTATATGTAGCATGTATTTTGAATTTTAATTTTTTATCCATCTGAGCTTTTAAAATTTTTTATTAATATAGCACACATATTTAGTATTACTTCTGTCATCACATTTTATGTTAGTTTTCACCTTTTGATGTTTCCTTGGTTTCTATCTTTTGCTAAAACTCCTGTCATACTTTATTTCCCTAAGGACTTGTAAACATTCACTACTTTCTTCTGGTATTGTGCACTGCTAGAGAGAAATAGGATGCCAGCTTGATTTTTTCCCCCTTGTAAGTTGACTGTTTTTTTTACTTAAATATACTGAAGAATTGATCTTATAAAATGTTAAAGCTCTTTAAATTTCTATAGCAGGATATATGTGGATGTTGATTCTTCTGTATCTGTTGCTTGTTTTGTTTCCTAGGACAAAGGATACCCTCTCTATTGGCTCATTAAGGTTTCAGGATGTTTCAGAACTTTTTCTTCTGATATATCTTTGAACATTTTTTTTCTATTCTACTCATTCTTTTTTTTTAAGTACATCTCTTTTTCGGAATTTTTAAATTATCTTTAAAGGCCTCTGACTCTGTCAGTTTCTCTTGAACTCATCATTAACCTTTTGTCCTTTGCAGAGCATTGTTTTCTCAAGCCTTCCCTACCCCACCTTGTACATGTGGTTTCAGCAATGTCGATTCTGGTTTTTATTTCCCTTTAGGTGACTTTAATCTGTAACATTCACCTTTTCCTGTTTGTCTCCTTCAGTGATATCTTACACATCTTATTTTAACGTTTATTTCAAAGAAACATGTTTTCATTAGCTTTTTTAGGCTTACAAAGAATGTTCAAAATTTTCTTCTGCCCTGTGGCCTAGTTCTTCTACAGAGACTATCTCATAAGCATTTGTCATGTTCCTTTATTTTTTCTATATATTTTTTAATATTTCTAGGGGAGGGGAGCTTCAAAGTTGCCTCAGAACACTTTCCTGTCAAATTTTCGTGTCTCTTCACTGGTCTCCTATCACTTTGCAATAATGAGCACCTCCCTTGCTGCCATTTCTTGTGCTTGCAAGAGGAGCTTGTGTGCCTCACAGGGAATTTCTGTATGTTATAGGTTGTCGGCTGGATTATTTTGCATTTTTTTTTCTTTTCAGTTCACCTTGATCAGTGTCTGCCAAGTTTTTGCCATTTATGCTTCCTAGCCACTCTCCCTCTTTGATTCTTGAAAAAAAAGTCAGGGGGATAGGCATATATGCATTCACTGCCCTTCAACTTCAGTTCACCTGCTGTGTTGAATCCATCCAGGGATCTCTGCCTCTGCTTGCCTTACCTCTATATTTTATCCTCTAAATAAGAGTTGGTTCAGCTATTTCTTGAGTTGCTTCACCTATTTTGTGGAAATATTTTTTTACTCTATTTTAATCTGTAGGTTTTGTATTGACATTCTCTCTTGATTTGGTCTAGTCTTATCACATGTATCAGTGTCTATTCTGTGTCATTTGTGGTTATAATTAAGGATACTCATAGTTTCATTGGAGATGGTTGTTTCTTTTCTATTTTCAATTATTTTTGCTATTTTTAGGTGACATTAGGGAGGACAGGGCAATAGAAATATCACCACCACCTCCAACAAGACAACAAATTAACTGGATTACAGTTAATTAAGTGCTCACTACGTATCGATCAGGGTTTGCTGAATTGTTTGAATAGAACTCAGAATTATAACACAATCTTGGGAAAATTAAGTTAAAACCCTTGAAACAATTTACAAATTTGTTTGAATCAGATGTGGATCCAGGCTGTCGTTGTGCTAAAAGTGTGGTTGGGATATTGATTGCCAAGACCTCCAGTGACAGGAGGAGAGTGGGACTGAAGTTGTGGTTTTGGGGATGGCTGATATTTGCTTAGGTGTTATAAGAATCTTCCAAACACAAAACACAGAATGGTCCTCCGGTTCTTAGCTCTGCACCAATATTTCTTCACTGAGAATGGCCGGACCTCTTGGGAGGAGGGTTGAAATTGGGTGGATAGGAGAGAAGGTGCCAACTCCCACGTAGAAGGTGGTTACAGAGGCTGGGGGTGGAGGGAATGGGGAGACGATGGTCGAAGGATACAAAGCCTCAGACAGAAGAAATGAGTTTTGGGGGTTTTTGGGAGATCTACTGCACAGCTTGGTGAATGTAAAATGTTCTCACCACAAAAAAATAAGTATCTGAGGTGATGGATATGTTGGTTAGTTTGATCTAATTATTCTACACTGTATTCATAAATCTTAACATCACTTTGTACCTCGTAAATATATACAATTATAAATTGTCAATTTACAGTAAAATAAGAAGTTTTTAAAAATAAAAAGAAAATTTAAAGAGTGAATAGGCGTGTGGAAGGGTTTTTGAAAGTCTGCAAACTTATCTTGGATTTAGGAGGGAGCCCTTGTAGATTTTTGAACCGGGGAATGACATAATGAAATCTGTATTCAAGGAAAATTTTCTCTAGCAATTGAATTGAGACATTTAATTTGATCCCACTGGGACTTGGCAAGTCCCTGTTTGTACCCAGTATCGTGCACAGAGCAGCATAGGGAACAGTTCCTATCTCAAGAAACTTCATCTGGTAGAGTCAAGAAACTGATTTGGAAAAATCTGACTCAGTAAAATTTTGGTACCAGAGTCGATCTCAACTCAGGTTATCTTGGTGTAGCTGTGGTGTGTTGCCATTTAGCTCTTACCATAGCAATGGGTTTAGTCTGCCATGATTTTATTCCACTAACGTAGATTCTGTGATTTGTATGGGATACTGGAAAGTCTGCCCAAATCATTGGAATCTTGTTGCCTATAAATTTAGCTGAATTTTAAGCAGCAGTGTTTCGTATTCCATATTTTCTGTCTGCTTCCTTTTAAGTCAGGTTTCTGTCTTCCTGACGGTTTGCCCCTCTTGCATTCTGCTTCTACTACCTCTGTGTCGTTTTCCAATTATATCTGGGCGGTCTTTCCTCCTCTGACATTGTTTTATTCCCTTGTCATGTGGCACTAATTATATCCTGGCACTTTGTTCTGTGGTTGTTTTTGTCAGTCTTGCCTAATCAATTAGAATTATAGACTACTTGAAGGCATAAATAACAGTCTACATTGTATTTATTTATACATCCCATGTTACTCCAAAAGATGATTTGAGCATGTTTCTTTCATATTACTGTGTTTTGACCTTTGTCGAGGTGGTGAATGGACATCCAATTAAGGAAGGTCAATATTTTATGAACTAAGAACACACGTGACCAACAGAGGAGTTTTTGTGGGTTTTTATTTATGATTTTTATCTATTGGGAAGTCCCACAAAGAAAAATCATATTTATCAAATCAACTTTATAGGAAAAAAGAACATGAAGTTGAGACTCCTCCAGTCAATGAGAAAGTGTTGACATGAAACCTGTTAGACAGAAATTAAATATAAATTGTTTTTCTATAAACATGTACATACACTTCTTAAAATAGATGTATGCCTTAAGTATAAATGTTCCTTAAAGTATTGATATTTGTGATATTGGGAATTGATTAATATATTTTATGAAAGAACAACTGCTTAGCCCTGGGGCTCATTATTCCTCAGCAGCTGTGTCCAGCTGGTGGTCCACATTCCCTGCTACTTGTTCAGTGGATGGAAACATTTAGGTCAATATTGATATAAAACTATATGAACTTTCTTCTCTTTCAGCTCTGGTTCGCC
The DNA here is from genome assembly GCA_023783475.1 of Daubentonia madagascariensis. NCBI lineage: Eukaryota > Metazoa > Chordata > Mammalia > Primates > Daubentoniidae > Daubentonia > Daubentonia madagascariensis. The sequence goes on along the minus strand of JAKFHU010000379.1, from coordinate 352,784 downwards.
TTTGTTAATGGATTTTCTGGGCAGATTTTATTTGAACGCTGGTGCATCGGCTTGTACAATGTGGTAAGCATTCTTCATCTGTATCTGATAGCATGCAGAACTTCAGTGACATTCCTTCACTGTTTATGTCTGGGAAGTGTATCTAAGTCAATCATCTGTATACTTAGCAGGCAGCACAAATACATCTTTAGGCCCTTTGTTGCTGCGACACATCCTGCAGAAGCCCAAACTCTCCACACATGGTTTCAATCATAGCAGATCATTCTTGAATAACCCCATGAAATTATTAACCCATATATCTTGATAATGGACCCTTGTTACCCCCTTACTAAATGCCTACACAACATTTTCATGTTTTTAGCTCAAGTAAAACGTTCTGAACTACATCTAAACTCATTCCACTTCATTATTTTGGTTCTGAATTCTTAAGCATAGATATGAATATGGAGTATGTGATCTAGTGTCCTTTTTGTCCTTCTTGAAAGAGTATCTGTCCTTGTGGAAGAATGTTTTCTTCCACAGTTAGAGCTAAAATGATGAATTCTGACTTCCAGCTACTGTGGAGAATGGTAATCAGCTCATCTGGTACTTTTCATGAGTTTTACGTTCTTTTTTTGTTACTTGACTGTAATGAATTCGAAAGCTAGAAATAAATATAAACTATAAGCTAAAATGACTCAGTAGCTGCTTAGCTTTCTTGCTTTTTGTTTCACTGGCAAGAAGATCTAAGGGCTTGTAGCTGAGCGCTCTAAAGACCCCAGAATGGCTCATTTCTTGAGTCCCATTCTCCCACTTGCAGTGCACCCTAACTCTGGCATCCTCTGCTCCATGGGAGTTTACACTGTGAAGCAGCCATCATAGACAGGTGTAGATGGAAGTTACAAGATATGCAATAATATGACTTGTGGTGCTATATGTATTTACAGTGTGTACACCCACTGGTGGCTGGATATTTAAGTCATCCATACATTTGACCCTCTTTTCTGAGTCCCTGCAATGCTGGGTGCTCGGTATAAAATGCTGAGTACTTGCCCTGGCCCTGTGTAGCTTACAGGTTAAGAGGGTCGGATGTGTGGACTCAGAAGCCTCCAAGGCTAGAGTCAGATCTTGAGTTTAAATTGTGTTGGTGAGTTAGTAACTGTTACTGGCTGCAAAGCACACTAGCACATTCCTTGCAGATACTGATGGCCTCAAAGATGAAGGTGACCAGTAGTAAGAATAGGACTTAATCTGATGTCCATTCCTCTCCTGTGTTAGAAAAGCTACTCTGACTGCCTACCCTATGGATGGGGCACAAAAACCTCCCTTTTGTGTACAAAGGGGAGACCAGAGATTGCTAACTTTGCAGGATTTGAAACTATTTTGAGTAGGTTAGAGTTATGCAACCATTTGGGGGAAATGTGCAGACTGCTCCATAATTACTCAGTGTTTGTAAGGGTCAAGTGTCATAGAGTTGAAACTTCACACAAACCTATGCCACATACCCATTTTATAAACAGGACACTGAGACATAGGAGGCTCTGCTGCAGAGCCGAGGACAAAACTGGAATACATGTCACCTGCATGTAGGATGAGTGGATTTTAGCCCTACTTCCATGCTCAGGGCAGGAGGGCTGGATTCTTTCCTGAGCTTTGTGTAGCACTGGGCAATTCAAATTAAATCCAACAAATTTTGTTGAGTGCTTACTACACACAAGATGCTGACAAGCTAGAAGGCAATGTTGATCAAAATAAGACACAGACCACTTGCCCAAGAGTAACCAGGATTTGTCTGAAAAAATGCAGATTCCTGAGCCCCACCTCAACCTAGCAAAGGGTGTCTCAGAGATACTGAATTTTAAACAAACTTTTCTAGTTATTGTTAATGCACATTAAATTTTAAGTTTGAGTCATCTTTGATCCCTAAGGTTGGGAATATGTGTTTTTTTGACCTTGTGGTAGAGAAGTATATTTCAAGGTGAAATGATCCAAGTTACCAGAGTCCACAGTGCAGCCCTTGAAGTGGGCTGCCAGGGGGCACTGGCAGGTGGGGCAGTCCAGTTGGGGAGGTCGAGGAGCCGTGAAGTGTGCTCCGGAGTCACTCATGCTGGAGGGGACGTACCTTTGCAGAACATGGAGGTTTGCCTCCATGAAAATTGTTTTGGTGACTTTGTATGAAATAAATTGAAATTTAGAGAAAAGTTGAAAAAGAGTATAAAGAACTTTTATGTACCTTTCACCCAGATTCATCAATTATGAGTATTTTGCCCCCATTTGCATTTTCTCTATCCATACTTGTGCACGTGGACACACACACTAAACTAGGGGGGCATGTGTTACAGACATGTGCCCCTTTGCTACTTAATACTTGAGTGCATAATTGCAAGCCCCTTCCTCTTACGTAACCACAGTATAGCGATCAAATCAGAAAACTTTAACATGGGTATGATACTATCATGTAATCCGTACTAGTCCATGTTCCAATTTTGCTGTTATTATTCCAGTAGTGTCCTATTTAACAATTTTTCCCAGGCCAGTGTCACTCCAGAGACCTCCCGCAAGAGATAGTTTGTAACGTGCAAGGCATTTTCTAGTGACCGCCCACTGCTGGGCTGGATTCTTCCTTGCCATTTTCTTCAAGCAGAATTTCTCTCGTGCTTTTTCTTCTTCTGCATTTTTTCTTTATAGTTGATTCCCCAAGCCAGCTAAAGTAGCAAATTACTGTTTCTCAGTTTAATTCTCATAACAGGTTAAATAGCATTAAAATAGGCTTGAAACTCTTGCATCTCCCTAAATAGTGAATGAATACTGTTCCATTACCTTCTCTTTATATCCATAGTCAAATTTCTGTATCATTTTATTTTGTGGGTAAAATGAGATTAAAAAGGCCACCAGGGATGAACACTACCAGGATCAGATGAGTTTCAGCCAAATTTCATATATTTCTTAGTGAAGAGAGAACTCTAATGTTATTAAACCTGTTTCAGAAAATTAATCCTATTATCAAGCCAGCATAATTTGAAGAACATAACTATGGGCCAACCTCACTCACAAACATAAATACAAAAATTCTAAATAAAATATCAGCAAATGGAGTGCAACAGTGTATTAAAAGAATGAAGTGTTTGACCAAGTATGATTTATTTCAGACATACAGGAGGTTTGAAATAAAAAAATCTTTCTAAATATCACTGTATCAAAAAAATAAAGAAGAAAAACATGATCCCATCAGCAGATGCTACAAAAGTTTTGAAGCAATTCAGCTACCATTCCCTAAATAAGAACTCTAAAACAGGAATAGGGAGAAGCCAATTAACCACAATCCATACTATTTACAAAAACCAGTAGCATGTTGCCATAAATGGTAAAATTCTAAAACTATATCATTTTAAACAAGAAATTAGTCAAGATGCCTGCCATCACTATATAATTCAGCATTGTTTTGGAATTTTTAGCAGCAGCCAAGAAGATTAAATAACTATTACAAATATTAGGAAAATGATGAACAGTTTCTGTGCTTATACAAATATGCTTACAGAAGACACGGTCATGTAAATATGTTCATATATAATTGTTTATCTAGAAATCCAAAAGATACCAGTGGAAAAATACTAAAATTACAAGATAATTTGATAAGATGATCAGATAAATGATAAATATATAAAAGTCAGGGCCAGGTGCAGTGGCTCATGCCTTCAATCCTAGCACTTTGGGAAGCTGAGGCAGGAGGGTCACTTGAGCCCAGGAGTTTGAGGATGCAGTGAGCTATGATGACACCACTGCACTCTATTCTGGGCAGTAGAGCAAGACCTCGTCTCAAAAAAAAAAGATCTCTTTTGTCTATCCTAGGAATCAATAGCTTTTTTTTTTCACTCCAGCAATGGACACCTAGAAATGCAAAGTGGATAATAATTCCTTTTGAAATAGCAATTAAAATTATACATTGCATAGGAATAATTTTTATTGTACCTGTATGAAAAAAATAAAGTCTTATTGAAGCATACAAAATAATATTTGAACAAATGGAAAGGCATATTATTTAATATTTTCTTGTATGAGAAAACAATATCACAAAAGAATCAACTCCTCTAAAATTAATGTATAAATTAATGTGATTCCAAATAGAATCAATCCCACTAGGGGATTGTTGGGGGCCGGGGGGAAGAGGGGATAAAATTATAAAATTTTACTGAAGTGTAAGTGGAATTAATGAATACTTGAGAATAAATATGCAGAGCACATTCAGAAAAGGCCATGGGGTAGAAGTGTCTTTACTAAATATGACTGTACTATAAAGCCACCATAACTAATCAGTGTCACTGGCGGAGAACTAAATAAATAAGTTAGAGATTCTATAACTAGATCCCATTTCTAGATTCTAGATCTATAATATATAAGAATTTGATAAACGTTAAAGGTGATATTTCAATTTAGTAAGAAAAGTTAATGGATTAATTAATTGTGTTCTCACAACAGGCTCTTTATTTAGAAAAAATTGGATTCCTATCTTATACCATTTAGAAAAATTAATTCCAGATATAGTAAAGACGTCAATATGAAAAATAAAACTGTAAGAATCCTACAAGACACTTCTGAAAATATGTAAGTTTCAAGGAAGGGAAACTTCTGTAACCACAATTGGACACTAGAAGATATTCTTGACTATTTAAACATTAGAAGTTTTTAGCCAGGTACAGTGGTTTGTGCCTATAGTCCCAGCTACTTGGGAGGCTGAAGTGTGGGAGGGTTGCTTCAGCCCAGGAGTTGGAGACCAGCCTGGGCAATGTAGCAATACCGCATCTCTAAAAACATTTTTAAAAAATTAGCCAGGTGAGATGGCTGGCACCTGTAGTCCTAGCTACTTGGGAGATTGAGGTGGGAGGATTGCTTGACCCCAGGAGTTCAAGACCAGCCTGAGCAATATTGTAAGACCCCATCTCAAAAAATAAATTAATTAAAATAAACATTAAAAGCTTTTATATGGTAAAAGAAACCATTTAAAAAGCCAATAGACAAAGAGTGCATTTGGGCAAAATTTTATAGCAGAGTTGGTATTTGTTATGCTCAAAGAGCTCTTCAGAAAGGGGATAAACCATAGGTAGAAAAGGGACCAAAGACCTGACTACACATTTCACAGAATTGCAAATCCAAATGGAGATATATATATATATATATATATATATATATATATATATATATATATATTTCAAATATGTGAAAACTTGCTTAAGCTCTCTGGTAGTTGGGGAAATGTAATTTTTTAAAAATAAGAATTAATATCTTTAATTTTTCAGACTGGAGAATATTAAAAGACCAATATAACAGCCATTGCTGATAGGGAAACAGGGAAAAGTTTGCTGTTGTCTTTTGCAAGGGGAGAGGAAAATGATTGGAACCTTTTTTGAAAGCAACCAGGCAGCATGTAGTAAAATAAAAAAATACAACAATCCAATAACCCTACTTGGCCTCCTTCCCATAGAAATAAAAGAAAAATTATATATGTTATGATATTTTATAGATGTTTGTTACATAATGTTTGTGGTAGCAAAGAACTGGAAATAAAATGAATGCCTGTCAGTGGGTGAATGGCTAAAAAAATATGGTACATCCATACTATGAAATATCATGTGAGCATTAAAAAGACCATATTAGTGTCAAACCCAAGGGCCTTGGAGGGCTTTCTGTGATGTATTGTTTAGCAAGAAAAGTATGATGATGAAGAATGTATATAATGTCCACCATTTTGTAAACAAATCATGATCTTACCAGTTGTGGTTGTGTGAGGTTGCTCACGCAGTACGCTGAAGGCAGAGTGGAAAATACGTAGAGCTTACTGGGCTTCATCATAACCTAGAGATGAGGGACGGGGGAAGATTTGAAGTGGGGAGAAGTAGAAAGTCAAGTAAAAGAAAACAGCAGCATAACCAGTATGCGTATCACATGGATGCATAAACAGTATGCATGATATCACGTGTATGCGTAACTAGTGTGCATGATACCATGTTTGCATCAGTGCAAAACAATGGAGGTGAAGGTATGTACTAAGAAAGTGTGTGCCGCTTTTGAGATGTTTGATAGGAGCTCCTTCTTTAAGTCATAAAACGGACAACTTTTGTTGAGGGAAGAAAGAACAACTACATCGTTCTCTCCTTGCAGTTTTTGTAGCACATTGAAATCTCAGGGCAGTGTCTATTCATTTTTTTTAATAGAAGGAAGGGCTGAAGGAAGAGCATGAGAATTTGCTGGCCTTGCTCACCACACTCCTAATTGCTTGATTCTAACAGACTTGGGGAAGGTTTTCTCTGGCCACACACTCAGTCTCCAGATAACTGGTGTGAGCTCAGAATTCTTCTAGAGACATACATCCTATTTCCACAGACTTGAGACCTCGCTGGGTCTGTGGGTGTGGATTCTATTGATGCCGACGCTGAGCAGTGAGTGTCCTGGTCTCTGTGAACCATGCCCAGAACCAAGTAAAGAATGACACAGCATGTCCTGGGGTGAAATTACATGAAATGACATGTTTCTTCCAAACCCCTTCTTTAGTACTTAGCTTTATCTTTCTAACACACAAATGGGAGCGTGCCACACGCCTATAGAGCATAGGTGAAAGTCAAAGTCTGAGAAGTCTTAGAAGGCACCATCTCCCCAGGAAGTCATTGTCACGGGAGGTTGTTGGATGTCTTCCCATCCTTGTCTCACACCACACCCTCAACAGCCACCATCTACCATCCTGTGTGTCTTAGAAGGTCTGTCTGTGAAAAGACAAAATTACAACCATTTAAAGGCCTAATTGGCTTTTATTAGCAATTCTAGAATCAGGTAACATCTCATGCTAGTAAAATGAGTAGAATGAGTGCTCCGATGAGCTGAGCTGAGCGGAGGAGGTTGGCTTTATAGTAAGGAAAGGGCTGAAGAGGCACAGTGGCTCACACTTGTAATCCCAGCACTTTGGGAGTCCACGGCGGGAGGATTGCTTGAGGCCAGGAGTTTGGCACCATCCTGGGCAACATGGTGAGACCCCGTCTCTACAAAAAATAGAAAAATTAGTTGGGCGCAGTAGCACGCCCCTGTAGTCCCAGCTCACCGGGAGGCTGAGACAGCAGGATCACTTGAACCCAGGAGTGAGCCGTGATCGCGCCACTGCACTCCAGCCTGGGTGACAGAGCAAGACTCTTGTCTCTTACAAGAAAGAAAGAGAAGGAAGGAAGGAAAGAGAGAGAGAGAGAGAATAAAAGAAAGAAGAAGAGGGCAGAAGAAAGCAGAAACAGAACAAAAAGTGACCTGTTCTTTCAAAGTGCCTTTCCTTGTAGTGTTAGAACAGCAGGGACTCCCTTCTCATGCCGGCTCAGGTAAACTGGGCCCTTTCAGGTCAATGCTGTGAATCTGTTTTTTTGGAAAACTGGTCTATTTCAGAGTTCAGTTTGATGAAGCCGCTGGTAGCACAAGTGGCTCCATTCTGGTTTGGTCTGGTCTGCTGGGGCCCGAATGCAGGAGCTAAGTCCAAGTAATGGCCTCCCGTAAACTTTGTTCAACTCCTCCAGACGTGCCCGTTGATGCCTGGAAGCTTTGTGGGGGAGCCCCTCTCACGGGAGTGCCTCCTGGGGCACCCTCACCCACACCCCCATCACCCTGCCTCACCCTATCGCTCCAGGACCTTGCAGGTCAGACACTCTTTGGTGCAGGAAGCCTTTCGTGACTCTGCCTTCTCCTCCTCCATCCTGTCCCCCGTGAGTAATTTTGCAGAGCCCGTGTTTATATATTTATCTACATACTTGTCACCCCACTGCCCCCCACCCCACCTCTGCAGTGGATGGAGTTCTTGGAGGTCAGGGACCTGCTGCCTTTCCTTCTTCTTCTGCTTGTAATCTCTCTATTCCTGGAGCTTATCGCAGTGTCTAGTCCATGATTCATCCGCAGAGAACATCTGCTGAAGGAATAACTGAAGTAAATTATGCTTCTGAACTTTCAGCATAAAACCAGGGTGGGAAGTTGTAAAATTGTGCCTCAGCCAGTGTGAACAGAAAACAAAACACTTCACAAAGCTCACCATGGCGTGACTCCACATCACTGCCCCTTTTACAAAGGAAGGTAGTTGTTAATTTAACAAAATTTCTTGGCAAATCAAACATTTATGGTGTTTTTAGTGTTCAGTGCGTTCATTTTACTCTGGTTAACATAAAAATGGGCTTTCATTTATTTTCTGCGTTTGGAGGACGTCTGGGGAGTTGTGAATCCTTGAATCTCAGGTTTGGGCCTGACGGGAGATGAAGTCGTGGTGGAAGGGAAGCGCTGGGGCTGAGTGAGTGGGAAGGGCCGCTCTTTTTTTTTTTTTTTTTGCAGGTTTATTTCTTTTTGCATTATTAAACTTTTATTTCAATTGGATTGTCAAAAGACAAAACGACAACAAATTTAGTTATGGATATAGTTGGCTTTTATTTGTGATTCATGAATTGGGGCAGCCTCCATTCTATGGAATCGAGTGAGAGCTCCCACTGGGAAACGGCAGAACAGCGGGTTTTGTGAGGTGTGGCAGGGACACAGAAAGATAGAAAACCGACTGGTTAACAGGTCAAGTTACTTCAAGTTCACAAGGGCCGCTCTTAATGGCTTCCTGTTCTCCGTGCAGATTTTCACGGCTTTGCCGCCCTTCACTCTGGGAATCTTCGAGAGGTCTTGCACTCAGGAGAGCATGCTCAGGTTTCCGCAGCTCTACAAGATCACCCAGAACGCCGAAGGCTTCAACACAAAGGTAAACAGGGTGTGATTGTGGAATTGTCACCTCACAAAGGCGTAGCCCTGCCTTTTGCCATTCCGCTCTGGTCGTCTGCCCGTGAGACCCCTGAAGCTTCAGAGGGAACATCTGGGAAGCACTGACACCACCGCCCCCAGCAAGCCCGGTGAATTAGAGGTGGCCTCTGGGGTGACGTGCCTGCGTTGCGTGGGGTGCATCTTGCAGTTCCAGTTCGCTGACTCCTTCCTGCTCCTCCCTGAGCCTCTGATGCCAGCGTGGCCCGCAGCACCCGTGGCCCAGGTCCGTCAGGATCGGCCGGCGGAGGCCCGCTTAGGCCTTCGCACAGGCCTGCGTGGAGGCCCGCGGGGAGCTTGCCGCACTGCAGCTGCGTTTTTCATTTTGCCAGATATGAGCACAGAAATTGAGTGAGTCATGGGTTTTTTGGGATTTTTTTTTTCAGACCAGAGAATCAGAAAGGACACAGAAGAGGTGTAGGTAATCCTGAGAAGCCCAAGCAGAAGCTGGCTTGGGCATGTTAGAAACGCCGAGGGAGGAACGCACAAGGCTGAGATGAAGAAGAAAGTTTATTTCAGCGTCCGCGTACAGACAGGCTGAGTCCCAGACGGCCTTACCCCCAAAGGGTGGCGTGTAGGGCTTCTAGGGGCGGGCCCTCAAGGGGGGGCAGACTATCTTGCACTAAGAAGGGGGGCACGGTTTAAAGGGAAAGTTCCCATGGAACCTCCCTCCAGCCTCTGGGTTCAGCCTAACAGGGTGTCAAAGAGATTGCACAGTGTGCAACGGCAAAGGGGGCCTGTCGCACACGGGCCGGTCGTGGCTGAGAGGGGCAGAGCAGTCGGGTGCCCCTGCCCAGGGGGAAGATGTGTGCCTGGCCAGCGGAGGGGTGAGGTGTGAGCTTGGCCGCGTTGCTGTCTTAGGTTTTTGTGCAGGTGGGATTCAGAAGTTTAGACAGAGGTCCGGTTGCCCAGTTCGGTTACCACGCTGTGTGTGGTGGCGGTCACGACTTGCGTGGGTGGCCCCCGCGGCCCCAGTGAGGATGACACGGCAGTTCCCTCGCCGGGCCTCAGCGAGACCGCGCTCTCCTAGGGCTTTGCTTCTGAGCCAGATGTTACTGACTGGGGTCCTTCACAGCTGCCTCATCCTGAGAGGGCGTAATAGGTATGTCCGACACTGGAAAAAATAAAAATCCTGTTGGTTCTACTACCTTCCATATGTAGAGAGACTCGGGTGACTGCTTGTGTCATGGCTTGTTTACTGTGAGTCTATGAATGGGAAAATAAGACCCGTTTTCTCTGCATTACTTACATAAATTAAATCTGTTTTCTATAGAGTTTGAATTCAAAGGCCATTTGAGGTGGGAAGTGAGTTAGGGTCAAAGGTGGGAGAGCTAAGAATGCCCTGAAACTTATTTTCAGGCACTTTGAAATTTTTCTTTTTTTTCTTTTTGATAGAGAGGTCAGGGAAAGGGTGGTGCAAAATTAATATTTAAAATGGGGGGGTAAATCCCATTATCTTATAATAATGTTTTTCATTATCTACTGTTGTCCCACCACTACTTAGGATCAAACTATGTGACAATTCCCAGAACATCTTGTAGACTTTTAAGTACATTTAATCTGGCTTTAATAGTTCTGTCTTCTCAGTGGTTAAAAGGGTGATTGAAATGCATTAATGAAATTAAAGTTTAGGATAAACTGAACTTTGTGTTCTTTAGGTTGACCTTTCAAGCATTAAAATAAAGGGAATTTTCAAATGTGCACAATATTAACCAAAACCCTCAAAATTAAAGAAAAAGTGGAATGAGAGAGATTTAAAGGAGTAAAACAAAAGAGAATTCCATATAAGAATTTACAAGTAAAATGTTTTTTAGTGTTTTCAGAAGTACAGAGTTTTAGTCTGTTATTAATAATTTTGACCTAATGCCCTTTTTCTGGATGGTTGTAAAATATTGATGTCTCTCCTACAATGCTGAAGAAAACTGATTATCACTTCTTTTCAGATGTGAATAGATTGTGTGTTGGTCTGTATATATGTGGATAGATATTTAGGTCTTTGTACTAAAGTAATATTTTCTGGAGACAGTCCGGTCTTTTCTATATACAAATTAAGAAATGGTGTGTGTGTGTTTCCAAATTCGAGAATAATATGCTACTCCTAGAAGCGTGCAGCAGGCTTCCGGGATCCTTCACAATGTGGCGTTTGTTGAGTTACACAGAGGTCAAGAGTTTTGGGCAGCTCCTGATTCCTTTGGTTTGTTTTCCCGTAGGTTTTCTGGGGTCACTGCATCAACGCCTTGGTCCACTCCCTCATCCTCTTCTGGTTTCCCATGAAAGCGCTGGAGCATGGTAACGACTTTATGATTTCAACTGTCGACAAGTAGCTTTGCAGCTCCCCTGGTGCCAATGTGTTCACAATTTTTTTTCCAGTTCTGTAGAACGAAAGATCACAAGAACACGTTTTAGAGGGAAACCATACCTAAAATCTAATGAGAGCTAGTTCCAGGTTTATAGCTAGTAGGTTTCATCAATGCTGGCTTTGAGAACCCATTTTCTTTCCAGTTGACTGGATAGTCTGAATACTAGGAATTCTAAACTCAATTTTTAATAACTGTTTGAATCAGGGATCTGGAAGACAAGGACTGTGCTATAATGAAAAGTCAATACCTCTTGTCCATGAGTTTGAAATTCTCTGTTAATTACTTGGGCTTTCATTTCCAAGCCTCCCATACCCATATGCAGAATAGCTCAAATCTTGTAAGGGTTCAATCTTATTCCTAGTTTTTCTGAAAGAGTTTCCTTCCCTTGATATACACCTTTTGAAGTTATAGTTTTTCTGAGGACTGATTCTCCAGATTGGTTTTAGTCTTTCTCTACAGCTAGGAGAGGATGTCTCAGAACTGTGGCCGACGCCATGTTTGTTTACGCTTCTTAATACATCCTGAGCTTAATATATCCATGGCCTCCTAAAGAGACATGTCTTTAGTCTTGGAAAATGAAAATGTATCATGAGAATGCTACTCTTTCATCCCTCTCAAATAGTAATAATCCCCCTGGGAAAAATTACTCCAAATGTTGACTAGACAAGGCCTTTTATTGTTCCAAGAACCGAAGAATATAAAATTTCCAAGCGTCTTTGTTTCTGTGTCAATGTGCTTTATGCTTCAAACAGAAATGATTCATCCTGATATTCTTTAACCTATTAAATACTGAAAGTTAGAAAAAATGCATGCACAGCCAATTTATTATGCCCTATGACCTATTCTTTCAATTTCTTCAGAACTCCTTTTCTTTCGAGGGTCCCTGAGTCTTTAGATCAGAGAATTAAATTTTCTACTTCTAGCCCCAGCCCCAAAAAAGAGCATTCTAGTGAAATCATTTTCTTCTAACTTTAAACCTTTCTTGTGACTCATCTTTACTCATGGTGTTTTAAAATGGTTTGTAAGTAAGGGTTTGCAAGTATAAGAGGATTGTATGTGACTTTGTTTCAGAAACTATGATCATAGCCATCATTTTAACAGGATGGACTAAGAGAAATTTGGGCAGTTATCGTTCTGGACCTGAGCCCAGGCTTTTGTACTTAGGAAGAGAGAGCAAATAGCATGGACTGGCCACAAGTTCTATCTCCAGCCCCCTACCCTTCTTACCTAGACGCCCTACTATGTTTCTAACTCAAAAGTGCTTGCCTTTGGACTCTCAGAAGTTTTACAACATGGTCATTTACTTGCCAGATTTGAAAGGAATTAATGTGGCCTCTGTGCAGTAGAGACAATGGTATTCCAATCCTGGAGTTATGCTCGTGTGCTTTGAGTTTATGGCTCATAGTTTATGGTAGAATTGCTATAGTTTGCCTAGATTCCATCATGTTAATTCATTCATTCACCTAATGTGCTAAATGTTTAAAAGGGAATAAACTCTCAACAGTTACTAATTTACCTAAAAGATAATACCAAGTGAATTTTAAGTTTGGTTCTACCATCCTTATCTATTTCCCTCACATTTGGCAAATTGCCCAGCAGCAGCCAATAGGGTGATTTTTTTCCCCTTTTCATTATTATTAGCATGATTGTCAATGTCATTATTTCGTTGTATCTATCGAGCCTTCAGCATAGGGGTTTTTCTTTTAGTTGTGTTGCAAACAATAACCTATTGAGTGAAACTGTTTAAGGTGAAATAAATTGCAAATACTAAGTGTATTGGCATAGAACAACAGAAGATCATTGGTGTTCTTGTGTGTTAGTTGACTTCCTCCAACAAATTGAATGAATATTTTAGAATTAATTTCTAAATTCTCACAATTAGTGTACAGAGCAAAAATTCTTACATTATTGCTCATTAACCTTATCCGTTCATGTAATATTTATGTCCAAAACACTGTGGTAGATTCTAAGAGTGATGAGTAAATATATCAATGTAGGTCTTCAAAGAGTCTATAGTCTGGTAAGGGAGATTAGATTCTGTATTAGTCCATTTTGTGCTGCTATAACAGAATACCACAGACTGGGAAATTTATAATGAACAGAAATTTATTTGGCTTATGGTTCTGGAGGCTGGGATTCCAAGATCGAGGGTCTGGCATCTTATTAGGGCCTTCTTGCTGTGTCATCCCATGGCGAAAGGCATCATATTGGCAATAGAGAGAGGGAAGGAATCCACTCCCATAATAATGAACCCACTCCTGCAATAACAGCATTAATCCATTCATGAAGGTTGTGCCCCTATGACTAAGACACCTCCCATTAGGCCCCACCTCCCAGCACCCCCACATTGGGGATCAAGTTTCCAGCACATGAACTTTGGGGGACACATTCAAACCATAGCAGATTTGCACATAAATAACTCTAGTATCAGGTAGAATATAACTGCTTCAAGTAAAATTCAGATAAAGTGTTATCGGGTATCAGAGGGCTGAGAGATGCCTTTCATTTGGAATTATTAATGGCTTCTTAGTGGAGGTGACATTTAGGTTTATCCATGAGGTCCAATGGAGGGAAGAGCCAAAGTGGGGAAATTCAGGGCAGGTGTGGAAAACCATTAGCAGTCAACACCTGAAGGGTGGAAGAAAGGGAAAAGTTTGAGAAGGCAGGTTAAAGCTGGATTGCAGAGGGCTTTTAATGTGAGGTTAGGAAATCGGGACATAATTGCTTAGGCATTCAAGGGTTAGTATAGAGTCTTGACCAAGGAGAGTTTTATGACCGTAGCAATTGGGGAAAATGAACCTATTGTGTCTTGTAAGGTGTATGGTAGAAAGAAAACTGGTGGCAAGGATGCTCGCCAGGTCTCTGGATATTCTGGGGGAGAACCTGGGGAGGGGTTAAACCCAGGAATGGGATTGTGTTTAGGGAGGAGGGAATACGTTTGAGAAGAACTTATTTATTCGGCAAGACTGTGGCATATCTGTGATGTGCCAGGCACTCTGAGAGCACAGTGGACATAGACATCAGCAAGCCAGATGCTGCCTTTCCTGCCCACTGGGGGATCACTAAGGGCAGAGTTGATGGTCAGGTATTTCCTACATCGTTACTTAATTACCAGCGTGCTGAGTCCTATAGGCTGTGGGTGGAGCTTATAACACAGGGACACAACCTGGTCTACTGAGTCAGGGAGAGTCTTCCCCAAGGAAGTTCTTGAAAGATGAGCAGGGGGAGGTCAGATGGGACAGGGGAGATGTGGGTGAGGGAGGGGAGAAGGAACGTTCCTAGCCAGGACCAAGCAGGTGCACAGGACCTGAGCTGCCAGGGGTAGGGGAGGCATGCACTATTGACTGCTCTTTTTCAGACTCTGATAAGCGTTTCAGGACACTGAGCATCCCTGGCCCTGGACAGTAGATGTGGTGACCTCCTGCTGTGGTCTCAATGTTCCCATACCCCGAAAATTGCTGTGTTGAAACCTGACCCCCAAGGCGGTGGTAGAAGGAGGTGGGGCCTTTGGGAGGTGATTAGGCCATGAGGGTGAAGCTCTCACAAATGGGATTAGTGCCCTTGTAAAAGGGACCCCAGAGAGCCCATTTGTCCCTTCCACCATGTGAGGGCACCATCTGTGAGTAACTGGTCCTCACCCAACACTGAGTCTGCCAGCACTCTGGTCTTGGACTTGCAGCTTCTAGAGCTGTGAGAAATACATTTCTGTTTATAAGCCATGCAGTTTATGGTATTTTGTTGTGGCAGCCCAAACAGAGACACGCCTCCTCCCCCTTTCCCCATCCTCCTGGCAGCTACAGATCAGAACATGCCTCTACCCATTTCCAGCATCCCCTGTGTGGTGGGCAGCACCCCCCCAGCCACACGGCCACAGCACAGAAAGAGGGTCCTGGCTGGGAAAGGAGCAAAGGAGTTGGGGGGTGGATCATGCACACCTGGTGGGGACGTCTTCTCAGTGAAGGGCTGCAGGTGGGAGAGTTACATGGTGGAATTTCCTGTGAAGAAGATACACTGCTCTGTAGAGAAACACACAGGATTTGGCAAGATTGTGGGTTGTTTTTTGTTTGGGGGTGTGGGGGGTAGCAGGGAGTCGGTGGTGGAAATCAAGAAAGATTAAGTTCCAGAGGATGTGTATGTCAGCTGATTGGATTCCTTGTTTACATTTGCTGATTTACAGTATTAAGTACAAGTGAGTTCTTACTATACTCTGAATTGCCATTTAGAGGGATGTATCCACTCCACCCACAAAGAGGCATAGGAACATGCACTAATTTGAAACAAACTGGGTCACTTTCAAAGCCTGTGGGATCCTGGTCTAACAGACGAGCACCTCCAGGCCTCCCCCTAGCTGTCAGGTGTGGCCCGAAGCCGTCCCTCAGATGCCTGCCCAGACCAGAGCCCCGAAGTAGTGTTGCCTGACCAGGGGCTAAGGTTCCTAGAGTAGCTTCATGTCTCCATTTGATGCTGTGGGGATGAGTGAGTTTTACTAGAAAATTCTCTCTCCACTATCCACGTAGAGAGGCTCAGGTATATATCAGTGCTGTTCACTTTGAGCAAGGCAACATAGTTATGGGAAGAAATATTTTTGAGAAGGTGTGGGTACATTGTTCATTCCCTAGAATGCTTCCAGGAATTTTGCTTTGCTTATTTTTGTGTGGTTTTGGAGAGACTTTTCAAAGCACTCCTTTGCTGATGGAGTTTGTGATGATTCATTTCAAGTTTCAAAATAAATTTTTCCACTCAAGCAATTCAGTAAATCAGATTTCTTCCAACCATCACAGCCTTACGCTTACTCCTGTGGTCTGCCAGCAGCACCCACACTTTGATCTGAAAAGTGATTCTGGGTTGAAACCAGGATGTCACCTCACAGGGACCAAAGTTCATCAGAAGCCTTGTTGTCGGCCACACGCGGGTTTCCTATTGGTGTGTCCAGTTAGCATAACTGAGCAACCCTCCTTAAGCGGACTGTGGTTATTGGCAAAAGAACTTAAAATCAGTTTTGATTTTATAAAAGGAAATTTTCAGATTTTTCTTGATGGAATTTAAGAGGGAGGTGATAGGAAAGAGAATATATTTACCAGCAGAAAAAGGTTCCTGAAAAATTTGTTCTTGATTCCCCAGAGTCCGCACCAGGGAATCAATTCCCTCACCTTTTAAAAGAAAAAGTACCATATGGATACTTATGTATAGGCACTAATTCAGCAACAGGGCCTTTCAACATTTTTGGAGAAGACTATTTTATACTTTTTAATAAATGTGCTACTATGAGATCAGGCATGTTTTATATACTGAAACAACAGTGCACATGTATAAAACTTAGTGTACCTCTCTCTGCCCATGGCACTGTTGGGTCTTATTAGCTTAAAGTATTTCTGACCTATACCTTGTTACTGCAAACTTGGGTGTTTTATATCATGTAAATCCTGATGACTTGCATTGTTTCACATTAATCTAAATTTGGGCAAGACTGCCGATGTTCTCTGAGATTGCAACTTCTTAAACTCAATTATTCACTCATAAAAAAAAGATAAATGAGTATGTTCTTTATGCCAGGCTCCTTCTGGGTTCTGGGGATGCAGTAGTGTACATACAGACAAGTTCCCTGCCCTCAGGGAACTTATCCCTAGAGAAGGCAGGACTTGAACAAGAAGTGTTACCAAAGTGGAAGGTCATGGTCAAATGGAGTATATTCCGAGGAAAACCAACCTGGGCTGGAATTTAAGGACTGCTTCTCAGAGAATGTGGCAACAAAGTTGACAGATAAGTAGGAGTGAGCTAGGAAAAGAACAGAGAGGAAAGTTTAAAGTTGTGGGAATAGCACGGGGGTGAGGAAGTGGTTCCAAGTCAAAGAAGGCATATGTGGGGGAAAGGAGGGTTAGGAGCAGGATTGTGGGACACAGGTTGTCTTGGGATGCTGAGGGTGGAGACAGAGAGGTCAGCCAGCCTTGTGGACTGTACATGTTACGGAAGTCATTGACAGGTTTTAACCGGGAGCCATATGATCTGATTTCTTTTAATATAACCACACTGGCAAGGGTGATTGCTGGAGTCCGGTTGGCGAGCTGTTGTGTGATCTAGTGTAGTGATAATGGGGTGGAGAGAAGTGGGTAGGTTGGAGGTAGAACTGGAAGGATCTAGTACTGCATTAATCAGTACTCCCCGACTTTTCCTGATTGTTCTGTGTCTTAAACCTGTCAGTAGAACATGGTTTTGCAGTCACAAAGGCCAACAAAATACTGTATTTTAAAGTAGGGTATGTGAAACCGTACTCTGGCGTTTTGTTCCCCTTTAAAAGTCACTGACAGTACTGTGTGCAGTTTAGAAAAGGTCTAAAATAAGTTAAAAAGATTCCAAGATGGACATTAAGTAGTAAATGGCACAGAAAAGGGGAGTAGTAACTCCATGTGGCCTCTGGCGTGTGGGAAGACCTATGGAGAGGACAGAGTGCGATAGAAGTTCATGAAATCCTGACACATATAAATGAGTAAATAGAACTTGCTCCTTAAGAACTAGAAAGACAGAACATTCTGGATGTTTTTTAGATTTATACAAATGAAACTGCAGCTCATAAATCTAAGTCACTGGTTACTAACCCAACCATAATATGTTTAAAATATAACCAGGTTTCCAAATTCAAATGCAAATTTTTTTTTTCGGTTTTGGTTTGCTTGAAACACAGTAAGGAACTGCTACTGTAAAGGTTGGACTTTGGCAATTATTTTTCTATATAATGACAGTGTTCTGCCTCATACATCCTGAAACACAGAATTGGGCTGGAAGGGCCATTGTTTTCATTCAGTTACATATTTCTTATGTTTCAATGTCTCTTTTAATAAACTCAGTGTTATGTGTATTTTAAACAGTTGAGTTTGGTGTGATGTTGTAGGAAGTGTGAGCCAGAGTTCCCCTATTTCACCCTCAGAAGAAGTTGAATAGAGGAATCTCAGAGGGTCAACCCAGTAAAGATTTATTTCTCACCCCTGTCACTGTCCAGTGGAAGAGTGCATTGTTCATGGGTGTATTGACTGTATTTTTCTTATTTTCCATATTCTTGATGCTCTAGCATATGGGGCCTTGATTCTAGAAAGACCACCACCCCCCAGGGCTAGCTAATTCCTAAAGATAGCAGTGACTCCCCTGCATGTGTGCCTTTGATATACAAACCAACCAAGACAGAGCCCGCACCCCCAGCCATGTCTGTTGTCCTTTACCATGCTCTCGCTCACACACCAAGCCAATGTTCCCCCTGCCCTTCATCACCCCAGAGGCACCGGACAACAGGGGACCCACCCCTGTAGCCCTGAGCCTGCCAGAATTACTCAGATTATTCAATCCTAAATTTACTCGGCATACCTACCCTGCCTCACCCATTCCTTCCTGTGAGAACCCCCGTACAGGCTCTGGGCCGCGCTCTGCCCGCTCCCTCTGCCTCCTGCCCCACCCTGGTGCTTCCCCATGTGGCCCTGCATGGCATGCCACACCTCCTGTTTCTAGGGTCTGTCATGACAGTCATGTCCACGTCTGCCTGTCTTACCATACCTGATTAAAACACACCCCGGTCCATTTCAACACGGTGGGGCTCCATTAGTGCACCCTCAGCCTCAACTCTGGGAGGAGAGAGAGAAAATGGTTTGCAGGAGGAGGATCATTTGCCTTTAACCATGTCTGGCAGGAAGTGATCCATCACTGCTCACATCTGTTTGGCAAGAACTAGTCGCAGGGCCCACCTGGCACAGGGGGCCAGAGAATGTCACTTAGCTGTGCACCCAGAGATAAGAAACATGTTGTGGCCTCACTAGGTGACCATTTTGGCATTGGCAATCAAGTTTACCTTGCATCATTTTTACTTCCTTTTTCAAATCTATTTTTAGTAAACAAAAGCAAAAAAAAGAGAGAGATTGAAATTTGAGTTTCATGTCCTTCACCTTGTCCAGCAGAAATGGCAGCAGAGAGGAGAGAATCCAGCAAAAGGTTTATATAACCAGGGACTCGACCCAGCGGCGCTAGTCATGAGTGTGATTATAATCACTACCATTTGTATAAACCCTACCCTTTATAAAGCACCCTCCAATATCTTATGCCACTCTTTACAAAGAAAGGAAAAAATAATTTTTCTCTTTATGAATTGATAATGTTGGAAGCAGAAAGAATAGTTTCAATTACAGTACAGGCATGAGCAGGTAAAGTTCTCCAAGCTTATTTGTAAATTAATTATCTAAAACTTGGACTACATCTTCACTCTTGATGCAAATCTAGTCATAGCTGGTTGGTGTGCACCTCCTATGAGCCCCTGGAGTTTTATGGGGCCCAGAGAGTGAGTTGAGGGAAGGGGGCTGGCTCAGTAAATGTTCTGGAATCCAGGCTACTCTGTAATAGTGCTGCTGAAGTTCTTGAAGTGAAGGGGAGAGAGAGGGAAAGCAAGAGGAACTTGGCATCTGCTCTCCAACCAGAATGTCTTGGCCAATGCCTCGACGTCAAGGGAGTGGCGCCACCTCCGCCTTGACTCTGCCTGCTGAGTCCTGTGGGAGTAAGATGCCTGCAGCGCTCAATTCAGGTGCTCCACTGATTCTTACCACATTAGCAGCAGACACGTAAATTCACCCCATCTGTTTTCAGGGTCATTAAACCCTGTCTTTTCTGACCATGCAGTACTATGTTATATAACTTTGTCTGCAAATTTTGCCTTTTGTCAGAGCCATTTCTGAATACATTTTGTGGTTTAGCTGGCTGATGATGTAATGTTTTAATGAGCATTTAATTGAAATGGCATCTTAATAAAATGGCACCAACCTAATCTTTTGGAATATTCTGAAATAAGTTCCTTGATCATTCTGTCTGTTTAGAAAATGAGACATACTTTTCTTACAAATTGTGGCTTTTCCCACAAGTATTTTCAAAGAGGTTTTTGCATGCAACATTTTTGGGCTGTTACTACTAATGTGCAGGGCCCCTGTGGTTTTGTCCCAGTTGTTCACAATGGTCTGTTTTAGTGACTATGTTTCCAGACCTCATTTGGCTAATCCTGCAATATGTCGGTCCCTGGACCCAACCAGATTTTGCAAATAATATTAAGTCTGGAAGAACAGGCTGGCCTGCTGCCTTGGGTCAGTGGATCCTGAAGACATAATAATGTATTGCTTCTAAGAGCGTGTGCTGGCTATCTGGGACAGAGTTGCTATCTCTCTCATTTTATGACACTTTTCATGTATGTTAATACATGAAATAACAAGCATTATATTAGGTTTTACATCACATGCAATCCCAGACTGTTCTAAATGTGACTCAGTGTTTTTACCAAACCCAGCAGGTGGGGAATTTGTCCCGCTCTTTTTCTTTACCCTGTGGAAGTTGTCCCCTGGATTTTTGGGACGGGTAATGCCCTCCCCTCTCAGCTCAGCCCTCACCCAGGGGCGGGTCTGATGCTGGATTTGCCGAAGGCTAACTGATCTCCGAGGTTCGGGTGAACTCAGCTGTTCTGGTGCAATGGGCAGGCTAATCCTTCTTTCGCCTGGTTCTTTAAGCCTCTGTGCACTAAGGATGGGTTTCTGCTAGGAAGTGCTCAGCTCCACACTGGTTAAGGTAAGAAAACAAAGGTTTGATGAGGTCACATCTCTCCACATGCACTTGGGATGGATTTCCTTTATAGGAATGTTTTTAGAGCCTCACATGGTTTGACCCCTGCTAACCCCACCATTCTGGCAGGCACCCCTGTAGCCTCACCCCTACCTCCTCAATAAACCTTTCCACCCTGAATCCTCCTCTGTGCCCAATGTAGGCCAATTTCCTTTTTGCTGAAATGTCCTTTTCCCTCTCAGCTGCCCCCACTCCCACCCCCAAATATTCACCGATACTACCCCATGCTGCTTTCTCTGAAATAATGTCCTTACTATGGTTTACGCAGATAGTGGATAGATACTGTTCTGAAGGCTGGTTTGGGGAAATCAACTATTCACATAGGTTTTAGGGCATTTTTTCCCTCCTTTCAAAAATAATTTACTTGAAATTTTAAATATGTAACTAAAATAAAGACAGTGAAATGACAGGAAAGATGTTTTTCTAAGGGGAGTGGTAGGTCATTAGAGTGCTGTTAAGACTAAGCAAAGCGGGAAGGAGTGTTTGTCAGTAGCCTGCTTCAGAAATAAACTGGACAATCAAGTTGGGCTTTCCAGCCCTGAATTACCAGCAAGCTGTAGTTTGTCACTATGTTCATCCACAAATGCCTCCTTAGGACTTCTGTTCTTTTCTTCAGGAGTAGCTTATTGGCAGGTTTTAACTAAGAATGATGCCCAAAGGTGTTTGCCTCTAAAATGGTTGAAATATAACCATGGGGATTTTCCCCACAGGGTGTGCAGGGCGATGACTGTGACTTGTTTGGAGGATGCTATCTCTTCAGAGGCTCTTGGCAAGTCCCAGAGTCTCACCTTGGTTTGGGAGTTTCTCCTCCAAGGGAATAAATTATTTCCAAATGGTATTAGCTTTGACTAGGGTAGCAGATACTCTCCCAAGCTGAAAACTAAACTGCAATGTTGTTATGCCTCCAAAATGATGAACTGAAATAATACTAGGTTTATCCTATCTTCGTTAAAGTTTAATGCTCAAATTACCTTTAGTGTAAACATTTTATTGAATGCCAGTAGCATTCACTATCATGACAAGTTAGAAAAGAATGCATTGTGAAACTCTCGAGTACTACAGTTGGAAAATGTCCTTTAGGTTCCTTGGTTTCTTCCATTCATGCCGAATTGCCAGCTCTGTGTTCAGTAGTGTTCAGGGTCCCTCTCCATGGATGTGCTCTCTTCACAAGTTAACGTTCTGTCCCAAAGTGATCGGAAAGGCCCTTATAAAGGCCAAACAGCTCTGGGAACTGCATCACCTCGTGCTACAGACTCACCCTGTTTCTCTCTCTTGATCTTGTGGGTGACAATGTGCCACCCTGCTTACCTCCTTGCCCGCCGGGAGAGGTCACAGCGCATCCTCTCTGCTCATTCCGGCCACTCTTCTTTCTTCCCTCTAAGTCAGTCGTTCTCAACCACAGTTGATTTTGCCCCAGAGGACGTTTGGCAATGTCTGCAGATATTTTTGGTGGTCACAACTAGTCTGGGTGCTCCTAATGTCTAATGGATAGAGTGCAGGGATGCTGCCAGACAGCCTGCAGTTCACAGGACAGCTCCCACAACAGACAAGTATCTGGCCCAAAATATCAACAGTGCAGAGGATGAGAAACTGGACTACTGAAATGCCCCACACTAACTCACAATAAAGGTCAGGTCTCGGGGGATTCCTGCTGCTCCCCTGAATTGTTCACTGTGTGTATTTCCTTATGTGGTACACAGTTCTGTCATATGAATCTAATTTTCTGTCCAATTCAGCATTCTCTAGGGTCCATTTTTCTAACTCAGTTAATGAAAACAAGCTCTTATTTTCAAAATTTACAGTTTCTTACTATGTGACCTTGGACGTGTTATTTGACTTCTCTTTGCTGTAGCAGTTTCCTCATCTGAAATACTCAGATAATAATACTATTTCACAAGTTGTTAAAGTATTAAAGGAGCTAATACATGTAAAGTGCTTAGAACTGTGCCTGTCACATAGTAAGTGCTTAAATAACATTTAACACATAGATTTTCAACATAGATTTTCTTATAACGTCTTAACAATTTTCTGTTTATGGTACATCCATAAAATATGAAACACATACAAAGCCCTCCATAATAGACAAATGCTTTGTATGTCTAATATCTTTTAGTCCATGAATCAACCAACATTGGAAATTTTGGTATTAAAAGGAAATTTTAAAAGTTGTCAAAACCATAACTACAAACTTTGATTTTCGGCTTAGTCTCCCATCCCTTCTAACTCTTCCATCTGATCATAGTTTTCTCTAGGCTCCCTGAGGGCTTAATGCAGGTGGAACATCAGGGCACAGAGATCATTGCTCTTCCCAACTAAAATGACCGCTCTGCACTGGCGAGCACCGAGGGCGAGGCTGGGGCGGGGAAATTCATCCTAAACCAAGTTGTGCAGGAGGATCCGAGACTCTCAAGTTTCTGCTGCTAAATCTGTGGGGCTGATTTAGCAGCTAAGAACGTAGACCAGAGCCTCGTAGAGTTTTCTGTCTGAAAGGAGCCTTAGAGATAATTCAGTCATCATCATCTACATCTGGTATGAAACCTCCATTTTACAGGTAAGGAATTGAGACTCAGATCTGAAATTTTAGAAAACTAAGTAATGGCAGAGCTGGAACAAGAGAGCAGGGCTGCAACGGGGTCTTCTAACTCTCATTACTGGGATTTTCTCCAGTAACCCCAGTTCCTTCTCCTTACCTCGTCTTTCTGATTATCCTTTTATTTCTCTTGTAATACAGTCGTGTTTCACTGCTGTCTGTTCTTCCTGTCATGAACTTGATCATTTGGTACTAAGTTTTCATGTGCTTCTCTTTTAATCAGTGTTCTGTATTAATATGAGCAGAACCAGTGCTTCCACCTCAAGATACCGCTGTTTATTTAGGGGCTCAGGCCAAAAACCGTGACATCACCCTTGAATCCTCACGTTCTTTTCTGCACAACATCCACATCATAACCAAATCCTATCATTTCTACCTTCAAAATATTTTCAATTTCTAGTACTTCTTACCACCTCCATCATAGCCACTCCCCGTCTGGCCCTGCATTGTCCAGTAGAACTTTCTGTGGGGATGGAGATGTTCTGTGTCTGTGCTGTCCAGTGTGGCAGCCTCTAGCCACATGTGCCTACTGAGTATTTGAAATGACTGAGGAACCGAATTTTTTATAACAACTTTATTGAGCTATTTATATTCCATATAATTCATCCATTTAAAGCGTACAATTCTGTGGTTTTTAATATACTCACAGAGTTGTACAACCATCACCACAATCAATTATAGAAAATTTTCATTGCCCCCAAAAGACACCCCATACCCATTAACAGTCATTCCCCATTTCTTCCAAACACCCCGAAGTTTCTGGCAACCACTGATGTGCATTCTCTCTGTAGATGTTCTAGGCATTTCATACAAATAGAATCGTACAATACATGGCCTTTTGTGTCTGGCTTGTTTCACTTAGCATAAGGTTTTCCAGAGTCATCTCTGTTGTAGTGTGTATCAGCACTTCATTCCTTTATATAGCCTAGTAATACTATATTGTATTGATACACCACATTTTATTTATCAATTCACCAACTGATGGACATTTAGGTTATGAATACACTGTTATGAATAATGTTGCTATAATATCTGTGTATAAGTTTTTCTGTATTTCATTCATATGTTTTCATGTCTGTATGTATCTAGGAGTGGAATTGCTTGGTCATATGGTAACTATGTATAACCTTTTTTGGGGGGCGGGGAGAAGGGGTCTCACTGTGTTGCCCAGGCTGGAGTACAGTGACTATCATAGGCACAATCATGGGTCACTGCAGCCTCAAACTCCTGGGCTTCTTCCCCTTTCAGCCTCCCAAGTGGCTGGGATGGCAGGTGCACGCCTCTGAGCCCAGCTATGCGTAACATTTGCAAGAACCGCCTCCAAAGTGTCTGCACCGTTTTACTTCCCCACCAGCAACATATGAGGGATTAAATTTCTCCACGTCCTCACAAACTCTTGTAATTACTTGTCTTTTTGATTGTAGCCTCCTGAGTGGGTGCTAAGTGATACCTCATTGTGGTTTTAATTTTGTGTTTCCTTGATGGCTAATGATGTTGAGCATCTCCTCATACACTTGGCCATTTGTACATCTTCTTTGCAAAAACGTCTATTCAGATTCTTTGCCTATTTTTAAATTTTTTTTTTGTCTTTTTACTGTTGAGCTGTGAGAGTCCTTTATGTATTCAGGGTACAAGTTCCTCACCAGATATATAATTTGCAGATATTTTCTCCATTCTTCAGGTTGTCTTTTTACTTTCTTGGTGGTACCCTGTGAAGCACAAAAGTTTTTAATTTCGATGAAGTCCAATTCATCTGCTTTTTTCTTTTGTCAGTGTTCTTTTAATTTCATATCTAAGAAACTATAGCCAAATCCAAGGCTATAAAGATTTACTGCTGTGTTTCATCCTTAGAGTTTTAAAGTTTTGGTTCTATGATCCATTTTTTATTAAATTTTAATTGTGGTAAAATATAATAAGCTTTGCCATTTTAAACATACAATTCAGAGTCATTAATCATATTCAGAAAGTTGTGCAACCATCACCACTACCTATTTCCAAAAATTTTTCATCACCCCAAACTGAAACTCTGTACCCATTAAGCAATAACTTCTCATTCTCCTCTTCCTCCCCAGCCCCTGGTAGAAACTGAATTTCTTTCTTGTATTTTATTTTACTTTAATTAACTTAACTGTGAGCAACTAAATGCAGCTCGTGGCGACCAAGTTGGACTGCACAGTTCTAACCCCGCCAGTGTCACCTCCTGGACTGATCGCTGCAGTCCTTCCCAAGCTGTCTTTGCATTTATTATTACTGCATTTATGGTCACCCATGATCTCTTCCCCAGTAAAAGCTGGACTATATCCTTAAGGGCGTAACTCACTCCATTTCAGTGCCAGCTCAGAATTCTCCAGTGGTTACCCATCACGATTAACAGAGAAATGCTAACTCTTCACCGCTGTCTGCATTCGCTTGTGCCCCTGACTGTCTGCGTTCTCCCTTGCCTTCTCCCAGTGCCTGCAGCCAGACTGGTCTCGTACTGGTCTTTGAGCTCTTCGAGTGCTGCCTGTATTCAGCCTCTTGGCAATTTCTCTTCTCTGCCTGAGATACTCACTCTCTAGAAAGTCATTTAACTCTCTCCCTCATACCATTCAGATGTGCTCAACTGTCACCTCCTCAAAAGGATTTTTCTGGAACTCCCCATCTTAAATAGCAACCCCTGTCTCTATATTGTATTACTCTACTTTGTATTTCTTCATAGCAGTTATTACACCTGATGTTTTATTGTATGTCTGTTTGTTTATGAGTTTGTGTTCTGTCCGCCTCACTACAGAGCCCTTCTCTCCCCAGTTCCCATAAAAGTACTTGGGCATAATATAGATTAAAAGTAAATATTTGTTGAGAACTTAAAATAATAATGTTCCTTTCAAGGCTATTATCTACGTTAGAATCAAAGAAATGGTCTCCTGTCTAAACTCCAGTGTTTCTTTACTGAGGTGTGCCTGTGAAAGTGTTGCGCTTGTTATGAAAACAGTCTTAGGGCCAGTTGCTGAAAAGGGAAGCCCTACAGTTTTGAATAGCGATTTGCTGGTACATTATCAGTTTGTTACCTTCTTGAGGTTAATTTAGCTTCTCCCCTACTTTTAGAACTTTTCCCCCTCCTTCCTTTTTAGAAAAGTCTGGCCAGCTCTGGTGTCTCTTCACCACCTTTCCCCTAAGCTTTGAGCTCGTTCCTTTTTAAGTCAGTGGCCACATCTCTCTCTCTTCTCCTGGTGTGACTCTTACCTGGCCCAGCAGCAAGCCCTCGGTTTAGGGCTGTACCTGATGCAGCCATGGTGTCACTTTGTTTGTTAATCTCCCCTTTACCTGTCTGGAATCAGGAGAAAGCGTGTGCCCAGGAGCTGGATCCAGGGACACAATTATTATCTGATTCCACCATGACTTACGCTGCTTTAGGAAAACCAACAGATCTTGATTCTTAAGGAGTGGAATTCTTCAGCAAACAGATGGGTAAATCATCAAGCACAAATATATGTGTGTAGCAGCTACTGGGTTGGAAATTTAACACAAAAATCCCTACCTACCCAGCCCGCGGGCCACAGATCTGGATTTGAGTATTAAAAAGAATAAAAAAGGAGGTTGTCAGTGTCATCCAGAGAAACTGTTCCTGATGTGAAAACAGGCTTTGACCCCTCAGGATAAAAACCAGACTTCTCTGAGCAGGACTAGCTGACATGAATTGGACAATTATGTTAACATTCTGCCTTAGTGATTGTAATATACAGTTTAATAGCCATCCTTGAAAAGAAAAAAAAAAGAAAAAGATAAAAAAACTGAAGCTTCAAAATCCTAGTTGTATTTTCTAAACATCTCTCAGTGGGTGGTTGTATTTCCCAGTTTATAGACTCCAGAAGTCCATGTAGTTGCAAATGAGAACATGAGTAGTGAATATCCCCCCACGTTCTTTCCGAGTTCAAT
Source organism: Daubentonia madagascariensis (assembly GCA_023783475.1). Lineage (NCBI taxonomy): Eukaryota > Metazoa > Chordata > Mammalia > Primates > Daubentoniidae > Daubentonia > Daubentonia madagascariensis. The sequence continues at coordinate 325,499 of JAKFHU010000379.1, read as the reverse complement.
CATTACGAATTGATCTTGTATTCATGTAGTTATCTTCTTTTATTGGTCCACAATTCCAATATATCAAAAATTAAAGATGAATAGTAAACGAACACTTGAAGAAGGTATTATATGATGCTAGCACTTAATAAAGAGAGATTAGTATATTCTTATTCCTTTCCTTTCTTAAAAAAAAGGGCAAAAAGATTTTAATCTTTATAAAAATATAAATTTCAATGCAGATCGAATGGTGGTTTGGTTTTTGGAAACTTGATTTTATTCATTTGGAGAAAATATAAGATGAAAAAAATTCAGAGTTAGAAAGAGAATTAGGCGTTAGAATCACAGATGATGCAATTTTGAAATGCCCTATGTTTTGGTAGATGTTTCTAAAGTTTCATTTTTAATGTTCTGAATAAAATAGATGACCATGCCCAGCTTCTTGGAGGTTAATAGTAACTTACTTGTTTTGCAGATACTCCGTTGGCCAGTGGTCAGGCTACCGACTATTTATTTGTTGGAAATATTGTTTACACAGTAAGTGTATCTGTTTATTGAGCCATTCGTAAACGGCCCGTGTGTGGGTTATACTTCTCTATACCCTTTATATAAGGCCTCCCTTGTTATTATTATTTATTTCAAATCTTTATATTTTATAGATTCCTTGAAGTTCAGAATAGTTGTGGAATCCTTACTGTGTTGATTTTGAAGGCTGTGCAGCATCTCAGTTTCTAGACAGGTGATTGGCAGACTTCCCAGTTCTTCAAATGACCGTTTCACATCTACCCTTCAAAGAAAACAGGAAGGGGATTTCTCCCAAATCATCCAAGCTAAGAAAAGGGCAAAACTATTACTTGTGAGAAGATCATCACCAGACTGAGAGCTTTTCTCGAAGTAATCTGCCCGTATGCTTCCTAAAAATAACCCTTAGAGAGTTAGCTACCAGTGTGGCACTTCCAAAGTATTGTTTCCTTGGAGGAACTAGCTCTGGAGGGGGGCATGGGATTTCTCATGGAAAGTGCAAATAACTCACTGAGGATAATATGTTTTTCCAAACTCTTCTTTCTTTTCACAGTATGTTGTTGTTACTGTTTGTCTGAAAGCTGGTTTGGAGACTACAGCTTGGACTAAAGTAAGTTTTCTTTAGGATTGTTTCTCTATCCAGTGTAGACATTTTTTATGCTATGATTTTTTTAAAGCCTTGGGGAAACAATAAGTAATATCTAGCTATCTTATTTTAAATTTTGCATGTAAAAATTGTGGTTTGATCTTTATCAGGGCAAATTTGCAATCCAGAGTTTCTTGTTGATTCCTTTGCTTGGCACCTTATACAGCTGTACGCTATTAACATTCATCTCAATTCCAATGTATAATCCCATTGTAAGAAAAAAACCAAAAAACATATATACACACATACATATACATACACATATGGAAAATACAGAAGGACAAAAAAATATTTAATTTCCATGATTTTACCACCAAGAGATAGTTCCTAACACTCTGCTCTGTAACATCCCAGACTTTGCTCCATGTCTGCATGTGTGTGTGTTTTTGAATAAGATGATGTATTATAGAACATAGAGTTTTGTAATCTTTTTGTACTTAAAAATATATCGGGCACGTTTTCTATGCCTTAAAATATAATCCCACGAAATCGTTGTTCATGATAAGAGTATTAAGTTTTATAGATGTTCCATCATTTATTTCATTAGTCTCTTATTTTAGACATTTTGGTTATTTCCAGCATTTGAGGATTATAACTAATGCTTCACATTTGTCTCTCACAGAATGTCATGACCTGGCTGATGTTTAAATGTTCTGTTAAGAAAAATGGGGATGGGGTGGGAGGTCCTTGTGCAATCAGGGCCTCCCCCAGGAGACAAAGGCAATTAACCCAGGTCAGAAGTGATGGAGACTTAGGCTGGGATGTTAGAGGAAGAGGTAGTGAGAAGTGGTCAGAGTCTGGATGTATTTTTGTTTTTTAAAAAGCTAATGAACTTGCAGATGGATTAGATTGTGGGGTGTGGAAGAAAGGAAGAAGTCAAGGATCATCACTCTAAGAGGACAAAGGAGAGAAAAATAACAACTCAGTAGATGCTTAAAGGGGCATTGTTAAGATGTGATATCCATTCCAGATTTAAAAAAAAAAAAAACCTCTTTGCAAAATGAACAGAACAATCAAAGTCTTGAAGTGATAAATAAAAACATCTTGTTCGTTTCGTCTGTTCAACCATTCTATTACTAGGTTAATGAGCCCTTTTTCTGTGTGGCCCCAGGTTGGAGCAAATACTTGCTATGAACTGAGAGGTGTCTGCTGTCACTATAGGATGGATCTTAGAGGAAAGGTGACAGCAAAAGCATGTTCTTCTTCAGGGTAGTTTGGGGCCACTAATTACTTGAATTCATTGTTAAAAATTCTGAGACAGATCTAAAAGTTTGAGCTCCCCAATAAATGGTGAGTCATCAAAATCTTCCCATAAGGAAAGGTAGCTTGGGTGCCGGGGGGATTCTGCAGCAGGTAGAGTTCGGGTGAGTCTGCCAGCCAGGGAGAAGCCCTGTCTGAGTGTCTGTTTCCCTCTGCAGTTCAGTCACCTGGCTGTCTGGGGAAGCATGCTCATCTGGCTGGTGTTTTTTGGCATCTACTCAACCATCTGGCCCACCATTCCCATCGCTCCAGATATGAAAGGACAGGTCAGTACTACTAATTGTGAGTGTGCCTACTGTGTCTTGTGATAATAGTGTTTTCCATGTGTGGGTGAGCGGGCTTTCTGTGTCTCACAACAACCACAAGGAGAGGCCGGTGTTACCTGCTTCCATCAGAATTTATCAGGAGATAAAGCAAATGGAAGCATCTCGAAGAAGTTGTCCACTCCACGGAAGTGGCATTTGAAAATTTTTAAAAATTTTGTGTAGAGACAGGGTCTCGCTATGTTGCCCAGGCTGATCTTGAACTCCTGGGCTGGAGCGATCCTCCCAGCCTGACTTCCCAAAGTGCTGGGATTATAGGCATGAGCCACCACGCCCGGCCTGAAATTTTAAGTGTTGTGGGAAATTGTCAACTTAAATCCTCTGATTTACTCAGCATGTCCACATTTCCATAACAAATTCTGTGTTAATTATACGTAATACTGATACGTACAGTTTGTGGCCCTTTGAAAACTGGAGCTGTTTTGAGTCATTCGTATTCCAGTGATTATGTTGATTGCAGTTTCTATGTTACACTCTGATTAGCTGATAATTGATCACCTGTGAAATACAAATCTAACAACTCTATTAACCAGATCATTGATGATCCAGAATCTCTCATGGTTCATCTCTTTGAACTAGAGAGGCTGAGATTGAGGACCTTTACACTTGTTTGAATAGTTTTTATATTTCCTTTTCTTTTATATTGTTTTTGTCCAGTGTTTGAGACTGAGCCATCAACGGTGACAAATTGGATCACACAATCCCACAGTGTCAGGTGTGGAGAGGAAGGAGCTTGGTAATCTGTGGTCCAAACCTCCTCAATTTACCAGAGAAGCTGTGCAGGCCCAAGTGTCCAGGCCCACCCCATAGACCCCACGCTGGGGTCACCCACAGCCGGGCTGCCCAGGCCCTGTTCTCTAGGGCCTCTGTGCTCCCCAGCAGGGTATGTTCCTCTGCACAGAGTGGAAAGCCATGGTGCACAGAGCCAGTCTTCCCACTTTTAGTCCATTCTCTGGGCTCCTAGTACCCAGGTTTCCTTCGCAAACAGCCAAAACCCACTGCCCAGGCCTGCCTGGCCCTCCCCTGAGATCCAGGCCAGTGTGTGTAGCCCTGGGCCCAAGGGGCAGTTCTCTGCAAGGGCTGTGCACTGAGTAGATTGATGGTTGCACTGGTGTATCCACCCACGTTTGCACGAGGATGTTTGTGCTGGGGACGGAACCAGGGGTGAGAAGGGATGAACCGTGTGTCAGGCTTCCATCAGTGGTCCTGCCCTAGGAATACATATTTTAAGGGCAGGCCTGTTCACGGCACACCTGGCTGCTATCACTGCCTTGCTTACTCTGCAGAAATGAACAAAAGCTCCTGGGTCCACCCAATTCTACATCATGTCCAGCAGCTGTTTTACGTGAGGTGGCCCAGGGTGACATTGCCTGCCTTTTCACCTGGTCAGTCAGCTGATACACCAGGGTGTGCGGGGCCTGCGATGAGTGTGGTTGCTGGGCAGGATGGACACGTCCTGCAGGAGCAGGCTTGCATGTCCTCTAATGTATCTTTGCTTTCTGCAAGGAAAGAGGACAAACACATAACGTGGTTTACAGTTCTTTTCCAAATCCTGGCAATAGAGGAAGACAGCGTGTTGAATGAACCCAGAAGACTGTTGTGTAGCAAAATGAGCATTTCCCAACAAAGATACTTTGTGCATTTAAAGAAATCAATTTTACTATAAAGCAATGCAACTAAGAAAATAGCCACTATAAGACGATCATTTGGTAAGGCATTGGTGCTTAGAGTATCTGCTTCACATTCTCCTCCTTCTGGTTAAGGGTGGATCTGCTCTGATGAATATTTCATTTGGGGGATTTTATGGTGCAGGGCAATACATGGGGCTGCAGCTGATTGCTGTGGACAGTTTTCTAAATTAGAGGAGAGTGACAGCTGACAGGATGGGGTCAGTTGGTGTGTGACTGGCAGGCAAAGCCCATTCCTTTGGAAGCCCCTCCATTGTCCTGGACAGAGAGCTGCCGCAGCACCGCCTGTGTACTGTGCTTCAGTGACTCTAATTCAGATGTGCACGAATTAGGCCCGTTGCCAAATCACTCCCATGGAGTGGTTGACTTTTGAACTGCAAAGGCACCAAGCTGATCACACAGCCACTAACATGCCAGCATTTTCGCTACACAAGTTGCATAAGTGTGCAGGTCTGTGTGGTTCCAAGGCTCAGCTTAATGGTGAAATTTACATATTTGGAGACTCTTCCAGTAGAAATTTCATGAGCTGTTCCTACTATCCAAGAGCAAAGAAGTGATACCATTAAACTACATTTCATTTTTGTATAGAAGCTTTTTTTTTTTTACTCAGACCATGTTGTTTTAGCCTTTTTGTTGGTTGGTGTGTTTCCATGAAGCAAATGATGTTGTTATGAAATAGCACAGAGCTGGGAGAGACTGAGGTTTTCATTAGGTATTGAGTAAGAGGATTAGTGCAGTTTTCATGTGGCCGGATTTCTGAATGGGGGTAATCTGCTGACTGAGGTTAAAGAGCTGTTTATCATCTCTTGTCTAATTTAGTGTCACAACCAACGTTAATAGTGAATCACCTGCAGTCTGCCACTCTCTATTTTTTGTTTTGTTATGTTTTTGAGACTGTCTCACTCTCACCCTGGGTCGAGTGCAGTGGCGTCATCATAGCTCACTGCAACCTCAAACTCCTGGACTCATGCGATCCTCCTGCCTCAGTTTCCGGAGTAGCTGGGACTACAGGCGTGTGCCACCACACCTGGCTAATTTTTCTATTTTTAGTAGAGACAGGGTCTCATTCTTGCTCAGGCTGGTCTCTAACTCCTGAGCTCAAGCGATCCTCCCGCCTCGGCCTCTCAGAGTGCTAGGATTACAGGCCTGAGCCACCTCGCCCAGCCCACTCTCTATTTTGATTCAATAGTTTGTTCATTCTTTGAAAAATGGCAGAGAAGTATTAAAAAACATTTTTTAACACTTTTGAAGAATCACTTTCGTGGAGAGTGGCTAAACTAGCCTGAAGTCTCAGAAAGGCTTTCTGCAGACCCAGGAGGAATTATGTGCTGTCATGAAGAGAAAGAGGACCTGGGTTCAGGTGCAGTCAGTAAAAGGAATTGGCTCTTTTGGGGAACTATTGAAAATATGCCCGAGCCATGTCTATTCCTTGGGTTCTCAGTCAGTGAACGCTTAAGAGTGAAGGGTATTCTAGGAAAATACTGCTTTTTAAAAATTACTATTTTAAGAATGTTTTAGTGATTTTTATAAACCATTTTCTTTTTACTTCACTAAGCAGTAGGTTTTTGGCAAATGAGCATAATTCTTTGAAGCTTTAGAATTAAGCCAGAGAGAGATTTGACACACAAAACATTTTGTCTATTCATAACATCTTCAACCATTGAAAAGATGTATTGTTTCTGCCAGGGTTTCCTAAACTGATTTGATTAAATATTTCTTTGTCTTGTCCATTATATTTGGAGGTTTTCTCACGCAGGTTTTCCCTTGAGGGCAGAGGAAAGGAAGGACTGTAGAATTAAAGACTTGTTCTCTACTGTCAAAGAGTCTTTATCTTCCCTAAGGCACCTCATGATATGGTATGTGAAATCCAACCAGACAACAAGCCAGGAAGTCCCAGTGGAAGTTTTTGAATCAAAGAAGTCATCTGCATACTTCCTCTCCTGAAAATAGACAGCATTTGTGGGATTTTTAGGGGCACCCTGTTTTTCCATTTTTCTATTCCCAAGCTTAGCTCTATGGTAAATTAAAAACTCAGGTTGTGTCTGTCCTGGTTAATGCCAAAGTCCTCAGCTATGGAAAATATGTGATGATGTTTTTCCATAGAGGACCATGTGTTCTTCTCCCCCTCACCCCCTGCCTCGGTAGCATAACCGTCCCCCAAAGCAAATGCTTAAAGGTGGAAAATGACAGAGATCCCTTAGTTCACTGCCGTTCCCAAAGTTGCCTGTTGAAGTAGAACGTGGAATTAGAAAGATGAGGAAAACTTGATCTAAAACCAGATCAGGAAATGTGCTTATATTTTCTTCATGCATTTCCCAAGGCTTTTGACTTCAGGAGTGTCTGAGGGGATGCTGTCATACCTGACCTCTATTCAAAAGTCAGGAGACCTGGCTTCATGCCCCAGCTGGTTATGCACCCTTTGGCAAATCACTTTACCTAAATTAATGTCCCAATCAGCAAAGTCAGAATAATATCACCCACCCTAATTAACTCAGAGGATTGTGGTGAAGATATATAATATTTAATACGATAACCTGTGGGAAATCTAAAGCATGCATGTTCTTCTTTTTCTTAGAATGATGAATTGTTTTTGAACCTTCGTAAATAGAAATATTGCCATGATTTAAACTTCCAATTCTTTTGGCCAAAGAATTTTAACATTTTTTAGGTTCTAGATGAGATGTTTCTCAGTAAGCACCATTGACCACCTGCATCTGAATCATGTGAATCATCGATTGTTAAAATGACAACTCTCCCGCCAAAAAAAGATGTGCAGGCAGTCTCTCTCTCACACACGCACACACATACACGTGCGTGTGCATGTACACACAGAATCAGAACCTCTGAATTCTGAATTTTAATAACTCTCCAGGCAATTCTTCCTTTTAAAGTTTAAGAGCGGCTGCTCTAAATCACCTAAAATATTACTCCATTGCAATGTTTGTGCTCATGCTGGATGTTACAGGAGATGGTACGCTGAAGATATTCATAGCTGATTGATTGCTCATGTGCACTGGTTATATAAGACATGGCCAGGTGGGCCGGTGACTGCCTTAAGGCAGCTAGCTTTCTAAATACGGAATTATACCAAAAGACATTACATCGTTCGCCATGGAAAAATACTCCTTACAAACTTTGGTGCTTTTCCTTTAAAGTTCTTTTCATTGCTGGTAAAAGAGGGAGAAAAAACCCTTTCACTTCAAAGCTTACAAACTGCTAACTCTGCTTGTAGTGCCAACCTCCTGGCTCCAGCCAGTTTCTAGCATAGGACAGACTTTTTTTTTTTTGTCCTAAATGCAGGAATGGGTGTACTTTTGAGTTTTATGTACACACTTGTATATGCACCATGCAAATCCCAGTGGACTAAAAGTAAACAGGGAGGAACGGTTCTGCCATCATTGAATCGAAGCAATTAACTCCTCATCTTCCCTGATTATCCCCCCTGGATTTTGCAGTTAGTGGATCTCAGGCCTAGGTATGTTCCACAGGGAATATGAAAGAGGGATGTTTGTTTCCAAGTTGCTTGTGCTCTAGGAGGTAAGCCAAGAAGTAGGGGTGACGTCATGGAGGTGGCCATCTCTGCTCAGCTGTGGTTCTAGAATGTCTATAGGATACGCCTTGAGGGTAGGAACCCGCCTGAGGGCCAGGAGAGAACTTGTCCTCAGGTTACAGTCCATGGTGTGGCTGGTGGTCCCCAGCATCCACCCTCCTTCACCCTTTCCCGAAAGTGCCCCATTTGTATTCACATATGTGCTGTGACTTGCACAAAAGGCCCAGCACTTTCAGGAAGTTATTCCCACCCCTAACTCCAGGGCACAGCTTAATCCCATCCCCCATGCTATAGTGAATTGTTCAGAAACCTTAAAGGAGACACAAGGAGACATTTGCTGGGGATTTCTGGGGTAAGCAGCAAGTTTGCTCCTAAAAGAAATCCATCGAAGAGACGGCTTTCTCATCTAAATGCTGTGTTTGCCACTGTGGCACTGGGAATGGTTCAGCCACAAGGGGGAAAGCCACCTTCAGGACGCTACTGCTGGCATGAAAGACAGACAAGTCTCTTTTTTATTATTTTATTATTATTTTTAATTGACAAGTGAAAAAAACCCCAAAAGTCTCTTATGCAATTGTTGAGACACCAAATGAAGCCAGCCCTGAAGCCCCCCCAGGCCGGCCCTCCAGGGAGCATCTCCCATATGCTGCCTGACCGTGGTGTGCGGCTCCCGAAGAGGGTGTGTTTTGTCACCCGGTGTGGGTGCTGGGATGTTTTCCTTATCTGCACCAGTATGTGGTCAGCTGAGGAAATAAGTGATTTTTAAAAACAAACTTAAGGTTTAGCATAGCGTATTTTACTGTTTTACTCCACTCGAAGTTATAGATTGATTTAAGTAAAGACTTACTTTGGCATGGCAATTATTAGTTTTTTAGATAATAACATCCCAGAAAGCACAGCATGTGCATATCTTAAGCTTACTGGAATCCCCTATGATAAGACCAAGTTGAAGAGACTTGGTCCAGTTTTCCTCAAGTGTTGTGTTTTAGAAGCCTGGGGCCTGGCTGGTGGGCATGGTCAACCTTGCGAGGCAGAGAGAAAGGGTCAGTTCCTTGGTCAGGAGGGGGTTGGGGTAGCTGGGCTTTCCTCTGGAGTCTGTAGACACCAAGTTGGGTTTGCAGTGGCATCGTGGCATCTTCTGCCTGCCCTGCATCCATTTCCCCTCTTCTGGTTATAGCGCTTAATCTCTTGCCCTCTTTCAGAACGAGCATTCAGGTGGTTCAACCACTGCACCACTGCTGGTGTCTGTATCTCCGCCCAAGGCTGGTGAACCAAGTCTTCCACCTCATTGACCGTGGTGATTAGTTCAGGAATGGACATGGTACCCTACACTGGACCCCCACTTAGAGACAGTTCAAGGATTTTTTTTATTGAAACTAGTGGGGAGAGGGAGCTTTTTTGTTGCTGGATCTGTTGTATAAGGATGATGCTAGCTGGGAGCCACTGCAGGGAGTACCTGGCTGTGGATGAATTGAGCACAGGGGACACTGAGAGCTGAGAGCACTGACTGCACCCCTGGATCCAGCTCCTCCTGAAGCTAGAGCCATCTCTGAACTGTTAGATACCCATAAATCAATATATTCTTGTTTTTGCATAAGACAAATCAAATTGGGTTTATGTTCCTTCTGGAAAGAATCTTAAATAATGAAGAAATTAATAACTCAAGTTACAGACACAAAAGGTAAAATTTTCTGGGTCAAGTAAAGATGGGGAGAACTCTCCTATCCCTTCTGGAAATCGGCAGTTGTCATCATGTAGCAGAAAAGCAGCTGGTTAACTTTTCCTACTGTGAATCTACCAAGTTGGAGTAGGAAGGGACTTTGCCTACTTTTCGTAGCCTTCAGTATATACTTCCCCCAGTTTCTCCACCTAAGAAAAAGAAGACAGGCTTGGGCAGAAGCTGATTGTTTGAAATAGAGATGGAAGGAAATGGAAGCTTTTCTGAAAGAGGCCTCTTTGTCTTGGCAGCCAACAGTTCAAGTGGCTTAGAGTCAAACAGTCCCGAGCAGGGCTGTGTGGTAGAAATATAATGGGAGACATGGGTATAATTTTAAATTTTCTAGTAACCCCATTAAAAAAGCAAAAAGAAATTAGTTTTATTAACGCATTTTGTTTAGTTCTATGTTTCCAAAATATCATCACTTCCAGATGTGATCAACAAAAAGAGAAATTGTTAATGAGATAGTTTGCATTCTTCTTTTTGTACTGAGCCTCTGACATCCGGCGTGCATGGTGCACTCTCAGCACATCTCAAGTCAGACAAGAGCTCAATAGCTGCCTCTGGCCAGCGAATGCTGTACTGGACAACGCAGCTCTTGATCAACAGAGATTTGGAAACTCAGATTCATTCCCCAAAGCTAAATTTAGTGCAGGCAAGATCAAGCGGTAGGAAGCGCTGCCTCAGCCCAGATCCCCCAGGTTTCTTCCACACACGCAGGGCGTGCCCTGCCTCACTTCTATTTCAGTCACTAGCTGTGAAAAGGGTCTTGGCTCTTGCACAAGACTTTCCCTAAAAATAAAATTTGGGGGAGACAACTGAGCTGTTAATCTATGGGCTTATTGATTGCTTTAAGTGGAGTTTATAAACCAAGATTTATAGAGCACAGATCTGACTTCAAGCATTTTTTCCAAAATGTTGGCTAAGATTGCAATTATCTTTTCCTGACTATGAGAAGGAAGAGGTCAGGACCTAGGACTTTGGTCACATTTGTGTCATGCTGAGCAAAAAGAATCGATGCCACTGAAAAAAGGTTAGGTCTGTTCCTTCTGAGTGTTTGGTTTATGAAGAAGTAACAATTTCTAAGGAGGATTATTATTTAATCCCTAAGATTGTGTGAACCCCCACCTTTTTGTCCTTCTTTATTTCAGACCCCTCCCCCATTATTATGATGAATCCAAGCTCTGTCATTTTTACCTCCTAAATATCTCTTAAATACATCTCCTTCCATCCAGTTCTTGTCCCATCCACTTAGTTTGTGCTGCCTGGATCATCAAAGTAGCCTCGTAACTAGTTCTTAGCATCCAGGCTGTCTGGATCCATTCCTCCACTGAAGCCAGAGTGGTCTTTCAAAACACAAATCTGAGTCTAGTTGTTCCCTGGTTTCCTGTTGCCCTGAAGGATAAAGCTCATTGTCATTTACCTGGCCCCTGAGGCCCTTTGAGTCCCCCGCCCCACCCCGCTCCCTCACCCACCACCTCTAACTTCCTGGTGTGAAGAGCTGTGAGCTCCCTCAGGACGCTTGCACCTACTCTTCTCGCTTCCTGAGTGCCTGGTCTCTGCCTTCTACTGGAGCAGTGTTTCCACAGTTGTCAGATCTCAGACGCCTTACTGCTTCAAGAGGGAAGCCTCTCCTGGTATCCCTGACCTACATGCTCCTATTACATATGTTCCCTTAACACAATTTACCTCTCTCTCATTGTTCTTACCACAACTAAAAATCTACCTATATGTATGAGATATCACCTCACACCTGTTAGGATGGCCACTATCAAAAAAAAAAAGAGAAAAGAAAGAAAGAAAATAAATAGTTGGTGAGGATGTAAAGAAATTAGAACCTCAGTGCATTGTTGGTGGGAATATAAAATGGTGCAGCTACTATGGAAAACAGTATGGAGATTTCTCAAAAAGTTAAAAATAGAACTACTGTATGATCCAGAGATTCCACTTCTGGGTATATATCCAAAAGGTTTGAAAGCAGGGTCTCTAAAAGATATTTGCACACCCATATTTATAGCAGCATTATTCACAATAGCCAAAAGGTGGAAGCTGTACAAATGTCCATTAACAGATGAATGGATAAACAAATGTGATATATATACACACAATGGAATATTGTTCAACTTTAAAAAAGAAGGAAATCCTGTCACTATGGTACAACATGGTTGAAAATTAAGGGCATTATGCTAAGTGAAATAAGCCAGTCACAAAAAGACACATACTGTATAATTCCACTTATTATTTATCTAAAATAGTCAAACTCACAAATACAGAAAGTAAAATGGTGGTTTGCAGGGGCTGGGGAGAGAGAGAAATGAGGAGTTGTTTAATGGATATAGAATTTCAGTTTTGCAAGATGAAAAAGTTCTAGAGATCTGTTGCACAACAGTGTGAATATAGTTAACACTAACTGAACTGTGCACTTAAAAATGGCCAAGACGAAGCTGGGTGTGGTGGTGTGCACCTGCAGTGAGGTGGTGAGCGCCCGAGGTGGGAGGATTCTTGGGCCCAGGCTGTGGTGCCCTATGATGGCACTTGTGAATGGCCACTGCACTCCAGCCTTGGCAGCATAGCGAGACCCCCATCTCTTAAAAAAAAGGCTACAATGTTTATGGTTTTTACCACATTTTTATAAAATTTACCTCTTTTATTAATACAATTTTATAATATCAGTTTTTCCCTCTAAACTGTGAGCTCTGTGAAGGAAGGGAATGTTCTTCAATGCATACTTGGTACCTAGCACCCATCCTTTCTGGCATTCAGTAAATATTTAAATGAATGAGTTAATAAAATAAAATTGAACAACCGGAATGTAGCTGGCTCTGTGTAGTAGGTGCTTAATATCTGTTTGCTGAATTGATAACACAAGCAGATGCCAAATATTTGAACATTTAGAAGTACCTAGTGCAGGATCTGCACATAAGAAGTGATTTATAAATTGATGAATTTAGCACTTTTCTTAAGAGAAATGTGCTCAAAAAGCCAGTAGAGCAAAGTATATATTTTTCCCACCCAAAGAATGATAGAATATCTCCAGTTAAAATTTTAGCCGAACTGTTAGCTATACGGGTGACATCTGTGGCGTGACATTCATTGATATCGGTCTTTGGAAAGAGTTAATGGTCATGTTTAATTACTTAATGGAAATTGTTTGGGAGCTGATATTAAAGAAAAGCCAAAAAGAGAATCAAGATAGAGCTTTTGATTACCTAATTCCAGGTGATACTAAGCCAGTCATTATCTGATGGTTTTATGATGAAAGATAACACTGAGGAAGATAGTGGGTCACAGATGGCACTAGCAGAAATGTACATACCCTAAACCCACACCTCACTGGGCAGCGTTTTCCTTATGATGTTCAGGAGATTGGCATTTTGAAGTCGTAAATATGAGCACATAGTCGGAGAGGGATTTGGGTCAAGAAAAATGTCAGGCATAGATAGAGCTCAGTTAGCAGCTGGCCTCTGATAAATCTGGGATGATTTCATGGAAGAAATGGAACTCCTCTGGGGGGTAGTTCCTCCGTAGGTTGTCAGGTGGTGGTGCAATCCAAGCTCACGGTGCCTTGCAAGAGGCTTAGTGGGGTGGGTGGGTCTGGCCCCTAGAGCGGAGTTGCAGCGTAGGATTTTAGTGTCAACTAAAGCCATATTACAAGAGAAGACAAAGTTTAAGATTTGGATTGTCTGTCCCCAACACAGCATCTTAATTAAGGAAAGAAAAGCGGTAAGTAAAGTGGTTGCACATCCAGTAAAACCAAAAGAAACAGAGCTGGGAAGGCAGGAGAGGGAGGAAACAGTGATTTATACTCGGAGGACGAGGCGCTCCAGTGTGATGGAGAAGGCCAGGTGGAGCTATGAAACCTGCAGAGAGAGGCTTTTAAAAGTTCACTGCAGGAAATTACAGGCCTGTTGAGAAACTCTTCTAGGTATGGCATCAAGAAAGAATAAGACTGACCAAGAAAAAAGGGACCTGTAACGTAATAAGTCAGAATTTTGCCTTTTTATGATTAATGTGGGAAAGGTAATTCTTAGAAACAAACGGAAATAGAGGCAATATGAATATATGAGTGTTATTTTGTGCTATCTTTCTGACTGCTAAACCATTTAAAACAAGTAAAAGTTTAAAAAAGCCTTTGGGCTGTAAAAAAAAATCCTTTAAAAGAGACTTAAATATTGCATTAGGACATTATAATAGTTTTCTGTAATATAAAAATACTGATTCTAAATGATATTTTTAAAATCTGAGGTAAGCATGATTTTAGAAAATAGCTCTTTATTACTGGAATAGTTTGTTTTGAACAGGAAATATAAAATCAAGAAGCAACTTTAGATAATTAACAAAGTTGTCTACTTGGGGATTTGTTCATTTTTATTAAAAGAAAAGCTAATCCTTTTTTTTCAATGTTTTTCAGTGGTTCAAACTTAGTGGAATAAGCTTAATGAAGTGATGTTCTCATATACAGCATGGAAGTGAGTGCAATTCAAGCCTTCTATGTAGTTTTTCTGACATAGGTCATCTTGGTGACAGATTGCCACCTATTAGATGTCATTTTAGGCCACTTTTTCCCCCAAAACTTTGGGTTTTTTTGGAAAAGCAATTCTCTGTATTCCTCAGTATCACTTATGCCAGAATAGTTGTCATTGTGTAAGTGGCAGCTGGGTTCCCGGTGGTCTACAGAGCCCATCTCTTTATTCTCTAAAACCCTGGTCGGGTGAAAGGAGCTTCCAAAACTCAAAACTCTAAACATGGAACTAAAGTGATGTTTGAAGCTGTATTATTTGCGAATTCTTCGTCATTTTATTTTCTGTTTCATCAAGAGTTGTTCATATACATTCATTTTCTATGTATTTTGCCTTCTTTAAAGTTAGTTCTGATTGCCTTTCTCTTCGATGTCTTCTGCTCTTGGTGCCCCCTGACTCCCTCTAATTCTGTCCAGTCGTAGGTACTTGGGAGTGTCTTCTGCCCCGTTCCTTAGAGCAAGTGCCTTTCTAAGCTTTTTCACCAGCTATAGCAGCTTAAGTTTCAATTTTAGTTAATCGATTGCAGTTTTGCCAGGAGATCCCTCTCAAGCCGTTTACTACCCAGATCACCATCGCTGTGAATTCTGAAGCCATTTTATAAGCCCCCAGCCCCTCTAGACATGGCTTGAAAAGTAGCCCTGTTCATTAAGGACATTACTTAGTACACTGAATTGCTGACAAAGGGAAAATGCTCTTTTTCTAGTGACTTCCTACCAGAGCCTCTGTTGTATAAAGAGAACCCTCAAAGACCTGCATATGTCAGTCTTAGAAGATTGGCCCCCCAAAAACACTAATTTGCTAAGTAGATTGTAAACAGAAGGTTAACAATTTAACCACTCACTTCACTTCCACTCAGCATTAGAGAAAAATGGGGTTTCTGGTATGCCCTTTAGATGAGAAACTTCTTAAAGACAGCGCGTACTCTGCTGTGTGTAGAAGACCATTCAGTAAGTGTTTTAGGAGTGGATGGCAGAGGCAAGAGGTGGACGAAATACAAACCAAATGGACCTCCTGCCACCCTTAGTGATTGATTGTTGGTGACTTGTATGATTTGTATCAAAGCTAATGACTGCAACACTTACATCACACGTGGCAATAATATTCATCAGGGGGCGGGCAGGCGGGAGCGGGGTGGAGGGGATAGGAAAACTCACTGAATGGATGCGGGGAGCACAGTTTGGGGGATGACCACGATTGTAGCTCTGACACGGGCAGTGCATGGGTAATATATATGGCCAAAGTGTTGTACCCCCATAATATTCTGAAATAAAAAAAAAAAAGCTAATGACTGACGTTGTGGGAGAGTAGCCATAGGATGACTCTAAACCATTCTGACTAACTCCACGTCATCCACATACATGGCCCCCAGTGCCTCAGACTCAAATCTCTGAAGCACAGCTCCTGTCCTCCTCTCGCCCTAACACATTGCTCTCACATTCCCTCTCTGCTCAACGCCATCATCACCTCCCCAGGCACAGGGACTTAACACCTTAAGCCACCTCCCCCGACTCCCCCACTGCACACATCCAGAGAGCAAGCCAACCTCACCAATTTTCGTTTCTGCAGCTATGTTGGTTGTGTGTGTCACAGCATTTATAGCATACCAGCAGTCTGCCATCAGATGTTCATGTGATTTGCCCCCAGAGGGCACAATCAGTCCTCACACATACTTGGTCTATAGGGCCTGTTGACATGGCAGGAGAGTAGAGAGCATTTGGCATTGAGGAAAAGAATTTAAGTAAACAGTCAGGACTCTGGACGTTGTCTTCTGTTGTGACTTATTTCCACAGAAGGATATCTTAAAACCTAAACTGTTGTTCTCTGCTAGTGTCTCTTTTTGAGAAATTCTTTATCGAGCCCCCAGGACAGTATCTCCGGTGGTGTCACTAAATTATGGTGGCCACTGAGGGGAGAGCAGGAGGCTCCTTTGGCCATTGGCCTTGACCTTACAAGTTTGGAGTTATAACTCAAACATGCTAAACTTTATTAATTATGCCAGTAAACATCCATGCTTGCAATGAACAAAAAGCCTGGCTTTGCTTAATAAACAGAAAAAGAATGCGTAGAAGGTTATTATGCAGCCCATAGAGTGTATGGGAAAGCTGAAGAACCAGGCTCAGAAAGCTGTCAGGACCCAGGGAGACTCCCCGGGACCACCAGGCCAAGACCCAATCCCAGCTGCTGCCACTGCATTTGTACCTTGCTGGTGATGGATTCTGAACTCTGCTACTGCAAATAACCTTTGAGGTACCCAGCACAGACAAGAGCATCTGATGGACAAGCCCAGGTCTCCTGCCATGCCTCAGCTGCATCCTTTCTGCAGTGGTTCTTCTAGCAGATTTGTGTGAATCGATGCACATGTATTTTAAGAAGATCCTGGCAATACCCACATTCTCCTGCAAATAACAGTAGGGAAAAAAATCTTTTCCATTTGGCTTCCATAGGGGGAAGGAGTTAGAAGGAAAATCCTAGGTCTTTTCTTGAATAGCTTCTCCCAATGAGAAGACATTTGACCAACTCAACAGATAATTGAGGTAAGTTCAAGAAATACAGTTAAAATAAATTAGTAATGCGCATAGACAAAGCAAAAGTCGTCCCTGTAAGAAAACTTAATAAGGAGAACTGCAGCTTGACAAGAAGGAGACCCAAGCTTGGTTCACTTAAAAAGGGTGGATGGTGAGGAAGAGGGGGCAGCCTGGACAAAAGTCACAGGGGTGCAGGCCTGTCCACAGGGCGGCCTGTCCATGGGGTGGCCTGTTCTGGGCAGAGTGACAGCAATGGATAATCAGATAGTCTTAAAATAAAAAATTAGCTACATATAATTATCCATAATTTGTCAGTGTCTAAAGCAATCTGGATAACAATTTTCCTTTTCCTTGTGCTTCAACAAAATCCAGCAGCTAATCCATAGAGGGTTGCCTCTTGACAAACTTTGCTTTTTGCAACGTAGCCACATGTCCCATCAGATTAAAAAGTGTAATTTCTTTGTTTTCTCAGGATGCTGTCAAGTCAGGAGCAACCAAAAAAAAAAGAGGAAAAAATATGATGAACATTATTTCATTGTATTAATGAAAGCACTGGTGGTTTCAACTTAAATGAGTCAGTAACTAAAACCAAGGGAAGTTGCTCCCTAACCATAATGAAAGGTTCAAGATGACTTTTGTTTTTGCAGCAGAATTTAGGCATTGTGAGGATCTTTCTAGAATACATTTAGGTCAATTCATATAAATCAGCTGGAAAGCCTTTACAATAAGGAAATGGTATTGATAAGCTACTATTTTTCCATTTTTGGGAGCTACTAGTTATTGTTATAAGTTATGTTCCCCTAAATGGAAAAGGCAACCTCACCTATCCCTTCATGTCCCCAGAGCTATTCAGCATAAGTTAATCTTTTCAACAGAAGCAGCCAACTTTTCTAGCAAAGGAATTTGCAGTCTTTGTGGTCTGGGTAAAAAGGTGGTTCATTTTACCAGTTTCTCGATGAAATATGTTTCATGATAAATTCCATCTTTCCTCAAAAAAATTCCCCAAATCTACTTTTCTGTGCAAAATTCAACATGAAAGCGTTTCTCTATTGAAGCAGCCAAAGATTGAGTTTGCGTGGACCTAGACAGTTTCAGGTCCAAGGTTAAGGATATTTATTGCTGGAGGTACTGCGTGTATTCCTGTCTAGGGAGAACAAAATCCAACCCATTGGTGCTGGTTTTCTAATATATTAATTTACTTTCTTTTGTTTTAGAGGATTTTTTTTTCCTTCCTGCCCTCTTTTTAATCCTTTTCCACGCTTGGTAGAATGTGGAATGATTTTTGCCAGGGATAACTAGCAAAGGTATACAATGTGTTAATACACAGGAGATCTGCTGGTTTCATTGCACAGACTTCAGAGAAAGTTGCTTGCACTCTGACTTTGGCATAGCACGCAGGAAATTCCTCATTGGTCTGCCCAATGCAATAAACAGACCTCCTGCATCTAACCACATCCACGCTGAAGTTTCTCATGTGGGGTTACTTTTGCTTTTTCTATAAAAGTTAAAGGTCCCAACGTTCCTATTCCATACTTTCTTTAGCTCCTAGGCTTTGGAATTTGTGTAGGACTGTGTTTGAGGGTTGATAGACTAGTGGCTTAACTTTTCTGTATTCTTATGCATACAGAAAAAGTAGACAAGGTAAACATATCCCCTATGGAGATACATCTATATCTCCGTACATATATATATGCATTTATCTAATATACCTTACATTACATCAGCTTGATCAGAAGTTACCATTTGCATTTTGGTTACTAGTTAAGGAACTTGCTTACTCTAGTCACTGCAGGCAAGTTCTTTGGTAACCCCTCCTACTCAAGGTGTGGTGCCCAGATGAGCAGCATGGGCTTCATCAAAGCACTTGTTAGAAATGCTGAATCTCTGGCCCTACCTGGAACTACTGGTATAGAACCCGCATCTTAACTTGAGCCCAGCGTGATTCATGGAACCTTAAAGTTAGAGAGGCCTGGGGTCACATGGCATGCCACCAGAGGGCCTGAGTCCATCCCGGTAGGGACGCCACAGGAGGGTATGAGGGGGAAAGCAGGCAGGCAGGGGCAGGGAGAAGGGGGGTGGGGCTGGGAAGGACATCGCCTGAGTTAAATTACTCTCATTAATTCAATTTGAGGCAGGAATGTGTGTAAATAAACGCTGGCAGCTGCAGTGGCTCTGTTTCCTGCAGGGCTCAGACAGGAATGCAGGGGCCAGTGGACGTAAAAACCTGACTCGGCATGGGCAGATAGCTCTGCAACCACTAGATAATGATGGAGAAGATGGTATTATCATTATCGTATTAGGGAGGTTTTAAATGCAGGGTTAAGTGCCAAACCAAGTTGGAGAGGCTGTGTTAGCATAGATAAAATCTTCATTATTTGAAAAGATTAAGCTTACTTGACTGCTCCCTTTTCCATTTTTTTAAATCAATACAGATTAGATTTGCAGGGGGTTAAAATGAGTAGGACAGTGCCATGGCCATATGAAGCCTGTCAGCGTTTCCAAATAAAAAACCTGCACACATCCACTTTTTCCCATACGAGACTGAGTCCATGAGAAACAGAGAAGAGAAAATTGACTTCCATAGGTTAAGAACAACTCCATTGTTCCATAGACTTGTGAAATGTCTATAGGTTTAATTTTTGGCACTTCATGTTCATTCACTGTTTTAGGGGCTGCGTGATCATCACCGGTTAATATTTATTAACCCCCATGTAGCATGCTGGGCAAAGATGCTTGCTTAACCATCAGGGGATGGTTCTTGTTTGTACTGTCATTTTTGAAGCTCATAGAATATTATTTATTCTAAAGCGACTTCTGTTTCTCAGCTTAAAAATTAGCCACAAATCCCCTGTCTCTATTCACTGTTGGAATGGCTATAAATGAAAAGAGTCATATTCTTCTTTAATTTTATCTGGGAATGTTTTCCTTCCTGCCTTTGTGCCTGGGAGGAGGAGGAGGGAGAGGGAGGATGGCAGCTACCTCCCAATAAAGCTGGGCACTTTATTGAGGGCTTTATGTATTTAATCCATACTATAATTTCTGTTCTACACAAGAAACCAAGTCCTAGCAAAGTTATTGAACCTGGGCACAGAGCCAGGAGGGGAGCTGGGACCCGACCTCAGGCAGTCTCAAGGACCTCTCACAGCAGCCACTCCCCCTCAATACCCGCTAAGACCTTCTCTCTCACTCCCTGGCTGATCCCTGTCCAATGTGGGGCACGCCTTCTCTGTGTTCTTACAGCTTGCTACATAATTTTGTTATGGAAAAATATTTTTATTATTATGGACTGATATGTGTACAGATCTCTCACCCATTGTATCATTGGGAATGTTAGAGAAGGGCCTGGTGTTGAACAGACCCTGAGTGGACAGAGTTCATTCCTCCTGCATGCTGAAGGCCAGCATCTCCAGTCCTGTGCCTGGCGCTGGTCCTATGGGAGGACTTGAGAAGTGATCTGATCCAGAGTGGACGTCAGTGGAGGACGCTTGCCTCTTGGCCTTGTCCCAGTTTCTTCCAACAGTTAGAAAAAGTCCTTCCCTATTGGCATCTGCAGACAAAACTGTAGAAAACATCACCACCTCATGGTCCACTGAACTGCCTGGATCTCCCATTGATGTTGGCATAGCCTGCAGGTGCGAGCCAGGGACGTGCAGAAAATCTTGCAAGTCCCTGAGGCCTTGATTGACCTTCTGTATGGACACGCTGCTTTTAGCCTAGGAGAAATGATTTTAAATCTAGCTGAGAATGACAGGAAGCAGAGCAAGGAATTTTGGTTTGTAGTTATTTCATCCCTTTTGTGCACAAGGCCTTTTCCCTTCAGGAGAAATGGAGTTGAGGGGGCCAGAGGATGGGAAATGAGGTTCTTCAGTCTTATCCATCTAGCCCGCCCTCAGTGTCCCTCCCTTGTAATGACATCGTGGGAGAAGAGCTAATGGAGGACAGTGGGGCCTTCCACTCCTGCCTTCCGTGCATGTCCACCTTGGGGAGGCCCAGCAGCCCTTAGCAAACCAGGACAAGGTGAAGTTCTGTGGTCTCTGCTCCCTTGTCCAACGTAGGAGCATTGTGAAGGATTCAACAGATTCATGCCAGTCCATAGGGATTTGGGGTGGAGGAAGGAAATCATGTCAGGATTTTGTTCCCTGTCACTCACCACCCACACACCCAACTCCCAGATACTCAGGGACCAATTTATTTGCGGATAATACCACTGCCCTGCTTCTGCTCCCACTTTCTGCTCTGGCCTGTGTCTTCCCACTTCCTCTGCTCATTAGCAGGCTCTGAAAGAGCAGGTTACAGAAGGAGGCAAGACAATCATTCAAAAATCACAACCTGCTTTGGCTTGCGCTTCCCATGCTTCCTTGGGAAGACCGAGGAGTTTTGTACCCCGATGGCTTGGGCTGGGGCAGTGAGGAGCCCTCTCTCCCTCCGGCCCCTTCCTCCCATGCAGGCAGTCCTCTTGGCCATGAGTTCTGCAGCTGCTGCCCCTGCCTTGGCCTGAAACCCTCCTGAGCATGCTTTGAAAAGTAAAATGCTGGAGGAAGGGGCCCAAGCATCAGAGCACTGGGCTGAATGGGACTTGACTTCCTTGCTGCCACCTCTCTTTCCCCCACTGACCTCAGGCACTTGGCCTCCTGGCGTGGCCTTCCCAGAGCCACTGGGCCCTCATCCTCAACTCTTGACGTCTTGCCCCTTCTCCCTGCCTCTGCTGACTGTTGACTCTGCAGGAATGAGAGAACTCCCTACAGAGAAGAGAGGGGCTTAGCACTATGACCCTTGCCTGTGTGGCCTTCCTGGGATGTCACTTTGTGGCAAGGGCCCACGGGTGGGCCACGCCCTGCTGCACCTGCTTCCACATCCTGCTCTGTCCAGGACCCACCTCCTCCCTGCAGCCTAAGGGTCAGTCTCCCTTCTCTGTTTGCTGCTTTTTCCTTGTGTCTCTTTTTCTGACCCTGTGTCTCTCCTTCCATCCGTCCATCTGGGGCGATCGCAAAGGCTAAGTATGAGGTCCAGCGATTGTTTGGGGAAGATCACTTCCCCTTCCCAGCTCAGCAGAACAGAGAGTGGCTGGAGTTAGAGTCACCACAGCCTAAGCAAATCAGCCCTGAGCCAGAGAAATCAAAGTGACCCGCTGTTTCTGATTATGCCGTTTTCTTCCTGTTAATTCCATAGTCTTGTTTCTCTTAGAATTAAACAATCAAAACCTGATATGAGGGGACTTCAATCAGAGCAGGATATTTGTGGAGCCAGGACATTTTTTCCTCTTTTAAAATTGGCCTTTTACACAGCTACATGGGTTGTTTTCACACATTACTCCTTAATAATGTGCTTATTTACCCAGATGCACACAGTTCTCTCTTGCTCTGGGTAATCCGATATTAACTGGTATAACCAGGATTCCTATTGAAGGAAGGGATTTTTCAAAGAAAAGCAAAAGGAATCATGGGTTCAAAATTCCAGGGAGAAACTCTGAATAAAACCCCACCAAAGAGGATGTGGGAAAATATCTGAACTGAGAGAGTGTTCAAGAGACAGATGTCACTACCTCTGCTGATACTGTTGTTTTCAAGTTGCATTTGGTTTGAAGGAAGTTTTTTCCTCCAAGAGTATTACAGTATCTAGTTCTGAAATTGGCAGGCAATGTTACATCAGCTCTCAGATAAGGTGTGTATTTTTATGTATCTGTAACTAATCAACGATGAGATTAAGCTTTACAAATAACCTAACATGGCACCTGTCCTCCCCAAAGGAAAAGTTGGAATGTGGGGGTGGTGATGGTGGAATAAAGTATCTGTTCCTGGGATTAGGTCATAAATCTAAATTAGCTCTTGTTCTAGAAGATTCTCAATGTGGAAATGGTGGCACTTGCTCTTGCTGGGTTTGGCTGCATGTGTTTTCTGTGTTTTTATCATTAGAAGGGGATGTATGCCTCTGCTTGAGGTACGGTGCCTGCTGTGTGTTGCCCTCCCTGTTTTGTCACATCTGCACGTACAATCTGCATTTTGTGAACAGGTCACTAAATCCGGACTGGGGGCATGAAAGTCAGCTGCTGCTGCACATGGCCTTACCCACTTCACGTGCAGTGGGTGCTGACAGCAAGAGAGGGAGGCCTCTGAGGGCTGTACTTCATGGAGCAGAGTCTCTCCCAGGGCCACTCTGTGGAAATCCATTCCAAGTGGCAGCACAGAGCCTCTTTCTGCCATCTGGTAGCTGTTCCCTGGCATATAAGAAAAACGTTCTGAGACCCAGGGCCTTCTCCAGGGGGACCATCAGAGATTTACTGCCTCAAGAGTGGAAAATTTTGAGAAAAAGATGATAAAGCTTCCAATCCCCAGCCACTTAGTATTCCATAGGCTTTACATGATAGTGCTGGCTGCTCATTATAGGGTCAAAAAAAAGGGTAATCAACTCAGGCACATTGACAACAGCTGATAGCAGACACAACATTTTCCAGTAAGCTAGTCAAGGATACAAAATGCCTAAGTAGGCTCTGTAAACATCCATGCTATGAGATTCATTGGTAGGAAGTTCCAAAGCTTGCAAAGCTAATCTGTGGTGTTAGAGGTCAGAACAGTGGTTATGTCTGGGTAGAAGGAAGATGAGTAAGAAATGGAAGGGGCATTAGGTGGCTTCTGCTAAGTTTCTGGGTTTTTTTTTTTTTTATCTGGGTACTATCCACAGATATTTGTTTTGTGAAAATGAAAAATCATTTGAAATGCACACATATCATGTGTGCAGTTTGTGTATTTGTATTCTACTTTGATAAAAAGTTTACACTAAAAAATACGATGTAAGAGCATAGGGAAAAACTCCTTTCCTCAGTTCAACTTTTATTGATAATAAACTCAGACAAGAGGAAGGCAACACACCTGAGTACTGTGTATCTTCCACATGCAGTGCCCTGGGGGAGGACCATTCTTCACATGCACATTGTGAGCTATTTAATAACTTTTAATAACTTCTTCTTATGTTTGATTTGTCTATTGAGGGTTCCCAGTTTGGTTTTTTTAGTTTGATTGTTTTTAACAGACCTATAATAGGCATATCAGCATGCTTTTGAATCCCAGTGGAATACTTTTGAATAAATGCTTCAGTGGGCTGCCTATGCAATGAATAATCTAAAAATTCATTTCAACATACTGACTGACAAATTATGGCACTACCCATGGAGAATGGCTAAGAGACAAGAAAGAAACAGAGCCTAGAGCCCCCAGGGAACACTGGCATTGACAGGATGGATAAACAGCCTTCTATTTAAGAAAGGTAGCACAAGTTAGCTAGACAGAGTACAGTGGTCACTCTGTAAAGGTTGGTTGAATAATTCGATTTTGTTTTCTCTTTATAAAGGTGAAATGGCTTTGGGCTGTTGGGAAATTCCTGTCTGGAGTTTTGGGTTAGGACCAAAATAATACTCTGAGAATTTAGTAGCACCGCAGCTTTCCTTACTAAAGAACTTTATCTAAAAGTGCCTTTAATATTGTGTATAAAATTTCTGAAATTGCCTGATAAGGGGAATTTCCTTTTTTTCTTCTGTATCAAGTTCAGAAAAAGCTAAAACAAAAAAGGAAGCAACAAAATATGGGCATTATATGCAGTAACTAGTCAAGAGAGTGCGGCTTGGAATACACAATGAGCTCAAATATTTTGCAGCTGGGTTATTCCACCCGGTGGTATGTGGATGTTTGCAGGGTTCGTGAGGTTATTTTGTATAGAGGAAATTTTATCAGAATAGGTAAATTTTTTCTGTTGTTTAAGTTTACATGAAAATACTGATTCTGAGGCCTCCCTTCTGTTCTTTACCTTAATATGGATTTTTTTTTTTCCTAAGACTTATCAAGAACTATGCCAGGAAGCAAACAATGTAAGTTCTACCACATAAAAGAGATGTCCTTTTTACATTCTCTACAAAAGAGTTAAATGTTACTTGTATATCATCTTCAGAAAATAATTTGTTTTATACTATTTTTGTTGTTATTGCTGCAATCCTGATCTTTGTCCCCCATTTCTTAACGGGGACCAATGTCTGTTGGTTACTATTAAATCTGTTTTCTTATCATTTGTCATATATATCATTTAAATTATTTTCTAAAAAATAATAAAAGGTTTTCTGATATCAAGAAGTTGAAAATTCCCTAGGTGAAGGATTGTATGAATAAGTTTTGTTTAAATCACTTTCTTTTTCTGTATTTCTTGGCTAGAGGACTCTTTAAGAAATAATTTCACTGGTCTTAAGAAAAACTTTGAGATGTGGTCTGGTCATGACCCTCTTCTCTTAAAAAGGACGATCATTTTAGGCTTGCTGTGGGTGTGGTGCAAGCCTTCGCTCTTTTCCCCTTGGATGTCATCAACATCACTTCGACATCCTCCCTCCCAAGTGAGCAACCTCTTCCTGGCCTTTGTGGTGGTCGATCTCCGGCAACACTTACACTGCTGCCCATTCATTCCTTCTAGAAATTCTGTCTTTCGCTTCTGAAACATAATTCTTTCCTATCTCTCTAGACTTTTATTTCACTGGTTTATTCTACCCTATGGCCCATCTCTTATATGTGATTAGTTTGAAGGATTCTCTGCTCAGTGATTTTTTTTTTAAATTTTTACTTTCTTTCTAGGTTACAGACATCGTATACACCAAACGCTTTAATTCCAGCTAAAAACTAACAACTTCTAAATATATATCTTTAGCCCAACACTTTATAGTTGCCCGTAACTCAATTTACTCTGACAGATTTTGCATCTCTTTAAATACCTAACAGAATACCTGGTATACAAATATTAGATAGATGAAAGACATGCATCAGTTAAAGTTTCTTTTTTTTTTTTAATTTATTTTTTTAATTTCAGAATATCATGGGGGTACAACACTTTGGCCATACACATTGCCCCTGTTCTGCCCGTGGTCATCCCCCAAACTGTGCTATCTGCATCCATTCAGTGAGAGTTTTTCCCATCCCTTCCACCCCCCCTCCCGCCCGCCGCCCCCTGATGAATGTTATTGCCCTGTGTGATGTAAGTGTTCATCAGTTAGTACCAGTTTGATGGTGAGTACCAGTGGTGCTTGTTTTTCCAATCCTGTGACACTTCGCTTCGAAGAATGGGTTCTAGCTCCAACCAGGATAATACCAGATGTGTTAATTCACTATTGTTCCTTATTGCTGAGTAATACTCCATGGTATACATATACCACATTTTATTGATCCACTCGTGTATTGATGGGCACCTGGGTTGTTTCCACATCTTTGCAATTGTGAATTGTGCTGCTATGAACATTCGAGAGCAGACAGTTAAAGTTTCTTAATAATTTCTCTGTCAGTTTTAGGATTATATTCTAAAGAAATGTCCTCCGATGATGTAGTGGAAACTGGAGGAGCGAATGTGGCTATTCCCTTCCCCTGTGCACATTCGTACTTCCGTCGTGATAACCACCAGACCTCCCTCACGGTGGGTCCATTTTTAATTAAGTCCCTGCCAGACTTCTTGCAGAAGTGCACTGTGGGGACTGAGATGACACTTTACAGAATAATTTTTTTCTTTATTCTTGTGGGACACGCTGATTTTGAGCATAAGTCCATGGAGTAGAAATGTGAAAACATTTGGAAAGCTTTTTTTCCCTAGTGGGAGCCTTTTATTGCCAGAAGCGAATATCCCATGGAGCTGAAGAAAGACCTATGAAATTTAGCTTTTAAAAACAAAGCTGTGTTGAAGTTCTGTGGAAATAGAAGGTATTGCTTAAAAATGACACGGCAGATGTTATGAAATTTGTTTTAAAGCATTACTCTCAGGTTAAGTCATGTTTGCCAAGTTACAACCTGGAACACATTTTTACAACTCAGCAGAGCTCCGAAAACGAGGGTCTGTGGTGACACAAGGGAGGGCACACTGTGTGATGGGCTCGAGCGCTCTGTCACGCTATAGGTGAGGAAACGCGGCTCACGTCGATTTAGGAGTATCCTGTGTCTCTTCCTGAGCTGACTTGGTGAAGCCCAAGTCAAGTTGAAAACGCAAGCTATGTTGTCCCTGAGATTTACTTTTGTTCAATGAAAATGTGTTTTAATAGATACTGTGCATTTCAGTTCTCGAATTATCTGTACTTTTCTTC
This sequence comes from Daubentonia madagascariensis, assembly GCA_023783475.1. NCBI lineage: Eukaryota > Metazoa > Chordata > Mammalia > Primates > Daubentoniidae > Daubentonia > Daubentonia madagascariensis. The sequence goes on along the minus strand of JAKFHU010000379.1, from coordinate 298,676 downwards.
AATGTGTATTTGATGTTTCTTCAGGGCAAACTTATGCCACTTGACAATGATCATGTTGAAAGCATATGGTATTACGAATGGGGTGGAAATTGGATTGTGTCTTAGATGTGAGCCATCTGGTCCTTGCCTTCATCTCTATGAATTAAAATATATTACACATTAGGGAGTTCTGTGGGGTGGGCTCTGACTAAGGTTGGAGGGGACATGCTGTGGTTCTGGCATCTGCACTTAGTGTATGAGTGTTTTACCAGGGATGGTCAAAGTGTCCCATGCTGGATAAAGGACAAAAAACAGAAAGGCCAAAGAAGGCTTTCTTTTGTCTGACACATTAAAAAAAAATTCCAGGTTAACATATTTAACAGACTGATTGAACTGGGTTTTTTTGGTTTGGCTTTTTTTTGTGTGTGTGGTTTGCTTCATTTTGAGACTTCATACTCTTTTTAAAAGATGGAGGTGTGTGACCTTCAAAGTCTTTTTCTCATTTTTATTAGTAGGTGGCAGCAGCTTGGGTACATAACCATGCAGAGCCTATTGTGGCCCCGAGTGGCTTCTCTCTGGTTATGAGATGTTCAGTCTGGCTTTAGGGGTAGAATTTTCTTGGTGGCTATGAAAAATGAGTTAAAGGGCAATGGAAAAAACAAATGGAAAATTTCATCTCTCTCTGTCTCTCTCTCTCTCACATACACACACGCACATGTTAGTGACTTCTCTTTCTGCCACCTGTGTCACACACATTCTAGAATGCTCTGCATGTAGAGTGTAATGCTCTCTCTCATTTGTGGCTGGGAACTCCTCCTGTGTCCCCTTCCTCTGCTGTGGCCTAGTTGATGGCCCAGGTGACACAGGCTGGATTGCCTTTATGTGAAACACAGGGGTTTTGTTTTATGTGTTTGATTGTTCTTAACAATGAGGACTGAATGATTTGATGACTCAAGATAGAAAATATTCTTCAAAGAATACCCAGGGCTGTAAATATTAAATATTAGCACAAAGTGTTAAGCAGTGGATAATATTAAATAGGCCCAGGTTTGGGACTGTTCCCATCAAACATATTGGACATATCAATCAAATGTTGTCTCAGTCCAGAAAAGGTTATTATTGGCAAGCATGGATGCATGCATGCCTTGGTGCCCGGTCTGAGCACGGGGGCTCCATAGAGCCAGGACAGTTCAGAATGGCCCACCCATGTGCCCTGGTGATCCTGCATAAGGAGGGCTGCCCTTTCTGCCCCTTGTGGGTGACAAACCACAACTCATTTAACCTCCTAAGCCTGGATATATCTGACAAAGGGAGGATATAAGACCTGATTTATTAGGAGTTTTGCCATGTAATGTACAAAGGTGTCTGGTATACTACCTTGATAACTGCTTAGTAAATAGCACTGATGGGATTCTTCTCACTTTATGTTATCAGCCTGTCAGAAGTTGTTTTGGAGCATTTTTTATCAAAAACCATGTATGTAGTCATTCAGCACATATCAATACATGCGTACCACGTACCAGGCACTGTTTTAGGACCTGGAGATGGAGCTGGACGAAGACTGAGGCTCCTGTTCTCATGGAGCTCCCATTCTAGCCAAGTCAGGCAAGAACAAATGAATAGTATGTGAACAGGAAAGACAAAAAATATACCATGATTATGCAGAGAATTACAACAGGGAGTGACTGGGTGCTTCCTCTAGAGGGTGGGGTATGGAGGCCTCCAGGAGAGCCACCGAGGATGCAGAGCACGATGTGTTCTGAGGATGGGGCTGCGGTCAGGCAGGCAGGCAGGAGTGGGGGCAGGGGAGGGTAGCAGGAAGGAGAGCAGAGGGGTGAGCAGTGGCCTAACCACGGACGTCTTTGTAAAGGACAGAGTAAGAAACTTGCATTTTACTCTAAATGAGATGGAGCATCTTTGGAGATTTTCAAACAAGAAAATGATGTGATCTGATGTACATTTTAAAAGATCACTGTGCCACTGTGTGGGAAATGGATGGTACAGTGGATGCAGTGGAGGCAGAGAGGCCAGGTTAGATAATGAGGCCTTGCAGGTGAGGGGCAGGCATACATGAGGGAGATGACTGCATCCAGGATGCACAAGGCTTGTGCAGGGATTGGAAGAGAAGCCCAGGGAAAGAGAAGAGTCCAAGGCACCTGCTGGAGTTTCTGCCTGAGCAAGGAGGCTGTGGGATAGCAGAGCTGTTTACCAAGACGGAAAACACTGGGCAAGAAGGGGATGTGGGGGCAATCAACGCCTCTAGTCTAGCATGTCTGTTGCTAATGTAGGTGACACACAGAAGCAGCAAGAGGACCAGTATCTTCCTTCGTGGAGACTGGATCTAGGTGGGAGCAAAGACTGACTCACCACTCGACATAAGACAGTGTCTAGGGTGCACGACATCTCAGAATCTAATGGGCAGTATAATTCGTGTTGAGAGGTGGGGCTGCCCAGGGGATGACTCTGCGTTGGTCTAGCAAGGAAGGAGGAGGGAAGCAGAAGGGGGACAGGGTGGTGGAGACCACGCCCGGGTTGCAGAGCCACTGGCTGCCGTGGGCTGAGCGAGCCTGCTGATGGCTGCCGAAAACGCCCGAACGGGGAAAGGAAACACTTGTTGAGGCTTCTGCCAGCAGCCTGGGTGGTACCCGAGGGGCCCAGTGAATAATGTTGGGTCAAGGGTTTTATAAGTAGAATTGAGAGAAAGGGACGCAGGGAGTTGTTTGAAGAGAAGGAAAAAGAAAAATGGACTGAACTGAAAGGGCCTTGGGAGTTTTGTGGGATTGGAGAACTTTTCCTAAATAAGAAGCTCCATTAGCATTTAAGTTCATGTAAAAGAAAAGAAAAATAACACTCGGTGCTTGGAATTGGGAAGTTTTATGTGCATGTATATGCCTTTAAAGGAATTAAATTTTATACTTGGTACATATATATTTTAATATAAAAATATATCATAGCTGTGAATACAAATTCATTGCTATATTATATACACATAATTTAAATTGTAATTTTTAAGAAGTAAACCAACTAGAAAGGACAAAATAGAAATTTTAATTATTAATTTATTTTTCCATTATTTTTATGTACAAATCTTAGAAACAGGAACAGAGTAGTTTCAGAGGTCGGTTTCTGAGAGGAGTAAACAGAAGTGCTTTAAATTGGTGTTGATAACAAAGAAACTGCTATGGGTGGCTGAGGTTTCAAAGTCAGATTAGATTTCACTCTAGAGCTTATTAGCTAAGCTAATAAAGCTGTGGAGGCTTGTTCTAGCCTGTTGGCTGGGAAACTATTTCCAAGCAGGATATGGTGATTATTTGTAAATGATCATTGCTCATTCTGACAGTAGATGATCACTGCATGCCCAAGAGAACATCCCATTTTAAAAATTCATGTAAAGATGACTTGAATGAAAATATCATATATACAGCATATAAATGCCGGCTGACCTACCAAATTTGAAGATACCTAAATAAAGATAATTCACAGTAATTTAGCTATATTAAGCTAGATTTGGGATCTTAAGTAACTAGCCTAGTAGTTACAGAAAAGGATAACAAAAAATTTTGGCAATCCAATGGAGTAACAGCATGGGATTTAAAAAAGGACAATGAACAAGTTCACTGAGCAGGAAAGGAATGGAAGGTTGCTCAACAGATCTGCAGAGAAACATTTCCCCACCATCATCTCTGCATTTCAAAAAGCCAACACAATGTCAGTCCTAAGACATTACCTGTCTGCAGAGCAATATGCTGATAGTCTGTCTATCTGTGTGTAACTCCCACCGTGAAGCTTCAATTATATCCCCTTGCCCCTCTCCCCATAGCCTTGGGGAACACTGAACACTTCTCTATACAAGCAGATTTGGTTACTTGTCCAAATGACTGGTGCTTTTGAACTAGGACTCTAGCTTTTAACCATAGTGAGCCCCATATCTGGTGGGCAAAGAATAGAGTGTAAATAGTGTGTATCTGATACTTACACTTTAGGTCATGAGTGTTTGAAACAATCAGTTACACCCATTCATTTGAAATGCTTGGTCCTTATCAGTTTTGGGGAAAAAAAAAAAAGATTCATCCAGTAGTGTTGACTCTGCATGTGTGTGTGTGGGTGTGTGGACATTTTGCACCGTGCTGAACAACGGCTCCTCTTCCTCCATTGGCCCTTGACTGTTGATCTCCTGGGCGCAGGTCTTCAGCCTCCTCTGACCCTCTGCTTGTTCCCCAGCGTTCAACCCCAGCTCTCACAGTGACCCCAGTTCCACGTGTCCGGTGCAGACTTTCTCCGGAACCTCAGGCCCAAGCTTGTTGGATGGATTTCCAGCTTTTACAACAGGACGTTCCCTCCGAAATGTCTACAGTCTGTGGGCCCCGGAGATCAACATGTCAGAATACTAAAATGAACTTTATACATTCCTCGACACACACACCCACACATGCACACACGCTACTGCCCACAGCAGGGGTGAGGGGACAAAGTAGACAAAAACTCGTTTCTTCTGCTATGACTCCTGTCTTGGTTTCAAGTTACTCAAACCCCAAGACTCATCCTTCTTCCTCTGCCACACTCGCCATATGCAAACAGTCCCCGGGGTGTGGGGGCATTTTCACCCTGCTGTTGTGCCCTAGTCTTCCCTTTCCTGCCCCCCACCCTTCAACCACAGCTACAGCCGCCTGCTGGCTGTGGCCGCCACCACTCCCTTCCTTCCCCTCGGCTCAGCCCTCCCTGCCATACGTGCCAGACTCCACACTTCCCACTAACCCCACCTGGTTTCCCCACCACCATCCTGGCCCTTCTGAGTCTGTTCTCCACTGGAACGATCCTTTTGGAACCTAAATCACTCATGTCATTCATGCCTCTGCTCAGAAACCGGCAGTGGCTTCCAGCCTCATTGAAAGCATAACTCTAAGTCCTCCAGGTGGTCCAGATCGTTCGCGATCATCCCTGCAGCTGCCATCCTCGCGCATTGCCCTCTACCACCCCGGTCTCGTGGGTCAGTGGCCCGGGTACGTTCTGTCTTCGGGCTGTGAGCTCGCTGCTCCCTTTGCCCTCAGCCCTTGGTCCTCGGAAATTCGTGTCCTCCCACCCCCTCCACGTTGTTACTCAGATTCTCAGCCCTGCCCTCCTCGGTGGCCCTGAAGTCCCCTCCTTCTACACACATCTTAACCTGTTCCACGGCACTTCTCACCTCTGGATGTATTGTAGAATTTACTTATTCCTTTTTGCTTTCCCACACACTTTCACACAATACATAAGCTCTCCGAGGGTGCAGTTTTTGTCTATCCTGATGTTGAGTTCTCAGCTTCTAATAATAGGAACTGAATAAGTAGTTTTGAAATAAATGAATGAGAATCGTCTGGGTACCATTTACAAAACACTGTTGTACAAATCCTACAGGTTCAATACCCCCTATCTGCAATGTTTGGGACCAGAAGTGTTTCAGACTTAGGATTTCTTTGGATTTTGGAATATTTGCATTATACTTACTGAGTGAGCATTTCCTTTGAGCATAATGGCAGTGCTCAAAAAGTGTCAATTTTGGAGCCTTTTGGATTTCAGATTGTTGGATTAGGGGCGCTCAACCTGTACCTAAGACCTATTGAATTAGAACCTCAGGACATGGGGTCTAGGAGTTGATATTTTTTACAAGGTTCCCAGGTCATGCACTGCCCAGTGTAGGTCGAGAGCCATTCATTGCTACCGGAGAGATTTCTTACACCGTAGACATCATTCCAGCTTAAAGCCCTTCAACAGTTCCCCATTTTCTCATGGAGTCATGCCCAGACTCCTTAAGGTAACCTTCAGGACCTCGAGCCAGTTGGGCCCCTGGGGCCTTTTCAGCCTTGTGTCCTGCCACTCACTGCCTGCCCCCTTGCCACCTCCTGGAAGACTTGTATCTTCCCTAGTGTTGCTGTGTTTTTCCTGCTCTCCCCTGCACATGCAGTTTCTTTGCCAAAAATGCTTTCTTCCCACTCTGCTGAGTGAATTGGTCATGGATAAAGTTTTTATTCAAATGTCAGTGTTTCAGTTTTCCCTTATACCCTCTTTTTCTCTGCACCTCCCTTTCCCCATAATTAATGGTGGCTGTTGTAGCACGTTGTATGTCCTATCCATATACTCCATTAGAATTTGCCATTTTCACTCTGCTGCTCCTCTGACTCTAAGCTCCTAAAGGATAATGAGAAGAGTCTATCATTTTATCCTCAACGTCTACCAAATTGTTAAATATAGTTCTTTAACTAGTGTGGCAAAACATAAATTAATCTTAATGATGTGAGATATCTTTTATTGGGTTTTCTTGAGTATTCAGTAGCCAGAGCCCTGCATGCACATGAATGCCAGCATGGGTGTGTGTGCCCCTAGGGTGCAGTGTGTGTGTGCCCAGTCCCGGTCCCCAGGCCTGAAGAGACAGCACATGTTGTCCATTGTTGTGTATTGTCTTTGTATTCATCTTTTCTTCACCTGGAAACGTGACCCATCTTCTCTTTCCTAAAGACCTAAATTTGGTCTCTACTACTTTCTCTTTCAGCAGATGACCTCCTTAGGTACTTCACTTTTAAAAAAATCTTTTTAAGGAAGACTTTCTGAGTGACTTCTCTTAAGTGCTCATTTCTGAAAAGATAAGATTTTCTCTTCCTCTCCAGTTTTGACTCCTCTTCTGTTCTTCTGGTTCCATCTCCTCCTAATAGACCTTAAACCTGCTCTAATCCTCATTCATTCATTCTCATATCACCCCCTCCTCACCTCCCTTGTTCTTTTAATTTTTTGGTTTCTCCTAGCATTTAAAAAATAGCAGCAGTAGAGGACCTGCCTGGTCCGCTGAACTGAGCTCTCTCTGCTGCTTTTTCTCCCACCACGTTGCTGTCCACAGGAGGAGAGCGTCGGCTTTCTGCTCACACCTCCGGGTTCCTCACCATGCTCTCGCAAGCCCTTGCCGTGTGGGTTTCTCTGGAAATGCAGAGGTCACCAGTTGCCGTCTGAACTCCAGCCTCCGTGTCTGTCTCCATCCCAGTCTTCCTCTGTGAAAGATCAACTCACGATTAAGGCAGATTAACAAGAGGAAGAGGTTTATTTACCATGCGCACTGGGAGAATCACAGTGATTACCCAGTATTCCGGCGGGATCCACATATTTTTGTACCCGCTTTTTAGAGGGGAGGAGGAGATGAACAGTATAGGGAATTCTATTTAGGGGCAATAAATGGTTGTTAGGGAGGATGAATAGATACTTGGGAGAACAAATGGATGGGGGGAAACAGATTATAAATTAACCTGAGAGGCAGGTGTTATGTTTAAATGGTTTGGGCCAGGTCAGGTTGCATCCTTGATCTTCTTTCTTGCAATATATTGAGATAACAGGGAGGGAAGGGAAGTCCATTGTCCTTTTGACGGGTCTGTCTGGTTATGCAGATGGAGGGAAAGCCTCTTTCAAGGGCCTCTTAATCTCTAAGAGCCTTTAATTCAAAGTACCAAGGAGTCATATTTAGGGGTGAAATTTCCTGAGCTCCTTCACCTTGCAGAGCCGTCGTGTAACAAATGAGAAAACTTACCAGGAAGCCTGTGGTCACATAAGCATTCAACACGCCCTGTGTCCCCTTCCCAAGTTTTGGTCATTTCCTCTTTGTTCTTTCTCTTCAAGAAAACCTTCTTCTCAAAAGGTTACACTTACCCCAACTCTCTCTGCATTTTTTATTCTAGTAAACCAGTCTATATTTCCCTACTTCGTGCCTAAGTCTGTCCTTACCTTAAACTTCACATGTCTAAAACACATCTTTTCTATTCCTCACCCCTTCTAAGATAGGTCCTAGTGAATCTCCCCCTTCTTGTCATTCATCTTCTGGCTCTGGTGTCCTGGGTGTCAGATCATCTCTCTGCTCTTCCCCCTGTGTTTTCCCTGCTCAGCCAATCAGCCTTGGCACCCCGGTGACTTTTTCTTCCCTTTCCTAGCATGACCCCTCATATCCTTTATTACTTCCTGTCTTGCTGTCTTGGGTGTCTCCTCTTGTGTTACAGCTGCAACGCTGACCTTTCTGAAAGCCCATTTGCATGTCACTCTGCCCTGAATCTGCAGCGATTCCCTTGTTTCTCTTCCAGGATTGCATACGTGTGCCCAGTCCCCCAGGGCTGCCACAGCATGCCCCACCATCACGGTTCCCACACCCCACGCCCTGCCCAGCAGTACGGTCCCCTCTCCTCTCTGCCTTTTGATGGATGCTCTTGTTCTTCCTGTGTTAAACGCTCCCCTGCCTTCTTTCTTCTCTTGCACTATCTCCCCTTTCTTCCTTTCCCTGTTCCTCTGTGAGTACATACGACGCAGGCCCTTGCTCTTCTGTTGCTGCTTCCACTTAATTATGGAGATGACAAAATGAGAGACTTCGGGTGGGAAATCCTGGTTTCTAATGTCGCTTGAAGCCTTAGCACGTTACTGCATTGGCCAGAAGCACTGTGACAGAGTCCCTGCCTGAGCCGTGGGTCTTCATTTGTTTCTCCCTGGTGATGATCGCAGTGCTGGGAGCATAGGTCCTTCATAAGTATGTTTTGTGGATGAACAGTCAAAACTCGGTAGAAAACACTTGAGGAACTGGCCTATTGTTGCATTCCAACAAATGACAGCCTTGAAAAGGAGCTAAATTAAAATTAAACACCCAGTTTGATAACCATTTACTAACAATCGTTAGGGATCTTGTCCTCTTTGGTGAGTTTCTAGACGACAGTGGTCTTAGTCCTCTCTGCATTTCTTGCTTTTCTCAATTCTACAGTAAAGGAGTTTGTTGACTCAGCCAAAACAGCCATTTCGTGAATATCTACGATGGGGACATATTGATCTTAAAGGGTCCTTTCAGCTGGAAAATAGCAATGACATCTTTTGAAGACAAACAGTCGAAAACCTTACTTGATCAGCAGAACTTTTGGAGATTTTGTTTTTTCTATTTCCTTTTTGCCGTCACAGGCTTTCTTCACACTCCCCCTACCTCACTCCCGCTTTTTCTGCCCTGACTTTGTGTCTGCTCCACGGCTAGGCCCTGGGCTTTCAGCTGTCAGACACCCCACGACACTCTTCAATCAGCACAGATTATAGAATAAAAAAGATCTTAGAGTTCTGTGATGGACCAGAGCATGAAACGATAGAGCCAGCTCCACACGGAAGTAGGATCTTAAAAGGTTCTGTCCGGGAGCTAAACTCCTACTTCATTCCTTTTTCATTTTAAGACTTTGACTTATTTCTATATCCTTGACAGATTTTTTTTTCCAGATAATGGTTCCGTGATGACAAATGAACTCTATGGTCTGGCATCTCCCCTACAGACCATCAAAATTGAAATGATTAATATAAATATCATCATTTGAGATAAATACCTTAGAAATCTCATTTAAAGATAGCCTTTCAGTGCCTGATGGTTTTCTGTTGAGACACACTTTGCTCCTATTTTTACTTTATGGCAGGTTTTTAATGCTACAGTTGCAATAGTTTCTGTAAGTCAACCATAATTGTGTGCTCACAGTGTGCACAACTCTGTTCCCAGCACTTCAGGCCTGTGGTGACAGTGACTTGGGTGTGTTGAACATAATTTCACCCATCAAATCATCTAATCCAGCTGGAATTACAGAAGAACTGAGAATTTCCCAATTAGTCAGTCCTTTGATCTTGGATACTTTCATTTTTGCAACTTCTTGTCTTGCGAGAAAGTAATGAAGCAGTGATTGTCCTCCCTATTTGGAATAGACAAGGGTGTGTGTAGTGCCTCCGGTCCCTCCTAGGTGTCTTGTAACAGCATTCCACAACAGCTGTTCTGTTTTAAGGCTCAATGCACTCGACAAATTCCAGGCGTCCCATGGCTGCTGCAGTTGCTGAATGGTGACTTCAGGCTTCATTGGTTCAAACCTCAAGGGGACTGAGCCAAAGCTGACATGACTTACTGCTCAGGCAACAAGTTCCAAATAGAGAAAACATTTCAAATACCAACTGACTGCTGCTTTCTTCACAAGAAATTGACTTCAGAGGAGAGACTCTTCAATGTAATCATGATCCTGGTTCCATTTACTTCAACAGCATTTTAGATTCCTGGCCCTTTGGTAGTAGGCACAGCTGACCCAGTGATTTTGAGTAATTTAGGTGTGTGATACTTAACTTTTTAAATAACAGGCCAGTAAGGTAAAAAATATCATTTGGATGATAAGAGGAGCAAGCAACAATAAGGAATAAAAAACTAACAAACAAACAAAAAAAACTGAACACTGCGTGTGGCTTTAAACTGAATCGTAGTATTAAATTTTTAGATTTTGTAACATGTACTTTGAACTTCGAAGATTCTTATTTACCAGTAATACCCATATATTAAATCTTTATTTAAACCTGATATCAGAAGGAGGCCTAGGGAGAGGGGATAGCCGTTGGGTACAAAGTTACAGTTAGAAAGGAAGAATAAGTTCTGGTGTCCTATTGCACAGTAGGGTGACATACTAGTCCCCGCAAATTACCCAAGTACCTGCTACCCTAGTCAACAATAAGGTAGTGTATATTTCAAAATACCTAGAAGAGAGGATTTTGTATGTGTCCACCACAAAGAAATGATAAATGCTTTTACCCTGATTTGATCATTACACAATGCATACATGTATCAAGACATCATATTGTACTTCATAAATATGTACAATTATGTGTCAATTAAAATAAAAATTTTAAAAAACCCTGATATATTTTAGCTGAGTATGAAAACTCTGCAAGTATAGTTGGACTGATTGATTGATTGATTGATTTCTTTTTCTTTTTTTTTTTTGAAATGAGGTCTCACTGTGTTGCCCAGGCTGGTCTCAAACTCCTGGGCTGGAGCAATCCTGCCTTGGCCTCCCGAGTAGCCGGGACTACAGGCGTGCACCACTGCCCCCAGCTTTGATTTTTCTTATAATTATTTATTTACCTCCTTGATAAGGAAATCCTGAACACACATTTAAATTACTATAATAATAATTAAGTTATTCCAGGCTAATAGTTTTGTAAGCTTAATGACATGAGTTCCCAGAATTATGTGGCTGGTAAAATAATGTAACTATGACTGACTTTATCCATGGCTTATTTTATTTTATATGAATTTCTCATCATTTTAACCATTTTTAAATGTACAATTTAGTGGCATTAAGTACATTCATGATGTTGTACAACCATCACCACCATCCATCTCCAGAACTTTATCATCCCAAACAGAAAATCTGAACCCATTAAACAGTAATTCCCTATCCCCCCTGCCTAGGTCCCTATTCTATTTTCTATCTCTATGAATTTGCCTATTCTAGGCACCACATATAAATGAAATCATATAGTATTTTCCTTTGCATCTGGCTTATTTCACTTAGCATAATGTTTTCTAGCATAATGATTTCTAGGTTCATTCATGTTGCAACGTGTGTCAGAATTTCATTCCTTTTTAAGGCTGAGTAATATTTGACCATATATATGCACCACATTTTGTTTATCCTTTCGTCTATTGATGGACATCTGTGCTGTTTCCACCTTTTGGCTATTGTGAATAGTGCTGCTATGAACATGAGTGTACGAGTTTCTATTTTAGTGTCGATTTATTTTGAAATGTGTTTTGATCTTTTTCTTATGATCAGAAATATTTTTCTACAAGAAATATTAAATATTTTTCCAAAAGTGGTACAAGATTGGCCTTTTTGCTGTTTTCAAATGAAATAATAATTTAATGGGTTATAAGCTTCTGTTTGAGGTTCTAGGTTGACTAGAGAATTGTGTAAGTCTTTATGCCTCATTATAAACACCATCTTAACATAGTAGCAAGCCCATTCACAGCACCTATAAATGATTAAGTAAATGTAAAAAAGAAGATTAATTATTCCCCTCTAGGTAAGGCTGGGAGATTTGTAAGAGGCGTTTGTGTCCCTGTGATGCTTTGCATATAAACAAAAGATTCCATTTTTTTCCAAGAAGTTTGCCTTCCAGACCTGTCGTCCAGGAATCTTCCTGTGGCCTCAGCCACTGGAGGCATTGGGTGCAGGCTGTGGCACTCTAGACCAAATGGCCCTGGAAGTTCCCTGCAGAACTGCAGTCTGGTTGAAGCGGGGCTGTTACCTTACTAGCCCCTGTGTGAGCCCAGCAGGTGCTACCTGGAAACCAGCATTGGGAGTCAAAACATTCGATTTTTTTCTTGATTTCTGTGTTTGAAAAACATGGAACAAAGAGTGCCTACTATATTTAGCTTGTGCTCGGATCTGTACTGGAACCTGATGAAAGTGTTTTTGTTTTTGTTTTCCAGTTAAGGAAACATACTATTTTGTTCACAAGGTTGAATGAAGATGGTGGTCTTTGCTCAGTATCATCAAATATTAATACATTAATAACAATTGAGCTGATAATAAAGAATTGTGACCTTCAAATGATCCAAACTGTCTGCTGTATGTCACATTTTACCTTTTTAGAGAAGAGCTAATTCATGTTAAGTCCGCCTGAGAGATTTGTTTAATGAGCAGATTAAATGGATGATTATCCCTCTCCATTTTTTTTAAAGGGAGGGCTTCTTGTGATGCCCCTCTGCTATTTGGCACAGGAACACAGAGGGGTCTTTTTTAAATTACCCCTGCAGGGTCACTGGGACCCAAGCTGTTTGCTTCATTAAACCCTGGTGGCTCCTTTAGAGCCAGCCTTCTCCAAACAGCCCTGACACAATTGTATCTAAATTAGCATCTGACTGACCACCCTTTCTCTCCTCTTCTCAAGCCCCTGCTGACAGGGATTGGCAAAAGATGTTAATTGGTTGGGCCTGGCTTGGAACAATAGACTTGCCAAGATGACAAAAGGACTAATGTTTCTTTCAATATGCATCCAGATTCACATAAGTACCTCTTTTAATTACCAGGAATTATTGTAATGCCTGGTCAATGGAATAATTGACCCTCAACAGCCAGCACTTATTCCATAATAAATCGTGGCACAGGCCTAGTCAGAGTAGCAGGTACTAGGGTGATTTGCTGGGACTAAAAAGAGATTTTCTCAGCCAGCGTTCTGTGATGTACCAAGGCAGCCCAGTGGGAGTCCCAGAGAGGGGACCAATTTGGGTTTAACTGGGAGGAAGTGTGCTGAGAGCTGCTAGAACTTATACTCAGAATCATAAAGGAGTTGCATAAAGGAATGAGTTAGGAGTTTAAAAGAAATGAGTTAGTGGCTTGGCAGCTTAGGACTCATATGGTCAATAATAGGGTACAGGTCCAACAGCTCTAGCATAGGTAGAAACATTCCAGAGAGTTTGCTTCCACATGTGAAAACACAAGGTTCATTTGCAGCCTACACCTCAGCTGCCCGTTTTTTAAAAGGGGCGTTTCCATTTCAGATCTTAGGTTAAATGAGCCCTCGTACTTAGTTTCATCTCATTTTTTATTAGCACAAATCATGAGATATCTTAAAAATAATTTTGAATGGTATTGAGGCTCTTGGAGAATTTGTTTTAAAAAATTAACTATGGAGAAAAGGGAACCCTTGTACACAGTTGTGAATGTAAACTAGTATAGCCATTATGGAAAACTGTGGGAGGTTCGTCAAAAAACTAAAAATAGAATTGCCTTATAATCCAGCAATCACACTTCTGGACATTTACCCAAAAGATTTGAAATCAGTATGTCAAAGAGATATCTGCACTCCCATATTCATTGCAACACTATTCACAATAGCCAAGTTATGAAATCAACCTAAGTGTCCATTAACAGATAAATGGATAAAGAAAATGTTATATATGTACACAATGGAATAGTATTCAGCCTTAAAGAAGAAAGAAATGTCTTTTGTGACAACATGGATGGACTGGAGAACATTGTACTAAGTGAAATAAGCCAGGCACTAAAAGACAAGTGCTGCATGTTCTCACTTATATGTGGGATCTAAAATAATCATTCTCAAAGAATCAGAGAGTAGAATGGAGGTTAGCAGAGGCTGGGGATGGGAGGGAGTTAAGCATGGGGAGGTGGTGATCAAAGGCTACAAAGCCTCAATTAGGAGGAATAAGTTCTCTTTTTTAAGATATATTGCACAGCATGCTGAATATAGGAAATAATAATGTGTCTTACATTTCAAAATCACTAACAGTAAATTTCAAATGTTCTCACCACAAAAAATGGTTAAGTATTTGATGTGATGAATATGTTAATTAGCTTGATTTAATTATTTTTCATTGTACTCATAAATCATAACATTGCTTTGTAGTCCACAAGAATATACAACTATAATTTGTCAATTTACAATTTAAAATTTTTTTTGAAAAATTAACTATGTAAGTATAGTATGGTATACACAAATAGTGAAATCTTACTTTGAGGTTTAGGTTCTAATCAAGGTTAGTATTTAAAACCGGCTCTCCTCCTCTCCCCCCTTATTATAATAGTTTTTCAGTGGAGCCCTCATCTAGTGGCTGTAACAAGCCAATATAGGTAGGTGGTGTTTGTGAAACCACTGAAACATTGTAGTGCACTGGTTAACAGCCTGGGTGTCAAGGTCAGAGAGAACTGGGTCCTCTCCCAATTTAGCTGCTTGTGTGACCTTAAGCAAGTTACTAAAATGCCTAAGCTTAAGTTTCTGCTTTAAAAAAAAGGATGGGGGTGGGGGATAATGGACTAAAACTAGCAACTTCATAAAGGAATTGCAGAGCTAAATTAAGTGAGCTGATCTAGTATTTTATTCAACACAGTGCCAGGTATATAGTTGCATTCAATGTGACATCTGGTGTAATTATTGCCCCAAGATTGCATATCAGGGAATAAGGAGAGACGATTCATGCTGACCATCATTTGACTCTGAAGCCTCCGCTTTTCCAGGATGCCACAGGGGCAGTTCATTCCTAGAATTTAAGGGAAAGTATCCATACACTTCAAAAATGGTAAAAAATAAAATATTAATGCTTATTTCCATCTTTTAAAACAGCAAGGGAGAAAAATGTCAGTTAAATATAACAAAATTCATATGTGCCATTCTGATCTTCTTTCCCGGGAAATTATTTTCCTTTCATAAAACTAGAATTTACTTTTTTCTAGCAGGTTTCTATCAGAGGAAGGAGAGCATTTAAGCAAGATGTTGCTAGTTCTCAAGCTAGCTATTGGTTTCCCACAAAGAAAAACATATAATTTATAAACTAGAATGCAAGGATGCATGTCAAAGCCTGACCCTGACATGAAAGATCTTTTAGGCTTCAGATGTCTCAATCAGAAGTCCATTTTGTGTGTGTTTGGATGCTAGATCTGGTGAGTAAGTTCAGTCTTTAAGAATTAAGTTTTCTTAGCTTAATGTGAATCAATATAAAAAATGACTAGTGGGGAAAAAAATTTGAAGTGATTTGAGTTAGGGAATTAATGTAGAATACCAAGTCTTCCTGAACTGCTCGGGAAGAAGCTCTGGTTTTCAGCGTGGAGGGTGGACCCTACAGAGCAGGTGAGTTGTATAATTATTTCATTATATATTACAATGTAATAATAATAGAAATAAAGTGCACGATAAATGTAATGCGCTTGAATCATCCCAAAAACATCCCCTTCCCTGGTCCGTGGAAAAATTGTCTTCCATGAAAATGGGCCCTGGTGCCAAAAAGGCTGGGGACGGCTGCTGGAGTTCCAGAAGTGTTCTGGCTGATGACCAGGAGGCTGGTTCAGGCCATTGCTCCAGGATCTGTTCCCTGAGCTGTAAAGTGAGGGGATAGAACCAGACGACTTCGTATAACTCCCCAGCATCAGACCAAAAGACACTGTGGTCACCATCTCACTTGATGTTAGGGCCATTAGATCCTCACGGCCACCTTCTACTTCTTGGAACTCTTCTCTGTGGGCATCCGGATCATTTCTTAACCAGTTCCCCCAACCATCTCTTCCCCTCTCACTTGCCACTTCTTTCCCTGTCTTCCCACGGAGTGTGTTGCTCCTTAGGGCTCAGTCCTTCGTGGATTTCTCATCCCTTCCCACGGCCGCCTCTTCCATCCCTGTGCTTTGACTGACTATCCATATTGTATTTAGATAGCAAATGTGAATCTCTAGCCCTTACCTCTCTCTTGAGTGCCAGACTTGCATTTATAAGACCCCTCACACTTTCCGCCTACTACTCAAATATCAGACTCACAGTGTACAGCCTGTGTACTTATGGCGTCATTATTCATCCTGATGCTCAGACATGGAACATGGAAGTTTTCTGATACTCTTACTACTCCCCGACCCACATGTCTGCTTCCAGTCCCATGCTTTCCTTCACCGATATGTCTTTGGATGTTCCCCTCTGCGTGTTCTCAGTGCTCCTGTGCTGGGCGCAACCCTGTCACCTTCTGCTCGACTCCAGCGGTTGCTCTGAAGGCACTCTGCGCCATAATCGCCTTCGCTCCGTGCTTTACCTCGCAACACAACCCTGTCCCTGCACAGAAACTCACTCAGGGTCACAGCTACCTGCAGAGCACGTCCCAGTCTCCTTAGAGGGGCTTCCAAGTGCTCCCTGATGGGGCCTCTCTCTGCCTGCCCCAGCCACCCCTTCTTTTACACCACCCTGTGCCAGAACCTAGCTGTTGCTTAAACGTGCCTTCTTCCTCTTCCTCACCTGTTGAGATTCCACTCACCTTTCAAGCACCAAACGTTCATCATTTGTCAAGGTTTCACCACGAAAGGTTTTACTACCCGTGTGGAATCTGCTCCACACTTCCCAGCAAAATTCATCCTTCTCTCTGTGCTCACCTACAGCTCTTAAGTATTTTGTGTTCAAGCCACTAGAGAAGCATCTATCATACTATGTTATCATTAGTGAGTTGTTTATTAGTCAGGGTCTACCTGGGGTTAGAGAAGCCAGACTAATTATTTAAAATATTGTCCTTTAATTCAAGGAATTTGTTGCAAAGGTGATAGATAGGGCTGAGACAGAACCCAGAGATGAACAAGAGGAAGTCACCACCATCCTCCACTGAAAGGACAAAGGCAGGAGCATTATCAGAGTTCAGTAGCGGGTCGCTCTGTGGAGCTGAGCCCCATGGGCCTGTCCAGCAGCGGGGAAATCACGGCTAATTCTGGAGACCCCTAGGCAGAGGGGGAGAAATTCTGGCTTCTCCCTTCTTCCCACCCTCTAATCTCTTGCCAGAGCCTCCTACTGGCAGAACCTCGTTGGAAACCACTAGAAAATGCAGCCTGCTCGAGTTGGCCCCTGCAGGGATGGTGTAGGATAGACTCCAGTGCGAAGGAGACCAAGCACAGACACAGGTTGCATCTGTCTCCCTAATGTATTTTGACCTGCTTAAAAACAAGACCCTCATCCTACTTGTTTTTGCAACCACAGTGCCTAGCACCAAGTAAGGTTTAATAAGTATTCAGTGAATTGAAGTGAACTGTAGGGTTTCCTTCCAGGACTAAAATTACATTGTTCCCTACCTCTGCATGGTCTCCATTTATCATAATGTTGAAACAAAACCATGAAACATTTCCATGAAATTTTTATTTATAAAAAGAAATCACAGATTTTGTGTAATTATTTACTTAAACCCATGCTTTAGTTCAATCTTGACCCTGGTCAGTTATTAACATTAAGCCAGTGCTATTTATCAGCTCTGGGCTGGTTTTGGAAACATTTTCCACCAACTGTGTGTCAGATTAAATACAGGAGGGGAAACGGAGACATTGATTTAATAAATGCTAACAATGTGAGAGAAAGGAAAAAAATTATGTTGTGGGCAATTTTCACATAACTCATCCTAAATATGCCTTTGAACAGGCTCCGCCTGGTCTGTGGTCAGGCTCCCCAGCACCTCTCAGAACAAACCATCAGCAGTGCAGCCGGCCTTGCCATGGGCAGAGCACAGCAGGTCTGAGGCGGGAGGCTGGGTCGCTGGTCCCAGACTTCGTTTTTATGTTGTCTTGCTTTCACTCAGAGGAGACGTTCTGCAGAAGACAGGCTGTCACCACAACAGGCACACGTGCAGGCATCCAGCCCCCTGCATTTTCACAGGTTCAGGTTGTTCTGTTGAGGATGAATCAACTTTCAGCCTCACTGTTCTGACATCACCTGCCTACTACAAAATCTTGTAGATTGCACCCATCAAACATAAGGTTGCAACATACACTGTGCGGCAGGATCTAGTGTTTGAGGCATATGGCCCAGCAAAGTTGGTGGGAATCTTAACTAACGTCCCAAGTCCTTTGTTTCCACATGAGGAAATTGAAGCCCAGGAAAAGGTGACTTTTTGTGGCTTAAGGCTGTAGCTTGAGAGCAACACACCTGACCTAGAACCCAACTCATGTCACTCCTAGCCCATCATCATTTTTGTTTTGCTGCAGAAGTTCTAAAGTTGTTTTAAACCTTAACTCTAAACAGGATATTGCAGTGTTGTTATTGTCCATGTTCATGAATTAGTTTGCTTCTCCCCTTTCTGTCTCCTCTTATCTCTAAGTTATTTGTGTTAATTTTTTTCTATATACTTCTTTTATTACCTTATGTGAGGTTTGAATTCAAAAATCCTATGTTGGGCTCTTGCTGAGTCCTAGACAATATCCAGGGTCCATATCCCTTGGAGTTTTTTCCCAGCATCTCCTTCCTGCCCATCCATCCAATTGCTCTCGCTCCGGAACCCTTACATCTCACACTTATTTTGACTCCTCAGTGCATGAACAGATTGTATCCAGTTCAACAATATTGAATCTCAACACCCACTCCTTGTAGGTAAAAGTTTAGTCTTTGAGATCATCCTCCAGTTCAACTCCTGGCCAGAGCAGGGGTCCTTACGGTAACCCTGAAGCGTCAGTTTTTATTGTCTGCACTTTTTGAAGAAATTGAGAGAGAGGTGAAGTAATTTAGCCAGTGTCACAGAGCAGTTACACTGCAAAGCTCAGATTCAGTCCTAGGGTCTGACTTTCAGACCTGCTCACTATACTACCTTGTATGTTATGCTGTGTTGCTCACTATACTATGTTGGGATATACATAATCAACTGGTGGCTATACCAATTAGAATTCATATGGTTTCATGAAATTAATGTTTACATAAATTTGTTATTATTTACATTATCATTAATGTTGGACATAAATAATTTACTAGAGAAATCTATCTTGGTGAAGTTTAAAACATGGCTTTAACTGCACTGATAAATATTTAAAGAAAAACATGTCTTTATTTCTTTCCCAGTAAGTATAAAAACGTTTCTTCATAATTTGATATATTATTTTAAAGTATTAATAGATGTGCCCTAGCCATGGACTGTAATAGAATAAAATAACCTTACTTAATTCTAAAATTTCTTAAGTACCAGAGAATACATTTTTACTCTTTGTATATTAGAAGCCCCAAAAGATGGTTGACCATGAAGAAAGAAGACAGAAATAAGAGAAGGGAGATGTTTGAAGAGCATAATTATCTGTGGAGGGACATATGTTTTTAGATTCAGCAAATTCATCTTTTATGAAGTGGAAATCCTGGCCAAACCACATAAATGGACTTGAACTGACTGCCAGATAAGGAGCATTTCAGAAATAAAAGGGCACTGGTGCAGCCTGAAGCATAGATTTCCCAAAGCATTCTGATAAAAATAAAATGCTTCAAGATGCTAGAGGTGCCTGGGTGATAGGTAGGAGGTTTTCCTAGGAAGTGCATCAGTTATTAAAATAGAAGGGAGAAAAATTTTTAACAGGAAATAAGGAAGCCAAAATGGTATAGTTGTTGTTTGGGCTGTGTATGCTTTCAGCTGGATGATATTCCAATTACAAGGTTATTTTTCTTTTTGGCTACCTGGTTACCCAAAGAGCCAGATCCTTCCTTAAACACAAGAAAAGGACAATGTGGTGTAGAACATCCAACAGAGTAAAAACCAGGGTCTGTTATCTGGGCACCAAAGGGAACCCCTCAGTCCAAAGGGACTCTTAATTCAGAAGGGAATAAGCAGAAGTTTACATGATGAAATATGACAATAGCTTATTTTAAGGAAAGTTTGCCCTAATTTGTGACCCCCCCCCCCCATGCATGAATAAGTACACAGAAAATTTGATGCAGTGAAACCAAGGACAACATGATTTGGGGTCCATATGATCAGCACTTGTCTCCCATCCCTCCCAGCATCTCATCCTGGTCACTTCATTTCATTTTGAACCCCTCTTGTAACATGGTGTTAGGGGATTGCTGTATTTGTTACTGTGATTATTTTAAATAACTTCCCATGTATTCCTCATAAAGAAAGCAAATTTCTGCCTGGGGTTTGGTTCTTGAATGGAGGTTAAACAGTAGGAAAAACAAGTTTAAAATCCTGTTCCTGTTAGGCAGAGATGCCAACACACGTGATCCCTAAAGGTCACATGAGCACCTGTGTTGCGTGAGACTTTAAACGAATTGGAAGGATGGAGCAGACCAAGACCCACAGATAATGAATTTTCTTTTTAAATCTAAACTGGAAAGTAAATGAAATTCACATTTAAAGGAATATATATTTTTCCAGATATGAAGTTACCCATGCTTTGATATATTCTCTTCCAAAATTATACATTTCCTTTTTACTGGAAATATTCAGGTGGTCTCACAGTTAAGACTCAGACATGGGGGAAACAACACATCCATCTGGGAAAACACAAACGAGGTCTCAGCTAAAGCATTCAGCACATGGCAAATAACCCATCCTTCTCTTCACCTTTACCTTGATTCCTTACACTTGAACCTTGAGCTTGGGGGCGGGGGGGTTGGCATATGGGGGGGATTGTGAATACTTTTTTTAAGAGTAAACTGTGGAATTTGGGACTACAGCATGTCATGACATCTAACTCCTGTTAGATACTTTTAAAGTAATATGTGATGAATGCTGTGCTTGTACATATATACATATGTGGGTGTATGTGTATATATAGTGATATGAATCACATATATATGAAAAATAGACAAAAGCTAGTCCATCTCCTGGGAGCCGTAATGTCTACACAGGTATTCATAAAAGATGGGTCCCTGCTGTTGGCTTCCTATACCCCCAGGACATCCTGTTCCCCAGCCTGCTAGGATGATGCACAAGTTAGCTTGAGGGCTCAGAGCTTTGGCCACCATGACAACGGTGTTCTAAAATGCACTTCAACAAATATTTATTGAGTATCTACTCTCTGTAAGGCTCTGTGCTATGTGCTGATTATTCATTATTATGGCTTAACTGACCAGGGGTTAGTTTTTAAATATAAAACTTTATTTGGTTATCATTATGACTATTACCTTGAGTACAACCTTTTTTCTATATTTTGAATTTTAGTTTTAAAAGGTTTTTCATTCAAATACTCACATATGCTTGTTTTAATATGTGTATGTATATTACATATCATATTATGTATTGCATATTACAGAAATGACCCTGAAGGCATCAGCCAGGGACAGCAACATTTAACATTTAGGATTGGTGTGATTTGCATTTGAGTGTATCACCTCCTTTTTAACTGCATTCAGATCACCATACCCAAGAAATTGGAGGGATTTGGGTTGTTCCTGTTTGTTTTTAGAATGTGAAAGAATGGATTATGTTTTTGCCCTGAGGAGCACCTCTGAGCTCTAAGTTAGTAGGAAGTGCTGCACAGGAGGCTGCGGTAGTGCCCCAGTTCTCCCTCCCTCCTCTAGCTCCTGTCCTAAGAGTCTGCACAGTCACTGGGCCCTCCCCCACCTCCATTTCAGTCCTTACCTGTCAGAGCCTGCTGCCACCTCACCCGAGTCTGCAGCCAGTGCTTAATTCCACTTCCAAAGATGTCTGTCTCTTTCTTACAGACCTCTCAGCATTTTTGTTTTGTTATGAACTCTTTCTTCCCTTGCTGCTTTGACACATTGACTGCCACACTAGAAAAAAAAATTTTTTTCCTTGCGGCCACAGTGTTTTATTACAAAAATAGAATATAAACTTCAAAAACAAAACGACCCTTTCTAATTTAATGAAAATATTGTTTTTTATTGTTTTCTGTACATAATAATAAAAACTTGAAAATCAGTAGTGTTAAAAGTAATGGGAAACCTTGAAAAATAGTTCATAAGGGTAAAGTGTTTTTCTTGACTTGTCAGGCTTAAGTATAATTTAAAGGTAAACATAAATAGAAAAATGAAATTTATTGACTTCTATTCATTTAATCCATGTTTTTAGAATTGAAGTGTCAATATTAATTGTAACAATAAGAACATCAACAAGTAAGATTTTCACGAACCAGCTGCAGGGTTTTGCCCGGGGGGGCCACCCGTGATGTAACACAGATGCTACAGCATGGCAGCGTGAGTTGCCTGCGCACCACGCAGCTCCCAAGGTAAAGAGACATGTGAGTTATATATGCTTCAAGAGGCCCTGGGCTCAAAACTAGTGTGAATTAAATACAACCCACATGGCAGTTAGTGTGTTAAAACTCTTCTCTTGGGATTCTTCCCAGACTCCACCCTTCTTCTCCTTCTTGGCTCTTTCCCTCCTCTGTAACTTACAGACCGATGGCCCCCAAAGATCTGCCCTTAGCTGCTGGCTGGTTCTTCCTGCATGGTCTTATCTCCTCTTCTGGCTCCCACTAATACCTGTGTGCTTATGGCCCCCAAATCTAAATCTCTGAAAGGTTAGGTCCCTCTTCTGAGTGCCAGATCCAGCGACCCAGTGCCCTCCAGACTTCTCAGCTTGGGTGAGACACACACGTCCCAAACTCGGCACGCGGGAAAGAGACGTCTTCAGGTTTCCCTGCACAACTCCTCATCTGTCTATGTTTCTGTCTTAGTAAATGGCTCCACTGTCCACTAGCTCACAGAGCCGAGAGCCAGTGTCCTTGCTCCCACCAAACTAATTAGCCACCAAGCCTGGTAATTTGCCAAGTCCCCCTGTGTGCTGCCCTGTGCGGCCTCCTCAGAACCTCACCACCTCTGGCCAAGGTGGCTGCAGGTGCCCACCCGGCAGCTGTGCAGTTTGCCCTGAGCTCTCAGGCTCCCACACCCTTCTTCCGCCTTTAACAGGCGTCTTTTCCTGAATATTCCCAACATTTCATTATTTTGCTTTTACTTATTTGTACTCTAAGAAAAACTATGAACATCCAGAGGACAGAAACGGTGTCTTCCACCCTTGTATCCTGAGAAGCAACGCAGTCCTCTGTTTCCCAGGCCCACTACAGTGTGCAAGCAAGGACTCATGAATGACATCTCATCACAATCCCACAGCAAGGCTAAAAGACCTTTCCTTCAACACAATGAGCTAGTTTGAGTATCAAGGAGAATGTATCGGTGTATCTTTTTCTTCCTTAAATTATCTGAAGAATTATCAGAAAATTATTAGAAAAATCAATTAGAAAGTAAATTCATATTTGTGAGTTGTGTTTAATTTATTCACTCACAAAATTTTGTGCTGGTGTGAAAGGCTTAAGTCTAAAATCCGCACATGCTATTTTGATTGATTAGCTGATATATTGTAGAGCAGTCATATAGTCATATAGTTTGAAGTATAGTTTATGGTGTTTATTTGATCAAGTGTGTATAAAAGTGAAAAGTATATTGAAATATATTTCTGAATCAGAATAAGTAAATAATTTATTAAGGTAGTGAATAGTTTTCCTTCTATAGTTTATTTCTTAGACTTTTAAAATGTAAAAACTGACTCCCTTGTTTTGTGAAGTTTAGGGACTAAGAATTAACTGCATTTTCAGAGTTTTAGAATAGAACAGGAAAATCCTGGCGTAGCAATTGCCTGTGTCTTCATATAGCAAACTAGGGAGGTGGAACTGTACCACACCATCAGTAAGAGTTCTCCCTACTCTAAAATCCTACAGGTGGGTCCATCATCCTAATCAGTAACATGCTATTTCAAAAAATCTCTGCGGTCAGGTCATTATGCTTGTTAAAAGTTCTTATTCTAAAGCAATGCTCAGAATTTGGAAATCTGAGTGAGCCTGAGCAGGGCCCCTGGCAGATTTATAGGTGTTTAGAATAAAAGGATGCTTTTACATTAATCTTATTACTGCAACATTGTTTGAGGCATTGACAGTAGCTGGTGACAAGATGATGAGATCTTTAGATCCTGAAGTTTCAGTGAACCACGAATAGAAGGAAATAAGTTGACAACTATCACATTGTGGAATTGCAACTATTCGCAGAGATGACAGAAAGGGACATCTGTTTCCAGTCAGTGGGCAGGGCAGTTGGTTTCCTGCAGGCAGCTGCCTGCTCTTTCCATGGAAGGCCACCAAGTGCTCAGAGGTTATAAATAAGCAACTATCGGAGCCCCTTCAGAGGGCATTAAGCAGAAGGGTTAGTGACTTTCTCGTATTCTTTTCTTGGCCTGTTACTGGAATTGGTAGGCCATATCTAATATGTCTGCATGTGTCCAGATATCCTGCACAGGGGCATGGGCTCCCAACAAAGGGGAGGTGTGGTGGGCTGCACGCATTTGTTGCTCATCTGTTGGCATCTCAGCGACTGCAGGCCGTTCTTTCCGGCTGTGACAGGCACTAATTCTAATCCTTGTAGCCTCATTCCTGTAATTGTACCCAGAACCTTGCCTGCTCAGAAGCCCAGGGAACTCCTTTTTTATGAGGAACCATTCTTGGACCCTGTGCCGTGTTGTTCCAGAATCTGAGGTGGATGCTTTTGATCATCAAATTGAAGGAAGAAGCACTAGTGGGATTAAACGGAGCCAGACCCGGCCACCCTGTTTACTTGAGAAAGCAGGGGAAGGACCTAGAAACACATGTCTTGGTAGGAACGCAGAGTAGGAAATAGTGCCCCTCTTTACATCAGAGAAGGTTCAGCAATTATCATATTTGGCTGAACAATAATGGTAAAGTTTTCCCATAACCAGACCCACTAGCATAGCCCTGCCAAGAGCAGCAGCAATTTACTTGCCAGTTCATGAAGTCTTTCTAAAATTGTATTTTATTAAAGTCTTTTATTTCACTTTCAGTGAACATTTATTGTTTGCCTACCATAAGCCAGCACTCCGCTAGACACTGGGGACAGAAAGGGTAAGCCGTGGTCCACAGCCACAGAGGGCCAGGCTAAGTGCTAAAGAGCGTGAAATGCACAAGGCGTGAAAATCTTTCTCCTCTTTTTACTACTGCCTTTTGCAACTTAAGAAAATGACACTGTTAATGTTGACGTCCATCCAGCCAACATTTCTTTTTATAAATTGTCGAGACTGAGCTTGGAATGATCAAGTCCAGATTCTACCCTGCCGTCTACATCCACTGTAGCCCGGGTATAACTCAACCCCCAGTCTCCATTTTCTTCTATAAAATGGGTGTGATCTTAAGTACCCCTGTCACCTAGAAGTTATCAAAATAATGGACATGGAAGTTTTGTACAGTGTCTTCATTAAAGACGCTGCCTAGAGTCAGGGTAGGAGTATTTTATGATGGCTTTGATCTTTGTCTTTCTGTAGACATAGGGTTGAACACTTTTATTTATTTATTTATTTTTGAGACAGAGTCTCATTATGTTGCCCAGGCTAGTCTTGAACTCCTGGCCTCAAGCAGTCCTCCTGCCTCAGCTGCCTGAGTAGCTGGGACTACAGGCTCAAGCCACTATACCCAGCTGGGTTGAATAATTTAAATCTTTTCTGGTTTTATTTTTGTAAGAATGCCACATAGGTAGGATTATGTAATTCTAGCATTTTCTGTGTGGTTGTTCTCTGGCTGCATAAGATGTTACAGAAAAATGATAGTATAGTTACAGTGTCTGGTTTTTTAAATGATGGACTTTTATCATTATTAAAGGATAATTCTTTTCCAAATAGCTGACATGGATAGGATAGGGGAAATAAATACTAGCCAATAAGTTGCCCCTCAACGTACTTTCCCTCATCTTCACAAGAAACATGTGGGTTGACAGTGTCCTACATAAGGCCATAAAACAATCCCTTCTCCTTCCCAGTTGTCTGGGTGCCTCTCCCATTCAGAGCAGAGTAATTGAAGGCTTGATTAGAACAGTTAAACTGTGGACAGTAGACCTGCTTGTAAGTATCTGGGTTCATTTCCAAAGGCTGCTAGTAGAAGGTACCACAGACTGGGCAGCTTTAACCACAGAAACTATTCTCTCGCAGTTCTGGAGGCTGGAAGTCCAAGATCAAGGTGTTGGCAGGGTTGGTTCACTCTGAGGGCTGCAAGAGAGAATCTGTTCCAGCCCTCTCTCCTAACTTCTGGTGGTTTTTTGGCACTCTTTGGCTTTTCTTGGCTTGTAGGAATATTACCCTGATCTCTGTTTTCATGTCCATATAGTGTTCTTCCTGTGTGCATATCTTTGTCCAAATTTCCCCTTTTTATAAGGACTCTAGTCATATTGGATTAGGGCCCACCCTAATAGCCTCATTTTAACTTAACTAATTATATCTGCAATGGCCCTATTTCCAAATAAGGTCATATTCAGAGATACTGGGGTTAGGGCTTCGACATTTGAATTTGGGGGGGGATACAATGCAACCTATAACAATATCTTAAATTGATTTTTTAATTGAGATGTTTTAGGTTCCTACTATATATATTTCTCACTAAGAACTAACCAAATAAAAGACTGGATTTTATTGTGCTTTTTTTTTTTTTTTTTTTTTGGTAAGTGGTATAGTCCTTTTATTTCACAGAAGAATAATCTCTCAGCTGGGTTTGGGAAGTCACAAGAACTTTCAGATGCTTACTGTTTTTACTGAATTAAGGTAAAAAAAATATTATTTAGTGGGTCTCCTTTCTGCCAGGCATTGAGCTAGCTGGTGAGAATATAAAAATGAAATGCTTGGTCATTGCTCTCAAAGAGCTAGTAAAAAACATAGTACAATAGGTTCTGTGTAATGATTGAAGTATGTGCAGAGAACAGCAACAACAAAATTGTACGAGGGCGTGGTCGGCTTTGGGGTGTGGTCAAAGAAACTGTGGGGCTTCTTAAGGATCTGGTAATACCATCCCCTCCAAGATCCTGGAGGAAAATGGAGATTTCTTCCCCCAGTATTTAAGGGTCAGGACAGCTTTTCAGCCAGAGAGAACAGTACACTCAAGGACCAGAACTGGTGGAAGATAAGGCCGGGCAGGGAGTGGCTTGTAGCAAACGTAATTCATGCACACAGAAGAGAAAGAAGTGCAGTCGGGGTGCTCAGGACCAAAAGGTGGCTTTGGATTAGATGAGAAGTACCTCGTCTGAGATTATAATGAAAGTGATTAATATGGATGTGATTATAAGTACATTTGTAAGTGTAAAAAGTTTAAACTTACAAATTTATAAGTCTAGAGTTGAAGATTCCAGGCTAAAATTCTCAATTTTCGTAGGAGTTTTCGCTCCTCGCTGTGGCAGCTCTCCCCTGTGCTCCACCATATTAGTTTCTGGAATGTTCCAGGCTCTCCAGCATCGGGGGCTTTGCCTATGCCTGGAACAGGGTCTCCTATCCCTTCGATCCCATGGCCCCTCCTCTGTCACCTGGTGAATTCCTGCTCATCCTCAGGCTTCCGGGGACCTGTCCTGATTGCTCCCCACTCCTCCCCGACCACCGACCCCCAGAGCACCCACTTGGTAACTTTCACACATTTATCATTCACTTAGTGTCTCGTTTTCCAGTCCACAGGCAGGAGGGCAGGGACTGTACCCCCCTTACCGCCCACCGTGTCCCCAGCATGGAATACCGTGTCTGGTGTATGATAGATACTCAGTGGGCGTTTTGCTAAATGAATGAATGAAACACACAGCAGTTGGATCATGTCCCCAAAATAAGCTTTAAATTTAAAAATAAAAATAGATGATTTATTAACAGTCACAAAAGGGTTAAGTTTTAAATTATTGCAGAGCTAATCTAGTTTGTATTTAGTTGACTCTCGGAATGTTTGAAGGCATGGACAAATGGACTGAAGTGGCTTTGTAGGAACTTCTCTTGATGCCAGAGAGCCATGGGAGGCCGGTAGGACCGATAGGCAAGGCATGTTCCCGGGGTTCTCCGGGGCCTCCCTCTCCTCCTCCTTGCCCTCTCTCCCCGTGTGTTTATTTGGTATTTCCTCTGCCTCCTGCCCACCCCTCATTCTTTCTCCTTCTTCCCTTTCCCGGTGGCTCACGTGCACGATTTGTCCTGATACAAGTGCACAAATGCTTGCTGGCCTCTGCGCTGAGGATCCCTCCTCCCTTCACGTGCACCTCCTGGGCTGCTCCACACACTGGAAACGGTGTTTACTAAAAAGATTAAAAATCTGCATTCTGTCACCTTCGTTAATGGCTTCTTCATTTCAGGAGTGAATTCAGTGTTTGGTTTTCTTTTCCTAAAATATAAATCAGGTTTGACTTTTTGGGAGCCCTGAATCATCCCCAATCCCAAAATAGGCCAGTGGCTGTCGATGTCAGCGTTCTGAACTTCTTTTTGTCGTAGAGCCAGTTAGTGTTTCTCAAACCATGGGGCTGTTTTGGGCCAGCGGAGCTGGGAAAGAAATAATAGGATGTATGTTGTGGTTAGATGAGTTCGTGCTAAGAAATATGTCTCCACACTCGGAGATTTAAAAGGTTTGAATATTCATAAGGTCTTATCTAAGCCACTCGCTGGTTATTAGTTCTTCCTATTAAGCGAAAGATATGTAAATCCGCAGAGGTTCATGGCATATCCAGACTGGATAAATCCGAACCTTTAAAAGGAATTGGCACGTGGAGCTTTCAGTAGATGTTCGTTCTCCTCTGCTGCCCACTCACGTAACAAGGCTTTCCTTTCGCTCGTTGCCATCCTTCCAGAGTGTGGCAGAAGCCCAGATAAAGTTGTGCTCGCTTTGTCTCCAAAACCGCATTTGATTTAGCTTTATGTTTACACCATTTATCTTCTTTCGCTTCCAACATTTTACGTTGACGAGGACGGCTTTGAAAGCAGGACACCCACATTTGGTACCACTGCGTTCATTCCTCTTATGTTTTGGCTTCCATTACAGTGCTTTTAATATTCATGCAGTTTGAAAAAATAAACATCCCAGGCTATTTCCTCTGAATGGAAATGTTATGGTTTCAAACCCCAGAGAAAACAACTGGTAAGTTCTACAAACCCACATTCTCTCCTTGTCAGTTGGAAAGTTGCTCCAGCTTGGCAGAAGTAACAACCTCCGTGACACGGGGGGGCTTCCTGGAGCAGATGGCCAGGGGGCCTGTCGTAAGGAAGAGGAAAAGCGTCAGCACACATGCATATTTAGACTCCCCTTGGAATGATGGATACTAGAATCATTTCAGTTGATTCAAAATGATATTATTTCTGTCATGAAGAATGTAGAAGAATCATTGATTTTGTTTTCTCTGTTCAAATGAACATGATTGGAAACTTTTCTTTGTCCTCTCTCCTTATTCTGCGTTGAGCCTGTATTGATATTCATCCTCTCTAAAATTAGCTCAGCTGGTCCCTTAAATATAGAGAAGAGCTTATATAGACTATAGGAGCAAGGAATATAGAGCAAGAACTTCACACAAATTTGAAAGCCAATCTTTTAAGAAAAATAAAATGATTATTCTAAATAATTAAGAGAAAACCGATATTTAAAAGTGATGTTTCAATAGTAGAATACCGTTCTAGAGTTCCTGTGCTGTGGTAACCCCCATGGGCTACCCATCTTGTTGACTTTCTAGCACTGTTGTCCAAGGTCACATTCCCAAACTCACCAGCTCTCTTCCTGCCTCCCTCGCTCTCAGAGGATGGTCCCATGTCCCACACTGATGGTTGAGTTGTTTCACATACCTTCATTCAGTTTATTATCTGTTTCTCAAAACTTGTGTGTATTATCTATCTTCTCCTTCTTTCTTGGGAACTATGTAATTTCTCTATATGCTGAAGGCTAACAATCTCTTCCCTAGGTTATATTCTCCATCTCTGTGGCTGACTCAAAAGCAGCTGACAACCCCTTTCATTCCTACCACTTCCTACTAAGGATGTTGAAAAGACAAATATTGGCATCCTCCGCCTCCCTCGTGGCTATCAGTGACCATGTGGGCTGGAATTGGCCAGTGCACACTAGGAGAAGTGGTCTAGGGCTCCCAGCCTGAGAGCAGAGCAGGTGTAGCTGCCTTCTCTTCCTTCCTGGAAGGTAGATGTCCTGCCTACTGCTGCAGCAGCCATTCTGGGGCTGTGAGGCCACAAGCAAGAGTGAGAACACCAACACTAGGGTGGCAGTGCCAGAGGGTCAAAAAGCCTGGGTGCTTGATAGCTCCGAGAAAGCAAATACCTACTTCAGAATTCTGTTGGGCCAAAAATCAGCCACTATTTGTTTGAGCTACTGTTAGTTGAGTTTTTAGTTATATATAGACAAATGCAGCCTGATGCTGCCCTCACCCCCACCCCAGAACAAAACAAAGATAAAAACTCTGCCTAGTCCTGGGACTTCTTGTACATTTTTAATATCTTTGTGCTCACTAGCTTTTCCCCTGACATGACTGAGCTTCCCTAACTCAGTTCCCAAAACACCTTCGTCCTTCTGCCTTTCCGGCCTGCGGTGACGCTGCTCCCCGCCCTGTTTCCCTCTCAAGCTTGTTGAAAGAGCAGTTGCTCCCTGCTGCCCTCACGTTCCCTTGCTCCTCGCGCTGGACTGAGCCTTTTGTCGCACGGGTAGTAAATGTCTCGTTGCCAAGGCCGGTGGGTCTCCATCCTTCTCCCCTCAGCCTCTGCAGCGTTCCAGGTTGTTCCCTTCTCCTGCCGCGTTGACGCGCTCTCCGCTGCCGGTAATCCTCCTGTCCCTCACTCTCTCCTGTCCTTCTTTGTCCCCTGAAATGTAAGGGTTTTTCAAGTTTCTGTGACACTTCCCTTCTCTAGCTTCTCCTTGCTAATCTCATCTACTCTACACCCAACTTCAAATATCATTTCTATGTGAATAATTCCCCAATCTGTTCTGCTTTGGTCCAATTTGAATCTAGCCTGTTTCTAACAGCCGGATGATCGTAGACCTTTGCTCCAAGTCGTCCTTGACTCTGCCTCATCCTCTTCCCTCAGACTCTGTGCTCTAACATCCAACTCTATGCACTTCCCTCAGCAAAATTCCTCACACCTTTGCTGTGATTTCTGTTTCCAGTGCTACCTGCCCAGGGATGGCCCTGCCTTTCTCACCTGGGCGAGCGTCGTGATAACCTAGTTGGTGTTCCTGTTGCCGTTCCTAGTGCAGATCACCACCGTGGCATCTCCCGCTGCTGAGCTCCCACGCCCAGTGCCTCACTGGGTCCTGTCCGTCATTCCTCCTGCATGTCCTCCCGATCTGTCCACTCGCCCTCACCTCCATGCGCTCGCCTCACCCCAGCCGCCACCACCACTGTGTTCTGACCATCTAACTTGGCTCTTCGCTTTGGGTCTTCCTCCCCTCTATTCTGTTTTCTACACTGCATCTGGAATGTTCTTTCAACAAGGGTACTCAAACTATGTCCCTTCCCTTTTTCAAACTCTTTAACAATTTAGAATTATATTTAGAACCACAATCCTTTACATACAAATGAGCCCCTGTCGTCCTGTCAGCTTCCTCGAAAGGCGCTGTCCGGCCACCCTGCCCACCTTCCGGTACTTCACATTCACTAAGGTCTTGTCCACTCAGGGCCTTTGCACGCACCATTGCTTCTGTGAGCAGCACTTCACACCCTTGCCAAGACCTTCTTACCATCATCTACACCTTTTTTGGGCTCAGCTCAAATACTACTTGTTAAGAGAAGCCCTCTCTTAATTCTCCACAATGGCACCAGAATGTTTTCCTTCATTGCTATTAATGACATGTGAATGTTAATTATGTTATTTATTTACTGCTCATTTCCCCTCCCCTAGAAAGTAAGCGCCTTGAGATGTGGAACTTTATGTGTTCTTTTCTTCATTGTGTGCCCAGCAACTGGCTTAGCGTCTTACACCTAATGTGGGCTCAGAAGTATTTTTTGGATGAACAACAAATGAAGGCTTGGTGCTGTCTCCCTGCCTATCGAATGGAATCGCAGCCCCTCGGCCCATGGTACAAGGGCCTCTAGGGTCCAGTTTCAACTGACCTTTCAAGCCCCCTCCCTCACAGCACCCACCTCTGTGACGTGTGATTGAGCCTAAAGGAACTGTTCATTGCCACCTGCATACCTTTGTTGCTGCTGCTCCTCCATCTCGAGTTCCCTCCCATAGCTATTTTTTAATATCAAAACCCTACCCATTTTTTACAAGACGATTCATGTCACTTTATGATACATTTTGGATTTGTCCCCAACCACCAGTGATCTTTGCCTCCCCTGTTGTCCCATAGTATAGACTGAGTATCCCTAATCCAAAAATCTAAAATACAAAATACTACAAAATCTGTGACTTTCTGAATGCTGGCATGACTCCAGAAGTGCAAAATTCCACACCTGACCCATGTGATGGATCACAGTGAAAATGCAGGAACACAGCACACAGTTTACTCAGCATTTCCAAGGGAAAATAAAATTATCTATGTGTATAAGGTGTGTATGAAACATAAATGAATTTCATGGTTAGATTTGGGTCCCACCCCCAAGATATTTCATTATGTATATGCACATATTCCAAAATCAAAAAAAGTCCAAAAATCTAAAACTTCTGGTCCCAAACATTTCAGATAAGGGATACTCAACCTGTGTATTACTGTATCTTTATTATAGCTCCTGTTCTACGCTATACATACAGAATTCTTGTATTTTTTTCTCTGCTGAGCTAGAATGTAAGATGCTGTAGAAGCAGTTGTGTCCCATGAGCCTTGGTGCCCACTGCTGATGACAGAGCCCTGTTTGACAGACATGTTGGATAGACAGGTAGGCTGAGGCAGCTGGTGCCCTGCACACTGTTGAGGCTGGGACAGAGGACTGAGTAATCTGTGTGAAATACCTGGACCCAATTGAGGTAAATTAGGAAAAGCTTGAGTGGGGGGAACATGCTGAAGTTCTCGGCCAACCCCAGAGAAGAAGAGATTCTGTAAGAAGTGGGAAATAGGGCCAGGCATGGTGGCTCATGCCTGTAATCCCAGCACTTTGGGAGGCCAAGGGGGGAGGATCACTTGAGGCCAGGAGTTCAAGACCATCCTGGGTGACAGAGTGAAACTCTGTCTCTTAAAAAAATGTGAAATGGGATCCAAGTAAGGGTAAAGCCAGAGAGTTGAGGCTTGGGGACCTATAACAAACTTAGCCACACCGTGTGAGCCTGACATGACTTCATTCCTCTAAAGTAGAAAAAAAGTAGCACAAAAGCATATTGGCTCAGCAGGCTGAGTGGATGTTGTGCTGAATGTGGATTTCAGATCTCAGAGAGGAACAGAAGTGATAAAGTCCTCTGGTGTGGTCCTTGGAAGTAGCGTCTACCTCCAGTCTCTTGGAACTGGTCAGAGAAGAAACAGAGAAGAAACTCCGGGGAGCATTCTGTTCAGGGAGTCCCTGGTGCCTGTTTTGTTGCAGCTTCCCACAAGAAAGAAACCTTTTCATCACTTGAGTAATCGCTGCCCCCTCCCCACAAAAGAAAATAAACAGAAAAATGTCCCTTTGGGTCAACTCTTGAGCATCAGCTGTAGCTGCTCTAGCAAGAGATCAAACCAGAATGCTTGCGCCTTGTGGTCATTGGCATCAAAGCCTGCAGGTTTCTTTCCACCTAATTTCAATATGCTTGTGAGCCTTGGGAGGCTTAATTAAAACTGCAGGGGAGCCAAAGTAAACGCGTAAAGGAACTGTTTTGATGCTTCAAAAACCCGAGCAAACAGAATCTGGATTATTCAATTAGGTAT
The DNA here is from genome assembly GCA_023783475.1 of Daubentonia madagascariensis. Lineage (NCBI taxonomy): Eukaryota > Metazoa > Chordata > Mammalia > Primates > Daubentoniidae > Daubentonia > Daubentonia madagascariensis. The sequence goes on along the minus strand of JAKFHU010000379.1, from coordinate 265,074 downwards.
GCTTATGGGATTTGTCTTGGGTATTTTGATTGCTCAAAGCCTGCTGGGGAAGTCAGTCATGGGGTTTAGACCTGAAAGGAACCATAGTTAATGCCCCCCCAAATTTGGCTTTTCATCTTCTTACTTAGGCTTCCCATTACCGGTACACTGTTGTGAGCTGTGCATGAACTTTTTACTCCGACTTCTGTTTCTTCAGCTTCTCCTTCCACTGATACCAGATTACATGGCAGGGTCAGCCCAGTTTCCCATCCCAGTTGTCTTGCCTGGCTTGGCAGAAATGTTCTTGGATTCTCTTCCTGCTTTTCACTGATGGTCTTTACTGTCCTAAGCTGCAGGGTTGCCTGAGAGGCAGTAGAGCGCGGTGGTGCAGAGCATAGGGTCTCCCAGCTAGACCACTTCTGTCTGCCTGGATTCAGACAAGTCTCCTGATCTCTTTATGCCTGGTAATATCATCTGCAAAATGGAAATCAGGGTGGTGGAAATTGCACCAACGTCACAGAGTTTACTCTGTTAATTCAATTTTAAAATTCATGTTAAAGTGCTTAGCACAATGCCTGGTGCAGGATGAGTGTTCAGTGAATGGTAACAATTATCACGATTACCCCAGGGCATGGGTAGGTGTGTCTCATTGGGCAGCAGGGAAGACTGGGGGTTATGCACCTAGGCCTTCCCAGAGGCATGTGGTCTCCACCGTCAAGCCCAGTCTAAGGCAGCCTCAAAGGTCATGTGACAGGCTGCACACACTTGCTGAGGCCAGTGGAGTCTCTGTGCAAGTGACTGGATTACCCAACAGGTGTTTTAAGCAACGAGGACTCTTGAAGTAAGTTTGGCTGCAGCTAGTTTGTCATTACATCTTGTGACTCTCTGAAGGCGGAGTTCAGAGTCAGATATCCAGAGGAATTTGTTGGCAGGAACATGGCCACAGCAAGACCTAAAGGCAAGCTCCTCTGTCTTCTGGGGCGGAGCAAGTCTGGCCTGATCGTGAGCACATTGCAGGCCCCTCAGAGAGTGTATGCTTCTAGCTAACCAGCTCAAAATAGATCCAGGTGCAAGGGCCTAACCTGATACCTAAGTGCTGGAAAGCCCCCCAAGAGGAAAGGTTTACCTGATGCCAACTTCAGAATCCAAACAACAATACTTAGTGTCAGTTGCTAAAAGTTTATGAACTGGTGTTACCTGGAGGGCACTCCTGTGCTGGGCCTTCACTTCCTTTCCAGATGTTTATACCTCAGTAAAGCAGGCTGTGTAGAATTTATGGTATATGTGGATAGACTACATGAAAAATAGTTTCCCCTTCATTGTCTCCAGTGAATCCATTGATAAGTGTTTGCCTGTGTCGTAGGAGCCGCCAAGGACACAGGAACATAGGGAACACACGCCTCCCTTTAGGAGGCTGTCAGTCTCATGGAGAAGATGGGTGCACACATAAGCATGGCAGTGAGCACAACACAAAATCACAGGGTATAGTGGCAAGAGCACACACTGCGGGGTCTACAGACTGGACTCCCATGGTGGTTTTTAACCCTGGCCAGCTGTGTGACCTTTGGAAGATGATTTGACCTCTCTGAACCAGACTGTCCTCATCTATCAAATGGAGGATAATGCTGTTGTTGTAGGGTTATCTGTGTGTGTGAAATGAAGGGAAAGCAAGTGACCAGCACAATGCCTGACAGCTGGTGGTCATGTGACAGCTGGTAGCGATGAAATTATTGTCATCATGGAGGAACACAGGGGAGGAGCACGTCATTCTGCCCGGAGAAGCTGAGGAGGTCGTATTTGAAATGGATCTCGAAGGAGGAAGAGAAATTCTCAAAGCCAGACGATGACGGAGTGGGGCATTGTTAGCTGAGTGAAAAATAAGAAAATAAGATGGGCAAAGGCCAAAAAAAAAAAGGACACTGAGAATTTGAAGAAATGTGGACAGTCAAGCACAGCTGAGTGCAGGCTGCTGGTGACTAAGGATCCGGGTCCTGAATGACAGGCAAGACCATGAGTGGACTCAGATCCTGTTCTAGAGGGTGAGATTTTGCCAAATTTTGCAAGAATGTACTAACAATCCCACCTACTGTTACTAAGTGCCAAGTACTCTGCCAAGCTATTTTATGCATGTCATTGGATGCAAAGATAAGCTACCCCATTTTACAGATGGGTAAACTCGGGCTCATGGAGATTAAGTTACTTAATCATTAAACTCACCAGATTTAAATTATGGTGGGTTAACCAGCTGTCTACCTGAAGGACATGTTGTCTCACTTGATATTTCATGTTAAATTTTGTTGCCTTGTTTGTTTGTTTCATATTCACTTATTGTTATTCTGCTGTGAATACTTTTGGGACAAAGCAATACAGCAAAAAAACAAGCTGTCTCCACTGATAGCAGACTTGAATGAGTTTGGTGCTCTTCCCCAGCTGGGCAGTTGATCAGGCAGAAGTGGAGCTGTGGCTCACTATCATAGTGTAATTCACTGATGTAAAGATTCATTTTTACTTTGGGTTACATGGTCCTCCCCAAATAAATCAAGCATTATATTAAAAACTGCACACTATATTTTAATTTTTCATGATAGGTATTAGGCTTGAGTCCCAAATAAGGTAACATGGGACATTTGGTGGATTTCATAAAATTTTGCATGTCACCAAAAAGGAATAAGATTCAAACCAACTTTAGATGATCCATCCTTAACCAAAAGATTGGAAAAGTACATGTTAGCGTCAACCGTAGGAATTTGGGGTGTGTCATGCATCCAAGTACCCAAAGTCCTGTAATCTGAACTGCTGCTATCAAACTCAACTCCTCAAAATACTCACCGCACATTTATTTTGGATGAGTTCTAAACAGGTGTTTCCTCTGTGTTGCAAACGGTTTAAACTGGAGCCTCCCTTACGTCCGGTGCATTCAGCTGTAGTCACAGGCCCAGATGATGCTCTGTGAGTGAGTTTGCTCATCTGACAGCCAATCCTTGCCGATTCCCACGTTGGTCAGCCCTGGACGTAGAACAGATGTTGGGGATTATAGGGAAGGATTCAGGAGGCGGTGGGCCCGCGTGTCTGCGGAAGTCATTCATTGCAGAGATGCAGACAGGCCCTGTGGAGCCTTCAGTGTGAAGTTCGATGAAATAGGCCTCAGTGGTCCTGCATATCAGGACGCACAACAAATGTGTTCCTGGTGTCCTTTAAGTGAGAGAAAAGTAGTAAATCCATCATCTTCAAGTCAAGCTGAATGAGGAAGGGAAATAATTCCCAACCCCACAAATTTTCATTTGCGTTCTAATCTACGAATTAATTAGCAGGATGATGACATGTAAGCATCCTCTAATTGACTCTGTGATGAGTCATCGGAAGACAGTTTGCAGAGCACAGGATGGTTGACCGCGCCCTTGGGAAAATTCCTTTAAGGCTGGGCTCAGTTTTCCCCAATATAACACAGGGCTGTTTCTTCCTGGTCAGTTCTGGCTGTCCTGGAGTTTCTTTGTGCAGCTGCTCCACCGATGTGTGGTCTTCCCCTCAGCCCACAGTCCACGACACTCTCAGTCAGAGGTCTAAAGCCTGACCCTGTAGCCTGTGGCAGACTGCGGCTGTCTGCCCGGTGAACCACCCCCAGTCCTGCATGCTTACTGAAGCGGTGCTCTGCAGAAGGCCAACCGGAGGTGGCTTCTCACTCTCTTCAGTGTTTCTGAGTCACAGTCTATAAACTTGACTGACGAACCTAAGCTTTGTGATCCTCGTAGGCATCCAGGTGTATCTGTTACTACGTTTCAGTAAGGGCTGCTGGTTTAAAAATCACATTATTTAAAGAGCCACAAAAAACAGGATGATAGGATGAGAATTTTCTTGACCAGTAATGGTCATCTAAGAAAAATTTAGAAATAAGCCCAAGTATTTAAATAGGGCTTCTAAGAGGAACAGAATGCAGAAAACATGTTTTTCAGATTTTTCTCTTCCATTGGTTCCATCGCCAACTTATTTAAAGCCCATTAGGGATTTCAGTAGGAAGAAAGACAAGCAAAGATGTATGATCAACTGTTACTGCCTTAGAGTTGGTTTTTTGATTTTGGGTTTTTTTCCAAGAATGTAGTACAGTCACGCAGTGCTTAACAATAGGGATATGATCTGAGAAATGTGTCGTTAGGCAATTTTGTCATTGTGTGAACATCATAGAGTGCACTTACATAAACCTACATGCTATAGCCTACTACACACCTAGGTTGTATGGTATAGCCTGTTGCTCCTTGGCTGCAGACCTGTACAGCATGTTACTGTACTGAATATTGTAGGCAATTGTGACACAAAGGTAGCTATTTGTATATATAAACATATCTAAACATCAAAGAGGTACAGTAAAAATGCATTATAAAAGATAAAAAATTATGTACCTGTATAGGGCACTTACCATGAATGGAGCTTGCGGGACTGGAAGTTGTTCTGGGTGACTCAGTGAGTGAGTGCTGAGTGAACATGAGGCCTAGGACACTTCTGTACACTTTTATACAACTGGTAGCACAGTAGGTTTGTTTATACCAGCATCACCACAAACACATGAGTCATGTGTTCTGCTATGATGTTATGACAGCAACAATGTCACTAGGTGATAAGAATCTTTCAACTCCATTATCTTGGGGAACCACCATCATATATGTGGTTAGTCATTGAGCAAAACGTCATTATGCAGCACATGACTGTATGTATTGACTGTACATATGTCTTTTTTTCTGGGATAAGTATAGAAATGTTTCTGCTAAGGAGAAAGCAAGTTGTTCATTAGGAGAACAAAGTAACTGACAATAGTTTATTAATGTTTTAAAATAAAAAGAAATAAAGGAAACATAAAATTGTGTATCATTGGCATTTAATGCCATAGTAAGCAAGTGAAAACATGAGGAAAAGCAAAATGTACCCTTGTAATAAATATTCTATGAATCAAAGTCTCAAGTGCGTCATAGAATTCATTCATTGAACTATAATACCTTGGAGGTTTTCTTCCTTTTCTTTTTGGTCTAATATTAACTCAAAGGAATTTCATTTTTTTAAAAAAAATGAGAGAAAATGCTAATTATCATATTTTGCTTCTCTTTGAAAACATCTTCAATTTTCCAACATTAATGCAGAAATATAAGAAGATGGCTCTATAAAAGCAAAAGAAATACCTCAGAGCCTTTAACAACATTAAGGGGAACAAGGTCTGGATGATTTTATGAAGAGCATATATGAAATGTTATTTACATATTAACCAATTTTAAGATGAGGGAACACCACTAATCTAGAAGGCTTTCTATAGAAGAAGCAGACAAAAGTATTCATGTTTGCTCATGTCTAAGAATTCTGAAACTAGGGAAATTGTATTGAAAAGATAAATTGAAATATATTGGAGAGGGAAATGTAGCTGAAGTGTTTCCATTAGGCTATGATGAGAAAAACTGCATCTGTTTTATGTAAATTTTCAACAGTGACCTGGTAAAGAAAGTCAAAAGAACATTAATTAAATTTACAGAGCCAGAAAAGGGGAAAACCCACGAGGTTACACATAAACAATACAGATGGCCGGAGAGAGATGAGAGGAAATGGACAGACACTTACAACACGATATTCAGCTTGGAAACATGCAAGCGAATGCAGTGGGGAATACTAGCCAAAAGACAGATAGCTGGTTTAAAGAAAAAGTTAATAAAATGTGGAGTCTGAAAAACCGTACAGACCAAAGCCAGGAAATTACAAAGCTATGGATCCCGCAGTAACTGTAAATTAACCCCATTGCACATATGTAGTATTTCATATTACTGTCTGTGGTGTTAACTTTCACGCCTAAGCATGCGTGTGTGTGTGTGTGTGTGTGTGTGTGTGTGTGTGTATTTCGCCTGAATTACGGTTGTAAAGGGAACAGAGGTGCTAACAGGACGCGGAATGGACTTTCTGGCTCCTTTCAGCGGTCACCCAGGAGCCCCAAGCCCAAGCTGTTCATGCACCTTGGAATGGAGCGAACAGGGAGAGGCTTTGATGCAAAGTCAGATTGCTCAGCAGAGGGGCTAGGAAGAGACACATACTTGCCGACCATTGTAAAGAAGTCATGAGTGTCATGAGTAGATGGAAGTCTGTAACACATTCCAGAGACAACACATTGGATTTAAATATGTCCCCACTGCTGGTTTCTCCTTTCCTTTGCTTGCCTCGTGTGAACTACTCCCTATTCCACTAATATGCTCCTTTTCCCCTTACTGTTTGCCCAGATACCATACTATTTTTCCTCTCTGTATACCCCTTTGTCTTATTGGGCTCATTATAGGTGCTAAAATGCAATGTCTTCCTTTTAAAGCTTCCAATCTACTGAGATAGTTGTTTCTTTGTCTGGTTTGGGGTTTTTTTTGTCGTTTTGTTTTTCAACATTTTTCAGCCAACTTACACAATATACATTCCAACGTGTGACCAGGATGGGGGAGTCTGCAGGCTTCTTCCGGAATCATCGTTCAGGCCATCTCTCTTCTAGTTCGTGTGTCTGCTTCTAGCATCTTCTACCTTCCCTTGTCATAGCAACACGTTGATTTTCCACTCTCCTTCCTGACTTTTGCCCCATTGGGGATTTTTCTGCCTACGTGGACGAGTGTCCTGTTACCTTGTCCTCATGGTCCTTTGACCGCCTCGGCTCCCTCAAGGCCCCTTTCCACAGCCACCTCCCGCAGGGCCCCCACTCACGACCCAGCCACTAGACTCTGTGTCTTCTCCAAGATCTCAGCCTCCAATTCCCCTTGGCACACAGCAATCCCTTGTTCTCCTACGGCGCCAGCCCTCCTTCCCACTAAGACTGCTCTTCACCGCCACTGTCATCATCAGCCTCTCAGACTTACAGTTGGTGTCCAGTAAGCACTCGATAAATACACTCCTACCAGCTCTCCCAGTCTTTGTCCTCCTTCGGTCTAGCTGGGCTCCCAAGCCCATTATTTAAGTGATACACTCGTTCTTGTCCTGAATTCCTTTGCCTTTTTGGTACTGGTATGTCTGCCCTGTCCTTGCCCAGCTCTGTGCTCTTAGGCAGCTTGGCACTCCTAGGGCAGGGGCAAGGACCCAATCCTGAACGCAGGCACCTGTTTGTGCTGGTGGCTGGGCTCTCGTGCGTCCCACCTCACTGTCCACAAGGTGGTTTCCAAGGCTTTTGGCTCCTTGCTGCTTTGCTCTGAACATCTGACCCCACCTTCTCCTTACCCACAGAGATGTAAGTCACTGCCCATAGGTTCTTCAGTACCCTCCTCGCCACCCAGAAGTCCCTCATGGTGTCATCTGGCCTTCCAGAGCCACCACCTCCAAGTTGGCTCCTGACATCTTCCCCCTCACTCACCCTGAGCCGCTCTCCACCGTTCCCCTCTTGATTTTTCACGTCAAGATTCTTTCTCCCTCCTGTCTCCTTCCCTGCTGCCATCTTGTCCTCCTGCCAGGTCCCCTCTGGCCTTCCCCCACATTTACTCATGAGCATTGCTGCAGCACACCTCCCTCCGCCCCCAGTTTTCCTAAAATATCCTCTACCTTCAAACTGCAGCGCCAGCTGGGTCTTCCTCCTCCCGACTAGGACTTCGTGGAGGGCTGGCTACTTCTTTTCTCCCCACCTCCTAATACAGGTGTCACCCAGGCTTTAGCTTCACGCCTTCCCTTACTGTGTAGTCCTTTTCTTTGTGATCTTGTGAGTTGCCACAGATTCACCGTCAGCACAGTGCAAACAACCCCAACAGGTTCAGGATTAGCCCTCGTCTCTGCGAGGCCCAGAGCTTGGGCTTCGGGGTACAGTTCGGGTCCTGGCTCTGCTGCGCCCCAGCCGTGGGACCCTGGCCAAGCTACTTGACCTTTCTTGCCTGAGCAACCTTGTCTGTAAGAGAGGAATCACAGAGATGCCTCCCTCATGAGTTGTCAGAAGGATGAAATGATCCAATTCACAGAAAGGGCTGGGAACGCCACATGGCGTGTGGCCAGCACAGAGTCCTCACAGCCCTTTCCCAGGTGTCATGGCCAGCCTCATCAGGCTGCCGGCATCCCTCTCTCTGGAGTGCTCCACACCCACACCTCCCCAGCCTCTCTCTAGAACCAGAACTCTCTGACCTTCCCTCAGAGCCTCAGGCCCCGCCTCCCTCTTCTCTGTCCCCCTCCCGCCAATCCAGGCTTGTCCCCTGGGCTCCTTCAGCGGCCACCTCCTGGGCCTCCCAGATGCTGCCTGCACTTGGATTGCTCCTGTAGCTGGAGCCCTGATGGCTGTTCCCTGCCCAAAACACCTCCCGTGGCTCCCTGTTGTCTCCTGAATGGAATCTGAGCTCTTGGTCTGACATCTTCCTCCTTTGCAGGCCTCCCTCCCCACACGTGCCCTAAACCCAAGCACATTGTTGTTCTCTTGCAGGTTGCAGGATAGACACCCCCGCCCCCGACCCCCACCCTGCAGCTCCCAGATGGGTGGGACCTCAGTGAACCCGCACAGGGATCTCTCTTCTGTAACCCGTGTGACTCTGCTTTGCCTTGGAAGTATCTCTCCACTCCTGCTGCCCTGACCGAGAGCTGCCTGAGGGCAAGCGCTGTCCTTCTTGTTCCCCCTGCAGTCCTGGCAGTAGCACATGCTGAACTGAACCTTGGTGACTTCAAACCTGTGCCCCAGCCTTCAAACCCAGCGTCTCGGGCTGGGCCTCACTGTGCAGGTGCCACTTGCCAGGGCCAAGAGTGGAGTGTATCCAAATTGTGACAGATTTCATGTGTAGAGACAAAGGCCAGGCAATTAAATGCCTGGCCTGTTCAAATATTAACATGCCACTTGCTTGACATCTTTTTGAATGTAAATAAAACATTGACCACATTGTTTGTATGCCCCCTCAGTGCCCTCCCAGCCTCACTGTCCTTGGGGAGGAAATACTCTCCTTACGTTCATGTTCACTGTTTTCATGTGTGTGTGCTGTGTGCAAACCTACAGGAGACACAGACAGTACACAGTGTTGATTCTGCAGGGTTTTGAAACTTTGTATAGATTGTATCGTAGGTACCCTTCTCTTGGGTTGTTTTGTTTAAAAAAAAAACCAACCTGTTTTTGAAGTTTATACATAGTGATATGATTGTAGTTCGTTCATTTTACTGCTGTTTTGAGTTTTATAAATATGCCAGCATTTATTTAGTCTCCTATTGATAAACATTTAAGTTTCCTTTTTTTTCCCTGCAACTGCCAAAAATGCTACAGCAAACACTCCTGAACATACCTGTTTGTGGACATGGATGAGCTTCCCAAGAGCATATAGTGGACACATTGGAAATCTCTCAATCTGTGCCTTTTCTTTAACTTTGTTATGGTGTCTTTTAGTACAAAAGTTTTCCATTTTAACGCAGTCAAGCTGATCTATTTTCATTCACGGTTTTTGCTGTTTGTATGTTTTCTAAAAGCTTATAGTCATAAAGATATTCTCCTGTATATCTTTTAAAAATTTTTGAATACTTTTCACTGCGAGGTCTTTGATCTACCTGGAAGTGATGTCCGCCTGTGGCATGAAGTGGGTTCTGATGTTTTCCACCTAGATAAGCAGTACCATGTATTGACTAGCCCTCCTTCCCCATCAATGCACAGGACATTTGGCTGCTAGGTTTCTAGCGTTGTCAAGTGAGAGTATTAGTATTAATACTATTAGATTAGTATCTTTCATGTCTAGGCTCAGAGTCTTGGGCGTTGCACTGAGGGGAAGGGTTGGAGCAGGGGCCCTTGTGCTGCTCTGGTGCTACATTTAGAGGGACAAGAGCATTTGCCTCCAGAGTTTGAACCTAGAGAGCATTTGTGATGGTCCATGACCCTGTGGGGGAGGCCTTGCTGCTCTGGAGATTCTCAGAATAACAATACCCCCAGGATACTCCATCTCAGTGCCTACAAGCTTGAAATCCATGGAGAACTGCTGTGCTGTCAACTATGGGCTTCCTCTCCTCTCTCAAATTACTTCCCTTTTATAAAATGATTATAGTCACAGATTGTATAGCCATGTTTTGGTCAATGACATACCGTATATGCAACGGTGGTGCCATAAGATTATAATACTGTATTTTTACTGTACTTTTCCTATGTTTAGATATCTTTAGATACACAAATATTAAAATACTTACCATTCTGTTACAGTTGCCTACAGCATTCAGTACAGTGACATGTTGTACAGCCCTGTAGCCTAGGAGCAGTAGGCTATACCTAGGAGCATATAGCCTAGGTGTGTGGGCGTCCCATCCAGGTTCGTGTAAGTATGCTCAATGATGTTCACAAAACAAAGAAATTGCCTAATGACACATTTCTCAGAACGTGTCCCCATTGTTAAGTGACACAGGAGTGTGTTTTTTAACTTGCCAGTGCCCTCTGGGGTGATTTGAAGACTGAGAGTTATTTTTGCTTCATAGGTGCCAACCTTAATAGGACTTGTCCTGCTCAGTAATTGTGAGGAACCATGAAATCCAATCAAACCACACCACCCCTATTTAGATTCTGAGACAACTATTAATGTTGTTTATTAACTGGGTACCAAGACATAGCAGCTTCTGCTTTGTTGAGTAATGCATGACACCTCACTCAGTTAGCACAATTGTAGTGTGCCTGGGAATAACGAAATTCCCTGGGAACAGTCTAATTATTTAACTTATTATTTTAAAACTGTTATATTTTAAGCAGAGCAGAAAAAGGCAAGGGTCAGAAATGTAGTGAAAGAATTAATTTACGTATAGTAAAGTCACACTGGGATTTCTGAGCTAAAAATGGAATGTGGATTATACAAATTTTAAGACTTGCAATTGATTAAAATAAAAGTTATTGAAAGGTTAGCAAATTATAATACAGAAAATATTAGTAAATTATGAAGTAGACAGTAAAGCCATCATCTGTTAAGACATGCATCTCTGATGCTGTGGAACAGGCACTGACTCCAGAGTTGGAGAGAACTGGATTCAAACCCTGACTCAGCCCCGTCCTGTGTGGCCTCGGACTGGCCACTCAGCCACTGAGCCTCAGTTGCCTCATCTATAAAATGGGAACAATTAGTATCTCTCTTGCAAGGGCTTTTGTGGGGCTTAGAAATAATATATGTGGTAGTACCCAGGAAAGAGTGTTTGATAGAAGAGAGTAGAAACTGGAACCAAGACCTGCCTCTCGCTTATGCCCGAGGCCGGTGCACCAGTGATGAAGTAGGGAATGCTGGGGAAGTGGGGAGGGGAGTGGGGATTGGCTTTAGAGAAAAAATATGCATGTGTATTATTTGGGATACCCTTATTGGGAGCTTGGCGTGATCAAGGGGTGTGCTGCCGAATCCTTATGTGCATCCAGCAGTGTATATGAACGGGCAAATAACTAGTCTACCATACCCACCCTGTTCTGTCAAATGCGTGGGGATGCCTGCAGGTGAGGTCTGGGGGCGTGTGCCGCCTTCATCTTTGGTCTCTCAGAAGTAACCAAGAGAGTGGCACATAATAAGTGCCCTAACACTGCTGGTGGAGGGAAGGCAGGTTGGTGGTGGTTGTGACATTATCCGTTTCATGAAAGAAATAAATCAATTTTAAAAGTAGAAAGCATTATTTTAATTTCTTAATTTGGTACTTCAGATGGACTTTTTTGTGGTTTTCATTGGGTTGTCATAAAATCTTTATTAAGTCAATCTTTCTCCCCCAAGAACATTTTTCTGTTTTTAAAGAACCAAACAAACCGTGAACTTCAGTGTAGAGGGGCAGTAAAAAGGATGACAGCAAGGGCAAGTAAGCAGAGAGAGAGAGAGAGAGAGACACACAGAGAGAGAGAGATGCGGGGAGAGAGAGAGAGAGATGGGGGGAGAGAGACAGACAGAGTGAGATGTAGGGGGAGAGACAGAGACAGAGAGGGAGCGGGACAGGACGGAGAAGGAGAGAGAGAGAAATACGCAGAAGGAGTCCCTGGGGGGCGGAGGAGGGGAGAGCACAAGCCGCTGCTGAATTTCAGTTGCAGTTGTCAGAGTTAAAGAAAACATTGGAGAAAGTGTCTCATCGAGGGGTCCCCGGATTGTTCCGCTCCGGGAAGGCTGAGGGCTGGATCGAGGCCAGCTGGCGGGGGCTCAGACGCCGGGTACCAGGCTCCAGCCACTGAGCTCATTGGCTCCAGCTGAGTCATTTTACAGTCAGAGCTATTTCAAGACCAGCACTTGGTACTATACAGATGTTGGGGCGGGGGCGGGCACGGCAAGGTAGAATTTGAGGAAGGAAGAAATATGTGCTTATTTTTGAAAGTTTGGCTCCAGGCAGCACAGGGTTCTGGTGAGATGGACTGTGCGAGAGTCTGAGCACAGCTAGCCATATGCTAGGCACCGCAGCCCTGGGAGGTGCGTACTGCTTCCGTCTTGGTTTTACAAAGGAGGAAACTGAGGCACAGAGAGGTTATTTAACCTGTTTCAGTGTTGCAGTCTTAGGCTCAGGGGCACAGTTCCATCCCAGGTCCACCTGAATCCACAGTTCTCGCTCACCACACTCAGCTGCTCAGACGTCCCTGTGAGTCCCGCACTTCTGCCCCCTGGGCACCTGCTCACATTGCTTAGTGAGGGGAAGGAGCACAGCAGCCGTGTCCCCAAGGGGACCTCTCTCCCCTCCTGAGGGTCCTTCTCGGAGATGTCAGTTCTGAGATATAGATCGAGAAGCACCCCGAGAAATCCAGCCGGATGGAAGACAGAACAACCTTTATCCGCAGCCCTGAACAAGAGCCAAGGGGAGCCCGGATCTGAGCAAAATCATGGCACAGTTAAAGGCTGGTGTCTCAAGGCCTTTCCATGCCCCCTCCCCAGCACCCTTGGCTCCTGCTCATGTTGCCCGTGAGTGTCCTGTGCCCGCTGATTTATACGTCATATAATAATGTACAAATTACTTTCAAACCCAAAGTTGCATTGGAGACTGTTAATTCTACTCCCCTCACACTCGCCCATGGAAAGCCTCTGAAGGGGCGGAGAGAGGACACACCCCTGGAAAGCCCGGGGATGTGTCCTGGGCTTTGCAGCTCGAAAATGATATTCATTTGAAGTCTCTGGTTTTAGGTAAAAAAGCAATCACTCAAATGTATTGTGAAAATGTTATTGGTTTTAATATGAAATGGTCTGTTTTCCAAATATGTGGGTGAGATTGAAGATCCAGGAGGCTGTGTCTTGTGAGCCTGTGGTTTGATGTACCTACTAGCACACTGGTATTCTAATTCAGGATACAGGGAATCTCTCAGGTCATATTAGCATTTTTAAGGGTATTCTGAATGCCCAGAGAGGAGTGATGGACAGGGATTTTTCAGTGAGATAAAATATCTCATATTTAAGATATGTTTGTGTGTATATCTTCATTCATTCCAAGGAGAAACGTAGAGGCTGGGGGCACTGTCCTTCCCAAGGTCACGCCTGTCGGCTGGTGGGTGCTGCTTGCCCTCAGCACCTGTGAGCCTGCTGTCCTGGTGGGGGCGGGGCATTCTGTATCATCAGGGACAATTACTGCACAGAAAAGCTGGAAGGCCAAGGTGGTCTCCAGCACTTCCAGCTTTGAAATCCCTTTTCATTCTGTGATAAGGGTTAGATAAGCAGATGGCCATGGGCAGTTCAACTCTGTGTGATGGAGGAGTCCTCACTCCCCCTCCTACCCGCTGGAAGCAGCTGAGGCTCCAGAGCTCGGTTTGGGCTGAGAATTGCCCTCTTCTTCCTGAGGCTGGGATTCAGACAGGCGCCATGTTCAGCCTTGTGAGGTGCAGCTATGTGGACAACATTTCTTGTGATCAGTTTTCCCCTCTTTTTCCTTTTCTGTTTGGGCACAGAGTTGTTGGTGAACATCCTTCATCATCAAAGAGCAATATCTGAGCGTCCCAAGTGGTGTTCTGTGCAGATGAGAAGCAGTGTGTGGCACTGCACAACGGGAGGTTCACCTGCATCGATTCATAAAAACAGAAGGCAGCAAATAGGCATTAAGCACAAGGGAATGATGCTTATACAGGGGTACAGAGAATAGATTTTAGCTTTCTGTCTGCAACCGTCACTATGAACACTTGCTGTCTGTCACCAGTAAGCACCTTGTTCCCAATATAATTTGAGAATTCTGTAGCATGCAGCTCAACCCTCACACCCGTCTGAGAACAGTGGTGGGTAAGCCTTCTCCTGAGAGTTGGAGCAGATCATATGCTTTGGTCCCCAATTCCCCCTTAGAACTCATTCAAGAATCATTGTATGTCACTGTTAACCATGTCTAGGATGTCTGCGTAAGAATTGTCATTATAGTCAATAGCGTAAAACAAAAATCATATAGGTAATGTGTATGACACCATGTGCCAAGCACTTTTTATAGTGCTTTACATTTATTAATTTATTCAAGCCTCCAGTAACCCTTTGAGGCAAGTACTATATTTTTCCCATTTTACAGAGGAAGAAACTGAGGCATGGTGGTGAAGTGATGAGTAAATGGCAGAGCTGTGATTGGAGCTTAGGCAGTCTGTCCATGCTTGCTATGGGCTAGCACCCTGATCTCAGATTTCCAGCCTCCAGGACTGTAAGAAAATAAATGTCCGTTGCTGCCCAATCTGTGGTATTTTGTTATGGCAGCCCAAGGCGACTCAAGCAGTGCTTTTAAAGACTCTGCCATCTATCCCCTCATGGAGGCCCTCACAGCCCCCTCACCTTTCAGGAAACTCTAACCAGTCACTCTCTGGTCCTTTCAGACGCCCTTCCTCATCCCTCTCTGTGGGAGGAAGGTGAGCACAGCACCTCCTAACTCTGCCTTGGGGAGCGTGGGCGACCCACAGACGGTGCCACAAGGGTGTGTGTTCAGGTACCACAGCCACCAGTGAGTGAAAATGGTACCTGTCTATTCCAGGGCTCTGGGCTCCGTGGGGGCAACAGAGCAGCTTTTGCTGTGCCTCGACCCAGTGACTGTGTCCCTGGACCTCCCAAATGCAAAGGCCAGTGGGTCATAGTCACGGCCAGGGGTGCTCATCTCTTCCCAGGACTCATGGCTCAGATGGTGGCAAAGAGAAGTGGTCATCAGCCACGTCTTTAACGGTGTCTGCCCTAAATACTGTGCTTTAATGTTGGACCTAATATACTATTAGGCGTCTAATTTTTCTCTTCAGGAAGGTGTGTGACTTTGCTGTGTCAGCACGGTGCCTCTCTTGGCCTTCTGTATAAGGATCTCAATCTAGAAATAGTGATTATTAAAACTGCCCATAAGCATGCTATAAAAACAAGGTGCCACAGACACGCAGGCCCCAGCATAATTGCTGGAAGCTGTGGTCTCACCTCTGCCAGAGGAGAGTCACAGCTGCGGGTGAAGCTTGGCATCTGGGTGTCTCTGAAGCCCTTCCCGTGACTCCTGCCGGACAACTGCCCCCAAGACGTAGAAGATAGAGACAGCACGCGTGTCTTCAGTAAAAGCTGGTTTTTTTTATATTTTTCCTGAAAGTAAAAGAGTACAGATTGCTTGTTTTTAAACTACACAGTACCGGTTTTAAACCTTGGAAATAAGAGTCACATGTCCCCAGAGCAGCCATATGCTGTTTCCCTGCCTTGATTTCCTGTATCACACCCTATGCAGAAGGGCATAAGATTGCCCTGTCTTTACATCCAAATAACAGCTTCAGGAAGTTACTAGAAAGCAGAGTGTGGGGGTCATTCTGGGTGATATGATATAGCTATTTGGTTAGACCAAACATTTGGTCTCTAAAATTGGGTGCTGAAGAGAAAAATGGGAAGTTAAAATGACTATTACTGTGAAAGAAAATCCAATTAATAATTTGAGGGATTTAAGGGCCTCACCTTTCTCTCAAATAAGTAGGCAAAGTACAATAACAACACTCTACCTGCTCACAGCCTGTTTGGGAAAATTGGGAAATGTCTTCTCCTCACCACCTGGGAAATAAACAAGAGGTTAAATGTTACCACCAATTAAAAACAGAAACATGCGCCATTCGGTATGTCTTGGAGGGAGAGGGAGTCCTTGTTTGCATCAGGGTTTCCATTCCAGAGCTTTCTAACCTTGTCTGAGTTGTCCTGCCTGTCAGTGGAGAGTGGCCCCCTCTCGTGAAGCTTTGTCTTACTTAGCTCATGGGATGGTGATGATGTTCGTTGGAGCAGTCCTACCCATTACCCCAGAGACCCGCTAGAGTGGCTAAAATCAAGAAGACTGGTAATACCAAACGTTGGTGAGGACGTGGAGCAACTGGAATGCTCACACACTGGCTTTATTCAGACAACCACTTTGGAGAACTCTTTGGCTGTTTCTTATAAAATTAATCATATACTTCCCTTATCACAGAGCAACACCACTCCCAGCTGTTTACCTAAAAGAATTGAAAACATGTCCACAAAAAAAAGATGTGTACAAGCATGTGCACAGCAGCCTTATTCTTAATTATAGGCCAAAACTGGAAATAACCCAAATGTCCCTCAATAGGAACCTGGGTAAACAAATTATGAAATATTCGTACAATGGAATACTATTCAAAAATAAAAAGAATGAGTTACAGATACATGCAACAAAATGGGTCAATCTCAGAGACATTATGTTGAGTGAAAGAAGCCAGATTCAAAAGAATTCATACTTTGTCATTCCATTTGTATGAAGTTCTAGAATAGGCAAAACTTAACTATACTGATAGCAATCAGGGCAGTGATTGCCTGTTGGGGGTGGGGATTGACTGAAAAGGGCACTACAGGAGTAGTGGAAATGTCCTATACCTTGTTTTGGGTGGTATAAGCAGTTGTCAAAACTCTTTGAACTAAATACTTAAGATTTGTGCATTTTAGTGTATTTAAATTATAAGCCCCAGAAAGCATTGCCTTATCTCCTGGAGGGCAAATATGCTCCTTAGGAATATAAGGGGATGCTTTTGAAAAATGCTTATCATGTTGTTATGTTGATGAACCACCACTAACTTTTGGAGTTTCAAAAAATAGCAAGGCCTGTTGATAAAGCTCCCTTATGCTTTGGTGACAAAAAACATTGATAAAGCCCACTGTCAAAAAGAGTGTGTTTTTTCTATCTTTTGTTTTTAATGACACTAAATTTTGCAGGACTATTTTTAGGTGGTTGCTTAATCTCTCCCATCAATATCACCATCAGTTGCGGGTGATAGGGAGGTTAAGTTGGCAGATTTTTGTGCTGGAAGCTGTGGTTTTGCACCCCCTTTGCACAGGTGTCCTAGACATGCCAGTGGGTTGCCACATAAACACCAGGACTGGGTGCGCTGGGTAGTTTCTGAGCTATCACGGGTATGCTGGTGCTGCTGGGGTCATGAGGTATTTATCTAAAAATTCATTTGCGTTCACGCGGGGCTTCTGGAATGAGTGCTTGGTAGAATCATCTTCAGAGGATGTTCCAGGGTATTGAACTGAGTTAGCAACCCCGTTTTCAGCAAAGCCAAGCTTAAAATTGGCACCAGGCTTTAGGCATTTTGTATGGGGGGAGAGCGGGCGTGCATGATTTCAGGAAACGAAACTTGCCTCCTGTGGCAAGTTAGTGGGGGCTCACTAAGTACTTTATGTGGTCATGGTGTTTTCTCTTCTGCTGCATTGCAGAGTTAGGGCCAGTCTCCTTCTGAGACTGTGTACTGAGAATGTGTGTTGGCAATGGGTGAGCTCAGCACACCTGCCTCTCACCCAAACCTTTTGAGGGGTGCACAGCTCCTAACTGTTCAACGGTTGCACAGGCACCCTGAGCAAATGGATTTGGTACTTGCCTTGCCACCCTTCCTAAAAGGGCTCACAATAAAAAGAGAAGAGGATTTCACTTGTGACATGCACACTCATGGAAAACAAGGTTTTTGGAAAGCCAGACCTCAAAAGCAAAACAGAGGCTCCCTTGGCCTTTGAATGGAACAATATTTTCAGAGAGGAAGGTGAGGGGCAGAGAAGGCAGAGGAGAGGAGGTGGGGATGGCAGCTACAAGTATTCTCACGAATCCAGTTGTCATTGCAGATTGTGTTGTGGTGTCGCTTGGTGGAGATGGATTGGAAAATTTTTTTTCCTCGTTTCTTTTTGTTTTTGTAACTTTACAAGCTACCCAGATTTTCTTTTACTTAAAATTTTGAAGCCGATGCCTGGTGTTTCTGGTGTTAAATGGAAGTTAAACTTATGCCGTGAGCATTGTGCTCTCTCTAAATGCAGAGCCGCTCTCTTCTGCCCAGGGAGATGCGGTGGGGAGAGGGAAGCTCTCCTTCCTCCCACGCAGGGGAGGGAACAGGGTTGGGGCGCGCCAGCTGGTTTGCATCCTGATCACTCTGCCACAAGTGCTTGGGGGAAGGTACAGACTTAATTGTTCTTCTGTAAAATGGGTATTGTGAAGGATTAAATAAAGTGCTTTATGAGAAGTCCTGACACAGTGATGCACGAAAAAATCCTAATTTCCTTCTCCTTGAAGGTGAACTGTGGCCTTCTCTGTCTTTATCACATCTTCTCAAATTCACCCCACACTGGGGAACACAAACTGAC
The DNA here is from genome assembly GCA_023783475.1 of Daubentonia madagascariensis. Classification (NCBI taxonomy): domain Eukaryota; kingdom Metazoa; phylum Chordata; class Mammalia; order Primates; family Daubentoniidae; genus Daubentonia; species Daubentonia madagascariensis. Next base: position 246,643 of record JAKFHU010000379.1, on the reverse strand, counting down.
CTTATGTAGCTCTGGTTACTTCAGCCTTTTTTTAATAAACCTTTTCTAGTCTGTCACCACGTTCGTGGATGGCTGGTCCTGGGGCACTGTGGATGCGTGTGATTTTCCCCCAAACCTCACTGCTTCTTAGTTTAATTGTCATAAAATGCCAAGCACCACCAACAGGGCTCTTCGATGGGGTTCAGAGGCAGGAGGGCTGTAGTTAGGTGTGGGCTTGAACAGATGGGCGAGGTGTGTGCCCGGGATCAGGGTGGGGGTAGGGACACTGTGAGGACAGACCCCGAGCAGGGAAGCCCTGTGCGCAGATGAGCCACAGGACCCGCAGTGCATGTGGCCGTCCAGCTGGAGCAGAGGATGGAAACCAGAGTGGTTGATGCTCGGATGCCAGGCTTGGGCGAGGTGAACCACCCCCTTGTACTGTACAACGGGAGCTGCCCTGGGCTCCCCAATTCTCAGCCCTTCTGAGTCCCTGCGGGGGTCCCTCTGCTGTCCCTCCCTCTACAGATCTCACTCCACTTTTCGGTGAGTTCCTGGCAAAACATCTATTCTGGCAGCACCAAGTGGTTGAGGACCCCAGAAAAGGAAACCCAGTGAACGTGAAGGATTTGGTCACTTTAACTTTGTCCCTTTCCCAGGTGGCCCACCCTTCCCAGGCAGCTTGCCAGTTGCGGGCCAGATCCATGCTCCCAGCCTTTGCTCACTTGAAACCCAAATGTAAGGAATCTGTACTCCCCAGGCCCCCGTTTCTGTTCAGAGTAAACTCCTCCCTCCGTCTGCTTTTGCCGCCTGTTCTCTTCTGACTCACCTAACATCTAACTCGGCCCTGCAGAACCCTCTCTACCCACCTCCTCCCACGCTCCCCTGGACGCCCAGTGCCGGGAACGAGCCCGTCTCCTGGAGCTGCGTCCTCTGCTGCTCTTCCCGCCCGTCCTCTTTCTGCTTGGAATCTCCTCCCTCTACCCCTCTCTGTCTGTTGAAATCCTGTTCGTCTTTCCAGGCAGCTCCCACATTCTGTCATCTTGAAGAAGTCTTCTCGGAAACCCCGTAGGATATTTTCATGATAGGTACCGCATTCCACTCTGTGTAGATTACACCACAGGATTTTAAATTCCTTGAAGGCAAGGACCGTGGCCTGTTCATCTTCCTGTTCTGGGTGGGAGAACCACCGTGCCCTGCACCGAGTAGCTGTGGCGTTGGCGCTGGCTCCGAGATGCATGTGCAGTGAAGGAAAATGAGCTGACGCGTGAGTGGAAGGAACCTAGTGAGGCGCAGTCTAGTCCATCGTGAAGCAATGTTGGCAGCTCCAGCGTTTCTCTTTGTGAAGGATGTAGGACAGCGTTCTGATCAGAAGGGCCTTGGAGCACTTTATAAGAGAGACAACAACACATGTCAAACTAAAAGGCTGGAGGCAAGAGGCCGTAGAGCTCCAGAGAGGACTCAGCCGTTTCCGTGCCCTTGGCATTCCTGCGGGTGCACGGGTAACCTCCCGTTGAATTTAATACTCTGTTGTTTTCAAGTTGTGGGATGTTTACATTGATTAAATTACGTCTCACTGTTTTGAAAGAAAAAGTATTAATACATGTGTCTCTTCTGTTTCTTGCAGGCGACTATGGTCCTGAGCTCCGCACACTTCTGGTTGGGATTATTTCTGGTTCCTACTGCCTGTTTGATTGAAGACGTGGCGTGGAGAGCGTAAGTTGGAAAATGACGTGGTGACCCTAAGTCTGGGTCATCTGTCCTTGCGATTGTCTTTTACTACAGGAATTCTGAAAAAACGGGTCTCCTGCCACCTGCCAGCAAAAGATTTTTTTTTTTAATTTTTAAATTTGTGCTTCATCTTGGTATGAAAATATAGACAAAAAGGAGCCCTAAGAGAGACTGTGTCAAGGTCAATAGCCCCATGTGTGACTGTAAGGAAGAGTTTTCTGAGCACAGACCCATTGCATTGAGTTTAGGATGTGTGACTCAAAATCAGTTTCTCTATATCTTAAACTCAGTGGCCTGGCTTTAAATCCCCTGCTTAAAGGAAAATTGTATATATGTAAGTCATATGTGTATGTGTAAGTCCTTTCAAATTACAAGAATGAAGTAGTCTTCATTTTTCCAAACAATTCACAGTAAGACTTTTTCTAATAAAATTCTTCTGGAGAGTTAGTTTACAAGTTTATGATAAAATCAATCACAAAGATGAAATTATAACATAGGTTAAATAGGAAATAATTCATACTCCTAGTAATTCATAATTTTTGCTTTTATGTTTTAAAATATATCATTTCCAACATATTTTGTGTACAGTGTCAAAGAAACAACTAAGTTCCAATATGATATAAATTTTAATTTCATCCATAAGCAAAAGGAGAGGATGCTTCAATGAGATATTAATAATAGTGATTTTTGTTTTGGGTGGGCCCAATTCTTTCCACAAATAGTTGCCATCTTCCGTGAAAATTGAGACTCCTAGCTTGGCTTAACTTTGGGCAAAGCATAATTATTTTGGGGCCCTGAGGTAGAGAATTGAAACTTTAATCCAAACCTTCCAGGAAAAGACATCAGATTTCGTTTGTATCTCTCCATGGCTCCAGCACTCAGTGAGAACTACTCTTGCCTGACAGTTGAGGATGTCTTTTGAAACAGTCTTCATTTTGGCATTATCTTGACAACCCATGATACCTAATGTAGAGAGAAGGGGAAAGAATATTATGGCACATATTTTTTTTTCTATTAACTGAGTTTTTCAACTTAGTAAAAATTAAATACTAATTTCTCAAGTGCTTTGATTTAGCACTATTTCCATTTTATTTGCTAAAACTGTATTCTGTAAATAGCAGAATCAAAATCCTTGGAAATGAAAATTATAGCCAGAAAGATATTTTCTTAACCTAATAGATGTACTGTAAGAAAGCATTAGTTCTACTATGTGCTCTTTCAGCCAATAGGCCCAATTTTGGCTCAATATATTCCCTTGCTGGACTTGTTCAATTTTGCAAAGATAAGTTCATTTTAGATAAATACAGCGTGGTCTTGGCTATATTAGATGGCTTTTTCAATTTGTAGTGATTGAGAAGTAGTAACCTGATTATAAATTAGTCTATTTTAATTCCACTATCTTAAATTAATGTCATGAAAAATTTTTTGCTGAGACTATATATTTGCAAAAGACTTAAGCAAAAGTATCTTTCTTCCATCTCAAAGAGAATGTTTATAGATTACGAAGTCTCTGTGCCTCCTTGTCTGTTTCCAATGTATTCCAAGTAAAAATTCCCTGTCACTGTGAAGCAAATTATCCATTCCCTCAAACAGGACTTGTTTTTGGTTTCCCCCGTGCTGTAAAATTAGCACCATTTACATTTTAACAAGGATAAATCAAACGATACTGCTTCCAGCTCCGCCATATGGAAAGAGTAAAAGTCACTTCCTTTCCAAGGAGCTTGCCAGCCAGGTCAGTGCAGGGACCAGGGCTCTGCAAGGGTGGTGCTGGTAGGGTGCAGGCAAGGTTGGCCCTGTGTTCTGTTCCTCTTAAGCCTGCTGCCTGACACCGGCACCATGGACCCAAAACATAGCTTTTCCCAGGAGCTGACAGTATCTTTCTTAGTTCTGGGCTGAGCTGGAAAGGCACTGAATTCCAGAGGCACTTCCCAGAAACACGTTTTTGTCTTGTTTTATTTGGAGAAGCAGAGAAGATAGTGTATATTGGCTGTCACCTGAAGCATTTGCCCAAATTACATATATGCTCAATTTGTAATATCTACTTAATGTCTAAACTGCAGTCACCGCTGTCTTCAAAAACAAGGACTTTGTGAGTTTATTTGGGCATTTTCCCTCTGATCATGGGGCTTATATTATAACTCATATTATACTCAGAGCCTGGAATATTTATTGTCAAGGCAAGTAAATTCAGAGGCCTCTCCCAATAAGAGAAGGCGTGTTGACTTGTTTACCTCTGCTAAGGCCACAGAGCTCCACTGGGATTTCTCTTTCTGGACTGCAGCTTTAGCAAATGTGTTCTGTTTTTTTCTTCCCATACACTGAGCAAAAATATTAGTCCTGATTGTCCCCAATCACCCATCATTTGGTTTAAGCTGTCAAATATTTACTGAGGCATGATATGCTGTGATGCACCTTGAACTACCGGGAAGAGGTTTAAATTAGTGAATGGCAATTAAGGAGCAACTTTAGAACTTGCTCTGTGACAGCAGCACAGGGCCACGTTGCAGATCTTGCCACAGGATTACTGCAGTTCTTCAGTTCTGCCTTGGGCTAATTTTAAGGACTTTTTGTTTTGTTTTGAACCTTGGTGGTTGTTGCCCTCCTTTGAAAGGGCTTGTCAATTCTAGCACAAGGTGGGCCCGCCTTCCCGAATCTGTTTCCCTGAGTGCTTAAGAAAGTGAGTCGCTCGTCTTTCTGCACTTCCCCTTTTCTTCGCCAGTCTCTCACTTCCATTTTAGGACGGGGGCTGTTCGGAGTAAGAAAAGAGAAGCAGAATGAGGGCATTCAGTCACTTTTTCCATGAAGTCTGTCAACTTTCTGGATGAAGATTCGTTATTAGACTATCTTAAGTCAGATTTGGAATGCCATAAAATGCCTGCGCTATTATCCTGCTAACCAGAATTTTCATGAAGTACCAAACTAACCTATCTCTTCTTAAAATAATTGATTGATTACATTGGATACCTGGCTAATGAGTATTTTTATTAGAAGCGTGAAGTTTAAATTGCCCAGAACTAGTTTAATATCCCTTAGCTTATACTCTTCCAAAATGCTCACCTATGACAGCATGCTTAGGTAAGCTGCCATGTACGGATTCCCATCTAGGAGAAATTCATTAGTGTTGCTTTATGAAAATAATATATAGCTCAAGGCCACTGACCACAGAGGAACCAGTTTCCCTTTATCTAGCTCTATCTCTTGTACTGTACCATTCATCACACAATACGTTCCCCAATTCCAGAATGACTTCATTTCCTTATTATAATCCCAGATAGGCAGCTAAATGGAAACAAGAGGTAATGCTCAATTTCTATGTACAAATGGGCCTTGGGTTTTTTATTCTTTTTATCTTTCTAACGAAACTAATTTCTTTTGAACCACATTATATTTACTTTTTCATCTGCATTTAGAATTTAACATTTTCTTTTGATTTGCTATCCTTGCATGCAAAAGAAAGAGTCTAGGAAAAAGTTTCAGAAACAAAAAGATGGAAAGTTCAAGATCCTAAACCAATCTATTTCTTTTAAAAGTCCCTCAGAACCTGGAGTCATCTGAAAGGTCACAGATGACTCTCACACTCATGTGTCGGTAGCCCAACACCCTTCTGTGGTCATCTGGCCTCTTGATGTGGGGTTAGATGAAGCAAGCCCTGGGCCACTGGGATAAGCCATTTACAGATAATGTAGCTTACTCTGTCAAAGCTGCAATTTGGAACACGCCAAACCCCAGCTTATGGCGAGACCTAAATGATGTGCCAGTCACTGATGCTTAAAGACTGACTTTATAACCTACAAATATTAAGTTTTAGTCCACTCACATATAGATTTTGACAGGGGGGATTTCAGAATCATTTTTCTGATTCAGGCTTTATTAGATAAAGGTGCTTGAGAAAACAGTTTTAAATTGCTAGCATCTCTTGTACCCAAGTGCTACATGCAGAAAGAGTAGCTGAATCACCCCCACTGTTGCAATTCAGTGTTCTCCAGCAGTGGCTAAGTTCCCAGGCTAGCTCGCAGGAGCTAGCCTAGTGGAAATTGCTCAAATTGCTGAATAACTCTTGGATGTGGATGCAGTTTCATCCACTGAGAACATGCACAATGCCTGGGAGCATCAAGACAGTCAGACTGTCGCCTTCTGAGGCTATTTTGTGAATGAGTGAAAACAGGCAGCTTCAGTGTGGTGGGTCGGAGTCTCTTTTTCCTTGGCCTAAGCTATAGATTCCCAGGGCCCTGCACCCAGAGGCCCAGCCTTCCTATTCCAGCCTCCTCCTTCGTGACCCCCTCTCTCCCAGCCCAGAAGATAACAAAGGGGGCTGTTCTATACCCTGTGCAGGGGGAGAGGGGTGGGGGGAGGATGCTGGTTTAGCGAGGGGTCCTGAAAGAGGGAGAGAGCACACTTACCCTTTGGGAGTAGCCAGACGGTCTCCTGGGACCAGTGTGTGCGGTGGCTCAGAGCAGGCTGGGGTGTACCACTCAGTTGGCTTGTTACCAATCTAGCCTCATAAGCCCAGGAGATAAAAGGCAAAGTTTGGGTCCCCACATATTCAATAATATTGAACAGTATACATTTGAACATCCTTTTCGCTATCTCCTTACCCGCAAAATGTTAGACATTTTCTCATTTATTGTTTAAATTAAAATTCCACAGCCTCTCCTTTGAACTGCAGTATTTTATCAATCCTGAGTCTCAGGACACTGTTTGATGTAATTAAGGTATTATGTGTTAAAACCTGTGTGGTTTTCTCTTGTTTACTTTGTGGGAAAGGATGGCAGGCACATATGCAATGTCTTAGTGCTAATACTCCATCGTAGATTAACTTGAGTGTTAGGAGATGACTTGGCATTATCTTAACAGACTTTCTTTCCTTGAAGGTGGAGGGTGGGCGGGAGTATGCGACTCTGCTGAACCGGCCTGTGTCTTCAGAATGTCCCCATGACGCTGTTTTCATTTCCGTGCAGATGTGCTCAGTTTTTGTTGTTATTCTATGTTTGAGTCCTGGTACCTAGCAGGACCCTCACATGTATTTATATTGAAATTAAACCAGTGCACAGCTTATCATAATAAGGAAACCTGCTGTGTGTTGCTAATTTATAAGCCTTTTCTTTTTACAATTTTTCTTTTGTCTAACCTATATCTTGTAAAATGCCTTTTCTTCATTTATATTGTTTCCAACCAGTAGTTCAGTTTTAGCCTTGTTCAGTCTCAGTTTTAGAAAGATGCTGAGATCAGCCAATTATTTGAACACTGGGTGGTATTCCTCTTGGTTTCATCAGAAAAAAAGGGTACAGGTAACTTTTCCTGTGGTTGAAGAAGAGCTGAGGTTCAAATTGTGGTAGAAAAGCCAGCTTGCTTTTGTTATTGTGTAAGTTGTATTATGCCACTGAGGCCTACGTATGTGGACCCTAATGGTGAGTCATTAGCAAAGAAAGATGGAAAATCTGTGCTTGGATATTTGTGTTGACTCCACATTTGAGATTGAGGGTTTTGCATCCAGAACATGAACTCTAGCATTATAAGCCCCATTGCTGCTGTGACAGTGGCTCTTTTCCCACTAAAAAGGGAGGGAGGAAACTTGCCTGGGTTCTCTGACTGACTTCAGGTCAAGGACCAGCATATGTTCACAAGGGTGAGGAGTTAAAGCATCTTCTGGTTTTCAGATCCTGCAGTGAAGAACTTCAGAGGCAGACCCTAGGTCTTCATGAACCCCACGCAGTCTTTGGTCTGAATAACTGGACTCCTGCGCCAGATCTACAGACTTTCGGAGTAGGGGTCCAAAGGAGGGGGGCGCTCCTGACATTCACGGCCCAGGTCTGTGGACCAGGAGCCCCTGTCATTCACGGATACCTTGAATCGTCCATGCGCCATCTAAGCCTCAGCCAGAGGGCATCCGGGTTTGTCCTGAGAGGGGGGCAAAGGGTCTTTACAGTTGTCTCAAGTTCCTATGCCATGTTCTTTTTCTCTTTCCCTCGTGATACAGGGCCAAGCACACCTGCAAAAAGACATTGCTGGAGGAGGTGCAGGAACTGGAAACCAAGTCCAGAGTGATGGGAAAGGCGATGCTGCGGGATAGTAATGGAAAGAGGTGGGGCAGCGCCCTCGGAATGCTTAAAGAACACACATTCTCCCAACCTTTCCCCCACTTCCTTCCTGTGTTTCTTTTTCTCATCTTGGTTTTCTTTGAGAGCACAGCATGCTCAGTTTTAAGCATTTTGGTTATTCTCAGTGAAATTTAAATTGCACTCTCTCTGTGGCCACGTGAAATCTGACTTTCTGGGTTGCCGAGCCTGTCTCCAGGTAAGACTGGGATTCTTACTGGGTCTGGAGGTGGGCAGAACAGCCCACATGCAAAACACTGACATCTTAGCAATGTCATCTTAAGGCGGAAGAGTCCAGGTGTAGCTGTATTGCCAAAGAGGGTTTAAAAGCCAAGCCTCCGGATTTCAGGCCCAATTATCCTACCCGAGGATGAGTATCCACTGTGAGGGTTTGCATGCTGAATAATGAATGTTATTAGTTATTCATGTGAATCTTGTTAGAGTCCACTTCAGTGTGGGGGATGTTTTTAACAAATTATTGTTTTCCACTGGGGCTGAGGAAGACCATGGGAACTACTGGAACAAATGATGCCCCTCACTCCCCGTGTTTGTCGCGGTGTGTCAGCCTGTTCTTCCCCATAGGTAACAGTGGGGACTGTGAGGAGTTTTTGTTTCATCACATGTGTTCAAATGTTGTTACAGTGCACTCTGTTAAAATCCATATACATGGTACCAAAGGAAGTTTCCTTGCGCCTGAGAACAAATTGCAATGTACTGGAAAGCCATTGCTGTATTATTAGGGATATGAATGTCTAGGAAGTTCTGAGTACAACTCTCCTATCAATGCTTAGATGGAAATCTGTAACTAAATGCTGATGAAACAAAGATCTAGAAGTTGACTACTTTAGAGATTCCCACTTTGTGTTTTATATTGTGTTTATTTGTACCATCTTTTAAAGCAATGAAGACAAGGCAATTTTTTTTTTAAAGAAAGAGAATCCAAGCATTTTGAGAGGTTTTAGAAGTATGATTTCAAATAGATATTTTAGGAAAGGGATTGAAGTTGTGGGTTTTGTGCTTATTGATGAGTTTTTTTTTTAGTAAGTGTGTTTATTAAACATTCATTGTATAGCAGCCATGCTAGTCACTGTAGAAAAATCATCAGTCAACAAGACAAAAATCACTGTCTCCAGTAAGCTTAAAATTGTGACTTCGTGGGGGCAGGAGGCTGGTTTACATTAGGTCTGTATGTAACCGCTACATGAGGCAGCACATGGCTGTGGTGTGCGCAGGGCTGTTCTGTCAGACAGTTTGGGCACAGGGCTTAACACCTACTCATTTTTCAAGGACCTACAACATTCTTTGAGACCTGAAAAAAACATATTCACAGACTCCAAAAATCAGGGAGTGGGAAAACCCTGCAAATTGAAATTAATAAATGTTTAAAATTCTATAAAAATCATAAGCCCAATAAGTTTTATCATATTTAGAAACAACTTATAGGCCTTTTTATATCTCAGGAATTCTCAAGTATATACACAGTGATTACTGAGCAAGCTGAAGTAATCTTTCAGTAAAATGAGAATTTCAGAGCAAAATTCTAAAATTTCTTTCAAACATCTTAGAGGAAAAATTACATACACTGTGGTATGAGAATGGACTCTAACTTGTTTGTTCTAATGTGGAACAGGGTCTCGTTCTGGCCTGTGAGCTTCTGAAAACAGCCCTGAACATGGGGTCAGTAAGAAGGACACTCAGAAGAGGCAGTGACCCAGGAGGTCATCTGGCTTGAGTGATCAGCAGGGCTTTATGTTGGAGATAGACGGACAGCAGGGCTCTGAGGACATGAAGCACTTGAATAGACAGAACTGACGAGGTTTGTGTTTTGGGCAGAGAGAGTGGCATTTGCCAAGGCACAGGTCCGACTCTGCACAGGGAGCAAACCCCACTGTGCTTGGAGGGCCACATGCATTTCCTAGCGATCTGGAGCCTGCGTTTGAAATCCGACTTAGCCACCTAGCTCTGCAACCTTGGGCAGGGTATTTCATGTAATGAGATTGCCTCTTCATCTGTCATAGAAGGTGGCTAATACTTTTGGGCAGGATTAGAGTTTAGGAAATAGTATGTATAACACAGCCTTGCCTGGCCCCGTGGAGGGAAGGTAAAAGGTCAGCTTCTAGGCTTCAGTTTGGCTGGGGGGTCGTGGCATTGAGAGAGGCCCTGGGCTGTCAGCCTTGAAAGACAGCATGAGCCCATCAGTGCTTTTTGTTGATAAAAAGAACATAATTTTAAAAATTCACTTATCCTGTTCAAAATTCACTTTTAAATGTTCAAATGAATATCAGAAAATACTTAGAGTTTAAATGTGCTTTCCTACCTTCTACATTTAAAAATCTGTTTTCTGGCCCCTTTGTAAATTTTACCGCAGTTTCTTCTAGTCCCAGCGTCTTGCTTCATTTTGGGATTCCTAGCCACAGGATAGTTTGGGGGCTCTGTGCTACTCATCCTTCTCAGCATGCCCCCCCTTGTTTTTTTCCCTCCTAATTGCTCCCAGATTTTCTGGGTGGTCCATCTGCAGACTAGATAAAGGTAGCAATGCCGCTCTCTGCAGAGAGACCACACTCTCCTGTTGTCCTGCTCGGCCTCCTGAGAGCTGCCTCACAATTGTTCTTTTATCACCTTTGTTTGCTTCTTTCACACCCGCTTAGATTCCTGTGTGCCTCTGGTGTCTCGGAGGGGTGGAGGGTAAAGACTTCTTCAGCTGGGTTCTCCCTTCTAAAGGTTGTATAGACCCCCTCTGAGCCCTCCTGAGTATTTTTGTCTCTTCTCACACCTTCCCATTCCTTCTCCCTCGCCCCTCTCTGATTTTTCAGTTTACCTGTGTATCTCTCTAGCTGTCAGCCTGGCACATAGTGGAAGCTCTGTAAGTATTTGTTGACCAACTGGCTGAAAACACCTAAGTCCAGTGAGGTGGCAGTGAGGAAGGAAGGTGGCCCTGCAGCATCAGATGGCCTGGCACGCTGGTACTGGTGTGTCGGCTCCTGCTGAAAGTGGCCACAAAGAGATGCCCAGAAAGATGCTGACAGTCACCATAGTCATGGAGCCTCTAGGGAGAGGGCAGTTCATTTCCTTGCTTAAGAAGAGCTAACATAGAATCACAGATGGAGAGACCCATGCAAAGATGCAGAGGCCAGGAGCTGGTCCTCCCAACAGCCCACAGCCCCTCCTGCCTTCCTATGCCAACCAGACCTCGGCACCCTGGGGCTCTCAGCATCCCTAACCACAGGGGCTTACTCTGCTCAGTCCCGCAGCACTCCTTAGGTCCCCTCAAAGGACATTCCGCCAAGTCATAAAACCCAGGTCCAGGTTACTGACAGATATTTCAGCACTTTTTCTTAGGATTGTAATCATAGAAAAATAGAACAAAAAATCTTCATGTATTAATCTTAAAAAAACCCTCTTGTACCAAATTTACAATTACAATTTTGAAATGGTGGCTAGAGAGTCTAAGTTTCCCTCGATGCCTTTTATTCATTCAATAAAATAATTTACCCTGGCGTGTTACTGAACTTGTCTAAGCCCCATACTTTTACACTATTCTGCTAAATGTTACATTTTCATTAACATGCTTCTGCATTTCCTCATTAGTAAGCCTTGTCTTCCAAAATTAACCTGTGGAATTTATGCATAAATAAGCCTGAGCTCATGACTTAGGTAAGACAAGCTGATAATAAGGAAAGGTGACATCAGAGAATTAGATATCCAGAAAGTATAGTGAAGTAAGAAAATGCTTTAGGTGATTAATAAAAATGTTTGTCTTCATTTTAGTTTGCCCTTCTTGAAGGAGTGTTTTTCTTGATGCATTGTTTGGGCACCTTAGAGATGTTCATCACTTAATATTTGGGTTTGTGAGAACACCTTTCCCCAGGCTGTCACGCCGGTGTTCCTTACCAAGAAGCAGCAGAAAGGCCTGCTGTTTGTGTGGAGTAGTCTACCGTGCATATTGCTAGAGTGTGTCTAAAAATGAGGAGCTAAATGGAAGAAAATTCCTTTTTTTTTCATGTTTTGAGCCTAAGTGTAAGTCATACAATTTTTTTTTACTAGTGAAAGAAAATCTACCTGTGTCCACTTACCTTTACATATATAATATAAACAAATGCCTAAAATGTCATGTATGATGACAGACATTTTTTCCCTTAATATTTTTTTCTTCCTTGGTGTGGGGTGAGCAGGTGTTCTATAATGTTTTAGGTATTATGGCAAGAAAAAAAAAAGTGAATATATTTGTTGAAAACATCTATACATAGTCTGAATAAACAACAAGGAGACCCTTGTTATGGACTGTCTTTCTCTCTGTTCATCACAGTTGGTGGGAGTGGGGTGGGGCAGGCCTGGGCTGATTTTCTCCAGTTTCAAGGTCAAGCAGTCCTGGTTGCTGCCTCTGCCTTCACCAGGAGGGTGGTGGATTCTCTTTCACTTAAGTGCTTTCCCCCGTATAACTTACTCTGTGCCTTTGGTGCAGGTAGCTGTGTGACTGGTGAGCGATCACCTGGTCTCCCTTTGGTTTTGTGTTCTCGTGAACACTGATGCGTGGCTCTGTGACCCCGGGGCTGAGCCCGCGCACACGGGGTAATCTAGACAGCCCATCGGCCGCTGGGGAATTCGGAAGGGAAACCTGAGTCACTCTGCCAGGGCTGCAGCCTGGTGCTGTCCTGGCTTCCATTTCATCAAGACTGCTTCTAAGTGCGCAGGGCCGCAGTCCGAGCCTCAGACGGGTGATCTGGGAATCCTAATGGAGTGTTATCTGCTGAAAAATAGGGACAGAGCCTCAAACACATCAGCAAGATTTTCGAACAAACCAAAGATTGTTCCTCCGCTCCCGGCAGCACTCTCCTGTGCTCCTTTTAAAACCAATTACATTAAAGAAACAAAAAAAACAAAAACTCCCCAATCCATTTTGAGTGAGCACTCAATGCAAAAACACCCTTTATGCTTTGATCTTTAAACAGAAATCCTTTGATCTTTAAAGTAATGTTTTAAAAGCTATTTGGTATCATCACACCTCTGAGTCAAAATTGGTACAGCCGCTGAGTTGAACAAGACTTTATGCAAGCCTAAAATATGAGGTACGCTGGCTTTTTTGCACTTTATTCCTCCAATATTGACTTTATATCATTTCAGGGAAAATATTTTTTTCTCACAGAGTTGGCTGTTGGCATTTCGTGTCTCTGTCTTCCCTTTGCTTTCCTCCCACCTCGCCGATACTTTTCTCCTAAAACATCTATTAGGTTTTTATTAGCCAAAGGGATAGGAAATTATGGCATCATTTCAGCAAACCTCTCCGGGCCAGGTGGCAAATGTCTGCTTCCAGCACCTGGTTAAGATTTATTTTATTCCAGCTGCATTTTTTCCACGGCTGTGTCATGAAGCAGAGAAACAAGCACAAACTGTGGAGACAGACGGACCTGAGCTGGGCTCCAGCTTAGCTGTGTGACCTTGGCTGGGTTATTAACTTCTCTGAACTTCAGTTTTCTCATCATACATTTGCTTTGAGGTTTAAATGAATAATACATATTAAATCTATAGCATATGTAGATGCTCAGAAAGTGTTAACATCCATCTCATCCCCTAAGTTAAAAGCTGAATAACAATTAAAATTTACCAGCCATTTTTAACATCTAACATTTTAACTTGGAGAAGATGTGACTACAGCAGTCTCTCTGGTTTGCGTTGTCAGGGTACGCCCCCTAGTCTGGGGTAAAAAGCCGAAATCAAGGTGAACCCCAGGCACGTCAGAGTGGTATGGGCTGGGCAGCTCGTGAGTTTGGGATTGGGGGTGTGGGAAGTCTAGTGAGTTCAAAATCCCAGTGGTTTCCCAAGTCAGCCTTTGGATTACTGCTCCAAGGAGCTCCTCTTTGTGAAGAAGAGGGTGTACCCAGCCCAGGCTGTCCCCTCCTCTTGGGCTTTCCCGTTGGCCTGCCACTGGATGTCCGTCTGAGATGCAGTCTGTCCATGCTGGCCCTCATGCTAAGCTCCTCCTTAGAACCAGCCCTTCCTGCAGAGTCCTCTCCTCTGTCACGACGAGTTGTTCCCACACTGCAGACACCCTGTCTGTCTTTGCATCCCTGGGTGCCAGGTCTCACCATCTTCCCAGTGTCTTGTCTCCGAGGCCTGCTGCTTCTGTCCTACATGGTCATTCTCCCTGGGGCCCTACCATGATGCCCGTCCCTCTTCACTCCACCTTCCCTGCAGCTGAAGCATAGCCTCATCATGCCATCTTCGCTTGCAGCCTCTGATGGTTGCCCACCACCTGCTGAGCCCAGTGTAGAACAGGGCCACACAACATTTTCACCTCCCCTGCCCCCCTCAAACTATGCTCTTCTGTGCCCTTGGCCCTTCTTGGTTGACTGGTTTTATATAGTGGTATTGGTGCTGTGTCCTGGGCACTGGGCCAAGCCCAGTGGACAGTGGGACAGCCCTTGTCCTGGAGGAAGTTGCAGCCCTGGGGACAAACACTCTCCACCTCCGGGTACTTTCTGATGTCACTGTCTTCCCTGCTGTGTTGTCAGCCTGAGCTTCCCTGAACACATTCATTTTTAAAGTTTTTTTTTATTATTAAACTATTCAAGCATATATAGTAGTAGAGAGATTAGCATAATGAACTCTTAGGTAGTTACTCATTGCCCAGATCTAACAATTACCAGGATTTTGCCACAATTGCTTCATCTAGCCCTGATGAAGGGCTCTGATTCTTTCTTTGCTAAATCATATAAAGCAAATCCTAAATATCACAACAGTTCACCCATACTTTAGGGTGCATTTCCAAATATTCCATTAGACATTGTACCATCTATCATAATACATAGTATGCTTGTTCATGTTATTAAATATAAATATTGTAACTCCAGTGCCCATGATAACATCTTGTAAATTAATAATTTCTCAATAATTCCTTGGTATTAATTGAATACCCAGTCCATAAACAGACTTTCTGAACTGCCTCAGTCCTTCCTTTTCAGGGTTGGTTGGTTTGTATTAGGATCTAGGCAAGATCTGCGCATAAGGTTTGGTTTCTTTTTTTCTCAAGTCTCTCCTAATCCCTTGGTTTTAATACCATGGACTTAACAGACATTATGCCCCACTTTATTTTCATCCTAAACGGATCACTGTGTGCTGCAAATGAAAGTTTCCTCATGTGCAGAAGAGGGAACTAAGCCTCAGAGAGGCGACATCACCTCTGCTCAGCGTCACCCGATTGAAGAGAGAGGCAAACCCACATCTTCTAACTCCACCGAGCCAAGATGTTGACAGTCACCCAAATGCTTCCCTTTGCGATTTCGTCTTTATTAGAGTGCCTGGAAAGGCGAGGAGCCCCCACAGAGACCAGGAGGGATGCTTACCTGCGAGTGGGGCGTGATGAAAGGGGTCAAAGCCTGCCGGTTTGATAAAGCCCCGTGCAGAATTCCAAGGAAACTAGGGAATAGTAGTTGCATGTTGTTGACTTTTAGATCCCTCCATGTTGGAAGAACCTGAAACAAGCAGAAAAATCCTACCTTTCCCTAAGGAATGCAGAAGCCAAACCATCTGACAAGTTCAGAGAAAATAAAGGCAAAGGAGTGCTTGAAAGTTGTTTACTGTTTTGATACAGTTCAGAAAAGGGAAGCCTGGTTGAAGAAGATGACTCCATCCAGAATCACCTTCATGGAGCCTAGTATGTTCTATGAAAGAAATTAATTAGATGCTTTAATCTCGTGGAGGGAAGAACTGTGGGCAAGACCTAAAGCCAGCAAACATTTTAGTTTCAGACAACAGGGAGTGTTCTTAGGAGAACAACTGGAGAGTCAACAACACTCCCAGGCAAGGCCAGTTAAATCTCCAGCCTGGCTGACAAATACTCAGAACAGGTGAGGAAATGCATGAGTGGAACAAAGGGAGTGAATGGTCCGGGAAGTGACAGAGAGGCTGGCTGGATTACCCAGATGGGGTTTCTGGGGACTGTTTGCATCCTGGGCACAGGAAGGAAAGGAGGAGGAAAATAAAGTCTTCAGGAAGTAAAACACCTCATTAGCATTTAGTTAATGCCTAAGCTGCCTGTGTCAACTAAAAATAACTGATTCTCTGTTATTTTAAGGCTGTTAAATCCCAAGCGCCTTTGGTGGTTGTTATGGACTGATGTTTAATAATTTTTTTTAAATTTTTCTATAAATACTGGTTGTCATTTATGATGAAGCAAGAAAAGGGCTTCTTGTTCACCTTTAACGTGGTACTTTATCTGTATCAGAAATCTAATCAGGAGCTGAGCCACTGCCCGCTGCTGGGGTAGGGAAGTGCAGCATCTTTGGGAAATGCCTGGAGAGAGAATGGGAGGAAGAGTCGTCTCCTTGTGAGGCAGGGAGGTGAGCGTGGAGGGAGGGGCAGTGCCAGTCCCTCGTTTGCTGGTAACACAGCCTCAGACCGTATTTCCAGAATGACTCGAGTGCATTTATTTTTTAAATTATGACAATTTAGTTTCATGTCAACTTTCCCTATTTGCCAACAGGACTTTCTCTCAAGAATCATTTTCACTAATGAATTTAATGTCAGTACCAAACTTAACAGTGCTGGTGGCTTGTTGCATCCATTTTAAAGTAGTAATGAAATACTTTAAATACTTTTTTGTTTGTTTGTTTCTGTTTTTGTTTTTTGGAAGGGTGGTTTTATTTAACCCACTTGGGCAGCAGTAGAATTGTTTGAAGGCAGATTTGCAAAAAACAAAAACAAAAAAAATTTTTGTATAGGTCATATAATATGAGTAGTGACATTACACATTCCAGGCAGGGATTAGTTCTTCAAGAGGTTCTTAGAAGATCTTCGCTAATCACTTTCTACTTCATTATCAGTGGGTTGTTTGCTTTTCCCTTTGACCCACTTTTCTTCCCCACCTCCAACCGTAACAGATCTCGAGAGTAAAACATTCCAGCCAGCTGAAAAAAGATGACCAGGTACACCCATTCTGAGACTGAGCTACAATTTAGATGTTACCCGGAGTAACTAGATTCTCCTGTTCACTTCTCAATGCGCCTCTCCCTAAGGCCTTAGAGAGGCTAAGGAAAGACATGTAGACTCTCCGGCATCCTCGAGCTCAGGGGTGAGGTGATTTTGTAGTGCATTTAAAAGAATTACTGAATCCCCTGGATGCATTGGATTGTCAGAGGAGAAAAGAAACTTAAGGAGAAATGCTGGACGTTTTTCATTTATATTTGATGGCTGCTTTTGCACACTGCAACACACAGCACGTCTGCCCAGGTCCCAGGCATAGTCTTTGTTGTAAGGTGCAGTAGTTCTGTCTGTATAGCTGGAGGTTGGAAAACCAGTCAAGGCCCAGTTTGGTCACAGGGGAATGATATCATTGCCCTTGTGATTGAGAAGAACTTGGAGAATATGTAAACGTTTTCATCAGGAGATGGTCATTGTGGCAGGAATCACTGTATGCAGCAATAGATTTATTGCACTCTTGGGGAGATTACTCTATTAATAAGAGCAGGAAAAAAACTCTTCTTGGGTCTAACAAAAACCTAGCCTGGGTCTCATGCTAGTGTACCTAAGAGTACATCCTTCTGTAGATCAGGACACAGGATTGACTGTTTTTCATAGAGCCTGGGTTGTTAACTATTCAGTGAGTCCCAGTTAAGTCTTCCCTTTCTAACAAGGCAGTGATAATATGATTATTCAGTGTTTATTCTCTTTCTCTGGCAATTAGGATTGGCTCAAGGCCCCTTAGGTGGTTGTAATTGGGAATTCACAGTTACTAATGAGTAAACATGTTGGCTTCATAGCAAATAGAACCAGTGATTGGCTTAATATGGAGTGAGTCATTTATTCATCCATGCAGCAGACATTTATTGAAAACTGAGGAAGTGCCAGGCCAGGCTGTGGCCTAGGACAAGAGAGGCAGTTCCCACTGTGTTAGAGCTCGCCTGCTAGTGGGGGTAAGGACACTGAGCAAGAGAGTAAGTGGTGACTGTTAGGAGGAAAGCAAAGCTGAGTGTGTGAACGACTGAGTTGGGTGGTCAGGGAAGCCGCCTCAGATGACACCATAGGGGAACAAAAAAAAGTGAAATCTTTTCCTCACCCATTTCAAGGTTCACAGCTGACACCCCTATGACAAGGAACATATTAATAAGAAGCATAACAAACTTATCAAAGTCGTACATGACATGGGAGCCTTCAGAATTGGAGACCCAAAGACCCAGGGAAAACTGTGTTTTTATGCTTAGGTCCCATGAAGAATAGACAGTCACGTAGAAATGTGATTGGGCAAAAAGGGGGTACATCCTAATGGTAATTAATCAACTGTGGGGCACTCAGTAAGGTCTGTCCGTGTAGCATTCCCTCCTGCTGAGGGTGGGGCAGGACCCACTTTCTCTGGAAGGAGGGTCTTGTGACCTACTTTCAGGCAAGGTGTGACAGAGAATTCCTTTATGACCATGATTCCCGCTGAAAGGTGGGGTAGGTCAGAGTGACCTTCTTGCTTCTGAGGCCCTTCCAGTCCCCTTCGTTCAAGGTACTCTGGGGTAGTGTTTTCTGAGCCCTGACAACACTTAAACTGAGTCCTAAATAAAACAGGCAGCCAACCAAGGTAAGATCTGGGGAAGGAGCATTCCAGGAAGCAGAAAGAGTTGGTGGGAAGGCCCTAGGGGGAACATGCTTGGTGTGACCAGCGCCTAGAAAGTGAGAAAGTACAGGACAAATTCACCTAAGAGGGAGCTGCGGCCAGATCACGCAGGCCTTTGTGAGCAAGGATAGAGCATCTGGACTTCAGCCACCAGGAAACATTTCCTTGGGAAGGGTTTAAGCAAGGGACGTGTGTGACCCAATGTTTTAGAATTTTGGATTACCATACCATTTTAAAGCCATGGAATCCCATTCTCAAATAAAAAAATTAAATATAATCTCAAGTCGGGTATGGTGGCGTGGGTCTGTAGTCCCAGCTACTCAGGAGGCTGAGGCAGCAGCATCGCTTAAGCCCCGGAGTTTGAGGTTGCAGTGAGCTATAATCATGCTACTGCACTTCAGCCTGGGCAACATAGCAAGACCTCATCTCTGAAAAAAAAAAAGATTAAGTAAAATCTCAATTCTATATATAAAACATATAGACAATATTTATTAGTATGAATTTATTATACATGTTCAAATTAAGACATTTATTTGTTTTAAAGTCCATTAGTGATACAGTGAGGTGATTTTCAAAATGATAAAAATTTGAAGTTAGTGTTAGGGAAGACAGTCTTATATCATCTATCTGTCTAGGTTGCCTGTTTTCTTTTGGGTTATATTGAGAAAAGCCTTAATGTGTGAAGATTAGTTGCCAATTTTAAGTGTTTTCACAGTTTGCCTTGTAACCTCAGACTATTTCTCATTTTTGTTCTTGACTATATCTATTGTAACTGTTGCTTAAATTTCTTATCATAAATGTACAAGTCATATAAAGAAGCACCCAACAGTTTGTATAAACACTAAAATTCTCTGAAATAGCATCATGTGATAATGATTGTTCTCTTGTTTTACGACTGACTTGTGCAGACAGGAACATAGGTCAGGTAATGCACTTTGAGCAGAATAGGCTGATAGCCAGTATTATTTTATATGAATAGATTCATAAGAATGCTTATTTGAAAAATAGCTATATATAATTACAACTTTTCTAATCAGTGACCTCTTTGGAAGACCAAAAATAAGAACCTTTAATTTGAGATCCTTACAGAAGCAAGTTAACTTGAAAACATTTGTGGTTTTCAATATATTAAGATTTTATGTGTATTATATGAAACTCTTATGTCCTTATTTTAGTTAAATAATTTTTTAAAAATATTAAATGTGTATAAAATGCAATTTAAAAACTAGTGGTTGAAAGAATAGTAAATGGTGCTGTAACCCTAAAAGCATGTATTAACTTTATATTTCAATTTAGTCTCAAAATCCAGATGCATATATTTCTCAAAAAATTTAAGTCTTTGGTCAGAATATATACTTTAGAGAGAGTAAAACACATTTAATTATTTTAATATTATTTATTCATTTAGTTTAGGAACATAAAATGAATAATTTACAATTTTGGTACTACAAGGTATAATTTAAACAAGAGTTTTGCATGTGCTCATTGAATTTACTGATAAATATAACTTTTTATTACTAGTAGAATCAAAATTCTTAAATTCCCCCATATATTTCTTTTTGCCAGTTCATCAGAAATAGTCAAAGATTTTAGATGGAAGTAATTTTAGATATTCAAGGTATTTCTGGAATGATGGTTGTTTTGTTTATTAAAGCATTGATCTGTCACCCAGACCTTGTGTCCTCCTTGCTGTGTCCCACCTATTCAGAAAGCATTTGCTTTTTAAGAAAGACCCAAGGACAGGAACTTGCTGAAAACACTTTTGTCATGTGGAACTTTGGGCTCATTGTTTAAGCTATCATCCTTTCAACATCCTCACAAACCTGCTGAAAGCCAAAGAATTGTCCAAATTGTCACAGACCGGAGACAAAGCCCTTTTACACGTTCCCAATGCATGTGCAGTGCCTCTCGCATGCTGAGGAAGGTGGCAGAACGAAGCCCTCAAAAGCAAAGAGCCGCAGGGCTGGGCTGTACACAAGCTCACTGCCATGTTGCCGGACAAATGAGTTGCATTCTGTGACCAGACATCTAAAGATATTCTGTATACTGGAGCATTTGAGACACAATGACATTTCAAACTAAAATCCAAGTGAGCTTTTTCTCTGATAACCCAGAGTAATGCCACAGCCACACGTTTCTGCTACCTTTTGGCCTCTGCTTCTTGGACCCATAAACCGTGCAGTCGAAATGCAGCCAGCTGAAGATAACATTTCTGCTGTGCCTGAAGGCTTTTACTTTAGTTTCTTTAGTATTTGTAAATGACAATTCACTTGTGTCCTCAAAAGCAATTGATTTGTATCTGTGCTGTTTTGCAAGGAATGTCTGCAGACAAAGTGAGCTGTCTGATTCCAGATATATCAATTTCTTGAGGATCTTCAGGGAATTATTCCATTAGGCCCAGCAGACATCCTCGTCTACGTACTGTAGATCCTTGGTTCTACTGCTCCATATAGGGCAACTTTTTCTTCTTTCTTTTTACGTAATATTCTCAAAGGACATAACCACATCATTCCATCAAGTTTACTTCATAGTTTGTGTCACTGTTTTATTCTTTGCATTTGTTTCTTTCTTGAGCACAGCAGTTTATAGCATGCGTAGGTTTCATGTATTCTGACTTTTGTTCTTGTATAGCTCTGTTGGAGCATGTCCAATTTATGACATCATTAGCAATCTGTTAGGCTCTGGGATGCACCTTCTGTTGGTCCATTTTAATTTTCTGTGCTACTTTCACGTTAGTGTCAGCAGAAAATATTTTCACATTTCTAAGAACTGATATATATTCAGCAGCATTTCTCATTTATTTCTATCATTAACAAGAACAACAAAAGAAAATGAAGTAACCACAACAAAAGAAAAACCTGAAAACGGAGTTAGTGGTGAAGTTTATAATTTTTCTCCCAAAACTTTGTCCACTCATCTGGGAGCAGCACCGGACATAATACTCCCTTATTTTTTTTTCTTCTATGAACCATTACCCATTTGCACCCTAATCCTTACACAATTTTCATACACAACACCTGCTGGGAAAGTAGTGTTATGATTTTTTAAAAATGCATATGACTGGGAATATCCTGTTGTAAAGAATTGTGTTCTAGTAGTAGATGATTTCCCTTACAGAACTTGGTGAGTTTTCTTCCTAATCTTCAGGGGTCAACTTGGATAAAAGGAGAGCTTCTGAGAATTTTCCACACATGGTTCCTCTTTTGTAGTTGTTAAGTTAAAGATGTCAATGTTGTCATCCTTTATGGTGATGCTAACACGGCAAGGGCATGTATCAAACCCTTACAGTTTGCCAGAGATGGAGCTGGGCAGTGAAGAAATAGAAAAAGAGTAAGGTAATGATGGCAGATGAGCAGGTAGAGAATGGAGACACAATGTGAAAAGTGTTTTAAGAGAGTGATGGAGAGACTTCCCAGAGAGCCCAGGGCAAATTAGAACTTCTTACCAGCAGTGAAGCAGGGGAAGAGGATTGTGGCTGCAGAGGATGAGTCAGCAGATGTAAAGAGTTACCTAGGAACAAAGAAAAGTTTAGTATGATGGGGTGGAGAGTCCATAAATGTGGTAAGAGGTTAGGCTGGATAAGTAGGTAAAGGCCAAATCACATGATCCGTGATGAAGTTGGGGCTTTATTCTATAAAGCCACAGGGAGTCATCAAAACCCTCACTTACAAGAACTAGCTATAGAATGAGACCTTGCAAGTAGAGAATATTAAGATGGGCCACTTGGCCTCTCCTTCAAGGTCTCTGCAGTATGACCAAGCAAAAACAAAGTTATATGTCCCCAGGATTCCTCTCCCATGCAGCTTGTGTTAGGATATGCTTATTTCATCTGACAGTGTTTGAAAGTCACCCCCTCCTGTGAGTTATCATACAAGGCCTAAAGGGTAGCTGTTTATTTAGTGGAAATAATGTATGCTGGTAATAAGAATGGAAAACAGAATAAAACTAAGATTACTATTAGGGATTACATCCAAAAAGTGCACAGTAAAACATAATCACTGGGTGTATGTGAAGGTCAGAAATCCGAGAATAAATAGCTGAAGTTCCGTCTTTCTTCCACACCATGTCCTTTCAATTCACTTTCCCTGCTCTCTCCCCTGAGCGTATACTCTTGGTTCCTTAAAGTCTATCATTGGGCCAGTGTTTTTTAATTATTTTGCAACAAGAACTCTTGTGTCAGAAGAGGATGCTTTCAGTTGCAAATAACAGAAATCCCAATTCAAACTGACCTTCAAGGATGGGAGAAGTACTTAGCTTGTTTAATTTGAACGTCCTGCTGGAGGGCAGTCGTGGTGATCCATCTCCACCCATAATGTTGTCAAAGACCCACCCGTCTCTTTCTGTCTTTTCATTTTGCCCCCAGTGCTTTATACTAAGTCTGTCCCCTGGCCCCTATCATGATCACAGGGTGGCTGCCCGAAGTGATGGGGACTGTGAACTTCCTTGTTCACCAGTGGAGAGGGGGCATTTGCTCTGACAACCAGTTAACAGAAGTTCCTGTTTTCCTTGATGGGACCATCTTGAGGTGATTCCTACAGTCAGGGAAATGCTGTGGTGGGTTGGTCTAGACTTAGATTACCAAAACCCATGCATTAGGAAAGCTGGGGTGGGGGTGTCACTCTATGAGTGCTCTTCAATGGGAAAGGGAAGAAGGGAATGTTGGGGAGAACATTAACAGGTCTACTACAGGCCTCCGAGAATCTGAAGAAAGCTATGCACTATCTCCCTATGTGTTAATTTTGCATTAAATTTTTGGTGGATTCACTAACCCATTGAGGACTGTCATTCTTTATTTTTAGCTTTATTTAGGTATAATTGATCAATAAAAATTTTATATATTCAAGGTGTACAACGTGATGTTTTGATATACATATACATTATGAAATGATTATCACAATCAAGCTAATAAATATGTCTATAATTTACAAAAAGGTAAAAGCTAAGGTACCTTTTTATTTGGTAAGAATACTTAATTCTTATTTGGTAAGAATGCTCCTAGCAAATTTCAAGTGTACAATACATTGTTATTAGCTATAGTCACCATGCTGTACATTAGATCGCCAGCACTTACTCATCTTATAAATGAAAGTTTGTACCCTTTGGCCAGCTGCTCCCCATCTCTCCTACTTCTTGACCCCTGGTAACTACCCTTCTACTCTCTGTTTCTGACTTTAACCTTTTATAGACTTCACATATGTCAGATCATGCAATATTTGTCTTTCTGTGGCTGGCTTATTTCACTTAACATAATATCCTTCAGGTTCTTCCACGTTGTCACAAATGGCAGGATTTCCATCTTTTTATGGCTAAATAGTATTTCACGGTGTATATGTACCACATTTTCTTTATCCATTCATGGACACTCAGGTTGATTCCATATCTTGACCATTGTAAAGAATGCTGCAGTGAACATGGAGTGCAGATGTCTCCTCAATATGCTGATTTTTATCTACTTTGGATATATACCGGGTACTGGGATTGCTTCATCATATGGTAGTTCTATTTTTAAATTTTTGAGACTCTCCATACTACTTTCCATAATGGCTGCACCATTTTACATTCCCACCAATAGTGTATAAGGGTCGTTCTTTATCTTAGAAAAATAACATTACTTCCCAGAGGCGGAGATGCACCTTATTCCTAGATTTCAGCATTCTCCTAGGTGGTTTATCCATTCAGGAAGTACAGTGAGCAGACACTGGAGATAAATTGTGGTTTTAAGTTCTTATTTTCTTATAACTTTTATGGGTGATCTGGAGAGAGGCCAAGCAATAATATATGAATAATTAATTTTAAACATTCACCTCATTCTTTAAAAAACTTATAACCCAAAGTTTGTTCGGTTTTTTTTCCCCCAATTGGGAAAGGAAAGGGAAACATGGTTTCCCTCTCCTGTGCCTCGTGTGTTGTTATTTTTCACCATGTCTTTCACAACACCATCCTATCCTCAGTTGCCATGAATCTTTCCACAGACTACGAGGTACCAAGAATAAGGTAATGCAGCCCGGCCTGTTGGGACAGGCTCACGTTGTGGGGCCCAGGTGAGCCTCTTCAGCGAGCGCTCTTCTCCCAGCTGGAAAATATGAACAAGCAACAATGCACACAGGCATCTTACTTTGAAATTTTAAAAGGAATGGTTTGCCAGAAATACTGGGCAGGTTTAGCAGCTGTTCTACCTGGAGGAAGGCAAGGGTTGTGACCTCTGAAGAGCCCTTTAGCGTTGTCTATCCATGTGCTGCTCAGGTGTAAGTAATGCCTGCCTTAAAAGCAATGAAGAAAGACACTGGCAAAGTCAGAGTGCGTTGCCTCACTCCCTGTCACCACCTTGAAGCCTCTTTTGTAAACACGAGGCCCAGAAAGAATTCGAGATGTTGCCAAGACCACCCGTAACCACCAGCCACGTGGGGTTGGGGTCCTGTTTCTTAGCCCACTGCAACCCAGACTGCAGGCACGGTTCTTGATCTGGACAGCCTTCACCCAGCACCAGATAACTAAATGCTAATTTTCCCTTTCCATTTACCGTAAATCTTAACAGTAACACAACTAAAAATAAACAAAAAAAAAAGGCAGCTGTGGCATGGGTCCTGCTTGTTCCACCTAGAACTTTTCCCCAGGTGTGACCTCCTTGGAAAAGTATTGCACACTTGCTGTCTTCACGTTGCTGATTTGAGAACCCACTGTTCGCATTCTCCTTTGGCTAAATACTGTGGGTGATGAAGACTTTTTTTGAGAGAAGTTTTCAGATATTTAGCCCAACTGCTTAGCCACAAGCAACAAAGTCATAAGTATCCCTCGGGATTACTAAAATGACATTTTAGCTCCAATTACAAAGCCACTCAACCAGTTAATGGAGACCTGTCACAGGTTTGTTCTGAGAAGGGCCCAGCTGAAACACAAGTCCAGCTCTGCCTGAGTGTGGGTGCGGGTGTCCTGCAGCATTGCGTGGTTCAGGTGGCTCCTTTGCTGTGCGTGTGAAGACGCTGGGTGCCTGCACCTGCACAGGGGGCTGGTGAAAGGCCTTGACATTCAGAACAAGCAGGACCCATGCCACAGCTGCCTTTTTTTTTTGTTTATTTTTAGTTGTGTTACTGTTAAGATTTACGGTAAATGGAAAGGGAAAATTAGCATTTAGTTATCTGGTGCTGGGTGAAGGCTGTCCAGATCAAGGGGGTGGGGGTGGCAGCTTTCTTAACTCATCCAGCTCAGCCTCCAACCTGCAATACCATAATGACGTGTGGGAAAGTCTGGGTCCCGTGCTGCATCTCAGATTACGTTCACTGCAAGAGGGAAGGGTGCTCAGCTACACACAATTGACTTTTTTCTATGGCTTTTTCTGCATCTACCTAGGATTTAATTGCTAATACCACCTCCCTCTACGTGGGATGAGGTGGGAGAGAAGAATGATAGAAAAACACTTCCAAATGTTTGCTAGAGCACTCAGGATCACAGATTCCTTCACCCCTTCATCCCACCTGATTCCAGAAAGGATTTTAAGTTGCTCAAGAACATGAATAAAGAGTTATAGTTTTAAAAGCAATTATAGTTTTAAAAGCAATTTCTCGAAGTCCTCTGGCTTTCTCCATGGGCTGGGCTGAACTTCGAGCAACTCACCCATGCTCTGAAGTCCTATGAACAAATACTCTAGGCTGAGATCTACAAAATGATCCATGTGCGATTCTAGCAGAGAGAGTGTATTGTATTCTCCACCGATGGGGCAGTGCGTTTTCCCAGGGAGACAGCATGTAGCAGCCACCTGCATCCACTGTGTTCTTCTCCTCTTTGTGAGTCTTGCATGGGCTGTCAGCCTGTTTGTGAACTCTGGCAGGACATGGAGGTCAGGCTGTGCCAAGCACCTTGAACCCTCATTATCTTTAATTAGTGTTTAGGAGGTTAATCGGTGGTGAAGCTCATCTTTCTTTAATTACTTCAACAATTCAATCAGGAGGTCCTTGCAGCCAGCTTTGAATTATTCTGTTTGTTTGGATGCTTATTTGAATTTGTAAAGTTGGATGTTTACTGCCCAGACCCTGTGTGCATTGAAGGAGGTGCTAGGAGAAGAGGAGAGACAGAATGGGGGAAGTTATTTGTTTATTTATTTATTTTTTGTTCAGTTAACTTGTAGGCTAGTGAGCCTACAGTTTACTATTTTAAAAGAGCATAACAGTCATGAGAGAGATGTCAATGGTTTCAAACTTGATCCAAATCTTCTTAAGCTCCACTAAGCGAATTTGTTTTGTTTTTAATATAAGTGCAAGTTCACATTCAAAGAATTTAACTGATTGAAAAATACCATTAAGTCCTTACCCTATGTCTTTACCTTTACATATTAGGTGCTTGTCAAGTCACGTTTAATTTTCAGTGTTTTACATGGTAAAGCTACCAACCTTGGGAAATTCTATTCCAGCCCAGAAGTCTTCCTTGTTCAAAACCTCTTCTTAATGCTTTGCTGACGTTTCCCTTTGCTTCTTTCTAGCGCCGTGTGCTATTTCTCCCCTCCATTTATTATGTGACCATCAAACACCTTAAAAATTACCTATCTTTGCCTTTTTATAAATATCCTTCCCATCCTCCTTTCCTTTCCTCCTTCATTACTTCCATATACTTGTCCCTTAAATGAGCCATTGCTCTTATACATCATGGAAGGGTGAACTTTGGCTAAAATCATGGTTTCCACTGAACAGAAAAGTATAATAACTCTCAGTACATTGTGTTCTGAGAAGTTTCCACGCTTCTTTGGCAAAGTTAGGATGTAGACTTGGTCGTCCTGTGGCCCTGGAAGTTCTCCTTTTTAAAAAGAAACTTCCTTAGACCAGATCTTGGAAGGTCAGCAGGCCAGCTCCTCCCTTCCCCTTCTACAAGCAGCTGAATCTTGGAATGGCTGGGAGGATGTGCTGGCAGGAGTCTTTGGCAGGAGGAAGACAGAGGGCCCCGTGGCCTGCATTTCCATCTTTGTCTTTGCTTTTGTACCTGAGCCAAGCCTGCATTTCCTCCTTCACCTCTTCATTTCTGCAGCCCTTCAACAAATAGTTCTTGAGCATCTGCTATGTGCCAGGCATTGTTTTTGGTGCCTACCCTCGTAGAACTTAAATTCTAGTGGGGAACACAGAGAATAAACACAAACTAGTGAAAAGTATGATATAAAAAAAAAAGCTGGGCATGGGTATAGAGGGTGATGAAGAGGGGAGGGGTTTTTTGTTTTGTTTTTTGAGACAGGGTCTCATTCTGTTGCCCAGGCTGAAGAGCGGTGGCCCGGTCATAGCTCACTGCAACCTCAAACTCCTGGGCTCAATCGATCCTCCTGCTTCGGCCTTCTGAGTAGCTGGGACTACAGGCATGGGCCACCACGCCTAGCTAATTTTTTTATTTTTTGTAGAGACAGGAGTCTCACTATGTTGCCCAGGCTGGTCTGGAACTCCTGGTCTCAGGCAATCCTCCTGCCTCAGCCTCCCAAAGTTCTGGGATTATGGACATGAACCACTGCACCCAGCCAAGGGGAGGTTTTATTGTAAACTGGTCTGAGTGAACTGGGAGAGAGAGCCATGTCCATGGGAAGAACATCCCAGGCAGAGAAAAAGCAAGTGTAAAGGCCCTGAGACAGGAAAACTTTTAGAGTGTTCCAGGAACTGCAAGGAAGGCCTGGTAGCTGGAGCACAGTGAGGGAAGGGAAGCATAGCAGGAAATTGTGTTTGAGAGGAAGCCAGGGTCTTTGCATTTATTGTATGATTTGGAGCAGATAAATGGCATGGTCCTATTTGTGGATGTAGAATTCTAACATCTTTCTGCTTATAAAGCTGAGTCTTTGTGATTAACATAGTGCTTCACCGCTATGGTGTTTTGTTTTGTCCTTTCCCCAAATGCCCCTATTTGTAAATGTGCACAGCCTGAACTATTCCTCACTTGCTCCCTGACACCCCGGCCTTTTTAACCCACCACACAGGATTTCGCTTGGGGCCTCTCCGGGTCAGCCAGGTGCCCTGCTAATTCATCTGTTCCTAGCAGCCCCATGACTCCAACCTGACCTTTTCATAGGCTCACCAACAGGACCACGGAGCTCAGCCTTCTTTGAGAGGAGCCTCGATACCTCATTGCAAGTCGTGGAATGAGGTAATGGTTTCCATATGTGCTGAGGCTGTCGTTCTAATTCTCCTTTGCCTGCTCAGCTAATGAGGTCAGAACAGCTCTGCCTGGGGTGGACAGCCTCCCCCTGGGGTAATGTGCCTGCAGCAGACACAGGAGGGAGTGACCCACCCCCTTTTAACAAAGCTTGGGGAGATAGCCTTTCTTAGCACTGCTTAGAAAGGGATATCTGATAAAAGCCATTCTTATTGGGGTTAGGTGATATCTCATTGTGGTTTTGATTTGCATTTCTCTGATGATTAGTGACATTGAGCATTTTTTCGTATGTTTATTGGCCATTAGTCTATCTTCTTTTGAAAAGCTGCTGTTCATATCTTTTGCACACTTTTTAATGGGGTTTGATTTTTTTCATGCTGATTTGCTTGAGTTCTTTGTAGATTCTGGTTATTAGCCCTTTATCGGATGTATAGCCTGTGAATATTTTATCCCATTCTGTAGGTTGTCTATTTTCTCTGTTGATTGCTTCCTTGGCTGTGCAGGAGCTTTTTAATTTAATCAAGTCCCATTTATTTATTTTTGTTGTTGCTGTGATTGCCCTTGGGGTCTTCTTCATAAATTCTTTGCCTAGACCAATATCTAGAAGAGTTTTTCCAACATTCTCTTCTAGAATTCTTCTGGTTTCATGTCTTAGGTCTAAGTCTGTTATCCATCTTGAATTAATTTTTGTGAGTGATGAGAGATATGGATCCTGTTTCAATCTTTTGCATGTGTCTATCCAATTTTCCCAGCACCATTTATTGAATAGAGATTCTTTTCCCCAGTGTATATTGCTGAATACGTTGTCAAAGATGAGATGACAATAGGTGGATGGTTTTACATCTGGGTTCTCTGTTCTGTTCCATTGGTCTATGTCTCTATTTTTGGGCCAGTGCCATGCTGTTTTAGTCCCCAAACAATAGATGCTGGTGTGGATGTGGAGGGAAAGGAACACTTATACATTGTTGGTAGGACTGCAAACTAGTGCAACCTCTATGGAAAATAGTATGGAGATTCCTCAAAGAACTAAAAGTGGAACTACCATTTGATCCAGCAATCCCACTACTGGGTATTTACCCAAAAGAAAAAAAAAATCATTTTATCAAAAAGACACTTGCACTAGAATGTTTATTGCAGCACAACTCACAGTCGTAAAGATGTGGAATCAACCCAAATGCTCATCAGTTCATGAGTGGATTAATAAAATGTGGTGCATGTACACCATGGAGTACTACTCAGCCATAAAAAATCAATTAATGTCTTTTGCAACAATCTGGAAGGAACTCGAGACCATCCTCCTAAGTGAAGTATTGCAAGAATGGAAAAACAAACACCACATGTACTCACTGTTGAATTGGAACTAACCTGGCAGCACTCATGTGCACAGATGGAGGTAAAACTCAAGGGAAATCATGCAGGTGCGGGAGGAAGGGATGGGTGAAATCATACCTAACAGGTACAATGTACAGTATGTGGGTGAGGGGCACACTTACAACTTTGACTCAAGAAATACAAAAGTAATCCATGTAACCAAAACATTTGTACCCCTGTAATATTCTGAAATTTAAAAATAAAAAATAAAAAAAAGAATATCTGCAGAGAAACATGAACTAGAAGGGAATCAAAGAGAAAACAGACAGCAGATTTCTTTATTTAAACTTTTTATTTGGAGGTAATAGAAGCTTCATATGCAGTTGTAAGAAATAATATAGAGAGCTGTCATGTACTCTACCCACTTTCCCCCAGTGGAACATCTTGCAAAACTGTGGTACAATTTCACAACCAGGAAATTGAAGTTGATACAGTCAACACGTTCTCATCACTCTCCTGTTGTGTTTTTGTAGGTGTCCTACTTTCTATTCCCTCTTCAACTCCTGGCAACCACTAATCTGTTCTCTACTCTATGATTTTGTCATTTCAAGAATAGCATATAAATGGAATCATATAATTTGTAACCTTTTGGTAGTGACCTTTTTCACTCAGCTTAATTCTCTGGAGATTCATCCAGATTCTTACATGTAACAGTAGTTTCTTCCTCTTTTCCGTTGAGTACTATTGCATAGTATGGATGTAACACACCTTGTTTAACCATTCATCTGTTGAAGTGTATATGGGTTTCCAGTTTGGGGCTATTATGAATAAAGATCTTATAAACATTTGTGTACAAGTTTTTGTGTGGACATTAAATCTTTGTTTTTCTGGGATAAATGTCCAGGAGTGAAATAGCTGGGTTTATGGTAGTTGCATATTTAGTTGTTGTTTTTTGTTTTTTTTTTAATAACAATCATTTATTTATCTCATGGTTCTGTGGGTTGGCTATTCAAGCTTCACTTTAGCCAAGGTTTACCTGATTTTTTAAAAAGCTATAATTCAAATACATAAACTTCACCATTTTAAGGTGTATAATTCAATGGATTTTAGTAGTTTCACAAGTTTGTGGGTATGTTTGGTTTTTAAAGAAACTGCCAAACTGTTTTTCAGAGTGGCTATACCATCGCACATTCTCATCAGTAATGTATGAGTGATCCGGCTTCTCCACGTCCTTGCCAGCCTTTGGTGTCATCTTTTTTTTTTTTTTTAATTTTAGCTATTGTGATAGGTGTTCAGTGATCTCTCATTGTGGTTGTAGTTTGCATTTTCCTAATGCAATAGGCATAATAACGATGGATATCTTTTCATATGCTTATTTATCATCTGTATTCTTTCTGGTGAAATGTCTCTTTATGTCCTTTGCCTATTTTCTAATTGGTTTCTTACTTTGGTCTGTTGAATTTTGAGAGTTCTTTATGTTCTAGATATTAGTCCTTTGCCAGATACATAGTTTACAAATATATTCTCCCACTCTGTAGCTTGCCCCTTCAGCCTCATAATAGTCTTTCACAGAAGGAAAGTTTTTAATTTTAGTGAAGTCCAAATATCAATTTTTCTTTATGGAATATGTTTTTGGTGTCAAGTCTAAGATCTTTTTTAGATCACAAAGATACTCTCCTATTTTTTTGTAAGTTTTATCTTTTACTTTCAAGTCTGTGATTCATGTTGAGTTAATCTTCATGTAATGTTTGAGACTTACAGGCTTGGGGTTTTCTGTTGTTTTTTGCTTTGTTTGTTTGGTTTTTAGTTGTTGTTGTTTTGTTTTTACCTATGTATATATAGTTGCCCCAGCACCATTTGTTGAAAAGGATTTTTTCCATTGAATTGCTATTGCACCTTTATCAAAAATTAAATGGGTATATTTGTGTGGGTCTATTTCTGGGTTCTCTGTTAATCTTTATGTTTATTCCTCCACCACTGCCACACTGTCTTGATTACTATAGCTATATCATAAGTTTTGAAATCAAGTATACTGATTCCTTCCATTTTATTTTTCTTTACTAAACATGTTTTAACAATTGCTCCTTTGCCTTTCCATGTATTTTTTTAGAATGATCCTCTCTGTAGCTACAGAAACATCTTGTTGAGATTTTGACAGGAATTGCATTAAATCTGTGATTGTGTCAATTTGGGAAGAATTAACATCTTTACTATGTTGAGTCTTCTAATCCATGAAAATGGCAAGTCTATACATGAATCTCCTTTGATTTTTCATCATCGTGCAGTTTTTAGCATACAAGTTTTATAAATATTTTGCTAGATTTACACCTATTTCTTTTTTTTGAATAATTATAGATTGCATTGTTTTTTGCTTTTTTTTGAGACAGAATCTTGCTCTGTTGCCCTGTCTAGAGTGCAGTGGCATCATCATAGCTCACTGCAAATTCAAACTCCCAGGCTCAAATGATCCTCCTGCCTCAGTCTCCCAAGTAACTGAGACTACAGGTACACACAACCACGCCTGGCTAATTTTTCTATTTTTTTGTAGAGACAGGGTCTCACTATGTTGTTCAGGCTGGTCTCAAACTCCTGGCATCAAGCAATCCTCCCGCCTCAGCCTCCCAAAGTGCTAGGTTATAGGCATGAGCCACCACGTCTAGCCTGCATTGTATTTTTAATTTCAGGGTCCATGTGTCATTGTTACTATGTAGAAATACAACTGATTTTTGTATGTTGATCTTATATCATGCAACTTTGATGACCCCACTTAATAGTACTAGGAGTTTTATATTTATAAATAAATGTATGTATTTAAATCTATATGTGTGTGTATATGTATATTTGTATGTCTTTGGGATTTTCTAGACAATCATGTTATCTGCAAATAGGGACACTTTTATTACTTCCTTTCTGATCCCTATACCTTTTATTTCCTTTTCTTGTCTTATTGCACTGGCTAGGATTTCTAGCACTATGTTCAATAAGAGTGGTAAGAATGGGCATCCTTGCCTTGGTCACAGTCTTAGGGAGAAAGCATTCAGTTATTCATCATAAAATATGGTGTTAGCTGCAGGATTTTTGTAGATGCCCTTTGTCAAATTGAGGAAGTTCCCCTCTACTTAATTTGCTCAGAGGTTTTTTTGTTTGTTTTTAAATCATGAATGGATATTGAATTTTGTAGAATGCTTTATCTGCATGAACTAATATGATAGTGTGAATTTTTTTCCTCTTTAGCCTTTTAACATGGTGAATTACATTGATTGATTTCCAAATATTGGACCAGCCTTTATTCCCAGAATAAATCCCACATGGTCATGTTGTATAATTCTTGTTATACATTGCTGAATTGCATTTATTAATAGTTTGTTCAGGTTTTTTGCATCTATATTCAAGAGAGATATTGGACTGTGGTTTTCTTTTTTTGTAATATCTTTGTACAGCTTTTTATCAGAATACAAGCTTCATAAATGAATTGGGAAGTGCCCCTTCCTCTTCAGTTTTCTGGAAGAGATTATGTAGAATTGGTGGTAAGTCTTCTTTAAACATTTGGTAGAATTCTCCAGTGAGGCCATATGAATTCAATTTCCATAATATTAATAGTTATAGGGCTATTAAAATTTTTTCAAATTATGTGCATTTTGATGGTTTTTGTTTTTTAAGTCTTTGGTCCATTTCATCTAGGTTGTCAAATTTATGTGTATAGAGTTATTTGTAGTATCCTGCAGTTATCTTTTTTGATGTCTGCAGGGTCTGTAGTAATGCCTCATTTCACTCCTAATACTGGTACTTATGTCTTCTCTCTTTCTCTTTGTACGTCTTGTTAGAGGTCTGTTAATTTTATTGTTCTTTTCAAATAAGAAACTCCCACTTCATTGATTTTTCTCTATTGTTTTTCTATTGTTAATCCACCTATTTCTACTCTTTATGATTTCCTTCCTTCTGCTTGCTTTGGGGTTTATTTTGATCTTCTTTCCTACTTTCTTCATGTGAGAACTTGGATTATTGTTTTGAGACTTTTCATTTTTTTAATGTATTCATTTACTGCTATGAATTTCCCTCTTACCGCTCTTTTAACTGTGCCCCACAATTTTTATTTTCATTTCATTTAGTTCAATAATTTTTATATTTCTCATGAGACTTTTGTTAATTCCCAAGTGTTTGAATATTTTCCTGTTATCTTTGTTAATGATTTCTAATGATTCCATTGTTTTTGGTGGATGCACTCTAAATAATTTTAATGCTTTTAAGTTTGTTGAAGTTTGTTTTATGGTCCAGAATATGGTCCTTCTTGCTGTATGTTCCATGTGCACTTGGAAAGAATGTGTATTCTGCTATCATTGGGCGGAGTGTTTTAAAGATGTTGATTAAATCCTGTTAGTTGATGGTGTTTTGTAGTTCTTTAATTTTCTTGCTGATTTTCTATTTTATCCATTGTTGAATGAGGAATGTTACAGAATCCAACTATAAATGTGGATTTGTCTATTTCTTTCAGTTTTATTAGTTTTAGCTTCACATATTTTACAGCTCTGTTACTTGGTGCATAGACATGTAGGATTACTATGTACTCTGGGTAGATTGACCCTTTTGTCATTACATAATATCCTTCACTGTGTCTGGTAACTTTCTTTGCTCTGAAGTCTGCTTTATCTGATAATATAGTTACTTATGCTTTCCTTTGATTAATGTTTGCATGATATCTTTTTCCATCCTTTCATTTTCTACCTGCCTATATCATTATATTTGAAGAGAGTTTCTAAAAGACAGCATATAATTGACTCATGTTTTTTAATTCACTCTGTCATTCTGTATCTTTTAGTTGGCAAATTTATGCCATTCATATTTAATGTGTTATTGATATGTTAGGACTTAAGTCTGCCATTTTATCTTTTGTTTTCTGTTTGGCATGTTTTTCGTTCCTCTTTTTTCTTCTTCTTGCCTTATTGTGGATTATGTGAACATTTTTTAGAGTTACATTTTGATTTATCTGTTGTGGTTTTGAGTGTGTCTGTTAGTATTGATTTTTCAACTGGTTCCTCTTGGCATTATATTATATATACATAACTTATCACAGTCTACTGGTGTTGTCATTTTACCAGTTTGAGTGATATACAGAAACACTACCTCCACTTAGGTCCCTTTTCCTCACTCCCATTTATAATATAATTGCCTTAAGTATTGTTCTATACATACATTTAAAACCACATCAGACAGTGTATAATTTTTGCTTTAACTTATCAAACATAATTTGGAGAAATCAAGAGGAACAGAAAACCTCATTGTATTTACCCATATTTTTGCTTACTATGTTTTCTTCCTTCCTGATATTCCAAGGTTCCTTCTTTTATCATTTCCTTTTTGTTTATAGAACTTCCTTTAACTATTCTTGTAAGATAGGTCTGATGGCAACAAATTCTCTTAGTGTTCCTCCATTTGAGAATGTCTTGATTTCTTCTTCATTCCTGAAAAATATTTTCACTGGATTGACAGTTCTTTTCTTTTAGCACTCAAAAAATATTGTGCCATTTCCTCTGGCCTCAATGGTTTCTGATGAGAAATACACTGTCATTCTAATTAGCTTTCCTCTATAGGTAAGTTGCAATTTATCTTTGGCTGCTTTTGAGATATTTTCCTTGTCTTTGATCTTTCCTTAGTTTTCAGAATTTTAATTAAAATCCACCTTGATATGTATTTCTTTGGGTTTATAGTCTTTATAATTTGCTTTATAGGTTTGTATCTTTTACCAAATTTAGGACATTTTTAGCAATTATTTCTTAGAGTGCTTTTTCAGCCCTGGTCTTTCTCCTCCTCCTGAGACTCTGAAGACATGAATGTTAATCTTCTGTTATATTCACACAGGTTCCTGAGGCTCTGTTAATTTTTTTAGTCTATTTTGTCTGTTTTATTCAGACTGGGTAATTTGTACTGTTCCATTTTCCAGTTAACTGATTATTTCCTCTTTCTCCTCCCTTCTGTTACTGAGCCTATCCACTAAGGTTTTTATTTCAGTTATTATGTTTTTCAGTTCTAAAATTTCACATTTCTTCTTTATGTCTTATATTTCTTTGATGAGGCTATTTTTTTTCATTTCTTTTAAGTGTGTTCATAATTGCTTATCGAAGCATTTTTATCATGGCTTCTTTAAAATCTTTGTCAGATAATTCCACCATCTCTGTCATCTTGGTATTGGCATCTGTTGATTTTTTTTTTTTCCTTCAGTTTGAGATCTTCCTGGTTCATGGTAAGATAAGTTATTTTCAAATGCAACCTAGACATTTTGGGTATTATGTTATATGACTCTGGATTGTATGGCAGCCTTGTTCCTGCCAGGTGGAGGTAATCCAGATTCCTTACTTGGCCTCTGTTGATACCTGCTGGGCAGGGATGGGAGTTTCTACTGTCTACATGGCCTCCACTGACACTGTGGACTCCTGATTTTCCATTAGACCTTTTCTGACACTACCCCAGTGAGGAGGAGGAGGGGTGCCTCCTTATTTCACTGGATGGGAGATGGAAGTCTAGTTTCCTCATTTGTCTCCTCAAGTGGTCTCCACTGACACCACAGGGAGGCAGGGGCCTTGTTATTTGCTGGCAGGAATGAAAGTCCAGGCTGCCTACTTGGGCTTCTCTGTCCCTGCCACAATAGGGGTGTTGGCAAGCTCCATAACAAGTGGAAGTTTAAGCTCGGTCTTTCCTGGCATGGGCGGGAGGGGGCCACACTTTTTTCTGGGGTGTTTGGCTGGAAAAGCTGGTTATGATTTTAAAGTTTTCTGTCTTGCTAGGCTGCCCCTATCCTGCTTCTTTGGCTAGAGAAAAGAGGCATTTGCTAAGCTTCTTTATCTGCACCCGTGGACATCCAGAATTGTCCCCCTGTCCCTACTATCCAAAACCTTGTCTGGGACAGAAGAAAACAGACACTGTGATTACAAGCCTCTCTTCTCTCCCGTACCCAATTTTGATTGTCAGAGGAAAGTTGGGTCCAGGGAGGACTAGAGGAATCTGTTTTTTATTTTTGGAATGGAATTTGTATTAAGGTTAGTTAACCTTGAACGCTGTTGTGTCCTCAGCCAGACCGTCCCCCAACTGTTCCACAATGTTCCATCTCCATAAATCCATAGACTTTGCTTACAGTATCTTCTAGAGTTTGGAGTGGGCTCTCCTCTCTGGAAGAGAATAGGGGTGATGTCCCTATTCTGTCATTTTTAAAGAATAATACAGAGGAAGTTCTCTTGACCACTATTGGAAAACCCATTGTGTCCTGAGCTCAGTGCTGGGCATTGTGGTCAAATGCAGAGACAAACGATGACATAATTGAATCGTGGAGATACACCAGAAGAAGGGAGTCACGGCACAAATTAGTAAATACGAAGTGCAAATGCAGTTGTACATACTTAGCCATATCCTCTGTTTTCAGCCCAGGGTAGGTACTATGAAAAATGCAGAGAAAGTATAAGACTTGGTTCCAGTCTGAGAGAACAAACCCTCTAGTTGAACAAACAGACGATTGTTGGTGTTTCCCAGGAATCACCAGGCCTCCTTCTTACTCTTCCAGCTTTCCCTGGTTTCTACAAGCTGAGTCCAAAGTGGCATCTCTGGCTGGCCATGGTGGCACACGCCTGTAGTCCCAGCTATTTGCGAGGACAAGATTGCTTGAGGCCAGCAGTTCAAGGCCAGCCTGGGCAACACAGCGAGACTTTGTCTTTTAAACAAACAAACAAACAAATTCAAAGTGGCATCTGCAGCTTGGACTTTTCTCAGATGCCACTGTCCCTTGGCCTCTTGAATGCCTCAGAGGCAATTCAAAGGCCTCACATCGGAATGGGACTAGTCATTGTTTCCACTAAGCCTGTTCCTCCTGTGCTTGTATCTGGATGACCAGCAAAGGGCCGTCCATTGTTCAGGACACAACTTCAGTGTCAGTTCTTCCGGAAGCCCTCCCAGTCCTTGGAGTTCTTACTCCTCCACTTCTCCTCTGTTGAGCCTGGCACAATGTCTTTTTTTTTTTTTTAAAGAGACAGGATCTTGCTCTGTTTCCCAGGCTGGACTGCAGTGGCACAATCATAGCTCACTGTAACCTCGAACTCCTGAGCTCAAGTGATCCTCCTGCCTCAGCCTCCCCAGTAGCCGGGACTACAGGCGTGTGCCACCATGCCCAGCTAATATTTCTTTTAAATTTTTTGTAGAGACCAGATCTTGCTACATTGCCCAGGCTGGCCTCAAATTCCTGGGCTCAAGTGATCCTCTCACTTCAGCCTCCCAAAGCACTGGGATTACAGGCATGAGCCACCACACCTGGCCAAGCCTAGCACAATCTCTTTTAGGACACTCATCACCTTATATCATAACATTGGTCTGTACAGCGAGGTCACCTCGGACACCGTGAGCTTCATGAGAACAGAGGCTGTATCTTGGGTAACTTTCTTTACAGCACTGGGTCAAACACACAGTAGGTGCAGCATAACACCGAATGAATGAAAAGTCAGGAAGTTAGGTTTTTGAAAATGTAATGCATGTGGATTGGCAGAAAGCAGGAAGGAGAATCATATACTACCATCTAATAGAATAGAATTTCTGGAGGGCTCCTGGCTCTGGGGTATATAAAATAGATATAACTGTTACCTTGTTGGAACCTTAGGCTGGAAAACCTATTTTGTTTTGTTTTATTCTTGTTATTTTCTCCCATTCCATAAGTGTGTTTAACTAAGATAAGGTTTTTGATCCTACAAAGGCCAAGGTAGGTCTGGAATACACTTAAGCCCCAAAGCTTCTCATTTTTCCTAATGTTCAAATTATAATGAGTAAAACAAGTGACCAGTTGAGGCTATGAAATATCATTGTCTAGTGAAACAGGTTAGAATTTCAATAGATTGGTAGATGTTTGGCCTTTCCTGAAGGAAAGGGAACTTTGGACTTAACTTTTTTCTTGAGGGACCTGTCATATCTATGTTCTGAAAACTGCCCAGTGGCTAATTTAAAAATAAGTTTCTAAAAATACCTACTTGTTTTTGGCTTTCTTGTAGTGTCAGCTGTGATTCCTATGAGCTGCAACTATTGACAATATCTAAAAATCAGATTTGCAATTATATTCTGTAGTCCATGTTCCTCCTCTTTGGTAGTTATGTACATGTGATTTTGCAGGAATAACTTCCCAACAGAAATGTAGACACAGAGTTTATTTTTCCCCAAGATAATCCTTCTCAGGTCTCCACTCTCTCCTAAGACTGATCATTTGTTGAGACAGGAATATAACACCTCCTCTAGGATTTCTCAGCTTCTAAAAAGAACCTGTTTGTAAGGACTTGTATGTAATTGGGTTTCACCATCATTACTGAGGAGGCGCCAAGACTGACGTACCTCTGGTGAATTTTTTATGTCCACACACTTTTCATATCAGTAGAAATGCTACCAGCTAGCATACTGCTTAAGCCAGTATAGAACAACAAAAGCAAAGAAGGTGCTTTAATGCCAACATCCAGCCACCACTGGAGAAATAAACTGTGAAGATGGCATCGTTGCCAACAGTTTGGGTGCTGGGAGAGAATTGACCTTGATTTGTGACCTGTTCCCCCTTTTTGTGTTTTTTAATTAAATTTTCTTTTAAAAAAATTGTAAAATTTACGTAGCACAGAATTTACCATTTTAAAGAACACAATTAAGTGACATTTAGTACATTCATAATATTGTACAACCATCATAACTATCTAGTTCCAGAACATTTTCATCTCCCCAAAAGGGAACTCCATGTGCTCTAAGCAGTCACTCCCCATTCCCCTCTGTCTTCTCCCTGCCCTACAGCCCCTGGAAACCACTGATCTGCTTTCCATTTTTACGTATTTGCCTATTTTGGACATTTCATATAATCATACAATACATGGCCACTTGGATTGAGCTGCTTTCACTTAGCATAATGTTTTCAAAGTTTATCCCTGTTGTAGCATGTATCACTGAATTCCTTTATATGCTGAATGATATTCTGTTGTATGGATATACCGCATTTGTTGGTACCTTCATCAGTTGAGGAATATTTGGGTTGTTTCCCCTTTTGACTCTTGTGAATGATGCTGCTATGGATATTGTTGTACAAGTATCTGTTTAAATCCATTTGCAATTCATCTGGGTATATACCTGGGAGTGGAGTTGCTGCGTGATGTGGTAATTCTATGTTTAACTTATTGAGAAACAGTGGATACACCATTTTACCTCCCACCAAGTAATGAGCAAAGGTTCCACTTTCTCCACATCCTCTCAAACACTTGTCATTTTCTGAGTTTTTGTTTTGTTTTTTGTTTGTTTGGTTTTCATTTTTTATAGCCATCCTAGTAGATGTTAAGTGGTATCTCATTGTGATTTTGATTTGCATTTCCCTAATGACGAATGATGTTGAATATCTTTTTATGTGCTTGTTGGCTGTTACGTATCTTCTTTGGATAAATGACTATTCAAGTCCTCTGCCCATTTTTTAATTGGGTTGTTTGTCTTTTTCCTGTTGAGCTGTAAGGGTTATTTATATATTCTACATAGTAGACCCTTATTAGATATGATTTGCAAATATTTTCTCTTGTTTTGTGGTTATCTTTTCACTTCCTTGATAATATCCTTTGATACATAAAAGTTTTTAATTTAATGAAGTCCAATTTATCTATTTTTTTCTCTTGTTATTTGTGCTTTGGGTACTAAGAAAACATTGCCAAATCTAAGGTCATAAAGATTTACCCCTATATTTTACCAAGATTTATATGTTTTTAGTTCTTATATTTATGTCTTTTTATTAATATTATTTTAAATGACAAATCATAATTGTATACATTTCCAGATTAAAAAGTGATGTTTTGATACATGTCTACAATGTGAAATTATTAAATCAAGCTAATTAACATATCCACCACCTCACCTACTTAACTATTTTTTGTGGTGAGGCATTTGAAATTTACTGTTATTTTGAAATGTGTAATGCGTTGCTTTTAACCATAGCCGCCCTGCTGCGGAATAGACCTCAAAACTTATTCCTCTTGTCTAACCGAAACTTTATGTCCTTTTATCAACATCTCCCCATTCCTTCCCTCTCCCACCACCCCCAGCCTCTAGTAACCATCATTCCACTTTCTACTTCTGAGTTCAGCTTTTTTAGATTCCACATGTAAGTGGGTCATGTAGTATTTATCCTTCTGTGGCTGGCTTATTTCACTTAACATAATGTCCTCTAGGTTCATCCATGTTGTAGCAAATGACAGGATTTCCTTTTTTTCAAAGGTAAATAGTATTCCATTTTAGGTATGTGTATGTATCACGTTTTCTTTGTCCATTCACTCACTGATGGGCACCTAGTACCTTGGCTACTATGAATAATGCTGTAGTGGATATGGAAGTGCAGATATCCCTTCGACATACTGATTTCAATTCCTTTGGATTACATACACAGAACTGGAATTGCCAGGTCATATAGTATTAATAGTTCTATTTTTAATGTTTTGAAGAACCTCCACATTGTTTTCCTTAATGGCTATACTAATTTATATTCCCATCAACAGTATACAGGGTTCCCTTTTCTCTGCACCTTCGCCAACGCTTGTTAGGTTTCATTTTTTTTGAGAATAGCCACTCTAACAGGTGTGAGGTAACTCATTGTGGTTTTAATTTGCATTTCTCTGATGATTAGTGATTTGAGCATTTTTTTCATATACTTGTTGGCCATTTGTATATCTTGTTTTGAGAAACGTCTGTTCAGGCCCTTTGTTCGTTTTTTAATCTGGTTATTTGTTTTCTTGCTGTTGAGTTAAGCCACTTACATATTTTGGATATGAACCCCTTATCAGAGGTATGGTTTGCAAATATTTTCTCCCACTCTGTGGGTTATCTCTTCACTCTTTAGATTGTTTCTTTTGCTGTGCAGAAGCTTTTTAGTTTGATGCTGTCCCATTTGTCTATTTTTGTTTTTGTTGCCTGTGCTTTTGGGCTCCTATCCAAAAAATTATTGCCCGACCAATGTTGTGAAGCTATTCCCCTATGTTTTCTTCTAGTAGCTTTATAGTTTTAATTCTTATATTTAAGTATATTATTCATTTTGAGTTATTTTTGTATATGGTTTGAGATAAGGATACAATTTGATTCTTCTGCATGTGAATATCCAGTTTTTCCAGCACCATTTACTGAGGAGATTATCCTTTCCCTGTTACGTGTTCTTAATACCTTTGTTGAAAATAAATTGACTGTAAATGAATGGGTTTGTTTCTGGACCTTCTGTCCTGTTACATTGGTTGATGTATCTGTCTGTTTTTATGCCAGTACCATGCTGTTTTGTTTAAAACAGACTTCTAATATATTTTGAATTCAGAGAATGTGATGCCTTTAGCTTTGTTATTTTTGCTCAAGATTGCTTTGCCTATTTGGGGTCTTTATTGCTTTTCTTGCCTAACTGCTTTGGTTAGAACTTCAGTAAATTTGTTGAAAATAAGTGGTGAAAATGGGCATCCTTGTCTTGTTCCTGATCGTAGAGAGACAGCTCTCGGTCTCCTACCATGAAGTGTGATGTCAGCAGTGGGTTTTTTATAAATACTTTTTATCATGTTAAGGAATTTCCCTATATCTTTAGTTTTGTGAGTTTTTTTAATCATTAAAGGGTATTAAATTTGGCAAATGCTTTTTCTGCATCAATTGAGATGATCATGTGGGTTTTTACCCTTCATTCTGTTATGTGGTGTGTTATATTAATTGATTTTTGTACTTTGAACCACCCTTGCATTCCTAGAGTAAATCCCATTTGGTCATAGTGTATAATTATTTTAATACACTGACTTTGGTTTGCTAGTATTTTGTTAAGGATTCTCTCTTTAAGAAAAAAAAACTCATAGATCTAAATTGTTCTTTCCTGTGCTAATTTGTACTCCTCTTTTCTTCTCATTATTCAGAATTAACCAATGTTAATATTTGGTTGTGTTTTCTTTACCTATTTTGCTATGGCTCTGTGATCAGATAGCTTCCAAACCACATAGTGATGATATAATACCATCAGTGGTAAATGTTTTCCTGGTTTCCACCTTTCTGTCTTGAGCTTTTCCAACATTATTGTTTATGAGAAATTTTAATAATGTCCCTTCACCAATGGTATTTTTTCCTCCAATGAAGA
The DNA here is from genome assembly GCA_023783475.1 of Daubentonia madagascariensis. Taxonomy (NCBI): domain Eukaryota; kingdom Metazoa; phylum Chordata; class Mammalia; order Primates; family Daubentoniidae; genus Daubentonia; species Daubentonia madagascariensis. Next base: position 203,703 of record JAKFHU010000379.1, on the reverse strand, counting down.
ACTGTAAATGAGGAAAATAATGTTCTTTGACATTTCAATATTGGAGCACATGGAGAGATCAGTGCCTCCAACACCTCCAGTGGAGTGTTTTTATAAGCTCTGATTCCCATTTCATAACCTAAGGCTTTTGTCACATCCTTGCTGTTTTAAAAGTCTCCAGAAAAGGTTGCTTCTAAGGATAGCAAGACTTGGCAAAGGACAGTTCTGTGATCTTGTTCCATAGTCATGGTTTTTTCCAGTCATTGGGTCAGGGAAATACAGATTATTTATGGAAACCAGGTAGAGTCAATATGGTAGACCGAGTTAACTCAGGAAAGACCTTTCCAAACACACAGAAGTGGTGGGTGAAATAGAAACAAAGGCAGGCTTTCGATACATAATCAAGCTCAAAAGAAAGATGAGGAAATCCAGGTGCCAAAAATAGAGACATCAAAGCCGGCAGGGTAAGAGGGAGCTGAAGCTGAGGAGGCTGCGTAGGAACATCAGGCCACGTAAAGGGCCCAGAGGCAGGGGTGTCAGGGGTTAATACAGGGGGAGGAGATAAGGCCCCAGTCCCATGTGAAATAGAACAGAACCCCATGTATCAAGCTGCAAATTTTGTAGGGGTGGCATTTCAGTAAAACAGAAACTAGAAGAATTTTACTCATTAGACTGACAAAGAAGCAATGAGTCCTCTATGCCCCGGGAAATGGATGGAAGAAAGCAATACCCACTAGAAACTGGAAGGCCGTGTGTCTATGAGGTCCAATTTTAGACGGTTGCAATGCTGCGAGAACCCCAAACTAAGATGTTAATATAAAAACTGATGTTACCCATAAGTCCCAGGGGTGAAAGAAAACACATTCTGAAGAACTAGAGCACACGTAGGAAATAAATCATGACGAAAGAGAGTCACTGGGCACCAGGCATAGGAAAATTAGCTCCCCGAGAACTGGAGATGCAAAGAAAGTCTGAAAGAATCTATAAAATACTGATGAAAGCAGATACAGAAATCAAAGAGCAAGGGGAAAATAATATGTGAGAACAGGATTTGGAAGAAAAATAAAATATCTAGACATGAAAAGTATAATGATTTAAATTAAAACATATTGGCCAGTTTTAAAATGGGTCAGGAAAAGGAAAATGTGGAGGAGATTTGGGGATGTGGAAGGTGGAATGAGCTAGATAGATGGATGTTGTAGTAGAAGCTGCAGGAGAAGCCCAGATAGCGGATGGGAGAGAGGCAGGATTCACGGTGTTTTCCACAAGTGAAGATAAATAAAACCTCAAGTTATGGTAGCTGTTCAGGCCCGAGCAGCTGAGCAGGATATGAAAACAAATCTCCACCTAGTCATGTGAAGTGTTGTGACAATGCAGACAGTCGGAGAAGGGAGAGACAGATTCCCGTCAAGAGTAACAAACCGAGCAAGGCCCAGTGCTGAGGACACAAGGAGACGGGGAAACCAGAGCTGCGCGTCTGAAGTCTTTGTGTTATTCAAGAGGTGGGTTCAATTATTTTCTAATTTTGACCTTGTCAGATATGCAGGTTAGAAACTTAACGGTGGCCACTAAAATAATAACAAAGTATTCCTCTAAACCAACTGACACAAGAAAATAAGAAAGGAGAAAAAAAGAGCAAAGACAAAAAGCATGATAAACAAGAAGCATGACATAAATGACACCATTTATACATCTTTTAAAACACAATTGTGTTTTGATAATGAATGTGTATATATGGAACAGAAGTATAAAATGTGGACAGGAAGGTTATTTCTAACTTTTTACAGAAGGGAGAAGGTTGGGGAGTGAATGGGGACTTTATATTTGAGATTTTATTATTTTGATGAAATCTGAAGTAGTTATCACAACTAGGCCCACTCCTGACATTTGCAGGACTCGGTATGAGTACAGCTGGAGGCCACCTACCGCGTCTAAATATGTGACAGTTATAAATCAAGCTAACGAACAGTTCTATGCCTTGGTGATGATGCCTTCATAAAGACTATCGCACTGTGTGATTCCTACCTTCTTTGAAGGCCTGAGCCAGGGCATGGGGGCACGTGGAACAGCCAGCTCCCTGGGCACCCCCTTCCGCACTCCAGCTCTGTCCTGCATTCTGAGGGGATTGGCACACACATGGGTGGACATCACAGGCCACACGTGAAGGCTCTGTCCATACCCCAAGGCAGAAAGCATGCCTTGGCCACCCCACAGGCCTGGTGCTGTGCACACTGGCTGTATGGTCTACTTTTAGGGGGATGGAGCTCGGGACTAGGTCGGGTTAGCCTTGGATGCAGGTTTGGGGGTCACTGAGCAGGGACTTGTAGGGTTCCAAATACCTGAGTAGGATGCCAGGCATGGGCCATGGGCAGACGCATGTCCATGGCCCTGTGGACCCCTTACTGCGTGTGAAGGTAGGGCTGTGGCACAGGGTGGGTCCCTCTTCCAGCAAGGAGTCAAGTTTTTTATAATATGTCGTTATAAAAAAGGAAGAGAGAAAAGCATGTAGTGCTCCACAAGGGAATGAGGCGGTGCCTTCTCAGCACAGAAGGCAGATGCAGGAGCCCTGGGGGAGCCCGTGTGGCCCCTGTAGAGTCACCTGACACGGCAGAGTCCCTGTTTGCTCACCTGCAGGGCGAGAGGCCAGCACGTGTGATTTCGACGATCCCTCCCACTTCTGTGGTTCTGTGATAGTCTCGTAAGCCACAGCGCAAGGAGGAGCTTCTGGGACAGCCCAGCCCTGCGTCATGCCCAGGTTCCCTTTCTGTCTCCGCGCGGGTGAGCTGCCTGGGGCCAGGCAGTGGAAGGGGCCCTCTGCACAGGCGCCCTGAGCACGCCGGGCGGTGCCCACTGTGCAGGAATCGTGGCGGTGCTGCACGAGCGTCAGACAGGGAGGACAGGCCCTTCGTTTCACTTGCCACGTCCTGAAGCCAGACAGCGCAGGGAGCTGTGGACAGTAGGGGACAGCAGCTACACAGGCGCCACAGGCTCGCTCCTTGGGCATCTGCGAGTCCATGCAGCCCAGGGCAGTTGCTCAGCTGGGCCTAGGAGATTATTTTGGCCAGTGGGAGAAAGGTGAGGAAGAACAAATATCAAAGGACAGAAAAAGTACTTTTCTTCCTCAGCCATCAGACATTTTGCCAAGCTTAGCTAGCTGAGGCTCGCCTTTAATTGGTGATGAATTAAACATTGGCATTTCAACCAAGACAATCATAAATGCATCTCAGCTCGAAGAGCCATAAAGAACACCCAGGGCCTGTCTCCTCTTTCGAAGGTCCTGGGAGAGGTAGGAGGGGACTGTGGTCAGGGGAAGGGCGTCCTCAGGCTCGGGGCTCGTAGACAGAGTGGTGGGTGCTTGGAATTGCAAGCACCGCGGCTCCTCGTGCAACTTTGTGTGTGCTCACATTCCCACAAATGGGATTAGGAGTATATTAGTCTGCTTGGGCTGCTTTAAGAAAGTGCCACAGACTGGGGGGCTTAACAGAAATTTATTTTCTGACAGTTCTGGAGGCTAGAAGTCCGAGATCAAGGTATCTCTAGGGCTGGTTTCTCCTGTGGCCTCTCTCCTTGGCTTGCAGAGGGCTGTCTTCTCCCTGTGTCCTCACACGGTCTTCCCTCTGCGCTTGTCTGTGTCCTAACCTCCTCTTCTTATAAGGACACCAGTCATACTGGATTAGGGCCCACCCTAATGACCTCATTTTACTTTAATCACCTCTTTAAAGACCCCGTCTCCAAATACAGTCCCATTCTGAGGTACTGGCGTTAGGGCTTCAGCTTATGAATGGGGCTGGACACAGTTCAGCCCATGATAGAGGGCATCAGCAAACTCCAGTACACCAGAAGCCTGTTGTGGAGGCAAGCAAACTGGCATCCTGATACTGAGAAAATAAAGCACGTGGGCCTGCCTGGGCAATTTTTAAGCACTCCTTTTTGGTTTATAGAAATAAACAGATATCTTCCAGGACAGCTCCATATTTCTTCACAGAAGTGGCAGCCCTGGAGGGAATACTTTCAGGAAAGGCAGGGAAATCACCTTATCCTTGTGTTTTAGAAGAAAACTCGCCTTGATTTTCCTTGAGCTTCAAAACAAGCCCTGCAGAAAGAAGCCAGCCTCTGGCTGGGGTCCTGTGGCTCACAGGTGGGGCTCTTACCCCATGCAGGGTACGGGGCTGCCGGTGGGAGCGAGGCTGTAAGACATTTACTGTGGAAACAGATCACTCCTTGCAGAAGTGTTGTGGGAAGCCTGGGGCTCTGCCAGGTATGAAAAGGGCACTTGTAGTGCACTTCAATGAGGAGGAAGCTACGCTCGGAGGCATAGGGTGCAGGACGGACTGGAAACAGGGCACCTTTCAGAAGAGGGAGCCAGCAGCAAGGGGCCAAGATAGCATCTACTGTAAATAACGGGCTGGCAGCTTGTGAAACTCGACGCCTTCCTTGATGTGGGGAAGCTTCCCCTGTGCAACCCAGCCCCGTCTGTCTGTCTGTCTTATTTTCAAAACTTAAGTTATTCACGAGTCCCTTTGCGATGTGTCCAGATGTGTTCCAGTGACCCGGAGACTGACCGTGTGCTTTACCTGCAGGCTGAACGAGCGCGACCGCCTGATAAAGAGGCTTGGCCGGAAGACGCCCCCGACCCTGTTCCGCGGCAGCTCCGTCCAGCAGTGCGTCCCCCGTGAGTAGCAGCTGTCAGCCTGTTCGGGGTGTCCACCCTGGGCCAGTAGTGCTAATGGGGACACACACTTTTGGAGTAGAGCTTGTGTTTTTGGCCTGAGGCAAGTGCAGCTTGAATATAGGTGATTCCCTGGGACCCAGGCAGATACCTAAATGACAAAATCCCTAAACTTAAAATCCTGGTGTGGTTAAGATCGGTCTGGCAGCCTCCCAAGAGGTGTTTTTTTAAGGTTAAAGTGATATTACTTTTAAATCAATGCCCCTAAAAGTGGCAATATGAACTGTTTTATGTAATGTTGGCGTATTAATTGAAACAATGACAATCAAAGGGAAATAAATCTCTGTGCATTTCCCAGGAAGGCTGCTCCACGTCTGGGGTTGGCATTCCCCACCTCCACCGCCACCTCCAGATCCAGGGGAGTGGGGACTGAGAGGCCGTGAAAGACACCCCCCCACCTTTGTTTAGCACTCCAGCCGTGCAGCTCCCAGCTTCAGGGCTCCAGGCCTCCTCCAGCCCCTCCCCGCCTCCACACACACACACCATCTCTTCCTCCACACCCCACCCCCTGCTTTCCTTTCCCTTCCTGAGGAGTTTAGAAGGAAACTACTGGTTAAAAAAAAAAAGAATAGTTTATGAAAAGTGAAGAAGCACTGTATACCTAGTGCAATGAAGGATCTATGTCGAGTTCAACTGGGTTCCACCTGTCAACAGGTGTTTGAAGACTTTCTCAATGGAGAGAGAAGGAGAGGGGTGGAACTTCATCACTTTGCGGTAATCCACCCCCTCTCCCCACCTTCCCACATGGAACACTGACACAGGAGAAAGGGGAGACATGCTTCTGTCTGTTAAGGCCCCGCCGCCCCAGGAGAGCTCAAGCAGAGGCTCATGGCAGCAGAGTGACTGACCCAGCATTGCCCTGGGCTCTGGGTTGCAGCTGTGGATGCTGGCCCAAGAGAGAGGTCAAGTTGGGAGGTTGGGTGGGACAGTCCAAGGAGTACACTCTGCAGGGCACCCACCTTGGACTGCCTGGGTCATGTCCCTGCTCTGCCACTTTTTTGTGATCTTGGGCAAGTTACTTAATGTCTCTGTTTCTACATCTGGAAGATGGGGATACTATAAGCACTTACCTGGGGTTATTGGGAGAATTAAATGAGTTCATATACACAAAGTGCCTATATCTGTGCCAGGCAATATAAAGAGTCCAATAAATGTTAGGTGTTATTATTCTGCCATTAGCGGAATAACTTTGGGAAACTTACTTCTCTCTCTAAATTTCTATTTTCTCCTCTGGGAAAAAACATAGAATCATAATAATGTATATCTTACACAGTCCTTGTGAGTCTTCATGACAATGTGTGTAAAGCACCTTCTGTATGCCAGGCACAGAGAAAATATGTACAGATTCCCAGAACTACAGGGTTCTTTCTGTGCAGCCATGCTGCTTCTCTGATAAAGGTTTCAAAGTAACCATAGACAGAATATATGCGATATATACACACACACACATACACTGTGATCAAAGACCAAGTGTGAACTTTTATGGGAGAGTCATAAACGTCTTAAAACAACTACTCAATGGTTTTCTTGAGTCAATATTTTGAAGGCCAAAAAAAAACCTGCTGAACAAATGTAAGAAATAAGAAAGCTTCTAAAATCACACCACATGTTAAAAACACTCAGCAACTAGTTCTAGAACTGATGGATAACTTAGGGCGTTTCTGTCATTAACAACTAGAGAAGACATCGAGTGGTCAGGATGGGTCCTGGGGTGCAAGGTCTTCATAGCTTGTCTCAGCCTTTGATATTCCTCCTGGGTCTGTGCCTGAAGCTGGAAGGAAAAACTCTAATCCTGGTAGTACTTTCAGTTCCAATGAGCCACCAACACACAGTATTTGTCACTGAGATCTGCATTTCCAGCACCGCCTGATTTCCTCACTGTCCCCATGGTCTTCCCCATCTCTGTGGCTGTTAGAAATCTTTTTCCAGACAGGAAACTGCTACTTTTATTAAGATGCTGTCAGAGCTCAGATTCAAAGGAATGCTACTTAGGGGAGTTTTATCCAAAAATAGTGAAAAAAATGACATGATTTTGTGGACTTCACCAAATGTTCTACCCAGAAAAGACAAAACAACTCAGAAGTTCATCGACCCTGTCATCTCTTTCCACCTCCCTGATTCTGTCCCGGGATTCTGGCTGCAGCTGCCTGTGTAGGAAGTAGGTGCATTAGGATGCCAGCCAGGTGAGTCCACGGAGCACTTCCTCCAGCCACCATCATGACTTTCTGGCTGTCACGACTTCCTGAGAGATGCAGGAAAGTGGGAAATACAAAGAGCTGGAGGCTTCCCCTGAGTTCTCCATATGGATGCAAATAACAATTAAATCTTCCTCGAGCAGAGCCTGGTGACCTAATCGTGCAACTCTTGTCAGGCTGTGGGCAGAGGCTGGGCAGGTTGAGGCAGGTTGAATGGTTATGTTGCCACTTCCACAAAAACGTCTCCCATGAAGGCTCTAGCTGCCACCAGGCCTGGTTTCTCAGAGGAAAATATTTTATCTGAACCTGAGAGGACACCCTCTACCACCAATACCAAAGATAAATCTAACAAGCCATCCTCCTTTCGTTTTTGAATTTCAGAGTCCACTTTAATTCTCAGTTAAGGTTAAGAAAGTCTCAATGCACAACATTCCAGAAACGTGATGGTAGGTGCAGCCAGTAGATGTTGGGCTGTGGGGAAGCATTTGGCAGCGACCACTGGCTGCTCTGCTTACCCTGGGAGAAGAGGTTTGCAACAGGACAAGGAGGGACACTCCTCTCTGTCTCTTCGGAGGGAAACCTAGAAAGCCTTCCCAACCCAGAGTGGCTGAGTTGTCCCACTGCAAGCCTATGGGAGGCCCTTGTGGCAGTGGCACTAATGCAAGCTGAGGAAGTGATACAGCTACAAGCTGAAGAAACCCCCAGAATTGGTTTCCCTGTAGGCCACAGGTATGTTATGATGAAAAACAGGATAAGTAAAAGACAAAGTTTTTGTTCCTTCCATTTGAACAGGGACTGCTTTAAAAGCTAATATACCTTTCCCAAAAGGACACTCCCAAACAATGTTTATTTTTATGTCTCACTAAGTCCCCTTCATCCCCTTCCCTCCCACCCCTCAAAAGGCCAAAAAAGATAGGTAGTAATTGATCTATTCGGACTGTTGAGACAGGCTCCTTTCCTTTCTGGCATGGATGGAATGGCCTCCCCAGTTGGTGCACAGTGAAATTAGCCCTGAAGGAAGAGAGGATTCTGCAGCCTGGGTGAGGCTGGCCACAGAAGTGTCCGGGAGCCCATACAGAGGGCTGGAGCTGGAGAGAATTCAGACCTCACCTGGTCAAGGCCATTTAATCTACAGATAAGTAAACCAAGACCCAGAGGGCTTAAGGAGCCCAACGTTGCATGGCCAAGGAACAGCCAGGCAAGGACCAGAACCACCCTTTCTTGCCCCCGCCCAGTGCTTCAGTCACTTGGGCCCCTAGGATCCAAGATGAAAGTTGAGTGAGTAGACAAAGCCATGTTCAGAGAGCTTAGTAGGCCTCTGCCTCCCACAAGAAGTGTTTATAAAGAGCACTTGCAATTGCTTGGGACGACCAGTCCTTGCTCAGAACTACATCTGTGGGCTGCGGTGTGTCCTTTTGGGTGTCCAGCAGCCGCAGGCCTTCCACCCCAGCAGCACATCAGATCCAAAGGCAACTGCTGCCTGTCCCTTCAGGAGAACATCAGGTGTGTCCTAGAAATGTTCTTTTTTAAAAGACCAGAGAATGTAAATTGTCCAAGTCGACCACACAGTACACAGCCTTGTTACTGGAGGAGACTGTTATTTGCTAGATTTTGCTTTGAAACATCCCAAGGAAAGGCGTCTCCCCTTGGACTGTGGTAGAAATGGTTCACAAAGAGCACCTTGTGTGGGGTTTGGGACGGGAGGTGCATGAGCCACACATCACCAGAGGAAGGCAGGAGGCTGGGGCAGCCCCTCTGAAGCAGAAGCTGGGCAGTAGAAGTTTCCTAGTCCCTGGTGATCTCTAATCAAGCCACTTGGTGAAAATCCAGAAGCTCTTAAGGGAACAGAGGTGAGGGGCAGTATTTGCCCTTCTGTGCTCAGAAGCAGATCATGAGAAGGCTCCAAAGCCCTGACAATCAGAGCAAAGCCACTTGTGTGGAAAGCCATCCTCAGGAAGTTCAAGTGCACCAGGTGCAGGCGCAGGGCCAGAACAAACGAACAAGCACGTCGGCCCAAGGGAGCCTCCCCCTCCAGGCTGGCTTCTGCCTCCCCACTCAGGGACCCGCCAGCGCTTGAACCTGGCTATCTGGGGGCTCACACTGGTCTGGGTGCTGTTTTACCATGCCTACCACATGGTGGGGGTTTTTGGTTTGTGGGTTTTGTTTTGCTAGAAACAGAAGTCAGCAAGTAGGCAGAAGCCCCTGTGGAAGATGCCTCTTTGTACTTCTGCATCCTTGCTTGGCTTGCCCTGCGTTCACTCCGGCCCATCTCTTTCCCTGCCCTGGCCTCGCTAGTCTGGGCTGCCTAGCCCCTGTGTCCTCAGTCTACTCCAAGGCCCCCTCGGCAGACAAGCCCTTGCCTCCCGAGACGGCCCACCTGAGCCTGTGGGTTTCTCGGGCGGTGGCTGGAAGGCATGCTGTCCGGAAGAGCTGGGAAGCCAGCCCAGGCACTGGCAGCATCAGTTTATGGGCACACACTGAGTAAGAAAACAGCTTGGGCATCTTCTTTTGAAGTCTCCACCTCTTCTCTGTCTCCACAAAGACTCTTATACATTGCTACCGTGAGTCTTGATACCCTAGAAACTTTCCTTTTTAAGCTGGATATCTGAGGAAATTAACCATCAGTCCAGGAGCTGATACGTGGGCACACTTCCTGACCTCTTTTTTCCTTTTAAAGAGTATGACAGTGAACTAACAGCTCCGTTGATAAATCAGAAACACACATGCATGGTGTCCCGATTGTCCATCTTTTGGCCACAATGTCTAATTGAGCTGTGGGACTTTCTCATACCCCTGACACAGAAGGGTTAGCTGAAGAGAGTGAGTCTTATAAACGTCCTTTCTGTGGGAAGGGCCAGTTGGAAGCAAAGCCCCACTTTGGACTTCTGAATGCTACACCTCTGCTGCCACTGGGGAAGCAGGAGAGCGTGGGCCCTGCAGGCACACAGCCCGGGTTTGCGTCCCAGATCTGCCACTCTACGCCTGTGACCTTGGGCAAATCACAAAAATCTCTGTGCCTCAGTTTTCCCATCTGTGAAGTGGGAAGAATATGATCACACATCTCATAGTGTTGCTGGGAGAATTAGATGAGCTTTTGTGAAGAGTGTGTAGAACAGTGCCTTGTACACATTGCATTTAGTAAGTGTGTGCTGTCATTTACTTTATTAGTAGTATATGAACTGACTGTGAGAACCAGTCTTTCTGTTGCCATGGATCCAACCACTAAATTCCTCATGACTTTATAGTGTGATCTTTTTCTTTATTTACATGGAAACAGACCCACTTCGACTACCTGTTAGCAGTCCGAGTCAGTCCAATTTCAAAAGAAGCATCATGTGTGCTCTGCCAGCTTTCACTATTCACGTAGTCTGTGTTTCCCCCGGCATGTTTGCAGAGTCATACGTTAGCTGGCTCGCCTGCAGCGTCAGGTAGATGGGGCGTTTCTTCTTGATGAGTGATCGGAAAGTGGCATCATGGGCCAGTGACCCCCAGTGTGTGTTTCCCCCACTGAACTCAACTGCAGCCCCCAGGAATAGGAAACCTGCCCCTCGAAGCCGTTTCCACATCACCAGCAGCAGCCAGATCCACTAGGCCCGGTCAGGCCGCAGCCCACCACCACCCCACTTGGCACGTTCCCCTCCGTGGTCACAGGTTTCCGCTTCATCCCAGGCCTCCACTTATCCAAGGCTAAGGAGGCCATTCACCTGCACTCTCCCGAAAAAGCAGCTTATTCTAAGCCCAGTGTGGCCCCCGATTCTCCAGTTAACCCGTTCCTCCTGTGTGCTTCTCTTTCAGATGGGTACGCTTTCTCTCAAGAAGAACATGGAGCTGTTACTCAGGAAGAAATAGTCCGTGCTTATGACACCACCAAAAAGAAATCAAGGAAGAAATAAGACTCAAGTTTTCCTGACTGATCCTGAGAAGGAGAATCAGTTTGTTGCACCCAGTGTTAACACATCTTTGTCAGAAGAGACTGGCGTCGACAGCCAAACCACCGGAAAACACATTTCTGTGGCCTTAGCCAAGCAGTTTGTTAGTTATATATCCCCTGCAAACCCGGAGTACAGACCACAGGGGAAGCCATCTTCTCCCTCCCAGTTTGTCTGCAGTGCTTAGCCTAACTTTTGTTTACCTTGTTACAAAGCATTCAACTGTGCTCTGTGAGGTGTGAAATTAAAAACATTATGTCTCACCAATATTTAAACATCAGTGCTAGTTGTTCTGGGAGAAAGGGAAAGGAGTTTTATGTTGCGTGCGAGACCCATCTCGTGTAATTGGAGCAAGCCACACTTACTTCCTGTTTGGTTAACTCACAGATTAGGTCCAGCGGGCAGCATGCAAACTTCACTTCAGGCAGGTTGCTCCCTTGCTTTGATTCCTGTTTTGTTTGTATGAATGAAGTTGGCGTAAACTTCTTGATTGCAGTGAAATCACAAAAATCTATATCTGGGTGGTCAACCTGAGAACATTTATTTGAACCTCTTAGCCATATTCCCAGCAGGGCAAACCAAGCGATGTTCCAACAGAGTCTTCTGCACCCAATTTCCAGGTGCCAACGGCCCGATCCTGCCTTCGCTTTCCAGTGTCCCTCGTCCCCAGACCTTCTGCATGGCTGGCCACTGTGCCCAGTGCATGGCCGCTGGTGGGCAACCAGCCCCAATCTGCACTTTCTCTGGTTCCACTGCAAATGCAAATATGGATGTGGGAAACCCCTTCTTTCATTCTATAACTAAAGAAAAGAAATGTAGCCATTCTGCATATATTCTAAATGTCTACCTGCCTCTTTCTGACAAGGGGGCACCCCGCAGGCCAGGGTGGTGGTAGAACCCTTCGGCACTCCTGGCCACGCTCAGGCTCTGAATATTCATTTCCCAACCTCCAGACACTGGGCCTTTGGCATCCACTTAAATCAGAGCCCACGCTTGTTTTCTTAGGATTCAGAGCACATTTTGGATTTTCACTGTTGGGAAATGAATGGATTTACGTGTCTGTGCAGCAAAGGAACATACCTGTCACTCTGCAGCTGTAGAGTCAGAGGATTAGTAAACCCAGACGGGATGGCATAGGATGTGGAGGGAGGTGGAGATGACAACCACAGACGTCCTCAGAGGGAGAAGGAAGGGCACGGGACATTGGGAGAGGACACAGAGGAATTGTACCCCAGGTCTCCTCAGTAGAAACTCTGAAATCAAGCATTGAGGCCCAGACAGCTGTCACGATCAGCTTGTGTACGGGAACTTCAACAAGACCTGGATGTGCAGTTTTAATTGAAACAAATTCCAAACATTTCAAAGAAACACCTTTTTGTTAATGTTGACATGGTTTCCTTTCTTTATCCAATCAGTTTTAGACATGGGTACCTTTCTGAATACGCAGTGTCCTGCGTTCTAAGGCAAGGAGGGAAGTGCTGAGTCACAGACTTTCCCAACTGCAGAGTCCCACTTCTACATCTAGACAGAACCCTCAGGCATGATGGTCAGCCCTTAATAAACAGCCAGCCTGGGGGCACACTCTCTCTTCTTTGCCAAAGTTGCAAAACCAGATGTTGAGATGGCTTAAATAGTTCTGGGTAGCCGTCCCTGGTTGAAATGGCACGGTCCTACTGGGGATGGTCATGCTAAGTGACAAATAAGACAGCAGTGTACTTTGTTTCCTAACTCTTTATTTTCAGAACATCCACAACTTATTGGGCACTGAAATAATTTAGAATACAATTTGCATTGACTAAGAAAACTAACCCTCATTTATGAGGTGACCAAGATGCAGAGAGGGCCTGAGGAGAAACAGAACAATGTAATTAACAGGTGAATCTCAAAAGATGGGCATTGCTTTCTCCCCAAGGTGAAGAATACATTTTAAAATACTAGAGCACCCAGCAAGATCCAGTCCTTACCGAAGGACTGTAATGCAGGAATTACAACACAAATGTGCCTATGATTAACACAATAAACCAAGGTATATGTCTTTATTGCACACCCAGAACGATGATGGCCAAAATACAGAGGAGAATGAAAATTGGAATTGAATGTGCATTAGGCATGTTAACTATTCTGTTTCATTTGGGAACTAGACCTATTTGGAAAAAGTGAATTAAAACTCAATTCCTTGTCAAACACTTAGCTCTGTCTTGAACTTGAAGCCTTCCAAATCAGATTTGTGAATTAAAATGTGAGTTTGTGTGAGTTTGGGGGTTTATTTTATTTTATTTTATTTTTTACATTAAAGTAGAGTTCACATTTTCTGGGATTTAAGCATACAGGTGTGTTTTCCTATTTTGAGAAGTAGACTAAACTTTTGTGATAATATACACACAGAAGAAAACATTAGAAGGGATGTCTTTCTATTTATCCTCTCATGTGATTAAAATTTCTTATAGCCAAATGACTAAATTGGGTTTCTAGGAGAAGCACCTGTCATTACGAGTGATGTATAGTATTTAGCCAGGGCCGACTCAGGGGTTGTGCCATTTGTTCTATCTTTAAACTGAGGTCAGAGTGTCACATACAACCCCTCACCAGGGAGCAGGGGGGGACTGGACTAGGTTGCATACCCTGGCTGACAACTCAGCAGAGAAATGCCACATGTGACTTGTCACTCTGCCACATAGTGAGTGACTCACAGGCTGGCAGGTCAGACTCGGTCAGCACTCCAGGGTCTGACTCTGGAATGAGCTAAACTGGCAGAATCCACTCAGGACAACCCTTGGTCTAGTGCTGCACACAGACAACCCACTCCTGTTTGAGTCTCTGTCCTGTTCCAGTTGACTCTGCACAAGTAAAAGACCAGCCAGGCTCTGAACTTAGTTCTGGGTTTCTCTTGCACACCAGCATGTGCCCACAAGGGTAGCCTTGGAAAACACAATGAAAAAGGGAGGGGAGACCATAATAAACCCCCATTTCTGCTTGGCAGTCTGGATTAACACTTTGTTGCTGATTGGAACAGGCTTTGTAAAAATTTAGGGAGTGGAGCTGATGTGGCTCTCCTGCTTCTATGCAGAATATTTTGGGCTTCTTGACCAGGGTTATGTTCAGCCATCTCCCAACACACACATGCACACATGAAAACAAAAACATGATAAACTTTTGGATCAGTGCGCCATACAAAACCTGTGCGTCAGAGAAAGGAGATGTTGTTTCTTTAACACTTATAGAGGAATATCCTAAGAAGCAAACTTGGGTTTCAGGCGAGCTCAGCTGAGAACTCTATTTACATTTTCTTTTCCTTGACAGGGTTTCAGGTCTTACCATAAGGGGAGCTGGCAGTGAAAATCAGTAATAAGGTGTCAAGAAGCAGTGAATAATAGAAAAAAAATCTGAGTGTAGGTAACTAATGTCTGAAAATGCATATGGATGTATGTATATATTACAGGCTGTAAGGTTGAATTTTTTGAAAAAGCTATAGTCTATAATCTCCATTTGTTATAACAATGACCCTTTATCTTGTTTTTTTGAACCATAAAGAAGAATTTTTTGTCAGATATTTCTGTTCCTAGGGATTTATGTCTTAACAAGTTGAATAGAAAGTTTACAAAACTCTGCTATAGGATAAGGTAGTCTTTAGTTTGGAGTGTGTGAACGACTTCGCATATTTCAGCCAGGGCTTGAATTACTGCCCAGGGTCATTGTCCCAAAGTAATTCAAAGAGCGATTTAGCTTCACCATTTGAAATGTAGCCTTCATCTCCTGGGATCCATAAAAAATGTGAACAGGCAAACTGTGGCTAAGCAGAGCCTGAAATAATAACTTGGCAAAGAAATAAGTTTATCAGTTCAATTCAAAAGAGAGCATACCCTGTCATACTCATGAAATACTTTCTTCATGCAGGTGTTTAAATGAGCTAATATAATGATGATGGGGATAGTTAAAATAAAGCCCCCTCCCCTCAGAAAAAGACAGTGGCATTGTTGTTTGTTCTTCATTGACACAAGGCACTTACCTGTCTCAGTATAGCCTTGGGGGAGATTATTTAACCTCATCCTAGCCATTTTTCCATCCTGAAGGGCAAGGAGGACCATTGGAACGGTTTCCAATGGGTCCTAGAGGTGAGGGCCCAAGACCTCCATAATGACATCATTAAGTATTCTTGAAAAGAGTAGACCAGAATACCTGATGTGTTGTACCCTTCGTTAATTTTTTTTCTCTGCATCCCAAATTGTCCAATAGTACAATTTTCCATTCCCCTTCACCTTAAGTTTGCTTTATTTAATGCCAAATCTCTAACTAGTGCTCTGTTTAAAGCTCTTCATTTGTTGAGAATGAGCGATTTCTGAATCTGGGATGTAATCTTGAGTGAGAAGAAAATGGGTACTGAGCCAACGTAAATCTTAATGGTCAGAAGCTGCAAACATGGGAGCAGGAAAGAAGGGTGCACTCCCCCGTCGCCCCACCCCGTGTAGACTCTGTAGCTGTTAACCTCGGAGGAACATCTCTGCTCTCCCAGGGACAGGAGACAAAAGAGGGATTCTTTGTACCCCCAGGCTGGCTCATTTTCCAATGACAATCTCTTGCTCTAGTTGCCTTTTGAGATATCTACTCTGCTCTTTCTCCCAGGCATTAGACCAAGAAAAACATGCTCATAAGATTAGCCCATAGGCATTTCTTCTGACCTGGCTAAAGAAAGAAAAGAGACCTGTTTGTTTTAAAAGTCAGGAACAAAGTGTCAAGTGGCTTTGATTTATGACAGAAGAGGAAGAAGAAAGTTGAAGTAATAGCACTATCCAAATAACCCTGCCCAGGAAACCGGTCAAGAGAGCTTATCAAGAGCTTTTTATAGGTAAGCTCTTCTGCGTGGAGGAGAAAAGGCCGGAAGGAGGGAGAGAGCCCACAGAGCAGGCTGGGAAGCCCCTTCTGTTGGGATTGGATCCAATTGTGTCCCTAGCGATAGCTTGGTATGCAGCTACAGGTGAGCAAATGAACACCAGCAAAAAACAAAAAAGAAAACCTGCCCTTGTCTGGAGTTTCTTTCCTGCCAACAAGATCCCTGCAGCAGACAATGCTTTTTTGGTTGTTCATCAATACAATTGGTGTAAGTACTGAAACTCCTACTTTGCTGTCCTGCTCCCCCTCACATTGCCTGTGATGGCCAAGTTTGGGAGATGTGCCACACTGCTTCCCTCTGCTCTGTGCCTCCCAGGGCCAGCTGCAAGAGGGGGGCCTCTGCGGGCCACCCTTCCTGCAGGTCACCCCCTTGCTATTTGAATGCAACATCTTTGTGGTGTCTTTCTCATGTGGGCAAAGTTATGTGCTCTCTGTCTGCTGTCACATCTGTGCTCGGGTTGCTTAAATATTGTTTGCGATGGGAAGGTTTTAATCTGGTTATGCAGAGGGAAGCAGGGCTGTGGGGCACGTTTAATTGGCTCCCAGCAGAGCAGTGAGCGCTTAGGTGGCGTGTGGGTTTTTTTTGTTCCCTCCCTCTAGAAGTGTTACCATTTTCACGTCCTATTAATGTCCTCTGGTCGTTAAATTACAGCAGCACATTATAGTGGAGCCGGGTTCCCTCCTGGAGTGAATACAAATGAAGGGCATCTACTTGTATTTTTAGAGGTTTTTGGAGAATTTAGTGATTTGTGGCTTTGATCAATCCTGTTGACTGTTGTATGTCTGCGCAAACCTGTTTCAAATAAATCTTTTGTTAAAGTAAATGATTGGACCGTGTTTTGTTTTGGAATTTTCTTTTCCACTAATAAGCAGTTACTGCCATGGGGACTTGGGCCTATAACACAGGGCTTTGTCAGCAGGTGCAGACTCGGAGTGCACACACTCCTCGAGAGCTGAGGCCCAGGCCTGCTGCTCACTGGCAGGAGTACAGCAGAGTCTGAATTGCAGGTGAACACGAGCTCCCTCCTCTGAGGCCAGGCCCCCTTCATGGGAAGAGGGTCCAGGGGGCCACAATGTTTGGATTTGGTCACTCAAAGGAAAGAATTGTGCTTAGAAGACCTGCTTCCCCCAATTACTTTCCTGCCTCTGGTTCATCTCAGTGCCTCTGCAAACAGAAGGGGGCCGTTCAAATTCTGTTGTCAAGCATGAAATCATGACATTGTTATTTTAAAGAGAGGAAAGACACTTCTGCCCATTCCCTGTTAGTACAAGGAATTGTATTCAGGTCAGCATCCTTTGCCTCGAGGTTCCCTGTGATGCCTCACAAGGACATCCTCCTTGAAACTGGGGTAAGGTGGGAGCTGCAGGGCCCAGATTCTGGCCTTGGGTTTACCACCTACTTGCCAGGCTTTGTTTGGGTGGCTTTCCGTTCCCTCAGCAGGATGTGACCTGGGGATGGAGGACAGCCTGTTAGATAGTTCTCTGTAGAGGCTTGGGTCTGGACACCAAAAGACCTCTTAACTGCCCATCCTGAATTTACTGCAATTTCCCATAGCTCACTGATTCCTCCCAGACAGTCCACGTCCTGTCAGACCTGGGTTTGGCTGGCTCAGGGCACTCCTGGCCTCGGCGTGGCATCCCTAGGCATAGGCAGGGACATGGTGGGGGGGCCTCACCCTCACTTCAGCTGCAGAGCTCTGCAGCTTGGAGCACCCCAGGGAGGATTTCTCTCCTGCTCTATGTAGGCCAGGCCTTTTTTTTTCCAACCATGAAAAACTGATAATGATTTAATGCAATCAATGGCAAACTCTTAAATTCCAACATTTGCCATTTCTTGGTTGTGTCTTTGCCAAATCTATCTTTGCTGCTGCAGTGCTCTTCCTGAAATGTCATTCTTCCCTGGTGCTTACCAGAAGAAACTTGAACCATCGAGAGGCTGTTATCAGCTGAAAACAGTTAGCAGACCCTACATTTCTGCCTAAAGCAATGTTCTTTCTATGAGTGTCTTTTCTGAAAAAGACTCAGGACACTTTGAAAAATCATTCAGATTCTGCTATTTATTTCCACAATGTTTATGTAAGAGACATACATAATGAGAGGGGTTGAAATGTACAGCAGGGCGACAGGGCCCATGACGAGGGCTTCTCCAGCCTCTGATATCTTTTGCCTCATTCTGTTCCACATGCAAGCCTTTCCAGGGAACTTCCCAGCACCTGTTGGAAAGCCAAGCAATTATTGCAACTGGGGCTATAGATGAGGCTCTGGGACTTTATTACCAAAGGAGGACAAAAAAATCCCTCCACCTACCAAAGCGACAAGCACCAAGCACACCCAGTCCAGCTCACATGCATTAAGCTTTCATTTATTAAAAATAGGCCACACACATATATAAAATAACTTAAAGTTCTTGAGGGTTGGCCTCAGCGCTCTGTCTTCAGCTGTTTGTCTCTGCAGTCAACTGTCCTTGACCTGAGATTCCAGAGCGATGGCTATTTAAGGAAAGGGTGCACTAGATATCCTTAGAAGAGCAGCCTTGGCCTGAGCTTGGATTTGAACAGTCTGCCCCAGGAGTTTCTATGTCCAAAGTTTAATGGTACAGATACTCTCTCCTCCAAAAAAAAAACAAATGTGTTTTGATTCGAAGTATGCTAAATTAATTGCCAAGAAAATTTCCCCTAACTTTCAAAACAGTGGTAATGAATACATTAAGTTCTGTGTGATTAAAAGCTCTTCTTCTAACCTAACATGTCTTGCCTGGTGTCTGGGAGGATGGGTGGTTGTGCTGTTGCTTCCCAAATGGCCTTGAATGGAGAGTGTGTCTAGCTGCTAAGAGCTGAACGACAACAGCCTGTTAGCCATGAACAAAGCTATTAAACTCACTTTTTTCCCTTCCCAGTGTCCTTAAGAGGAGCTGCCTGCAAATTACTTACAAAGATGGCTGCAGGAAAAGCCCTTGAATTTGTTGCAATATTACATTTAAAATTGGATGGGGGTGTGGGGGTGGGGTTGTGAGGCCCTTACTCATCTGTAAAAGAAACTGCCTCTAAGCAAATGTATTTAATACTTTAGCTGGAAAATGTTTTAATCCAATCCCACTCCCCAATTTATTTGGTAAAAAGCCCCAACACGGAGCCATAAGCCAAGGGGTGCTGCACAGAAGCCCTGGCCTTTGTGCGTGAGGGAGAACCATCCAGCCCCACGGGAGCTTTAGCGATTGTGTGTGCGGAAGTGTACACAAACATACATATCTGACGGTTCTGTGGAAGAAAATGAAGTAGATGCAAATGTACATGAATACAGAAAAAAAATCCATTTTTAACCTTGAGAATTTGGCAAAGCAGCTCCAACAGCGCCATGGAAGGTAAGTAAGGGCTTAGCCCATGTCTGTCTTATTTTGGGAAAGAAAACCCGCTCTCTGGCAACCGTGTGTGCTAAAGGGAAAATGCTTCAGAGCACTGTCCGTCCCAGTTGAGCAGCCAGCCAGGTGCTTGTCTGAGAACCAGGAGCCTTTCTGCTAAAACTGCTGCGGCTCGTGCTCCCAAGGAGAGGCCTCAGCGGGTGGGCAGAGGCCAGCAGCACTGGGCCTTGCGGTGGGAAGCCAGACCTGCTCATGGCCTGGAATCCACCACCCCAGGGAGCTTCAGCATCGGGCTGGCAGACGCCCTTCCTTGCTATGGAAGACGAGTTGACTTCCAGACAGTGGAGGTGCAGTGGAGAACCAAAGCCC
Organism: Daubentonia madagascariensis; assembly: GCA_023783475.1. Lineage (NCBI taxonomy): Eukaryota > Metazoa > Chordata > Mammalia > Primates > Daubentoniidae > Daubentonia > Daubentonia madagascariensis. The sequence continues at coordinate 184,257 of JAKFHU010000379.1, read as the reverse complement.
CTGCCCTCGTGGAGCTCACGTTCTAGTGGGAGAGACGGTAAAGGCATGTCAGTGTGCTGCCGTGTCCTACAGTAGAGATGGTAAGTGGATGCAGGCTCCGTGGCCCGGCGCCAGCGCCCCATCCTGCGGCCCCTGAGCGGATGGTCCAGTCTTACTCCACACATGCCATCGTCCTTCTCTGTCAAAAGAACATTTTAAAACTCCTGTGTGACTTGACTTGTCCCTGATGACCATACACATGAGTGACTGGGAGACAGGGCAATATATCCTTTTTTCTATCCCCCCTAATGGCGGTCTCTCTGCACACAAAGAAAATCTCTGCCTCTGCCAGACCCCAGGGCCTTATAGCACCCCCAGCTTATCCTGCACACTTGAACTCTGCTGCTCACACTCCTTTCTTCTCCTTGGTAGCTTAAATCCTTCCTATCCTTGGAGGCTTGGTCCTAGTCGACCTCTTCCGTGAGCTCTTCTCAGACAACGGTACCCCACCCCCCGCCCTCTCATAGCTTCACCTGCAGCACCTGGGCACTAGGGCTTGTGCTGTTTTTATGTTATGCATCTTACACCGGTGAGCCTTACCTCTCCAAGAAGATTGTAAACTTCCCCACAACTAGGATCTGTTACCACACGTGCATAGCGTAGCTCGTGTAATGGAATGAACAATGGACTTAGATCACTTGCATTCAAATATGTATTTGGCCAGTTATCAGCCTCATGACCTTGGAAAAATCATTTAGCTTCTCTGTATCTCATTTTCTTCACCTGCAGGACTGGGATTATACCCTCCCTACCTCCTCACAGGTGATATGGACAGGGCTGACGTGCTGCATCCACGCTGGTACGACTACCAGTTGACTGACAGCCGCGGCCCGTGGCCCGATGCCAGGGCCCTTGTCAGTAGAGGGGCTGCTGGGGTGTCTACCACCACCTCCTCCAGGCCTTTCCACAATCCAGCAACTAAGAGGTGATGCCCCAGGTGAGGCCTCCTGACCCAACAACATTACAGCCCTTGTCCATTATGACTGGTCAGTGTCTACTGCCCTTTAGACTGAAAAGTGTTTTTAATAACACCCGTGGTTGTGAGACTCTCCATTCACTACGTGATTCCAAAACTATTCCAGCCACTCTGCTGTATGCTAATGATACAGAAAAAGAAGGCTCCCAAAGAGCTCAGACCAGTAGGGGAGACATATAAATATACAAGATGCAGCTGAAGACTCCTTCAGTTGCCTATTGTTAGGCAACAAACCACCTCGACACTTAGTGGCTTAAAATAACAACAGGTTCTTCAAAAAGATTAAACATAGCTGGGTGTGCCTATAGTCCCTGCTGCTCGAGAGGTTGAAGTGGGAGGATCACTTGAACCCGGGAGTTCAAGGCTAGCCTGGGCAACATAGTGAGATCCCATCTCAAAACAAGCAAACAAAAAAATTAAACATAGAATTACCATATGATCCAGCAATCCCACTTCTGTGTATATACCCAAAAGAATTGAAATCAGGGTCTCCAAGAGATGTTTGTACATCCAAGTTCATAGCAGCATTATTCACAATAGCCAAAAGATGAAAACGACTCAAATGCACATCAGTGGATGAATGGATAGACAAAAAATGGTATATAGAGACAATGGAATATTAGCCAGCCTTTAAAAAGAAAGAAATTCTGACACTTTCTATAGGTAATTGTGAATGAATCTTGGTGAACCTTGAAGACATTACGCTAAATGAAATAAGCCAGACACCAAAAGATAAATACTGTATGATTCCCACTTATATGAGGTATCTAGAGTGGTCAAATTCATAGAGACAGAAAGTAGCACGGTAGATGCCAGGAGCTGGGGGAAGGGAGAGTGGGGGTTAGTGTTTAACGGGCACAGAGTTTCAGTTTGGGAAGCTGAAAAAGTTCTGGAGATGGTGGTGCTGGTTGCACAGCAATGAGAATGTACCTAATGCCACTAAACTGTGCACTTACAAATGGTTACAATTTTAGGTATATTTTACCACAATTTTTTAAAAAAGAAAAAGAATAATCATTTCTTTTTCTTACAAATCTGTGATTCACACAGGGCTCAGCAGTAATGACCCATCTCTGCTCCATGATGTCTGGGACCTCAATTGGAATAACTGAAATGACAGGGGCTGTGCCATGGACTGAAAATTTCTGTCCCCTCTCCAATTCGTATGTTGAAACCCTAGCCCCCAAGATATGGTATTGTGAGGTTGGGTCTTTGGGAGGTAATTAGGTCGTGAGGGTGGAGCTGTCGTGATGGGATTAGTACCCTCATTGCCATCTGCAAGCCAGGAAGAGGGTCCTCACTGGAACCTGACCATGCTGGCACCCTGATCTTAGGCCTCCTGCCTTCAGAACTGTGAGAAATAAATGCTTTGTGAGCCCCCCAGTCTAGTGTTCTGTTGTAGCAACTCAAGGGCACCTAGACAGGCTGTCTGGGCATCTGCATCTCTCTCTGTCACCTCAAGGCCTCTCCCTGTGGCCTCCCCGTGTGATCTCTCCACTATGGTGGCCTCACAGTAGTCGGGCTTCTTAAGTGGCAACTCAGGGCTGCTAGAATGAGTGTCCCAGGAGATAGAAGGTAGAAGCTCTCAGGCCTTAAGGCCTGGGCCAGGAAACAGGCCCAGCATCCCTCCCCAGATTTCTATTGGTGCAGAGCCACGGAGCCTACACAGGTCCAAGGGGAGGGGCTTACACCCCCACCTCTCCATGGTCATTTTTATTCTACCACGACGTGATAAGTGAAGCACGTACAAAGACTAAGGTAGTGTGGTGACCAGATGACTCTCTGGGATTCCAAAAAGCTCTGGGAAAAAGGAGAAGGTTGCATCCAGGATGAGGTAATTGATGTGAATAGATTTTGTAAAATTAAACCATAAAATGTTCTGCTGATACATTATCAATGATGGTGACAGTAAATATTGAATTAAGATAAGGTTTTGCAGCTGCTTCCTAATCAATAAGATGTAAGATGCAATAACACATAGACCTGACTCTTACCCCATCAAATTAATTGAAGGGACTCTGTACTACTTATCTGGGAGCACACGCAGCAGGCCCCCCATGCAGAGATCTGCATGTACTTCAGGAACCGAGCACCCTGTGGGTGATGTCCAGGTGGAGCATCTCATACCTCATTCCACTTTACGACAAATCAAGGCCACAAACACACATTGAACACCACTCAATACAATACCCTGCAAGGTGAATTGTGGTCAACTCATTTTCTACTACTCCCAGAGATGGACGTGGGCTCAGGTGCCATTTGTCAAGCACAATTTTCCCTAAGAACCACATTATGAAAAAGCCACTGAATCAAATGAGGTTCTGATACTGCTCAAGAAGTGGTTGCTGAATGAATATTGATCCTCAGACACTCAACAAGAAGTCTTTCTGTTCCAACACACCTTTCATTACATACAAACTTTTTTAAAGCTAAAACTAATATAGAGATACTGCACTAGTCAAAAAAGAAAAAACGAAAACTCACTAAAAATAAAAAGTAGAAAAAAATCTTCCCCACACCATGCTTAGCCTTACAATTAAATATTGAAAGAAATTGTTTTAAGATGCCTCTGGCGATTTCAAACCTTTGCCATCCTCACTTGATTCTTTCAGACCAAATGTGTGGAGTCAAACAGTGACTAAAATCTAAACAGAAACAGCAAATATCATTTGCACAAAAGTTACCATACAAAGGGTCCTAGAATAAAGGAAAAAGGACTAAAAATCCTATTCTATCTCAGGCATTGTTAACTGACTATTTGAAAACTCTTGTAATCAAAGAAAAGCCTGTGGGCTACTCCACATAATGCCTAGTTTTATTGGAGCCTACATTTAAATAAATGTAGTATTGTATTGGTCTAAGGATACCTCTTATTAAATTCTTTTGAAATACTGAAAATACTTATGTCCATATGCTTTTTTTACCTTGACAAATATTAACTGCAAATGTGCAGATGTTCCTCAATTTATGATAGGGTTACATCCTGATAAACCCACAGTAAGTTGAAAATATCATAAGTCAAAAATGCATTTAATACACCTAACCCACTGAACATCATAGCTTAGTCTAGCCTACCTTAACTGTGCACAGAACACTTACATTAGCCTACATTTGGGCAAAATCATCTAACATAAAGTCTATTTTATAACAAAGTGTTGGATATCTCATGTAATTTATTGAATATTGTGCTGAAAGTGAAAAACAGAATGGTTGCATGTGTACTTGAAGTATGGTTTCTACTGAATGCATATTGCTTTCGCACCATCATAAAGTAGAAAAATCCTAAGTCAAACTATTGTAAGTTGGGGACTGTCTTACTGTGTGCAGGCATTGTACCAGGTGTCAAGGAGTCATTTAGAGATGAAGTCTCAGTTTCTGCCCTCAAGGAACTCACCATCTAACCAGACATGTGCACGATTAGGTATGGTGCCAGGCAGAATGAAATCAGGGTACAACAAATGTTTGGGAATGGAGAATAAAGAGGAACTGTACCAAGTGTATGTGAAAGAGGAAGACGGCGGGACTGTCCTATACCCATTGCTACTGCTTTTCTTTCCTATAGCCTGATTTCTAAGGATTGTTGGATAACATGAAAACAGAAAAACAAAAGAATCCCATCAGAATGTGGCTAGGCAAGGTTTTAAAGATGTTTTAAAATTTAACCAAAAAACCCCCCACCACTTACATAAGACCAGAGCCCCTGGAAAGTAGCCTACAAAAGCAATATGCTATTAGGAGAAAGCTCTGGTGGTAGGCACTGTCATACTATCTCACCTAAGCCACACAGCTGCTCCATGAGTAGGCGTGACTGTGAGTCCCATTTTAACCAACGGAAGCTCAGAGTGGTATCCTGAATTGTCACACACTTTCAAGGGTGGAAGAGGGGTCTCAGTCCAACTCTGACGTCCTCCAAAGCCTGTACTTCACGTCGAAAGAGTGTCCTTCTAAATTTGGCCTCAATAAAGATGACTGCAAGTCCCCACAAGGCAACTGCCCAGGGAATGCTATTAAACTCAGTTCTGGAGGAGTATTCAATTTTTATTTTTGCATTAAAATGAGATGTAGGAACTGCTTTAAGTTTAATCACTGACTTTATAAACACTTATAATGCATTTGCAACACACACATCAGAAAGATGAAGAACATCGCAAGAACTATTCACGGTGCAAAGCATAGTCCCCGCTTGAAGTGTGCCAGATACTGACTTCCAACCCCTTCCTTCCATGCATACTAGGCTGTGCCATGCTGGAACCCTGCCCCTGCAAAGCTGGGTTCCCCTTTCCCCGCCAGCAGCACGCCAGGCTCTGCCAGTAGGGGGCAGGAGAAGGAACAGGGGCTTGCTGCTCTTTTTGTCTGTGTCCTTACAATATCTGCACGGTCCCAGCCTTCACCCTGGCAGCAGTCGGTGCCAGTCTCCGGCTATTTTTTTTGCACTCCCAGAACCAGTTTAACTGTGTCCCCGCGGGACACCAGCACTAACCACTAAGAGACCCTTCCTGAGCACAGCAGGGACTTTCCTTCAACCTTCTAGATTCTAATACCCCCAACCTCTTCCCTTTGTGCCCTCAACCTTAGGGGTAGTAACTGCTTTCTGGCATTTACTATCTCTGTGTTACCTGAGGTTGTCGCTTGCTATTTCATTCTCCACCGCCTGTTCAACCAATTCCTCACACACCTGTTCTCTGTTAAAATATGTTAAAATAAAATAGCTATGGTGTGACTATGGCCATAGCCACAAAGACAAATATACATATATCCCATGACATAGCAATGCCACTCCTGGAATTCCACAGAGAGAACTGAGTGCTTATGTTTACCAATAGATGTGTTTTTAAATGTTCCTGCCATCATTATTTCTAATAGCACAAAGCTGAAAATAACTCAAATGTCCATCAATAGTAGAGTAGCTAAAAAATTATGGTATAGTGACACAATGGAATACTAGACAGCAATGGAAGGAACAAACTACTGCTCTATTCAACAATGATCTTTCATTGTATGACCAGACACAAGAAAATACATACTATGTGATTCCATTTATATGAAGTTCAAAACCAGGCAGAGCTCATCTATGCAGACAGAGGCCAGAAGAGTATTTACCTTTGAAAAGAGCTATCAACTGGGTTTTTCCCCTTGATCTGAGCTATACATTTAAGATTTGTGTACTTTACTGTTCAGAGAGATGCCAAGTGGCTGGCTGAAAAGGCTTGGGAGGGGTAGCCAAGCCTAGGAGAAACTCAGGCATGAAGAGAAAACTTGTGAATTTACAAAGCAACAGTGCAGAGAAATAAGACCAAACCACTTAGGGCATTACAAAGAGTAGTATGGATTCAAGGGACAGAGACAGCCAATCCTGTACAAGTCTTCTAGGCAACCTAAAAACACAAGAAATTTAGACTATCCCAGGTAAAATACTATTGATTCATTATTGAAACAAAAATAAGAAAAATCTCCTAAACTAGTTTTGTTATAAGGATCTCTATATATTTTAGGTGTTTTGTCAACATAAATTTTTGTATTTCTCTATATTGGATAAGTTAAAAACATCTGAAAAGAAGTAAAATTATATGTTGATTATAAAAATCTATTAGATGTCACTGGCACTGTGCTATATTATATCCTTTTGTCCCCACACTAACCCTAGTAGGTGGGTGTTATTAATCCCCTTTTATAGAGAGCACTTTTATAGAGAGACATGAAGTGCACATCAAAGGCCACACCACAAGTGGTAGAAATAAGCTCTAACTCCAGTCCATCCGTCCAACTTCAGAACCAAGTACAACTGAGACAAGCAAAGCTGAGCAGTGCAAACAAACTTCTCTCTTAAAAAATCAGTCAAGAATTGAGAACAGAGTCTTGGATGAGATAGTCTCATGTAATAATGTCTTTCTGTTATAAATTTCCCTGTGATCATTCTATACATGTATGTATACACACATGTGGTAATTTTATATACATGTTAGAGATGGCAATCAGTCTTCCCCAGCTGTTAAGACTCCTCAGTAAATAATGTACTGTGTAACCTATGATTTTTCTAAATGGGAAGACCTATACTTCAAGATGGTTAAAATTAAGATGCAAGTTTTCATGTTTAAAATCGGTCTTAAGGCTGCCATCATCAACTTTTTGCCCTTTTATCATCTCTCATTTGGAAGTTTTAAAAAAGGCATCAATTTTTAATTCCCTGTTCTTGATTTGAGTCTAGGTCCTTCAATTCTGGCTATAAATGTTGAAGGCATTCTGAAGATTTAACTATAAACAGCAAAATGACCCTCACAGCCAAATCCCTATTCAAAGCTATAATTTTATCTCAAAGTTATTCAGTCATGGTGCTGTGGGGTTATAGTTAATATCTGAAAATACCTAACGTCTTTGACGGGAGTAACTGAGTGTTTTCCTAAGGGTTTATTTCTCCATTGTTCACTGATAAATGACTCTATACAGAAAAGCAAAGAACAAAGGAAAGCAAGTGCAAATCAGTGCACTAAAACACATCGACCCAGCACATTGCTGTAATTTTCAGGAAGAATTAATAAATTCTAATTCTTCATCATCTTTCACTTACTCAACCCCTGAAAGGCACTTGAATCACAATAACATTCATGTTTTCAATTAAGAAAAAAATTTTCAAAAGGCAAAGAAATTTTCTAAACAGGTATTTTTGAATGGATGGGCTGAATAAAAATAGCTGATTTCCAGCTCTTAGAGAGAGAAAGAGAGACAGACAGAGAGAGAGAGAATAGACATGTCCTCAAGGCTCCACCATCTAGGGCAGCAGAAGAAAAGATTAAGGTTGAACCATGAGGACTGGTGTTCTCATTTGTATGCATGCTTTTCCTCTTGCAGTATTTCAGCTGCCCCTTTTTCACATAAAAGGTGCTCTAGAGTTGAGCACAAAGGGTATGCTTTTTCTAGTGGCCAGGCCCAGACCTAGACCCAGGTCTTCCGGTCCCTTCTCTGGCAGGCCCCAGGGAGACAGCCCCCTTCCTGACATGTTTAACGCCAAGGCCACCACCTACTCCATGCCTTGAGATTCCTCTGCCCAAGATCAGCACCGCTGTAAGATTATGCAGCTTCCCCAGAGGTTTTGAATGTCCTCTTAACAGGCAAGAGAAATAAGCAAAATGGGGAAGTGACCACATTTTTCAAAATCCTAGAAAGTTCATGGAGCCATTACTGCTGATATGTTATCTACTTAGCAGTAACTTTTTAAGTCCAGTAGGGCTGGCAGGTGCCTGGGGTGCTTATTTCCTATCCTAACGACTGACAGGGTCGGTCTGATGTCTGTCTGTCTGGCCATCGTCACCCTCTCCCTAGATTCCCACGAGCTCCCCCATGTGCGTACCGTGAGTGGAGGTCTGCCCTGGTCAAGTACACGCTACCTATTTTAATGATGCCGTTCTGACTGCCTGGAGGAAGACCAGGCTGAGTGAATGAGAAGTCTCTGTTCTGAAGGCCACTAAAAAGAAACAAACTTATTCCTTTGTTTAAGCATTTAGGAAGCTCAAGCAACTAAAAGCAAGCATGCTGTTTATTAATTTAAACTGCTGACCCACTTGAACAAATCGCTGAGATGTGTGTGGTAGGGAGACTTGCACTCTCAGCAGATTAACTACTGTGAATTTGCAGGAAACAGAGACAGAGCTCCAAGAGAAAAAAGGACTAACCTTCAGTGCTATTATGAATACTAGGTAGGGGCTGTACTGAGAAGAGAACGGAGGGCTCTAACCTCTTTACGATGTCAACTTTCAGCGCCACTTGAACTTTCTTTCCTGCGCTCAGCGCATGTATGAGCATCTGCCCGACTTGCACCACAAATTTTGTTCTAACCTTCCTGGTTTCTTCAGGCGATGCTTCTGAGGGGAACTTAAATCCCCACTTGTAACAAAACAAGGAGAAAATATGGGTTGTAGAGCTCTCGAAATAAAACTGCACAATCTTGAAAGTATGAGCTCAAGGTAAATTTAACAGATGAAATATTTCATGAGTCAAGCTTGTGGGGCCTTAATCAGAAATGGAAGTAAATATGCTACACCGCAACACAATTGGCTTGACAGTATTCTCACTACTTGGGATGTTGACACTATTGTTAAATTTTAACTTCTCCAGGGGCAGCAGAAATGACAGATGCATGGTTTCCATACTCTTCAATAGATGCAAAATGCTGGTTGGTTTCTTCTTCCTTGCAATCAAAGGGTCTGACTCTCCTGTGAGCAGGGATCACAGAGTCCCCTGGAACTATTACAAACGGACACTACAGGTTTAGATATAGCAAAATATTTGCAGCAGCAAACTATTTTTCAATCTGTAAATGCTCCTCTTTTTTTTTTTTTGACAGACTTTAGACTATTTCTACTGGGTGCAAATTACAGTTTATAGGTTCTGGTTTTTATATTTCATGACAGCAAGGAAAGTATACTTAAACCAGGTATTAGAACTCTTTTACTTTGCCAGCTAAATTTCTCCATCCTTTACCTAAACTGAAAAGGTCTGCGGTTGCTTCTGATGATGTTATATTTTTGGAAAGACCAAGTAGCGTTCACTAAATGAAAAACTCATTTCATTTACTAAAGTGCACCTTTGCTTTAATCATGGTATTTAATTACCACATAGAAAAGGAGAAAAAATCACACAATCTCATATAGGAAAACCCATCACTCTCTATCCCTCTGTGTTTAAATAGGCTGTCAAGAATGTCACAGAGGCTACCCGTGTCCAGTAAGCAAGGACTAGTTTAGGGACCGGCAAACTATAGCCTGCTGGCCAAGGCCGGCTCACTGCCTACTTTTGTGCAGCACTGGAGGGTAGAATGGTTTCTACATTTTGAAATGGTTGGGGGAAAAAATTGAAAGAGTATTTTGTGACATGAAAATTATGTGAATTCAAATTTCAGTGTCTTTAAATAAGGTTTTATTGGAACATAGTCTTGCTCATTTGTTAATGTATCACCCATCTAGGGCTGCTTTTGCACGACTACTGCTGAGTTGAATAGCTGCTAGAGACCACATGGCCTGCAAGGCCTAAAATATATACTCTCTGGCTCTTCACTGAAAAAAGTTTGCCAATCCCTAGACTGGGTGATCTCTGAGGTCCCTTTCAACTCCAAAGTTGTAGGACTTTTATTTGCTGAAGTAAGCAGGAATCCCCCATCAAAGACAACATAGGGAACACCCATGGAATATGTAAAATGATACTCACTGGCTCACAGAACATGCAAGTAATCGTCCCAGATATTGATTACTTTTAAAACTAGGCTCTTTGTTCTGGAAAGCAATATTTGTGATTTTTAGAAATTTTATTCTATTAACAGGCTGACTAGACCATCTGAAAAATTATCAAGCACAATGAAAATGAGAAAACTCAACTCCCCTAGAAACTCACATCATAAAATATTTTATTAATAAGTAAAATTATTTTCCCCTGTCTTTGGTTATTAAAAAAAATTGAGTGTCTTTGTTGATACCAATTGCCAACAATGGTTTTACATTGTTCAGTCATGAGTCAGATAAATAAGGACAGGAAGATGACAGATAGCCACAGATATAAATATGTAAAAGACCATACCATACGATGATTTATTTAATTACAAAATCTTGGTTTTGCTAGCAGTTGGAAATTTACTTGCACATACTTAAAGTTATCCTTTTTATAAGTAAAAATTACACAAATAAATTCACTTGAATTTGATAATTCAGAACATTGGCAGTGAGTACAGTGCTCGTTGAGGCTTGAAAGAGAAAGGAAAACAAGAACTGTGTGGGGCAAGAAAGGCAATATTCCTTCGAAAAACTTTTCTCTTGACTTAACAGTCCCTGTTGCCTGAAAAATAAGCCATTTTGATAACGAGAGTATATAAAGCCCTATGACTTGCAAAGTAAATTATATCTGCGGTTTAAATTTCATCCCAAGTCTCAGATTATGGCTGAGGAGCTATACTTTGTAATGCATTTCTTTGAATTTTTATTCAAAACAAGAAATGTTTTATCAGATTTAGACAGAAATACTGATCTTCATGTGTAACTACAGTAATTACTTGCACTCAGTACTATACAGACATGGGGATCTGAAAACCAAACAGAACGAAATGCCAAACCATACCACGTGACAAAAGTAACTCACAGAGTAGCAGGTGATAGTTCATGATTTCAATATAAAAAAACATCTAATGACTTATCAGATGTCACTGTAAAGCCAGAAAATTAAGATATAATCAAGAAGGGGATGAATGGTTTTATTACTATGCCACCCACTACTTCAAGATTAAAATATCCCAGAGTTCTGAAATGTCTTCATTAGTTAGGTAACTATACAATTTCTTTCAGTCTCTTTTTAATGTAGAAAACACTTTGTAATAAGATCTCTACACAAGGTAAAAAAGCACAAAATAGGCCCAAAAAGCACAAAAATAGACAACATATATATATATATATATATAATTTTACAATGAAATTAAGATGTGCCTGTGGATACTGAGATTGATGTCTAATCTCGTAAGAGTTCAAACTGGTTTCCTGTTATGATAGTTGTATTATTTACCTCTTCCCCTCAACCTTGGATGCTTATTTAAAACAATGGCCCAGGTAAAAGAGAGGTAACAGGTATTTTGATCTTGTACGGCCAAAACCAAAAAAGCAATAATAATAATGACGTAGTAAAAATGCTTCATCTATCAGTTTATAAAACTCTTTTGACAACCACACCTCAAGGGCACTTAGGACTCAAGCATTTGTTATACCCTCATCAGCAACAACACAGGCATCTCCAGGTGAGGCTGTTTTCCCATCGTAAAACAATGATACACTGGCAGGAAACATCCAGAAATGCTAATTTGGAGATGTTTTCATACACACTTGGGGCAAACGAAGCCACCCAAAAGCCATAAACACCAACACGCATGGCCTTCCACCTTGAGAATCCATCCCTGTTTTCCTCTCAGTCTCCTAAAGGAACCTGGCTGGCGACTCTGAGTTATACGGTCACCGCTGGATACATCTTCTGCTCACTGCTGGTGTGAGGGAAGGGTGACTGAATCTGCCTGTACCCAGGCTGCAGGCTGTCCATGAAAGGGGGCACGGGCGTCATGGGCACAGAGTCGTGCTGCACCGTGTACCCCACATACGGGGGATGCAGATACTGCCCTTGATGCGGCACAATCTGCGTGGCCTGCTGACAGTTCAGCACAGAGAAATTCGTGGGCATGTTGACGTACACGTTGTTCATTGTCCCCTCGGGCAAGCAACAGTTGGTCTGTGACCTCGTTGGGGGCGCCCGGGCCCCCGAGTTGGCACTGGAGCTGGAGCTGGCAGCTGTGCTGGACTGGCGGGAAGATGACCCCCGGGAAGTGCTGGCGCTGGGGATCATGGGGATGGTCTCCATCAAGCGGTTGCCCCCTGGGGCTCGGCTCTGCTGGGGCTCCTGCTTAGGCCGGAGACATCTGCAGCAACAGGCTGCCACGAGGGAGCCCAAGATGATAAAGGCGACAAACACAGAGCCAACGATGAGGAACGGCACGTAGATGGGCACTGAAGGAAAGGACAGAGACACGTTATGATTTGCTGTAGGAGTGCAGTAAAAGCTGGTGCTTGGCAGTGGCAATGGAAGAATGAGCAACACCGATGTACAGCATCACAGGACCTAAGCTGGGCTAGTTTGTTCACGTACTAATAGCCCATAAGATGCACTGGTCCTTCATCAAGTGCTAAGGAAAGGTGCTAAGACCCTACAGGCATGGCAGGTGAGCCCTAGAAGCAAAACTGTTAATATTTACACTTGGACTCATCAGCTGCAGTATTGATTGAGGCAGATATACCACTGAGCGAAAATCTGGGTTTCACGTATTAAGATTGTTACAGCTCTAGACTTCCTACGGTATCTGAACTGCCCAAACTGAGGTCTGCTCCACCAGGTAGTTGTAGGACCTGCATAGTAACTATGAGCTTAAATTATTTAAAAGTCTTTTTTCCCCAGAAATTTATTTATATTCATTAAAAATTTCTTTTTACCAATTTTTAGCAAGTTTTTTTTTTCATAGGAAGATAAGTCAAAAATTTAGGTTAGACTGTAAGCCACTATCATTTTTAAAAAGAAGCTGTAAGGCACAGCAAGGCCAAGGAAGGGTAAAAAAAAAACTCCACACACACCTGCCTCGCTGAAGCAAGGGTCCCTGGGTGGGGCACTGAGTGGTGGAGAGGTGAAGGGGTCTGTGGGGCAATGGAGGGAGGTTGTTCCACGCAGCCAGCCAGCGTGCAACAATGTTCAGACGTAAACAAATGTTAGGAGCAACAGGACATTTGTTCCAGGAAGGAGAGTTCCCCATAGTGAGCCAAGAAGGCAAGTCTGCACCGGGAAAGTCTGCAGAGCATAAAGCAATGGTCATCATACTGAATGTGGGGGGTGTATTCTAAAAAATAAAACCGTAAAAAATAAAAATAAAAACTTCACCTAAACCAGTAGCAAACCCCATTTTAAAATTATCGTCTTAAAAACATCTTTTGAGAGCTAGGGGGATAGCAGCAAAGGCTGTAGAAACTAGACACACAGGCTGATGGGGGCAGAATCAGGTGGGAAGAGGCTGCCAAATGCCTCTGAGCCACTTCTGTGGAATTCCACCCTGGGTTGCCAAGAACCTGCATTTTCTGATGTGTTCTTACCCCAACTCCCTGACTATTTTTTAAGAAAATACATGAGGACAGGGACGGACTGGGTCTTACTGGTCATAGCAAAGCACAGCACCAGTGCAGACTTGGACAGGGCAGCATTTTAGAAAGGAGCTCGCATGGATTTTAGGTTAGGTCCGTGAATACCCTTTGACTGTCCATTAGAGCAGCGGGCTTTCTAATTATGCTCCTCCTGACTGTTCTGGCATTTCTGGAGTCAGTGTTTTTAAAATAGAGTACTACATGGAATCATGGAGAAATAATGCCCTATCAGTAAAACATACTTTATAGGTATTTAACCAAAGGCTGACTGTGGAAGATTTCCTGGAGTTTCAATGCTGAACAGAGCACGTTCTATATATAGAGCCCCTTTAGCAGGTAGCACAGCTGGTTCCCAGCAGTAGTGCTGTTCTAATTACACCATCACTTCAGGCTAACAGTAGATCACTGGAGAAGTGGATGCAGGGCTTTTTCCTAGGCATGCTATAAATATTTAATTCTCTAAATTATGATACCAGCCCTAAATATGTTATCGAGGTAAACAAGTAATACTAAAACAGAAAAAAAAGTACCCCCAAACATTATAGCAGAAACTAGCTGAAACCAGTCTTAGTCCACGTAATGAGTTTTGGGGAGAAATAACTGTTCTCTTTCCAGGATTTTTAATTAGAAGTGTAAATAACTACACAGGGGTAAAGAATGCAGTGCTACTATAAGCCCCTGGCAGGCTTAATTAGGCATGCTGTCTTTCTACACTGCAGAAGACAAGCGAAAGGAACAGAATTTTTAGGGGAAAAGGTTTTTAAGTAGAATGAAGAAGGCACCCACGCACTACACATGGCATCATGAGATGTCTGCTGCCTACTGATTTGTCGAAAGCCATCCCAACTTTTTAGAGACCATTAATGAGCCCAACTTAGCAGACACCTCATTGTAGCAGTTCAGACTTTGGCGCATTTCTCAAGGCTTTATTCCATGGCCACACACTCTGCAAGGCTGAGCTTGCGTTTTAAGAAGGCACCTTTTCTGGAATTACCCTCATTTCTCCTCTCTTCAGATTCAAGGCAGCGGAACAATAGGAGCAGCATGCTAATAAAATGCTTGACTGCAGAGGGAATGGCACTCAAAAGAGCCGTCTCTTACCAGGCCCCAGGAGGCAGCTCTACAAACACAGAAACCACGCAGTGCCAAAGCCCAGGCAGCTCTACTCTGGGCGCAGGGTGCTGCTAAAAGTCCTCCGGTTGACACAACCGGCTGCAGAGCAAGGAGGAGACGCCCCCTCTGGGACAAGCTTGCATTTTACCTCTTACTCCAACCCGCCCCTGAACTAAATACACACACACACACACACATACACACACACACGCACGCATATGGAGTTGCTGGTGTAGACCTGTAGACCCTCCAGGGAGGCAGACTGGAAAGGTTTCTGGAGTGGTGGAAGTGCAACCTACCAAATTCTTTGAGGGATTTCTTTTCAGCGTTGGCAATTTGAAAAAATGTAATTAAAAAAAAATCAAAGCCACAAAGAGCAAGGTTGGGCACAGCTTCGATGATACACCTACCAAGTCTGCCATGCTAAGGAGAACCGCCCAGAAACCTGAGGGGCCCGGGCCTGGGCCGGGGAGCGGTGCAGCCCAGCGTCGTGGTCCGGGAGGGTGTGAATCCCCGGCGTCTGGTACAGAGCATTACCCACGGAAAGCCCCAGGAGCTGATTGCCTTCTGGGGAGCCTTCGGGGAAGCACCCCTGCCAGGCCCTCTCGGGAGGGGGCGCACCGTCGCCGTTTTCTCCACTACCCCCAGCACATTAACCCCCACGGAGACAGGACACAGGAGGGGCACAGGCGCCTAGACAGAGGAATGTGGAAGCTGTCTTTGGCCCACACTACCTTAGGTGTGTGATTTTCTTCGGAAAATCCACGCCAAGCCACCCCTTAGCTGACATATGGGGAAACTGAGGTCCAGGGAGGTGAACGGGTGACCCACGCACAAATTAACGGATGGGCCAGAAGGCTGGCTCCGCCTCCTGGTCCGAGGCCCTTTCCTGAAATTTCAGCGCTTCTAATTCCTTTCCCCTCTCCAAGCTCCAGGTCCGTGACATCCGGGCAAAGCCAAGCGTCCCCCCCTTTCGCGCTCGGTCACAGGCCGCCCTACCTGCCGAGCCGTCGGGGCCGTCTTTGTCCGCTCGGCCAGGCTCGCCGGCGCCCTGCTGGCGGTCGTTGTCGCAGCCGCCCTGGTCCAGCCGCGCCTCGGCGCTGGAGCAGCAGTAGCGCAACGCGCAGCTGCCGCAGCAGATGGTGGCGTCGCCGCCGTCGAAGCGCTCGGGGCACTGGAAGCCAATCCGCCAGACGCCCTGCGCGTCCAGCCAGCCGTGGCAGTACTCGCCGCTGGCCCGCGCCCCCGCCGCCAGCAGCGCGGCCAGCAGCAGCTGCAGGAGCGAAGCGGCGTTCCGGGAGGAGGCGGCGGACGAAAGGCGTCCGCCCCACATGGCACCACCCTGGGCGCGGGTGGCGCGTCTCCACAGGGCGCAGGACAGTATCCGAGAAGTCGGGGCCCCGTCGACCCCGGGGTCTCCTTGCTGTCTCGAAACGCTTTCCGCACAGGCCACTTCCCTCTGCCGCGCCGTCCAGGAGCAGAAGACGCGGGGCTACAGGGCCAGGGGCTCCTAAGCCATTCCCTTCCTCAGCCTTGTGGCCCAGTCCCCGTTAGGGGTTGCCTGAAGAGTGGCACTCGCTGCTGGAACTCTCGGGGTGCAGAGTCAGAGGGCCCCGAGAGCTGCCATAGCGCTGCCCCAGGAGGCTTCACCCGCAACAGGGCCCTCCCTGTGCATCCCCGAGGGGACGCTCACCCGAGCCGGATGACCGCTGGGCACGACGCTGCGGTCCTGGAGGCAGGTCTCGGCCGCAGGGGTTAAGCCCCGGGGGTCCCGCGCGCGAGTCGGGGCGCGTCTCCCCTACTCTATGCCCCTCTCCGGCGGCGAGAAGGGGCGAAGAAGGCAGGCAGCGCGCGCAGGGCTCCGGGCAGCAAGTGCAGCGGCCGGGCGCGCTCAGCCTCCTCAGCTCCGAACTCGGTCCGCATGGCTCCGGCCGCGCCGCCGGTTCAGCCCTCGGGGGTGCAGCTCCGCTCGGCCGCGCCGACGGCCAGTGTCGCCGGCGCACGCCGCCGCGGGAGCGCTCCCGACCCTGGGAGCGTCCGGGACGCGGGCGAGGGCCGGGCACACCCCCGGCCGGCGGCGGCCGCTGGGCGCGGATCCAGGCAGGCGGCTCGCTCCGGCTCCCCTTCTCCGCCTGCCCGGCTGCAGCGCAGTCCCACGGGCGCCCGGCAACCTCCGCCAGGCTCGCCCTCTCCCCCCGCTGCTGCGCCCTCGGGAGGTGTGCACCCGCTGGGAGCCTCCCACGGAAGTTTCAGTCCTCCAGGCTACGGGACAAGCCGAGCGCGGCAGCCGCCCGCAAACCCGCCTCGCCCGGCGCCAGACCAGCCCCGATCCCGCTCGCCGCCGCCGCCGCCGCGCCGCGCTGCGCTCTTATGAGGGGCCACGGCTCCCCCGGCGCGCATGCGTGCTGCGCGGGCTTCCCTCCGCCCCGGGACGCCCCGAGACGCCAGCAGCCCCTCACTTTCGCGCAGCGGTGCAGGCCCGCCTGCCAGAACAGGCGCGGTTGAAAACATGACTCGAGCAATGCTGGCCTTGCTAACACAGCAGCAGTAGTGATGGGAGCAAACTAAACTTGCTTAGTGAAGAGCTTTGGCATTCAGCCTTCGGTTTGAGTCTCAAAACTTCTGAAAGGATTGTAATTACTTCCATTTTACAAGTAATGAAATCGCCACTCAGTTGAACTGTCTCTCAGCTTGCAGCAGCGGACGTCTTGGCCGCGGTTCGTCCCACGCCCGGTGGAGGAAGACCTCGGATGTTTGTGGCACTGTTCACACGCCTGGGGCTGTGTCTGGGCTCCAGGCTTCCACCTGAAGGTGGAATGAAGTTCAGCAAAAACATGACAAATTTGGCTACTTTCTGGATGGTTTGTGTCACTTTTTTCCTTCTGTATCTGGGTGTGGTGATTTGTCGTATTGTCGCAGAAAGTGCTTCTGTGCAACATTTGGCCTTAGTGGTTAGACAGCTGCAGTCAGGAAGAAGACAAGGTTCAGACAGACCAGAAATTCAGCTTTGATGAAGGAGAAATTAATAGCTTCTCTCTTGCGGAAGCTGAAACAACAGGTGCTGATGTTATTAAAGCAGCAGTGATTATTTTTAAAAGAACTAATGCCCCTTCCCACACGGTCTAGGAGCCAGCAGACCTGAGTTCTAGACCCAGTCCTACCAGCAAAGAATCATTACGTTCTGCTGGTCTCCGTTTCTTCATCTGTAAAGTGGAACATAGGATGTAATGACCGCTGAGGTCCCTTTCAAGTCCATGACTACAGAACACAGGCAATTTTATTAACAGCAAAGATACTCCAGTTCAAACAACCACTGGGCACTTGTGTATGCTGGCTACGGAAAGACCCAGACATTGTGGATTATTCTTCCGCTCACCCCAAAAAGTTAACTTTAAAAAACTCTACCCTACGTCCCTTTTTTCCAACAAACACCTTATTCTTTTCACTAAACCTCTCTCCAAGTATTGCACTTTATTTCCTTGCAGGTTTTTTGTTTGTTATTTTATGTATATTTTATATACATAAAACTGTATAGTTTAAATGCACTATCCACCAACTTTTCTTAAGCTAATAAATTAACAAAATTTCGGTATCAATGAATTATTCATTCAACCAATACATGCTAAGCACTCACAGTGTACTGATCTCTGTGTGGGGTTCACCAAGAAGCCAGAGCCATGGCCATTTCCTTCCAACAGAGCCTAAAGTCTCCGGGAATAAAACACAGAAATTGGACAGAAAGACAAAGAATTGAATAAGCAAAGGTAATACAAGTGTGATAAAATCCCTGCCCAGTAATATGCAGGATCAATTTAAACATGTAATCTGAGGTTAGGATGCAGAGGGAGGTCTGAAAAATCAGCAGAGGAATGGCGCTTATAGTTAGACCAGAAGTAGCCAAGGGAAGGCTTAGTTTTTCAGATTGAGTCATTTTCTTAGAAGATACTGTTGGCCAACATTAATTGAGGGCTTACTGTATGCCAAGAACCATGCTGAGAGTTTCACGTACATTGTTTCATCTAATGCACACAGCAGTCCTATAAAGAAGACATAATTACTATCCTCATTTGACTGGTGAGGCTACTTGCCTGACCCCTACAGATAGAGTTTCAGTTGGCCCGGATGGCACCAAGTTCTACCTGCCTCCAAAGCCCGCCCGCCGTGCCGCCGGTCACCGCAGCCTCCACTGCAGAAAGCCCGGGATTAACTGGCAGCTGTGTACCAATCATGAGCCGGCTGGGTGTCATTTTCCCATGGCAGCATAAATTGATTTGGGTGGTGTTCAGAGGGTTAACACTTTAAATTTTCTTCTTTTGGGGGGAAAAAAAGTAAAGCAGGAGAGTTATACTTCTTCAGACAGTACCTGTACCACACCCTCCTTCCCCTGCCCATTTATTCTCTTCTCCAAAACACCCACAATTTGTCAGAGTTTATTTATGGAGAAAGAGATTGTTGGACATTTCACATTGGAACTGACTCCACGACCAGGCAGTGCCGCTGCTTAAATACAATGTTCTCCCAAGTGGTCTGCAGTTCAGTCTGTGACTGGTGAGCTCGGAAGTGCGGAGCTTGGAGCCAAATTGTCCTCTTTTTTGTCGTTGTGTTTCCTTTGTTCCTTGAGAGTCAAGGAGAGGCCTGTTTCATAGTCGCTTTGTGTGGTGGTTGATGGTCTTCAGTGCTCGAAGGTCTTTTATACCACTCTGTCTCTCCTTCTGCCTTGTTTGGCTTTTCTTCGTGTATCTGGTATGTTGCACTGAAATTTTATAACGTAAGTTGTCAAGTGCTTAGTGAGCTTCTCTATGGCAGGTTCTACAGGGAGATATTAAGATGGTCTTGTCCCTTCCGTAGGAAATAAAAGAAATTCCCTCACCGTCCTTAACAGACAGCCTAAACTATTTTACTAGTCTCTTCTGAGAAACTATAACTAGCAATCATAACATATAGGTAGCAATAATAATAATTTATTATAATCAAAACTAAATGTCAAGCAGTCTGCCAAAATATATTTAAACACATGTGAAAGAGTGCCGCCTTTTAAAAAGTTGAACTCCTTGGACGTTAACTGTAAAAGTATATTTTCAGGTTATTTTGCATTTCCATATGTGCCCCTCTCTCTCTATATATATATATGAATAAAATACAACTGATTTAAAAACAAACTTCTGACATCTTCACTGGTACAAGTAAAAGTCATGTAACTAAAGAAATGATTACTTATAGCTTTGCTAACTGGAGTTGATACAAGTCATATTTCATGTGGCTGGCAGTTCTGAAAGCTGCAAGATCTCCAGGGTTTTTCTGTAAGTTCAGCAAGAGCAGAAGGTTCTTGCCATCTGCGCACCCGTCCGCGGTCTGTTTGGGGGGAAAGGCTTTCACTAGGCGCGTTCATTTTTTTCCCTTTTCTTTCATAAATAGGAGTAGTACTGAAAAGTCACATTTAGTTCACCAAAAGTTCTTTTAAGTTAAAATGTTTGTGTTACCAAATGAGACCTCAAACCCAAACAGATATGTTAAATTACATATCTTTTGATTTTGTCTTGTGATTACCTAACCTTATCTGAAAATAAAAATGGTCATAAATTTTTTGGGAAAAAACTTTCTTGTTGCTTTAAAATTTTCATCTTTCATCCTCCTCATTTTTTCTTGTGATTAATATACTGACTTCCAAAAAGGTAAT
The DNA here is from genome assembly GCA_023783475.1 of Daubentonia madagascariensis. Taxonomy (NCBI): domain Eukaryota; kingdom Metazoa; phylum Chordata; class Mammalia; order Primates; family Daubentoniidae; genus Daubentonia; species Daubentonia madagascariensis. Next base: position 163,754 of record JAKFHU010000379.1, on the reverse strand, counting down.
TTCCACATTTAATATTCTTTTTCTTCTCATCTGCCATTAACTTTAAACATTTGACGTACTTCTCTTCCATCCCTACTGCCCACCCCATTGTTTTATTGCCCCCCTTTTTATGTTAATATTGGTGTTTACTATGGTTATATTTTCATCTTGGAGATACGGAGTTAACAACCACGGAGGGCTTGTTTCAATTTTCAAATCATATATATGATAAGAGTCTAGTATCCAGAATATATGTGAACCATTGCAACTCAAAAACAAAAAGACAACCCAATTTAAAAATGGCTTGAATAAACATTTCTCCAAACAAGATATACAGAGAACCAACAAGAACATGAAAAAATGTCCAGCATTCATTAGTCATTAGGGAAATGCAAATCAAAACCCCCAGGTGCCACTTTACTCTCACTTGAATGGCAATAATAATAATAATAATAATGGAATCCAGCCTGAGCAAGAATGAGACCCCATCTATACTAAAAATAGAAAAAAACAATTAGTTGGGTGTGGTGGCTGCACCTGTAGTCCCAGCTACTTGGGAGGCTGAGGCAGGAAGATCACTTGAGTCCAGGATTTTGAGGTTGCAGTGAGCTATGATGATGCTGTACTCTAGCCACGGTGACAGAGCAAGACTCTGTCTCAAAAAATAAATAAATAAATAAAAATAAAAATTAGTTAATTAAAAAAATAATAAAAGGAAACAGTGTTGGTGAGGATGTGGAGAAATTGGAACCTTTAAACATTGCTGATGGGAATATAAAATGGTTTAGCCACTATGCAAAACAGTTTGACAGTTTCTCAAAAAGTTAGACATAGAATTACCATATGACCCTGAAATTCCACTCCTAGGTATATATACCCCAGAGTTGAAAACATATGTCCACACAAAAACTTCTATACAAATGTTCATAGCAGCACTATTTACAATAGCAAAAAGGTGGAAACAACTAAAATGTTCAACAACTGATGAATGGATAAACAAAATGTGTTATATTCATACAATTGGAATATTGCTTGGCCATAAAAAGGAACAGAGCACGAATACATGCTATGACATGGATGAACTTTGAAAACATTGTGTTAAGTGAAAAAAGCCAGACACAAAAGGCACATATTGTATGATTTCATTTATATGAAATGTCCAGAGTAGGTAATCCATAGAGACAGAAAGTAGAAGTGGTTGTCCGGGGCTGCAGGGGACTAAGAAGGAGAAGTGACTGCTTAACGGGTACAAGGTTTCCTTTTGGGTTGAAAATGTTCTGCAATTAGATAGTGGTGATGGTTGCATACATTGTGAATGTACAAAATGTCACTAAAGGTAAGCTTTATGTTTTCTGTATTTTACCATAATAATTTTAAAAAGAGTTTAGAATAAATAAATAAATAAATGCCTGCAGCTGTGAAACTACTTACCTGCCCCTGATGTCCCAAGAAGGTCCTGAAGCAGATGTACCAATTTTGAGAGGCTCTATTCCTTTAACAGTGAATGGTCCAGAAATACAACTGGTTAAGAAGTCTGGGACACAGCCAGATTCCTCCAAGAATAATGCCAAGCCCCTGAGCTAAATGTTGCAAACCCTCTGTTGTGGACTGAATTGTGTCTCCCCAAAATTCATGTTAAAACACTAGTCCCCAATGGGACTTTATTAGGAGATAGTGTCTCTAAAGAGGTAATTATGGTTAAATGAGGTCGTAAGAGTGGGGCCCTAATCCAATAGGACTGATATCCTTACAAGAAGAAGAAGAGACACCGGCCATGTGCTGGCACAGAGGAAAGCCTGTGTGAGGATACAGCGAGAAGGTAGCTGTCTGCAAGCCAAGGAGAGGGGTCCCAGGAGAAACCAAACCTGTGGCACCTTGATCTTAAACTTCCAGCCTCCAGAACTGTGAGACATAAATTTCTGCTGTAGAAGCTGCCCAGTCTGTGCTATTTTGTTGTGGCAGACTAAGCTGACTGATAGACCTTCCTTCCCTCTCCTTTCTCCTCTCCGTTAACATCAGGAATGCCGTAACACACACTGTGAGGGCTTCCTTCACATGGTCCTCAGACCTGAGGCACCTTGGGCCTTTAGCTCTATCCATGGATCACAGAGGGATGACTTGAAGTGACAGGAGCTGTGCGCCAGAAACACTTTCAGAAAACCAGATCTTGGTCTAGAATAAGAGATAGTAAACCTGTGCTGATCTGAAATGGTTGGCGAATGGAGTAAGGCTACCTGGCTGCTAAGAGTTGAATATTGCACATATCCAGGTTCAGTTTCCCCAGGACATGTTACTCATGTCTCTGTGGAATTAGGATTCCTTTTATCCCTTTGTCTCCCCTTCTAGGTGATCAGCTCCTTGAAGGCAGAAACTCAATCTTGCTCATCTTTGAGTCCTAACAGTGCCGAACATAGAGAAGGCTCAGTTTAGCCACCCAATAAATATTTATTGAGCATGTGCTACATGTCAGGCCCCAAGTTATTCAGTTTTGAATTGAATTGTTAGTTTCAAGGAATTTGAAATCAATAAAATTACTTAAATATTAAAGCCATTCTGAGTACTGTAGAGCAATTTGGATATAAGATATCTGGTAAGACTAGGGTTAAAAAAAACACACACACACAAAACCTGATGCTTAGGAAGAAATCCTTGGACAGTGGCTTCAGAGGGAAGGCAATCCCTAGTACGGGTGCAATGAAAGAAAATGCAAAAAAAGGAAGAGGCTGTTTCCTGGACATTACTATGTGAAAGGGAAATGTAAACCATCCACAGATTGGTGTGAGCAGCTTCCTCAGTGGCAGGAGATGGCTCCTTTGTGCTGTCATTAGTGGTCTTCGCTTTGGCCACAGCTGCCTCTTGGCAATAGCATGGACAGCACCTTAGGCAGGCACCAGCCAAGTCCCCGGGGCTCCTGCCCTTGGCATAGGAGGCACCTCTGAGAACTAGAGGTGGGACAAGGAAACTGTGCCAGCTTCGTGGTCACCAGGAGGATGAGTTTGAGAAGCACCTGGGGACACATTTGGGAATTCGTACAACTGAGAGGAATTTCTGGTTGGAGTGGGGCTGGTCCCTGTAAGGCAAGAGGAGGTAGGAAAATGTCTAATATCGTTGCATAGTATGAAATTATGTTGTTTTACATCCAGGCTGAGAAACTAGATTGCTTGAATACACTTTTACATTTTTTAATTAAAATAGTTTAGAAGGCATTTTTGGATCATAGGTTCTTTGAGATTTCTTGTTATTAAGATCATTGTTTTTCTATAACCAGGTCATAGGAAAAAAGTCCCATTTATCCTGGGTGTTTAGATTTGATATAAATACGAATTTCCTTTATCAAAGCTGCCTTACCCGTCTCCTGGTAAAAACATAAAAGGATAAAAGAATCATTGTGCCGCTTATTTTAGCAGAAGCAGAATGATGGAATTTGCAAGGCAGCCTCACAGTGGTCGTAATTATCCCCGTCCAAATACGTTAACTTTTCCAAACCAAGCCCTCCCCTGTTTTATGGTTTCAACCTTATTTTTGTACCTTTTGGATTAGTAAAAGATTTTCTTTGGCTTTTGCAAGAAGTCAATCTCTCAGGAAACAATTGAATTAAGCTCCATGTTTGTTTAAACAGTCCTTGGATTCTTCCTCAGGTCTGCATTTCCTCAAAATGTCTCCATGGAAAGAATAAAGGGAGAATGTTCTGCATTGTGTGGTATTCAAATGATCAGGGAAATGTTTAATGAGTTCCATATTCCGAAATGTTATTGTCCCAATAACACCTTATGATGTGTTAAGTATTTCAGACCATTTCTCAGCTTTACAGCATGCAGGACATTTCTTGCTTCATATTGTAAATTCTTATGTAACGTAACATTTATCTGGAGAGTCTCCAACTAACTAGTCTTCATTACCTAATTAGAAAGAAGGTTGTTTTGGTTTTTTATGTTTTTACATTAGAAAATATACTTGCATAGACTGAAGCTCAATCAGCTAATAACCACTATTTATTGAGCACCTGGTATGTGCCAGGCATTGTGCTAAATTCTTTGACATCATTATAGTGTCTCTTCTAATAAACACGTTGTTAAGTAAGCTAAACAAGGTTTAAATTCATCCACTCTTCTAAAATTTCCTAATAAGTTAAAAAGAAATTTCCAGCCTATGCAGAATGCCATTCAAGTATTTTAACACACCAATTGCTATTAATAGTATTCCTTTCCCAGTTTTTATTTTCAATGAACTTTTTTCTAATGTTGCACAAATGAGACAAGATGTCTTATCAGAGAAAATACACAAATCACCAGCATTCTTAATTTCTATTACTGATTTCCTTTTTGGTGTGCAGTGGTTTGATTTTTACAAGGTGCACATATTTTTAGTTATTTCATTCCTGGAAGTGAGACAATTTATTTTGCAGACATGAGGCTCAGAAGAAAAATTAGAAAAATGGAAAGCAGAAAAGTATAGAAAAGTTTAAAATGATGATTATTATGCATAAAGAAAATAAAAGGGCTGAGGAGGGAGAGGCTGCTTCAAAATTCTCTTTAACAATGTGAAGGAATATTTTAGGAGGACCCTGAGCTGCATATCAGCCACTACAGAGAAGACAGACTTAGAGGAAGTGGAGTTAAATTACAGAAAGTGATGTTTAAAGAACACTCTCTAACCAGCGTGGAGGAAGCAGCAGTAATGAGATGGCTACAAAGGTCAGGAAATCTCCCAACCCCTGTGTTCCCAAATAACCTCTAGCTTTGGAGGGAGAGGGGGAGTCTTAGCACGTGTAACTATGCCAGTAGAAAGGACCAGGACTAGCTAAATTCTTGAGATTCCTTACTAGTATTCCTTGAATCTTACTACACAATGTAACACTTTTAGGCTTGTGATAAAGAAAACAGCAAACATTTCACAGTTGTTCTTTTGAGATTGATCAAGCTTCCTGACTTCCTCAAACAAATAAAAAGACTTTTAAACAGATAAAATTGTTACCTCTATTAAATGTATCTAGTAACTGGTTCTAGCAGTTAGTTTATTTATTTATTGATTGATTGATTGATTGATTGAGAGAGACAGGGTCTGACTTTGGCACCCAGGCTGGAGTGCAGTGGCCTGATCGTGTAGCTCTCTGCAGCCTCGAACTCCTGGGCTCAAGCGATCCTCCAGCCTTTCAGCCTCCTGAGTAGCAGGGACTACAAGTGTGTACCACCACACCTGGCTATTTTTAAATATTTTTGTAGAGATGGGGTCTCCCTATGTTGCCCAGGCCGGTCTGGAATTCCTGGCCTCAAGCAATCCTCCCATCTCAGCCTCCCAAAGCGCTGGGATTACAGCGCTACCACACCGGGCCTCCAATAGCGTTTTAATTAAAGTTTTGGAATGATATGCATTTTTAGTACTAATTTTAAAAGTGTGAAGAATGGGGTAGTGGAAGAGGGACTTGCTGCCTGGGGGCTACCTGGAGACCTGGTGAACCTGTAGGAGTGATACAATTTCAGCTCCTGCACACTGGCAAGCCGCCCAGAGTTAGTTTCAGATGTAGGCAATTTACATTTATAGACTGGGTCAAGCAAATTGGACAGTTTAAGTGAGCAAGTAAGCACTGAATGAAGGGGAAAATAAATATGTTGGGATCAATAAATGGTCATATTTATGGAGTGCAGGATTTCTCCCACTTGGAGAAATTTTGCCAACTGGGTTGAATGCAGTGGTCATGATATTGAGTGCTGAAACCACAGGACAGGCAAAGTCAGCTCCTGAAATTGAACTTCCAACGTCTGTAGCACTATTTCAGATGCCCCTGAAAATTCAACATCCCATGGTAAAGAATGGACAATAGATGTTAAGAAACAAACAAAAACACACACACAACTAAACAAACAAGCAAAAAAAATCCCAAAAAACAAAAACAAAACCTTTTCCTTTTGAATGCATTCATACATTTCCAGAGTCTGCATGGGGCTGCCAAACTTAGCTTAAGTTTTGAGAAAATATAATCCATATGTTGCTTGATAGGAAGAGAAGGATTAAGCAAACTCCAAGTTATAAATGGGCAACCAACTCCACAGCACAGCACTTACTGCTGTTTTATTCATTATAGTGGGTCCTGTTTTGGTAGTCTCGGAGGTGAAGCTGAAGACGGGGGCTTGATTTACTTTAAAAGTCTGAGTGTGGGAATAAATTTAGCCTCCCAAATATAGGAAATGCAGCCCTCTAATTGTTGAGCTCTAGTATGAGCCAGCATCACAGTGGCTGAGTCACGAATAGGGAGCAAGCTTAGGAAACCAGAAGTCTTTCTAAAAGACTACCAGGGAAGTACAAGAGCAGATCCCCTCAGTCCTCAGGCTTGTCGGTGTCACAGTACGTAAACGCCACCCCACTATGGAAATATTTTGACGTTGTTTGCCGTCTCTTGAGCTCACTGGAGATTCCAGGATTCCTAAGATAAAGAAAACTTGGGATTCTGATCATTGATGTGTATCAAATCTTCACACTCCCTTAATTAACGCCAATTGAGTTTAATTTCACAAGTGGCTATAGATCTCAGCAGATTTCAACATTTATTGTTGGTTTTTTCCCCCCTAAGAAGTAGGTTAAAGGTAGTTTAAGTGCTCTAGTTTTGCCAAGTGATAAAATCATGCCATGTCTGATTGACTAAAATGAACTAGAAAATCTGTTTTTTGTTTGTGTTTACTTTTTATTTGCAAATAATTTCAAACCTAGAGAAGAAGTTGCAAAAAAATAAGAATAGTACAAAGAACTCCTATATACCGTACCCCTTTACCAGAGTTACTAATTGTTATTACAACATTTTGGGCAATCTATTTTATGTCCACAAGTGACTCATAAAATTGGATTAACCTTGTTCCTTCTGAATTGGGACTATCTGTCATGCAGACATGCAGACAAAATCATCAACATTACTAGTTGTACATTGTTTAGTAGAACAGAACCCAAACCCATTCTTTTGCACTGGTCATTGACATATGCTTTTGCACCTTGTTTTCAACAAATTATTAGATCTAAATCATATGCTTATTTGGGCTCCCCACTCCTAACAGCTTGGCTAACTTTATATACATCATGAGGATGAACTAGGGGCTTTAAGTACTAAATTGAAGAATAAAATTCTAGGCCTTTCAGTACAGAGAAAATTATATGAAAACCATAAACGTCCCAAGAATTCCTAGCTTTGACTCTTGCACTCCATCTTCTGGCTAAAAGTTGGTCGTGAGACGTGAGAGGTTTAAATTGAACACACCAATTGTTACAACCAACTACATAATATAGACCCTCCATGGCACTGGATTTAAACAAAAGAAAGGCATTAACATTATAGCAGTGAAGATGTACAACGTCCACAGAAAAAAGCAATGCATGAGATCAGAAAGAAGATGACCACAAAGCTGTGGACCTCTGCTTACCTGGAATGCCAGCAGGTCAAGGTTTTATGGCCAGGTGATGGAGGCAGGGGAGAAAGGACTGGGGGTGAAGGCAGAGGGGGTGGGGTCAGGCATAAGGAGCAATCGTCTGATTATTGGGATTCTATTATACTTTCCATTTTAGGTACTCTTTCTCCAAGTCACCACCTCTGAGATATAGGCTCCTTGAAAGCAAGAACTTAGTTCAGTTTATTCTTGTATCATCCACAGACCACATAGTTTCTTACTGAATGAGTGAATTAAGAATAAGCCACTAATATATTTGCTTTTGTTTAATATGTGCAACCATACTCTTTTAAACCTAAATCTGAAATACAAATACTAAAGTAATAAATCATTATAGTACACAAATAGTAATATATCTAGAAACTAATAGCTTTTCAGTAGCCAAAATTACATAGATCTATGTATTCATATTTTTCAATTTGTTCTTGAAATCGAATCTATTTGCAGAAATAAATTATCCATTTATAATCCTAATATTCCAGACCTGGAATGAACTATATAATCAGTATATACTTTATATCCAAAATTAATAATTATCTTTTTGGTTTTTAAACATCATCATAAATAATTCTACAGATTCCATCTACAGATTCTACACACTTTGGCCTGTTCTGGGTTTAATCATATTTATAATACACCCTTAAAAGAGGTGAAATAATCGTCATGATGCCGTGGTACTGAGAGTCTCAACTGAATGAGGCACGGAGGGTTTGGATAACTGAGGTGACGGGGCGTGGAGACAGCCTTCGGTACAACATTCAATTTAAATCTCCAAGGGACCAGTATCCTTTTTTGCACAGATATATCCCGTCTCTAACCTCATCTCTGCCGTGATTCAAGGAGCCTTGCTGATAAGTTTCAGTAGGGGTCAAAATACAATGCAATATTATAACTAATTCTGACCAAAGGCAAAAATAGTGAAACGTAATATCTGCCGTTTATCAAAGACCACTGTGTGCCATACATTCTCTACATACACTGCTTCAATTAATCTTCCAAATACCGTTTGGGATCATAGAGACGCCCAGAGCTAAGCCTTGGCCTCAGTGTTCAGCTGAAATCCCGCTATTTGCCTTTGGCTTCAGCTTTGGAAGCCTGCTTCAGTGGTATTTCTGGTATCCCTGCATTTGTGTATGATCAGTGGTCATTTGCTTGCGTCGGTTACCATTGTATTACACCTAATCATCAGTCACACAAACGTGGTGTGACATTTGGATTTGTTGTTAATATTAAAATATAGCATTCCCTTTCAAACATAGGCAAGCATTCTAGATGATGAAACTTGGAGTGAAAAATCTGCTTTAAGTGTTTAGATGCTGGAATTCTATCAGTCTGTTGAAATACGAATCATATTTATTATTGCAAGACTAGTGAGTGTGAAAGCCATTAATTTTACATAAAAGAAAGCATATTAGCTTTAGCATACATATCCTTTTTTGAGTCAACAAATGTTTACGCAAATTTAAATGATAATATACGGCAGAATAATGAAGATTAATAGATTAACTCATAATTCTGGACTCTGCAGAACTGTTTTGCTGTACTAGCGTTCTTAACATTAAATAAAGTGACACTTAAAAACTATATATATTTTTGTTATTTTAATTTTACTTAAGCCATAATCTTCTAAAAAAATACTACTTGAATATTCTTTAATTTTTCTGTGGTTGCTTTAAAATCAGCATGTTAATCGTGCCACTCAAAATTTCACAAGGAGGGCCTGGCATGGTGGCTCACACCTGTAATCCTGGCACTCTGGGAGGCTGAGGAGGGAGAATCACTTGAGCTCAAGCAGTTTGAGACCAGCCTGAGCAAGAGCGAGACCCTGTCTCTACTAAAAATAGAAAAATTAGCCGGGTGCAGTGGTGCATGCCTGTTGTCCCAGCTACTCTGGAGGCCGAGGCAGGAGGATCACTTGAGCCCAGGAGTTTGAGCTGCAGTGAGCTATGATGATGCCACTGCACTCCAGCCCCGGCAACAGAGCAGACCTTGTCTCAAAAAAAAAAAAGAAGAAGAAGAAAAAAAATTTCACAAGGAGGAAAAACTCCTAAATCATTCTACAAGAAGGATTGATCCAAGATCAGTCATCTTTGATTCAGACATAATAAAGATTAAAGGGAGAAAAGTAGAATATTTATTTCAAAATGAGCTACTCAAGTACCTTGCTTTTCTACCAATCACAGCTGAAAGCGGGCTCTATTTATTAATATGCACAGTAGGTAGCTACCAGAGCAGAAATCTAGCAGCTGACAATGGACAAATTGTCTCTTCCCCATAATGTCAACAAATGATATAACATTTGATTGATAAAACCTTAACTATGAAAGTATGTTAATTTGGTAGGTTGAACAAAAATGACTCTAAATCTGTATTCTTGCATGCATTCATGGCCTTTGCAATATGACTTTGGAGCCCCTCCATCAAGAGGTGGAGTTTATTTCCCCACATTTCTAATCTGGACAGCTTTGCGACTTCCTTTAGCCAACAGAGTGCAGCAAAAGTGACCTATGTACCTGTGCTGAACCCAATTCTCCAGAGGCCTTGTACGCTTCTGCTCTCACTCTTTGAACCCTCTCATGCCATGAGGCAAAGCTCAGTTATCTGCTGGAGGAAGAGAGACCGCACGGAGCGGAGATGAGTCGTGCAGCTGAGGACATCCTACACGAGCCAGCCCCCAGCCCACCTGCCAAGTGACCGCAGCCGCAACAGCTGAGAGCGCCCAACAGCGCAGGCCCAGATCAGCAGAACCACCCTGCTGACCTACAGAATGGCAAAGAACAAATATTTATTATTAAATACTGCTGAAATTTGTGGTTGCTGGTTATACAGCATTATTATGACACTGGATACCTGATATAGTTAATGAGCACTTTTTCATAACAATATCAGGTTTATTCTTTTATTCCAGAAATCCACGTTATGGTGGTGATAATTGGCTTTGGACTCAGTAACTTCACCACTTGGACATGTAGAATTCAGCCAAAGTGTGGATTTAGTGCATCTCTATGAGGTAAGAACTGAGGCTCATGGGGGTTTGGAGCTTTCTCAGGCCCAAGCCCGGGTCTATCTCACCCCAGAACTGTGCTCTTAACCACTGAGCTACGTCCTCTCTCGAGCACAGCCTCTGGGATGAGCTCCAGCAAGAATGGCAAAGTCACTCTGGCATGATGGACAATTTACTGTGGGTAGGAAATGAAGACAGCCACTTCCATCTGAAAACTGATATCTGTACACAGTATTAAAAACAACTTGATTTTCTGGGAAGAGGGTCTGAATAGCAGGAAGTGTTATAATCCCATCACATACTGGCATACAGATGCTCAATAACAGCTTATTGAATTCATGAAACACATATCAATGAAATATGTTTTGCAGCTTAAAGAAAGAACATCTCTTAAAATTATGATTTTATAATACAGTCCTTTCTGTTACCCTCCTGACACAATTTACTCTAAAATTAAGCAAGAGCCATAATTTGACCATATGAGCCTTAGCGTACCACCCTCCTCGGATTAGACCAAGCTGATATCCGAAGGGAAGGTGCTGGGGAGTGCAGCAGTGTGTGTGTAAGAGAGGCACAAAGGAAGCAAAGTGTCATGCGAGTAAAGATGCGAGTGAGAGAAAGCAACTGATTGGATAGAGAAAATCAGTGGTTCCCAAGGTAGAGTCAGGCCTGGCAGCATCAGCAGCACCTGGGAACTTGTTAGAAATGCAGATTCTCAGGCCTTGCCCCAGACCTGCTGACTCAGAACTCTGGAGTTGGGGCTCAACAGTCTGTATTCTAGCACAGCCTTTCCATGATGCTGACGTCCACTGAAGGTGGAGAACCACTAGGCTAGAGAAAGGCGTCATTTCAAAGGGGGATTTTACTTCTTCATATACTTTAAGTTTGGGTCTTGCTCCAGGTCCAGAAAGAAGGAACCAGGCAGCTCCTACCTTCCTAGCTCACTGCTCCCAGAGGTTCCTGGAGAAGCTGGAGTTTCCTTGTTCCCTGACTCAGTCTGTTAAAAAATGAAACTTGGCAGGAGGAAAGACGGTGAAGAGCGGGAAAGTATGGCTGGCAACTGAGGATGGCCCGCCTGTGGCCACCGCCAGCCTGCAGCTTCTCACTTTCCTCGGGGTCTCGGGGCTGGGCCAGCAGCCGCCCCTGCTCCTTCAGTGGAGCCCGCTGGCCGCCCTGACGACGTCGACGCACCTTGTGTGTCATGGGAAAAATATTTCCAAGCACAGCGCTTTGCCTCCAGCTGTGAAGTTGATCAGTGGCCTTAAAATCCCAGAAGAGTGTTTACCAGCAGCTGGAGTTGCTATTGTAAAACTGGGCAGGAAAAGGGTGTGTGACAGGGGATGGGGTGGTGTATTATGTTCAGGAAAAAAGTTCTAAGTATTTTTTTTTCCTCAAAGTTGGGGGATGGCACATACAGGGGAAGAAATGTGTGAGGAAACGTGATATAGTTTTACTCCCTATATTACAATTTTAGTTAATTGTTAGAGTTATGCCTGAAATGGGTATCAAGAAATTTAGCTTTTAGGGATTTAAAAGATTGTGGAATTAGAAGATGAAAATCAGCCCATGCAGACCCTAGGGAAGGGGTGCTCCTTGCTGACTGCTTGGCCTGGGTGAACTGTCTACTCGTATTCAGGAATGCTCTATGAAATATGGGATGGAAATCAAAAGTTCCTTTTACAATAGACACGACAAATGTAAATGATTACTCAGATCTGGATTTTTTTTCCCCCTCCAAGTTCATTGTTCTCCATAGAATGAGTTTTAAAGGTCCAGTTAAAACCTGCCAATCATTTATTGCCTGAGGACACTAAGCATGCAGAAAAGTTCATCCATGGATCATTCCATTAATCTAGCCATAACCTTATTTTTTTACTGACACATAGTAACTGTACATCTTTATGTGGTACATGTATACATGTACATGTATACAATGTGTAATGATCAAATCAAGGTAATTAGGATATCCATCATCTCAAATATTTATCATTTCTTTGTGTTGAGAACATTCAAAATCTTCTCTTCCAGATATTTTGAAATATACAATAAGTTATTGGTAATTATAATCATCCTACTGTGCTATCAAGCACTAGAATTTATCCCTTCTATCTCACTATATTTTTGTACCCATTGGTCAACCTCTGTTCGTCCTCTCCCCCGTCCTTCCCAGGCTCCAGTAACCATTATTCTACTCTCTATCTCCGTGACATCAACTCTTTTAGCTCCCACATATAAATGAGAACACGAGGTATTTGTCTTTCCTTCTTTTCTCTTTTTCTTTTTTTATGGCTGAATAGTATTCCATTGTGTTTATGTATCCATTTTCTTTATCCGTTCATCTGTTGATGGACGCTTCGATCGATTCCCTGTCTTGGCCGTGGCGAATAGTGCTTTGCTAGACACGGGCATGCAGACGTCTCTTTCATACGCTCATTTCCTTTTTTTTTTTTTATATATACCCAGCAGTGGGATTGCTGGGTAATATTAGCCATAATTTTCTTTACCCAGCAAACATTTATTGAGCACCAACTATGTGGTAGACTAACACCAGTGATATAAAAGTAAAAAGACACTTAGTCTGTAGGAAGGAGACAAATGTGATAAAGAAGTAAATAAGATGTGGCGAGTGCTACAATGAATCTAGTTCAACCAGGGCACAGAGGAGAGGGCCAGTGAAGGAAACTCCCCTGAAGAGAAGACTCCTGCGTGAAGAAGAGGCAGAGGGCACTTCAGGCAGGAGGAGGAGACTCTGCAAAGGCAGGCTGTCTGAAAACCCAAAGGACGGAGAAGTCCTCGTGACTGGAAGCAGGACGTGGAGATGGGCTGTAGAGCAGAGCTGAGCGGGGAGATCAGGCCAGGCTGGGGAGCCGCTGAGGACCTTGCTAGGGAAGCTGGGATGACTCTGCAGCAGGGAGGCAGGGGTTGGGGACATTCAGTTGCCTCTAGCACAGTTTGCCAAGGTTGCATTGTCGGAAGATAACTCTGTTGAGAGTCTGAAGATGGTCTGGACATGTGGGATTGAAAGCAGGGAGACTGAGCAGAGATGACAGAAGAAGCAAACTGAACATTTATTTTCATTTGTCTCCGATGAGTTACACGATGAGCCCTAATTCTCCCCAGAACACAGCTGGTACTTCCTCAACCAAAGCAGGCAGACACTTCGGAATCCCTGCAGGATGAAATTCCTTGTTGTAAAATCACTGACTATTTGGACAATGAAATCAACAAACTGCCTCTTTGGAAATTTCTAATATCATTAGAGAAAGAGCAGAAACGATGTTTTTAATTGTTAGGTACATACGGTTAAAAATGCTGGATGCTGTGGATCTTAAAGAACATTTTAGACACATCCTAATATTCTGAAGTAGAAAGATGCTGCCGTCCAGTGCTCAGCCACTGCTTCGGAGCAAGTTATATGTAACAGACAATACTCTTCTGTTGGCCCAGATGTTTCATTTCCAGCAAATGCATAGCCAATGAGATTTTTACACAGTTCAGGGGAAAAAATTCAAGATTCACAAGAGAAAAATACATAAACTATGAAAAAACAAATACAGATGTCTTAGGTGGAAGAGCTACAAGCACAGCATTGTGAATGTGTGCTCCGTCTTCATAAACTAGGTGATACCGCCGACCACAGGGAAAAAGAAGTCTCTCATGCCCCCTGGCGTCTACTGGCCTGACTTGCAGTGTTCCAAAGGTTTTGAATCATTACTTCAAAGATTCCTGGAACTTTTTCCTGAACCCAGAACAATTTACATCACAGTGGATGGACTTTAATTCCTCATTCTTATTTATGAAATACTTTATTAATTATTATAATAATAATTCGAATATCTAAGTATGGGAGACAGGAGGCCTGGTGTTTGCTGAGGGCAGCACCACTGAGTTTACTCTGGCCATAAAATGGGGCTAATTAAAGATGCTAAGAGGAGCTTAAGGGCAAGATGAGATGCCTGCTACCAGTGAATAAATGTGGGAGGAGATCTTCTGAAGTCATTTCTGAGAGGGATGGGGACAAGGGCTGAGCGTCTATAAAGTGCAGTAAAGTTTGGGAGAGTGAAGACCAGTGCTGGGCAGAGACCACAGCCAAGAAGGAAACCCATAAGTAGAGGAAGAGGACCAGAGGGCGGGACTTTTGGGAAGTCCAAATGCAGACTAGACCATGGGAGGAAGAGAAACCTGAAAGGACTGGTAATTTCAGTGTGGCTCCAATCTAGTTTAGAGCTAAGATACACAATAGAATGAGCATCTCTCAGAACAGAAAAAAAAAAAAGAGGCCAATAAGGAGAGAAAAGAAATCCTATTTCAGAGAAGGAATCAAATAATGTGATCCAGTGAGTGAAGAAAGTTGTTTATATCCATTTGCTCTTACCAGTTATACTAGAAGCTTCTGAAATTTGATGTTAAATTTTTTTTTAAAATCTGAAGAATATGAACGAAATTAAAACCTAGACAACAGACTTCGGGAGAATATCTTTCATATATGTGGTTTTTAGTGGGAGGAGGAGATAGAACATATGGCTCAATGAATCTATTTACTCACCTGTTGCCTTGGGAGCCGAATCTCCATCTCCTTAAGCATTGAGGCCGAGCCCTCAGCACCGTGCCTGGTGCACATTAGGTCCCAGTGAATGCTTGTTTTTGCACAATTTAACTGACCAAGGCAAAATGATGCGAAGAGGTCTCATAGATACAAAACAATGATCGCTCAGTTATATCACTAAACAATCGGCAACTCATTTAACAGCAGCTTGGATATTTTTGTGAAGCTGACGACCTCTCATATGCTGGAGTAGATTTGCAGCCATTTACTCATGCTTCCATGACATTTCCACAAGAGTGCCTTATCATCATCAGTCTCCAACTACTCCCTCTTCCCCACGATAAAAAGCATTTCCAATAGGAAACCACTTGTTCACTCTTTCCTACACTGAATTATTATTAAAGTCACAAAGGCACTGCTTTTCAGAGAACAATTTGTGTGGCTGCTCAAAGACTTCATAAGGCTTAACAGTTGGCAAAACTTATTTTACCAATAAAACCACGATAAAATAATTCAATTGTATTCAAAGAGAGAAGAAAACAAACACTTTCTCTTTATTGAATAATGCCCCTGGTTTGACTTAAGTGAACCCAAAGAATTGGGAAGAATGGATGCAGTTTTAAGCCTACAGCTTCTTTTAAATGTTTGATGTTTTCCTGGTCCAGGGAGCATATTTATAAAGCACAAGTGCCTCTGCGCCTTTAATATATGGCAGGTGAAAACAGTCACACCGTACCTTTTAAAAGAATGTGAACTATGCCTAGTAAAAACATCTTCAGCTATATAACATTAAATGAACCAAGGAATATAGTTTTAGGAACTGTGAACAACTCGTTTTGGTCGTATCGTCAGTAGAGGGCAGCACACTCCCCACTGGCTACATCCATAAACACCTTTCCATTTGCGTTACCTTAAGAAAGACCTGCTGCCTTACCCTACAAAGCGCAAGGTAAGCAGCTTTGGCGGCTGCAAACTGCAACTACGTGGCTTCCCCAAAACCAAGGGCTGACTCCTTATACAAATTTCAGAACCACCGTGGACAGTAAAAGAATTCAAAACATACAAAGAATTCTCTTTTAGGTTTTTCATTAGCCAAGTTTCTGGGACCCGTGTGCGTGCGCCATGGCTATCTGCGCACACAGCTCCGCGGGATCCCGACCTCTGGCGAGCTGGGAAAATAACAAACGGAAACCCTCGGCGGTGTGGGCAGTTGCACGGTTCTGTGTTTGAAACCCCTGCGTGTGCGCTGGGCTTCAAACATTAAAACCCAAAGGCGGTGTACATTGTGTGTGCCCATGGAGTCCTTCCCTGTGGTTCACACTCCTAGCGTGCACCGGGCTCACCCGGAGACCTTGTGAATAAACACGATGCGGTGGGGGTGGGGTGGAATACAGCCAGAGTTTCTGCTGGAGGTCTAGGGTGGGGCCAATAACTCCGGTTTCTAACCACTTCTCTGGTAATGCAGATGCTGTTAGGCCACCCTGAGAACCGCTGCTATGGGGTGTGGGGCTTTTAAGGTGCCAGTTTGGGTGGGTGAGGAGGAAGAAGGCTGGATGCGTCGAGAACATTCCCCATGGCTCTTTATCTCTGCAGCAAACCCCTGAACGGGACTGATACCTCCCCAGGTGGGGCTGATCTATCCCCAGGTGGCGGGGGACGAAGGGTGGCCAAAAGGGATCTCAAGGCACTTTCTCCCTTGGACGCACACTGAAATGCAGGAGCAGGCGTGACTCACACACGTGCGCACACGTGGGCGCCCACCTCCTTCCGCGTCCCGCACTCCCAGAGCCCGGAGCTCGCTGTGGATCTTCTCAACCAGCGACGCACTGGGGGAGTGGAGGGAACGGAATCGCGCCCTGCGCCCCGCGGCTTGCCGGGCGGCGCGGAAAGGGTGAAGGGCCGGTGTCACGGGGAGTGCGCACGGCGGGCGCGGGGGGCCTGGCCGGGGCTGCGCGGCGGGTGGCATGCAGGGCCGGCCAGGCGCTGCTGCGCTTTGGGAGCGCCTCGGCAGCCCGCGCTCTGGCGCAGTATTCAGCTTCTCTGGCAAGCGTGAAGGAAGCTTCAGGACCTCTTATCTCCTCGGTTCATCTTCCCCTGTCCTCCCTGGGCTCTTCCTCCAGCGCACAGCCCTGCTCGGGCACACTGGCTCACTGGGCGCATGAGGGTTCTGTATTCTCTTCCAGTCTTTTCTTTTCTGTTCATCAATTTTATGATGTTCTGGACACAGTTCAAGTGTGTCATAGGCGCCCAGCCCCTGCCCCTTTCTCTGAGAGAGGCAGCTCCTCCGCCACTGACAGCCACTTTTCGCATGATCTGAAGTTCTCCAGAAGTATTTAAACATGTGGTGTGACCTACAGTAAATACATGTTATCTGGTTCACATTACCAATGGTTTATGTGTTCATGTGAGAATTACATCTTGGGCAAGAAAATAAAGTGCTGTGTAAAATTGCACTGCCCAGATGCTTTTGTATAATGCCAGTGTAGAACGACCTGTGATATTTCAAAATATCAACTGAATGACTTAAATGCCTAGGATTGATGATGAAATCATTTCTCCCCTAAAGTTTGGGTGGCTTTTTGTTTGTTTGTTTGCTTTTTACATGCTCTAATGTTTAAACTTATCAGGGCAAAAGGTTTTAAAGTTTTGAAAATGATAAATTCTCAGTATTTCTAATATGGTAATCTGGTATTATTTTTAAAGTAAATTGGGATGACTTCTGTTCAATGAACAGAAGTGCCTGACTTAGGTTGGCTTAAACGATAAGACAACTTATCATTAAAGGTGGCCTGATCGCTGATTGAGACAGCTGCTCACAGATGGCATTGAAGGGACCCAGGTTTTTCCACCTCTGTTCCACCATCCTCTGAGTGTTGACCTTGCCTCCATCCAGGCTGGCTCCTCTTGTGCTCACAGGATTGTGGCGGCAGTTCCAGGCATCACATCCGGAAGCAGAGAGAGGCCACCTCTTCTGGTCTTCTTCATAGGAAAACCATCTTTCCCAAAAGCTTCTCAGCAGAACTCTGCTCATATCTCATAGGCCAGAATTAAGTCACATGCCTACCTCTAAGTCAATCAGAGGTACAGAAATAGAACCACCAAGCTTGGCTTAAACCAAAAAAGGGACTTATCCTTGAGCTTAATGTGAAGAAAGTATGGATACCCGAATAAAATTGGGATTCTATTAGCAAGCAGAGGAAGATGGATGCTGGATGCTCAAGCAACAATGCTTGCTACAGTAATGTATTATTTAATTTATACATATATATAAATATTACTATGTATCACATGAAATAAGCATGGCAACACTTATGGACTGTATTAAATAAGGTCTATTTATCCTCATTCTACTCGAGTAATAATTTCCTAAACGTCAAGTTTGGGTGCTTTGAAACTTAATGTTAATTGGCCAAGAATATATCTGTGAAAAACTGCTTAGTTACACTATTAGTTGAAGACCACCAATATTAAATTTAACTATTTCATTTATATTTTATTTATCACAAAAACATTGATTAATGCTTTCCTTTTAGGGAGGTCAAAGTATTTGATTACAAAGTGCTTTAGTTATGTAATTAATTAAATAATTTCCAACACTTAGAAGCAAGAAAAGGTACAAAATTCTTATTGTTAAGACATTCTAATTCAGGATTATAACAATGTAGTTAAAGGATGTTCAAAGTAATATTGCTATGATGAAGAGCTTCACTGTAAACAACTTGAGTGTTCAAGACATGGGATTGGGTCAATAAATTGTGATATATCCATACATTGCAATAGTGTGCATTGCCTTTTCTACCAAATTGTACCCACCTGCTTATAGTTTTCATTTGTATAATTAGGAAAAGCACACAGAGATTGCCACTTTAAAGTTCTTAGATTAGGGTCAATGTAACAACAGCTGTGAGCCTACCCAGAAAGGTAAGGTGGGGTCAGTTTGTGAAAGACCTTGAATACCATCCTGGATAGCTTGGACTTACTTAGTATTTCTGAAGAAGGAATGACTTGATACATCTACCACCAGAGTGGAAATGCAACAGAGTAAAAAAATTATTTTAATAGCTGGCACCCATAAAAAGGGAGGTATATAACATATTAATAATAGCTTGGTGATGAAGGTGAAGCCTTGATGGTTTAGATGGGAAGAGACAATAAAAAGGGAGATTCTTATACTTTTCTGTATAAGAAAAAAACAGGACAGGGAAGGGGATGGTGGAGGGAGGTTGATTAATGAGTATAAATATACAGTTAGATGCGAAGAAATAAGACCTACTGTTTGACAGATCAGTAGTAACTATAGCTAACAATAATCTATTGTATGTTTCAAAATAACTAGAAGAGAATAATTAGAATGTTCCTAGCATAAAATAAATATTGAAGGTGACGGATATCCCAATTGTCTTGACTTGATCTTTACATGTTATATGAATGTATGAAAATATCACATGTACCCTGAAAATATGTGCATCTATTATGTGTCAATAAAAAAGAAAAGAAAAGAAAAAAAGGAATAGGAGTTATTGGGTGGACAGAGTAGAAAAGAGAAGGAGAGGGCTGGGAGCAGTGACTCATGCAGGTGATCCTAGCACTTTGCATGGTCGAGGAGAGTTCGAGACCAGCCTGGGCAACATAGTGAGACCCCATCTCACACACACACAAAAAATCAGCTGGGCGTGGTGGTGTGTACCCATAGTCCCAGCTACTCGGGAGGCTGAAGCAGGAAGATCGCTTGAGCCCAGGAGTTAGAGGTTGCGGTGAGCCCTGATCATGCCACTGCACTCTAGCCCTGGTGACAGAGCGAGACCCTGCCTAAAAAAAAAGAGAGCGAGAGGGAGAGAAGTAGAGGGGAAGGAAGGAAGGAAGGGCTGAACTTGGAAAGGTAGAAAAGGCTGGATCATTAAAGGTCTTTAGGCTTTATAAAGGGTTTTGTATTTAATCCTAAGTGCAATAAGGCATTGAAGATTTTAATTAGAATAGGACTAATTTAAGCAAAATAAAAATGTCAACAACCTTTTGGAATTTCCATAGTTTATCTGAAAACTTCCCTAATAGCACTTCTAGTACCCATTTACCTAATTATCTCCTCAGGGTAAATTCCTGGAAGTAGAGTTGCTGGGACCAAAGTTATACCCATTTTTAAGACATATGTATTAAATAATGTAATTAATTCAAGTAATTTAATTTTCTATCCAATTACTGGCTAGAGACCATAACAGGTATTATATTTGCAATGGTATGCTCATGGTCTCTGAGGCTGTTTCTACCCTCTACACTAAATGTTCTAAAACCATTTCTTACAAAAAGAAATTTGTGAAAAATAGAAAATAAGTTTCCTCTGAGACCCTGGGGTCATTTAAGACAAATCCTTATCTTTCATAGGGGGTATGAAATATTGTGAATATTGTTTAGAGATATCATGAATTCATTATGTATAAGTGCAGTGACACCTTTTAAATGGTGAATACAGATTGTACTACTTATACATCAGCATGCAGCCATGCCAGGAGCCCGTGTATGGGTTAGAGTAAGTTTGGCTGCCAGTAACTCAAACATGAAAAACAGCAGCTTAACCAAATTAGTGGCTTTATGGTAGTCGGCCCAGGACTGGTATATTTCCAGAAAGCCATCAAGGATTGGATCCTATGTTTCCTCTTATTCATCTACAGGACGTGCTTGTTGCCTCACAGTACATTGTGGCTGCTTCACCTCCAGCATCAGGTCCACGTAGAAAAGAAGAAAGAAAGGACAAAGGGTAAAACGCAGGTAACAACTGGGTATGGCCCTCTTATAGGGGTCTTTCTTAGAAGTCTCAGTGAAAAGTCTGCTTTTATATCATTTAATCTAAAATGTGTCACATGGGCAGGCATCATATCTTCAAAGGAAGCTGGGACTGTAGTAAATACAACATATCTTCTAACTAAATCAGACTACATTAATGGGGAAGACAAGGAGAATGGACGTTAGCTAGACCAACGACAGTCTCAGCTACACCCCAGATGTGAGGAAGATTGTCCAATGACATTGGTCACAATTGTCAATGAGAAAAGTAAATCAAAATTGAGGTCTACAAATGATAAAGATATTTTATTAGTGATCTATTGCTGTGTAACAATTCATTCCAAACTTTAGAGACTTAAAAGCAGCAAACATTTATTATGTCACAAATTCTCTGGGGCTGGAATCCAGGTGTGTGGCAGCTGGGTCTCTGGATCAGGGTGTCTCACAAGGCTGCAGTCGAGGTGGGAATTGGCCAGGGCTGCGGTCCCTTCTGAAGGCTCAGTTGGAGGAGGGTCTGGCTCCAAGCTCACTCCTGTGGTTGTCTTCAATATTCAGTTCCTCACAAGCCACTGGACTAAGGGCCTTAGTTCCTTGCTGGCAGTTGGCTGGAGGACTCCCCAGTTTTGTGCCATGTAATCTTTTTCATACAGTAGCTCACAAGATGGCATCTGACTTTAATCAGAATGAGCAAGTGAGAAAGCCAGAAAGATGGCAAGATAGAATCCTAAGTCCTTTTATAACTTCATCGTGTGAGTGACGTTCCATCCCATTGGCCATATTCTATTCATTAGAAGCAAGTTGCTAGATGCAGCCTGCACTCATGGAAAGAGATTACACAAGAGTATGAATACCAGGAAGCAGGGAGCGCTGGGTGCCATCTTAGAAGCTGCCTACCACAAAGTCCGTCACAAATCTTATGCCATTTACAAGGATGAGTGGGCTCCACCCCCTTGCAAAGCTCAGAGGGAGTTGCTCAAGATTAAGGACAGTGGGCTCATCCTTCCTAACGCATTCCCTTCTGCCTGCGTGAGTTAAGCATTTCTTCTGAAAATGCACACACACACACCACGCTCCACTTTCTTGTCTCAATTTTTTTTAAATTATTTTTTGATACAAAATATTTTACACATTTATAGGATACATGTGATATTTTGTTACATATATAGAATGTATAATGATCAAGTCAGGGTATTTGGGGCATCCATCACCTTGAATATCATTTCTGTGTATTGGGAACATTTCAAGTCCTCTCTTCTAGCTACTTTGAAATATACAATACATTGTTGCTAACTGTCGTCACCCTACTCTGCTATCAAACATTAGTGCTTGTACCTTCTACCTACCTGTGTTTATACCCATTGACTAACCTCTTCTCCCCCCTCCCCCATACAACCTTCCCAACTTCTGCTATCATTTTATTCTCTACCTCCATGAGATCAACTTCTTTAGCTTCCATGTATGAGTGAGAACATGAAATATTTGTCTTTCTGTGCCTTGCTTATTTCACTTAGCATAATGACTTCCAGTTCCATCCATGTTGCTGCAAATAACATGATTTCATTCTTTTTCATGGTTGAGTAGTATTCCTATATATATATCACATTTTCTTTATCCATTTGTCCGTAGATGAACACTTAGGTTGTTTCCATGTCTTCGCTACTGTGAATAGTACTGCAATAAACATGCAAATAGAAGTTTCCTTTTGATATATTGATTTCTTTTCTTTTGGATAAATACACAGTAGTGGGATTGCTGCATTGTGTGGTAGTTCTATTTTTAGTTTTTTGAGAAATCTCCATACTGTTTTCCATCATGGCTATACTAACTTACATTCCCATCAACAATGTATAAGAGTTCCCTTTACTCTACATCCTTGCCAGTATGTGTTCTTTTTTGTCCTTTTAATAATAGCCATTCTAACTGGGCAAGACGATATCTCATTGTGATTTTGATTTACATTTCCCTGATGATTAGTGATGTTGATCATTTTTTCATATGCTTGTTTTGACCATTTGTCTTCTTTTGAGAAATGTCTATTCATGTCCTTTGCCCACTTTAATGGGGTTATTTGTATTTTTTTATTGAGTTGTTTGAATTCCTTATAAATTCTGGTTATTGGCCCCCTGTTGGATGTATAGTTGGCAAATATTTTCTCCCATTTAACAGGTTGTCTCTTCACTCTGTTGATTGTTTCCTTTGCTATGCTGAAGCTTTTTAGTTTAATATAGTCCCATTTGTCTATTTTTGTTTTTGTTATCTGTACTTTTGAAGTCTTAGCCATAAAATCTTTATCTAGACTAATGTCCTGAAGTGTTTTCTGTATGTTTTATTCTAGTAGTATTATAGTTTTGGGTCTTATGTTGAAGTATTTAAATGATCATGAGTTGATTTTTGTATGTAGTGAGAGATAAGGATCCAGTTTCATTCTTCTGCATTTGGATATCCAATTCTCCCAGCACCATTTATTGAAGAAAGTGTCCTTTGCCAAGTGTATGTTCTTGGCACGTTTGTCAAAGATCAGTTGGCTGTAAGTATGGCTTTATTTCTGGGTTCTCTATTCTGTTCCATTGAGCTATTTGTCTATTTTTGTACCAGTACCATGGTGTTTTGGTTACTATAGTCTCGTAGTATAATTTGAAGTCAGGCAATGTGATGCCTCCAGCTTTATTCACTTTGCTTAGGATTGCTTTGGCTATTCAGGCTCTTTTTTGGTTCCATATAAAGTTTAGAATCTTTTTTTCTAGTTCTGTGAAAAATGACATTGGTATTTTGATAGGGATTGCATTAGAATCTATAGGTGGCTTTGGACAATATGGTTATTTTAACAATATTAATTCTTCTGATCCATTAGCATGGGATGTTTTTTAATTTGTTTCTCTCATCTACAGTTTTTTTTTTCAGTTTGTTGTAGTTTTACTTGGTTAAATATATTCCTAGGTTTTTTTGTTGTTGTTGTTTTGTTGTTGTTGTTGTTGTTTTGGTAGCTATTGTAAATGGGATTGCCTTCTTGATTTGGTTCTTGGCTAGATCATTATTGGTGTATAGAAATGCTACAGATTTCTGGATCACTGATTTTGTATCCTGAAACTTTACTGAATTCATTTATTAAATCTAAGAGTTTTTTGGTGGCATCTTTAGGGTTTTCTAGATATAAGATCACATCATCAGCAATCAGGGATAATTTTACTTCCTTTTTTCCAATTTGGATGGCTTTTGTTTTTTTCTCTTGCCTGATTGCTCTGGTGAGAACTTCCAGTACTATGTTGAATAAGAGTGGTGAAAGCGGGCATCCTTGTCTTGTTCCAGTTCTTAGGGGGATGCTTTCAACTTTTCCCATTCAGTATGATGTTGGCTGTGGGTTTGTTATATATGGCCTTTATTATTTTGAGGTATGTCCCTTCTACGTCTAGTTTGACATAAGATTTTTATCATGAAAGGATGCTGAATTTTATTGAATGCTTTTTCTACATCTATTAATATTAAGGTGATCACATGGTTTTTGTCCTTAATTCTGTTTATAGGATGCATCCTTTTTATTGATTTGCATGTGTTGAACCATCCTTGCATCCCTAGGATAAATCCCACTTGATCATGGTGTATTAATTTTTTAATGTGCTGTTGGATTTGGTTTGCTAGTATTTTGTTGAGTTTTTTGTGTCTGTGTTCATCAGGGATAATGGCCTGTAGTTTTCTCATAGAATGAGTTAGGGAGAATTCACTCCTCTTCAGTTTTTTGGAATAGTTTGGGGAGAATTGAATTGGTTGTTTGAAAGTTTGGTAGAATTTGGCAGTGAAGATACCCAGTCCTGGAGTTTTCTTTGTTGGGAGATTTTTAATTACTGATTCAAGCTCATTATTTATTATTAGTCTTTTCAGGTTTTCTATTTATTCTTAATTCAATCTTGGTACGTTGTCTATGTCCAGGAATTTATCCATTTCCTCTAGGTTTTAAAGTTTGTTAATGTATAGTTGTTCATAATATTCTCTGCTGACTTTTTGTATTTCTGTGGTATCAGTTGTAATGTCTTCTTTTACATTTCTCATTTTATTGGGGTCTTCCCTCTTTTTTTCTTGGTTAGTCCAGCTAGTGGTTTATCAATTTTGTTTTTCTTCTCATTTAAAAAAACCCAACTTTTCATTTAGTTAATACTTTGTACTATTTTTCCAGTCTCTTTTTATTTAGTTCTACTCTGATCTTTATTATTTCTTTCCTTCTACTAATTGGGGTTTGGTTTTTTCCTTGCTTTTCTAGTTCCTTGAGGTGCATCATTAAATTTTTTATCTAAAATCCTTCTACTTTTTTGATGTAGGCATTTATTGCTGTAAAATTCCCTCTTAGTACTGCTTTTGCTGTATCCTACAGGTTTTTTATATATTGTGTTTCCATTTTCATTTTATTCAAGAATTTTTTTGTTTTCCATCTTAATTACTTCATTGACCCAATGGTCATTCAGGAGCATGTTGTCTAATTTTCATGTATTTGTACAGTTTCCAAAGTTCCTATTGGTATTGATTGCTAGTTTTACTCCATTGTGGTCTGAGGAGGTACTTGATATGACTTCAGTTTTTAAAAATTTGTTGAAACTTGTTTTGTGTCCTAACATATGATCTATCCTGGAGAACGTTCCATGTGCTGATGAGAAGAATGCGTATTCTATAGCTAGTGGATGAAATGTTCTATAAGTGTCAGGTCCGTTTGGTCTAATGTACAGTTTAAACCCAATGTTTCTTTCTTAATTCTCTCTCTAGATGATCTGTCTAATGCTGAGAGTAAAGTGTTGAGGTCCCCAACTATTACTGTATTGGAGTCTATTTCTCCCATTATATCTAATAAGATTTGCTTTATATATAGGGGCCCTGGTGTTGGATGCATATATATTTAAAATTGTTATATCCTCTTGTTGAATTGATCCTTTTATCATTATATAATGACCTTCTTTGTCGCTTTTTACTGTTTTGGACTTAAAGTCTGTTTTATCTGGTATAAGTGTAGCTACTCCTTCTCACTTTTGATTTCTGTTTGCAGGGAATATCTTTTTCCATCCCTTTACTTTCAGTCTATATGTCTAAAGACAGGTGACATGAGCTTCTTGTAGGCAGCGTATAGTTGGATCAAATTTTTTAGCCATTCTGCCACTGGAAAGTTTAGTCCATTTACATTCAAAGTTGTTATTGATATGTGAGGACTTATTCCTGTCACTTTGTTAATTGATTTCTGGTTGTTTTGTATATCCTTCTTTCCTTTATTTCTTTCTTATTGTTTATCATTGTGGTTAGTGGCTTTCTGTAGTGATGCATTTGAGTCTTTTCTCATCCTTTTTTGTGTGTTTGTTCTACCAGCAGTTGTTACGTTTTTGTGGGTTTTCATGGTGGTAGGTATCATTCTTTTGCTTCTGGGTGTGGGACTGACTTAAACATTTCTTGTAGGGCTGGTCTAGTGTGGATGAATTTCCGCAGCTTTTCCTTGTCTGGGAAAGACTTTATTTCTCTTTCATTTATGTTTTGCTAGTTGTGGAATCCTTGGCTGGCAGTTTTTTTCTTTCAGCACTTTGAATGTATCTTTACATTCTCTCCTCACCTGTAAGGTTTCTGCTGAGAAATCCACTGTTAGTCTGATGGGGGTTACTTATAAGTGACTAGACACTTTTCTCTTGCTGTTTTTAGAGTTCTCTCTTTGCTCTTGACTTTCGATAGTGTGACTATAATATACTGTGGAGAAGAATTTTTTAATTGTTTCTATTTAGGGACCTTTAATCCTCCTGTATCTGAATGTCTAAATCTCTTGCTATACTTGGGAAATTTTCATCTATTATTTCATTAAATAGGTTTCTAAACCTTTCATTTTCTCTTTGCCTTCTGGGACACTGAAAATTCAAAAATTTGGTTGCTTTATGGTGTCCTATATGTCACATAGGCTTTACTCACTCTTTATTTTTCTTTTTTCTTTTTGCCTGATTGCATTATTTCAAAAGACCTGTCTTCAAGTTCTGAGACTTCTATTTCTGCTTGGTCTATTCTATTGTTGAAGACTTCACATGTATTTCATTCAATGAATTCTTCAGTTCTAGGATTTCAGTTTGGTTCTTTTTTTATGATATCTATCTCTCAGGTAAATTTCTCATTCATATCCTGAATTATTTTTCTGATTTTTTGTATAGTTCTTCAATATTCACTTGTATCTCACTGAACTCCTTTAATATAAATATTTTAAATTCTTTATCCTGAATTTCATAGATTTCTTTTTGATTGGGATCAGTTGCTGGAGAATTATCAGTTCCTTTGGAGATGTCATATTTCCTTCTTTTTCTTGCTTCCTCTGTCCTTATGTTGATATCTGCACATCTGGCGTAACAGTTGCTTCTTCCAATTTTTAAAATTTTCTTTAATAGGGCAGGACGTTTTCCTGAAGATGTGTCTATGGTGTTGGTTGGGTAGGGTACTTTGGCTTTGATTCTGTGTTTGTATAGTAGTGTAGTCTCTGTATGATTTCTTTGGCTATAAACAGTGTCAGTGGTGTCTGTGATTTCTTCAGTGGCTTAGGGTACAGTTGTTAGTGCAGGCCATGATGAAGTTTTGCTGGGGACTGGGATACCAGGTAGCCCAGTCTTCAGGTCCCAGTGGTGGCAGTGGTGGGCAGAGCATGACTGTCCTTGGACCCCAGGATATATGCTGGCACTGGTGTTAGTGGGTCCAGGCAGGCCAATTCTTAGGCCTTCAGGTGGCTTGTTTGTGTGCTGTGAATGGTAGTGGTGGGCTGGGAAGGTGGGTGCATTCTCAAGCCCCCAGGCAGCAAACATGGTGTGGGCAATGGCAGTAGCAGTAGTGGGACAATCCAATTTGGGTGGGATAGCCCAAATCGTCCATGCTGGTGTTGGTGGTGGTTGTGATGGATTGCCAGACCAGTCCCAAGGCCCACAGGTGGCATGTGTGGGTGGGTACCAGCTGTAGTGGAAGTGGCAGGTTGGGTAGGCCCGACCTCAGACTCCAAGAGGACTGCATAGGTACAAACAGTGGTGGACTGGGCTGGGTGATCCCCAGGCTTCTGGATGGTGTGTTCTAGTACTGGGGGGCAATGGAGCCAGGCTGGCAGACCTGTGCTCAGGCCTCCTGGTGGTGCGTGCAGGTGCTGGCTATGGTAGGAAGTGGCAGGGTAATCCCTAGCCTGCCAGCAGAATGCTCAGATGGAGGCAGCAGTGGCTACTGCAGCCTGCTACTGGGGAGGACAAAGTTGCTTTTAGTGGGAGCAGCTATAGGCAGGTGGCTGGGGGGCATGTGCCTTGCTTGCACCTTTACCCCATAGTAGTATGTAGTGGTGGTGGCTTCGGGCAATGGAGGTGGCTGTAGGCAGTGGAATTTGTCCTTAGGACATGTGAAAATGCACAGCCACTCCTCTGCTAGAGGGGCAGAGTCCTTGCCAGTGGTTCCCAGTGAGGCCCTGGTGGTGGTGGCTACAGGTGGGGAATGTCAGTGGGGCTCCTGGGATGTGGAGATGCAGGGGCTGTTGGGCCCCAGGGCAGGATGCAGTCTGCTGGGGGCTGGGCTCTCAAAAGGTAGCTGCTTAAGACTTGGGGCATGTGGAACCCAGCACGAGCTCTCTCTCTGGAGCAATGCCATTGGGTGGCCTCCAGGCAGCTTCCTATGTTAGTGTCAAGGTCCATGAGGACAGAGGGGCTCTCCCATGTAGGCCTATGTGGCAGGAATGTGGACTGCTGGGGATCTCTCGCTTACACTTTCCCTGCAGTAGGGAGCCTCTCCAGGATCCCAGCCTATCCCGGCCAAGCAGGCTCCCTCGCTTCCCTCTCCGTCCTTGCTTTCAGTACCTCCTGCCACTTCTCTGTTGAATTCTAGTGTTCTCTCTTAGATGATCTATTCAAAGTGTGATTATCTACTCACTGTTTTGTTCCTCTCCATGGAAGAGGTGCGCACCAGATGCACACGTGTAGTCAGCTGTCTTAAAGCTTAATTTCTTGTCTCAATTTTTGCTAATTGTATTATTATTTTTAACTCTTCTGTCAGTTGCCTTCATAACTTTAAAATATTTTTAAACTTCTTTCTTTCTTTTGTTTCATCAAATTTAGACTCTTGATCTCACTATACAAATGAATTATTATCTATTTTCCTCCTTTTATATCTCCTTTTCCATTAACTCTATCTTTGTTTTATATTTTCAGGCCATT
Organism: Daubentonia madagascariensis; assembly: GCA_023783475.1. NCBI lineage: Eukaryota > Metazoa > Chordata > Mammalia > Primates > Daubentoniidae > Daubentonia > Daubentonia madagascariensis. The sequence continues at coordinate 134,840 of JAKFHU010000379.1, read as the reverse complement.
AATGTTTTTATTCTAACTCTTTTGTGCTCTCTCACATGTTGTATATACATTGAAAACTAATGTAAGATACTTACATTATTTTTATAGTGTATGTTCCCTGCTGAGCTAAGGAGTATCCTAAAATTATAGTTTCTTCCCTACAGTTTTCTACATTCAATTTTACTAAACCTGTGTCTTTCTTAGTCAAGCTATGACAAGCTTTGAGGACAAATGTATCCTTTCTCTCTCCCTACCACGAATATCATACAACTTTTTATTTTCTTCTTATTCAGACCATAATTTTCTTCTACAGTTTTGGAGTTTCCCTGTGGTTTCTAATTGCCCTTCCTTTTTTTTCTTATAAAGAAAGAAATATATACCTTTTTATATATTTAATGTATTCCCACTTATCGATTATGTTATCTACTGTATGACATCATCATTCTTTAACACATTATTTTCAGAACATTAAGACCTTTTGTTCCAATCTGGATCAGTTTTCTGTGGCAAAGCCAAATTTTTAGGCTCACAAAATTGGTTAAGCTTTTCCCTGGCATACACGAAGATGATATCGCTCAGCCTTCTTACATCTAGGTGATGTCATGTGATTAATGTTGGCTAATGGCATGCAGACAGATGTGATGTCCACTACTTCCACCTCTAGTCCAAGAGAGCCTTGGAAGCTCTGTGTTGAAGATTTTGGCATCACAATATGTAAACATCCGTAAATTTGAGAAACCACTTGGAGAAAAGCCACACAGGATCATGTACTTTAGACTTTGTGTGAGTGAGAAATAAATGTTACGGCTTTTGGAAGTTTTTGGATATAGCAGTTAGCTAATTTTGATTAGTTCAGAAATTGGTACTATAAATAGTGCTGCAAACTATCACATGTAGCACTGGCTCAGTGGTCAAGTGGTGGCCACAAGAAAATAGACATCAGACTGTGGAAAGATAAAGGTTCATGTTAAGCATGTCTGACAAGGGTGTGACCTGCAATTATTGGCAAACATCACATGCTCAATGAGCCAGTGGCTGTAGGGGATGTGGACGGAGAGGATACCATTCTTAGTGGCTATATTTGGCAAGGTATTGCAAGAAGGAGAAGGGTTTGCATAGAATTGGCCAATTTGCAAGCAGAAAGGAAAGAAAAGAGGGAATCCAATGATTTAAGCTCTTAAAAGAATGAACACACTAATCTCACGTGGTGAGAGATGGGATTAAAAGGCTTTGATTGACATGACTTAGTGAAATTTCTCAGTTGTAGGGAGTGATCACGCCTCGAGGCCAAGATCAGATCAACAGTGTGGTTTTCCCACTGAAACTGGCAATTCCAGGTTAGCTGCCATTGAGTTAAGAAGAGAGGCTTGGGGGATGGGGTGCAAAACACTGGTGCAGATTTGAGAACCATGTCTAGGGAAGAATTAGGGTGTTTTTAAAAACTTGGAGTACAACAAAGAGAATCAAATTGCTTTGCAAAGTAAAATATGAGGACTTTTTAGTTTGTGCAGCTCTGAAAAGCAGAGTGAAAGGGCCTAGGAAAATAGGAAAGCTGGGTTAGAAGCAAGAAATGGGGAGAGGAAGTGGGCTGAATTTGGTGTAAGGAAACTAGAGCCCAAGAAGAAGTGTAAATAGAAGCTTCTGATGGCAGGAAAAGCCAAAGGACTTAAAATAATAAAAACACATACCATTCTATTCTAAATGTCTTGCTTTGCTGGATATAATATGGGCTGTGAGGTTGACTCCAGCAGACCTGGAATTGACCTAAGTTGTTTTACTGAGGTACCTGCAGGGCATTAACCCCCGATCAAAGCATGACCCATTAATGGTGTTTCTTCGTTCAGTTTGTACCAACTTTTCAGCATTGTTACAGATAGCAGTAAGAATGGTGATTTACACCTTGTCTTAATGAGACTCCCCCAAGAATACTCTGCCATTAGGATTGGTTATGTAACAAGAAAACGCCCACATGATTAGCAGGGTAAAAGAAACAGCTGAGATTATATTCTGGAACCCTGTTTCTGAGGTGTTCTGTCAATGGTTTCTGGTCTGAGAGAGAAAGTGTGTCCATACAGCCCTTACAGAGAGAGGACTGTTGGGGCTTGGGCCTGGACTGTCTGGATCTGTTGCGGTAAGGCAGCCCTTGATGGTGATGCATAACCTTACTTTAATGTAGTTGCTATAGTGCTGCCGTCCCTAACTTCCAGGCTGTGGCCTGGTACCCGTCCGTGGCCTGTTAGGAACCAGGCCATACAGCAAGAGGTGAGTGGCCAGCGAGCAAGCAAAGCTTCATCTATATTTACAGCTGCTCCCTATCACTTGCATCACCGCCTGAGTGCCGCCTCTCCCCGCCCCACCCCTCGTCCATGGAAAAATTGTCTTTCATGAAATCAGTCCCTGGTGTCAAAAGGGTTGGGGACCGCTGCTGTAGTGTGTCCCCTTCCTGCAATAAACTGTACATTTGTAAGCATTGTCATTTTGAGTCCTGCATCTCTTTAGCAATTAAACTCTAACTGCCACCTTTAGTTAAAATGGTCAACTCATCCCAGTTTGCCCAGGACTTCCCTGGTTTTAGCCCTGAAAGTCCCATATCCCTCAGTTCCAGGCAAACTGGGACAGGTGGTCACCCTACCATTAGTGCAAACATAATTCCCCTTCTTCTTACTCCACTTTACTCTCAAATATTCAGTAAAAGTCTGCTACCATAGTTGTTTTGTGTTAGTGGTGTTTAAGGAAATTTAAGAAAAAAAGGGCTATGTTCCAAATGCAGGTCGCGGGAGAATGGAGAAAAGGAGACAGTTGCAAGAGAGAAGGTGCAAAGAGACAAGATTCACCTGAGGTAGGAGACTGGCTGCGATGAATAGGAGAAATGGAAGATCTGGGAATCCTCAAAAGAACCGGAGAAGGATGCTGGATTTCCCAGGGTATTTTGACTGTGGACTCCAACCATTTTTGTGTGAATATTGGAGCAGCGGGACGGGGTAAAACACCCAGGATCACGGCTGGGTGCAGTGAGGATAAGGAAATGCAGTACAGCCCTTTCCGTCTGCTCACCACGCCCAGGTCTGAGGGCAGGATGTGTGGGCCTCTGATGAGCGGAAGAGGTTGGCATGCTGGGCGGCTCCCTCTTGGGAGGAATCGCAGATGCCTAGGCCTTGCAGAGTCCTGTTGCTGGTGCCCAGGACAAGTTTAGAAGGCAGGACCAGGTGAATCCACATCTGCCTAGCTTGGTGTGGGGGATATCCTCCATCTGTTTGTCCTTAACAAGGGAAATTACAACCTTCTAAATACTACATACCAAAGGGGAAGGACTAACTTTTCTAAGCAGGTTTGGATATTGTTTCACCAAAAGGCAAACAAACAAAAATAGCAGTGATTGAGTTGACTTTTCAAAGTCCTTTCTGGGTCTAAGTTTATTATGCTATTTTAGAGATATAAACTGTTTGGGGTATGATTGTCCTTATTTTCAATTTTAGAATCTAGAAAACAGTGCTGTCCATAATGGGAAAATTATATTTTAAACATCCAAATAACTGGGAACTCCTTAATCCTCATCTTTTTTTTCAGTACATTTTAACTAAAATAATCTATTTTCCAAAAGTGAGTTGCGGAAATATAAAGGAACTGACAATTAAATAATGCAGCTATTCATATGAAAATAACACCAGTCAAGATGGTAAACAAGATAGTTTAGCATTTCTAAGAATGATCACTACTTAAAATACCATTTGACACAATGTCATTCAATTTATGGTGGATGGGGAACAAACACTCTAATCCCAAAAGCATGATTTTTTTTTCAATTAAAAACAACTTATCTGGGTACATTATAAAAAATAAATGAAACTAAAAAAAGATAATTGAAAACATCAATGAAATTAATAAACCTCAACTATATTGATTGATCAAGAAGAAACCATTTTCCAACTGTTGCTAGTACATAGACATACAATTGACTTTTGTATGTAGATCATATAGCTTCAAATTTTCTGAATTCACTTAATAATTCTAGTAATTTTTTAAAAAAAGTAATAGGTTTAGATATAACTCACACCATAGAATTTACCCTTCTAAAGTGTACACTTCAATGGGTTTTAATTGGTTAGAACTGTGCTACTATCCCCATTCTCTAAATTCAGAACATTTTCATCATCCTTAAAAGAAACACTGTACCCATTAGCAGTTTTTCCTCATCACTTCCCAATCCTTCCTCCCTCAGATTCCAACAATCGCTAATTTCCTTTTTGTTCCTATGGATTTGCCTATTCTGGATATTTCACATATGTGGAATCATAAAATATATATGGCTTTTTCTGTTTGGCTTCTTTGATTTACCTTGATGTTTTCAAGGTGTGTGTATCAACATTGCTTTCCTTCTTCGTTCTAGTAGCTTTTTGTAAGATGCCTTAGGAGTCTGTAAATACACCATCATCTGAAAATAAATACAGTTTCAACTTCTTCCTTTCCAAGCTGTATTTTTTTCCTCTTATTGTACTGGTAGAACGTCCAAAACAATGTTGGTTAGAAGTTGGGTAAGCAGACATTTTTATTTTGTTGCTGATCTTAGGGGAAAAGCATTCTGTCTTTCCCCATCCCTGTGGAATTTTTATAGATGCCCTTAATCAGTTTGAGATACTTCTTTCTTTTCCCTGTTTGCTGAGAGTTTTTTTTCCATAAATGGTTGTTGAATTTTGATAAATGCCTTTTCTACACTGTTAGAGATGCTCATATAGTTTTTCCCCTTTACTCTGTTAAAATGCCCAACTACATTGATAAATTTTCAAATGCTAAACTAATCTTAAATTCCAGTTGGTCATGATGTATTATCCTTTTTATATATGTTTGAATTCAATATGTCAATATTTTATTAACATTTTTTCTTATTTATAATTATGAATATTAGTCTGTAGTTTTATTTTCTTGCAATGTCTTTATCTGGCTTGGTATCAGGAAAATACTATCCTCATAAAAGAAGTTGGGAGGTTGTCCTTTTTCTTTTATTTTTTGGAAAGTTTGTGTAGAATTGATATTGTTTCTTCCTCAAATATTTCTAATATTTCATCAATAAAACTGTTTGGATCTGGAGTTTGCTTAGGGGAAGGCTTCAAATTAAAAATTCAATTTATTTAATAAATAAAAGATTATTCAGATTTTAAAATTTCTTTTTGTGCAAGTTTTGGTAATGTTTCACTCCAGAAATTTGTCCATTTTATCTGAGTTTTCAGATTTACCAGTATAATGTTCATATTAATAATATTCCCTTACTATCATTGTAAAGTTTGTAGGAACTATATTGATGTACCCTTTTTAAAATTCCTAATATTGATAATAAGTATCTTTTTTCTTGATCAATCAATATAGTTCAGGTTTATTAATTTCATTGATGTTTTCAATGATTTTTTTAAGTTTCATTTATTTTTTCTATTGGTTTTCCATTTTTTATTTCATTTAAATTTCCTTGTACTTAATTTGGATTTAATTTGCTCTTCTTTTTTCTAGGAAACTTAGTTCATGATTTTGTACTTTTCTTCATTTCAAACAAAACATTTAAAGCTGTAAATTTCCTTCTAAGCACTACTTTGCTGCATCCCACAAAATTCTGACATGTTGTCTTTTCACTATCAATTAAGAATATTATCTGTTTTTTCTTTTTATTTCTTATTTATGTCATGAGTTAGTTTTATGTGTGTCTTTTAACTTCCAAATATCTAGGAGTTTTCCAGCTAGCTTATTATCTTTCAACTGTAATAGCTATTTAATTCCATTATGGTCAGAGAATATACTCTATTTGATTTCAAGCTTTTAAATTTATCAAGGCTTGTTTTACAGCTCAGCTTATATTTTATATTGGTGAGTGTTCCATGTGCACTTGAAAAGAATATGTGTATCCTATACTTGGTGTGAGTAATGCTCTATAAATATCAATTAACTTAGTTGCTAGTGTTTTTCAAGTCCTCTATTCCCTTGCTGATTTTCTGTCCCTTGTTCTGTCGATTACTAAGAGAGGAGTGTTAAGTTTCCAACTATAATTGTGAATTTGTCTATTTCTCCTTTAAATTCCATAAATTTTTACTTTATGCATTTTGAAGGCTTATAATTATGTGCATATACTTTTAGAATTGCTATATTGTGATTAAAATAGGCCCTTTTCTCATTATGAAATGTACCTCGTTAGCTCCAGTAATGTTATCTCCTTAATTCTACCTTTTCTGATATTAATATAGGCACTATTTATTATTAGTGTTTGCATGACTTATCTGCTTTTCCATCCTTTTAAATTATCTACATATTTACATATATATTTTATTGTGGCAAAAACCATAACATTAATTTCCATCTAACCATTTTTAAGTGTACAGTTCAGTAATGTTAAGTATATTCACATTGTTGTGCAACAGATCTCTACAACTTTTTTATCTTATGTATTTATATTTAAAGTTCATTTCTTGTCACCACCAAATAGTTGAATCTTGCTTTTTTATTCGGTATGACAGTCTCTGAGTATTTAAACCATTTACATTTAATGTAATTATCAGTATAGTTGGGTTTAAATCTACCAGCTTTCTATTTATTTTTTATTTGTTCTATTTCTGTTTTTTTCTTTTTTCCTGCCTTCTTTTTGATTAATTATTTTTAGAATTCCATTTTATCTCATCTACTGGTTTATCATACATACCATTTTGTTTAAGTTTTTAGTGGTTGCTCTAGGATTTGTAGTGTACATCTTTAATTTATTACAGCCTACTTTTAAATAATATTATACCATATAATGTATAGTGTAAAAACTGTATAACAGTATACTTTCATTTCCTCCCTCCCTTCCTTTGTGCTGTTGTTAACATATATTTTCCTTTTACTTGTGATAAACCTCACAACACATTGTTATTAGTTTTGCTTTAAATACAAATAAGAATTTTTGTCAAATGAGAAAATAAAATTATTTTATATTTATCCCAGAATTACTATTTCTGGAGTCCTTTATTCCTTTGTGTAGATCAGATTATCCATCTCTTATGCTTCTTCTGCCTAAACAACTTCCTTTATCATTTCTTTTAGTTCAGGTTTGTTAGTGATAAAATCTCTCAGTTTTTCTCTGAAAATACCTTTCCTACCCTCCTCATTTTGGAGGATATTTTCGCTAGCTATAGAATTTAGATTGACAATTATTTTTCTTTCAGCAAATTGTCTTTTGGCTTTTCTGAGAAGTCATGGTCATTTTCTGTTTGGTTTCCCTTTGTTAAATCTATAATGTGCTTTTTCACTTTTGGCTGATTTTAATATTTTTGTCTTTACCTTGATATTCAGCAAATTGATTATGATGTGTTGTGTGTTTTTGTGCGTGCGTGCATGCGCGCACACATGTGTGTGTGTGTGTTTAGCCTGCTTTGGGTTGGTTGTGCTTCTTGGATCATCATGTTTGAAAAATGTTCTGCCTTTATTTATTCAACCTATTTGTCCCTTTAGCTATCTGCAACTCCAAAGCAACTTATAAAGAACGTAAGACTACTTGATATTGTCTCACAGGTAACTGAGGTTCTCTTTATTTTTTGTTCAGCCTTCTTTCTTTTTGTGTTTCAGTCTGGATAGTTTCTATTGCTGTGTCTTCAAGTTTTTGTTTTTTATTCTTCAGTGTCTAATCTGCTGCTGAGTCTAGCCAGTGAACTTTTCATTATGTTGCAGCTCTAGAAGTTTCATTTGGTTCTTTTATTATGGTTTCCATTTCTCTCCCTATTATGTTGTCTTTAAGACCTTGAACATATTTATAATAGCTGTTTTAAAGTTCTTGCATGTTAATTCTGTCATCTCTATCACTTCTGGGTCTGTTTCCATTGACTTCTTCTATCCTGGTTATAGATCATATTTTCCTGCTTTGAATATCTAGTATTTTGGACTGGATATTGGACACTGTAACTATTCATTGTTAGGTGTCTGGATTTTGTTTTCTTCCATTAAAGATTTTGTTTTGTTTTGTTTTCTGCAGGTAGTTAAATTAGTTATGGAGCCCCTTAATGCTTTAGAGTCTTGTTTTTATGATTTGATAAGATAAAGATTAAGATAAACTTTGTTAACATAACATTAAAAGTCTAGAGTAGTTCTTTCTTTAGTGCTAGTTTAGCCCTACTCTCAAGGTATGGCCCTTCTGGGGTCTCTATAGAATATCTTAAATATTCATCAGGGTCTTTACACCCTGATTGGTTAGAGCTTGAATCCTGCAGGAGTTCTGGGAATTGTTCAGATTATATCTCTCTGGTAGTTTGTCTTTGCTTAACTTTATTGAGTTTCACTCTATATGTGTGTAGCTTAGCATCTACTAATAGCTATTCACTCTATGGTATCCTTATGGAAATTCCTAAGAGCTTTTCCTGTGTACAGCATCTTTCTCAATAGTACTGTATGCATTAAATTCCAGCTGCCCCAGCCTCCCCAAACTTTTATCTCAGTCTCCTCAACTTAATGAGAGTATTAAATTTTGCTTGGGTACTACTTCCTTGCACTCTGATCCAAAAACTGCCTAGAGAAAGGCTGGCAATGATAAAGCTCACTTTGTTTATTTCCTTTCCCTTAAGGATTAGCAATAGGGCAGTACTAGTTACTACATCATGATTGCAAGTGGAATGTCCCTGGATAATCTATTTAGTTATTTATTTATTTAAAAAAAATTTTTTTAGGAGGTGCGGGTCTTGCTATATTGCCCAGGCTTGTCTCAAACTCCTGAGCTCAAGCAATCCTCCTACCTCAGCCTCCCAAGTGGCTGGGACTACAGGTGTAAGCCACTGTGCCCAGCTGGATAATTTTTAAACACAGCTTTATTAAGATTTAAATCACCAATCCACCCACTTAAGTGTATAATTCAATGGTTTTTAGCATATTTTCAAATATGTGGAACCATCACCACAGTCAGTTTTAGAACACTTTTATCACCTTAAAAAGGAACCCTATAGACTTTAAATACTAACACTTTATCCCCTCATCTTCCCTCCTGACCTAAGCAACCACTAATCTACTTTCTATCTCTATAGCTTTGCTTATTCTGGACCTTTCATATGAATGGAATCATATTGTATATGGCCTTTTGTGACAGGCTTTTTTTAGTTAGCATAATGTTTCCATAGTTAATCCATGTTGGGACATTTATTGGTACTTCATTCCTTTTTATGGCTGAATAATATCTCATTGTATGGATATGTTACATTTTATTTATCCATTCATGGATTTTTTAAAAAAAATTCTAATTGAGTTTTTCTCCTAGTGTTTTTTTCCTTGTTGCCTTATCTTCCTCCAAAAAGGTAGGAGGCTTTTGGTTCATTTCCTCAGAGGTGTCATTTTGGCAGGACAGAAAATAGAAGTAAACTTCAAGAAAGAATTCCTGGTCTTTGCTTCTAAAAACTCACTAAATAGAATAGGGTTTGAGAGAGAGGGATCTTTACCTTAGACTAGAGGAAATGCCCTGGGAAGATGATGTGATCCAGGATAATAGCGGCTTTCCTCAGGGCATAAGACCACGGCTATGGGAATTTCCAACCTTACCAAAGGTTCCAGTTCCCGTTCCTGGCACAGAAGCCTCATAGAGCTGCCAGACCAAAAGGGACCATATGTCTTAGTGGTGACTTGTGTAGGCAGATGACAGAACAAGGTGCTTCAATGCTTTGCACTGTATAAGACCTTGGAAAGTTGGTACAGCCTGAGGCAGAGCCTCAAGAATGATTGAGGTTGAATTTCCTAATTGTCCTGTTAGATGGGAAAATCAGAGTGGAGATTAAACTGATTTATAGAAAATAATGAGACCTTGATTCTTGCATACCTGATTTTGAGGCCTCAGAGTACACTCATTTTGTGAGTTCATTAAAATCAAGAATATCATACAAATTTCATATAAACAAAATGTGACTCAGAGTAACAGGACATCCTACTTAGAAAAAATATTTTATATGTTACCTCAGCCCTGTGAGTTTTCAAAATGCAAAGTTTCTGAGTGACCCCTTTCCTGTTAGGCAAGATAGCTTTATTATGCAACATGACATCCTTTATCTTTTTTTCCCAAAACAACTTGTATCAAAGTTTAAATTTTGGTGAAACATAATGCTTTTAATTTTATACTTCAGACTGAGCTGATAAACAAATTATCTCACAGCCACAGAAAAAGGAATATATTTGGTAAAACATTGAAGACAAATTAAGAAAAAGTAAACAAGGTCCCCCCATTATTTATACCCAAAGATCATGACTCAGTTGATATATAAGTAACAGACTGGCTGGTCAAAACCACAGAAGTGAGTTCTTGGGAGTGTTGGCTCATAATACCAGTGTCAGTGAAGGACTGGAGAGTACAGGATACAATGATCTGAATCTTAGTCAGTTAATATGAATCGGTTAAAGGCAACTCTTCCTGCTTTCAGTTTTAGTAGTGTCATAACAACGGACTAGTTCTTCCTGAGTGACCACAGATTGCTCTGTTTGAGAAAATGCATATCCATCTGGAAGAGCAAAGCAAGAGGAATCCATTAGGAGAACTAATGTCTGGTGAACTTTCTGGTGACAGAAATTGAGACTCCAAATGGACTGGGACACACTGGCCATGTCAGCCAGGCCAATGACTAGGGCAGGGAAGGTGGCAGATGTGATGAGGGTGTGGTGATGGCATGGTTTGTAAACCTAGCTGTATTGGAACTACTTGGGGATATGTTTAGACACACCCACTCTGGGTCCACAGTTGCTCTGTGGGGAGCTGGATGCCAGTGAGTGCTTTTTACAGCCCTCCCGAGGATTCTAATGTGCATTGTGTCCTACGTGAAAACAACTTGTTTTGTGAAAGCACTTGCTTTAGGCCAAGCACATTCATTTCTCGAATCTAATTGAGCTCTCTTTCGATACAAGAACTACCTTATTTTTTCAAAATACATAATACAGTAGTTTCCATTTATTTTTTATACTTGTAGTAAAATACACATAACATAAATTTTACTATCTTAACCATTTTTAAGTGTACAGTTGAGTGGCTTTATGTACACTCACACTGCTGTGCAACCATCACCACTGCCCATCTCCAGAACTCATCTTGCAAAAGTGAAACTCTGCACCCATTAAACTAACTAACACCAACATTCTATTCCTTCCTCCTCCCAGCCCCTGGCAACCACCCTTCTGCCTTTTGTCTCTATGAATTTGACTGCTCTAGGGATCTCATATAAATGGAATCATATATATGTGTCCTTTTGTGTCTTGCTATTTCACTTAGCATAGCATCCCCAAGTAGAATGACCTGATTTTAATCACTCATCTTTCTTGTGAGTAGATGGGGTTTCAATGCCATGACCCACTTTGCAGTGTATTACTTACGTGGGGCACTTAGATCAACAGAAGTGTTCTGGAAGACAACCTCGCGGGGCTGGTTAGCTAAGGACCTTTGGAGATTTGTTGCCTTCTCCCTGGGAGTAAATCAAATACAGTCTGGCTTTAGTTCATTGGAACAGGTCTCAAATGAATTTATTGGAAAAAAAATCAAGTTACAAGGTGAAGGTAAAAAACTGTACTCACATTTTGGAGAATGTCCATGTATTAAAAATAAAAATAGACATTATCAGGACACTCTTGGCAAGGTGCTGCTTCTAAAATAGTGTTTTGCTATGAGCATTTGTTAGATACAGTCTCCCAATGTCTTTTCCAAATAGTTGAACTGAACAATAAGTGTCCTGTTAGCCCTCTGGCTTCCCAGACCACCTTACAGTTTATAGTGTGTATCTTCAAAACCTCTATCCCAACTTCCTTTCCTAATGGCAAAGTGTAATAAACCACCCTGGTTAAAGACTTGGCAACATGTGTCAGGAAAGGTCGGCCGTAGGCATGAGGGGACCTCCTTCTGCAGCTCCCAAAGTCACAGTGGAAATCCAAGTGTGAGACTTTCTAAATTCCAAACAGTGAAGTCATTTTATGAACTTGCCCCCTTCAAGGCTGCCACTGCTGTAGGTATAGTTAAGGAAGTTCATGCTTTTCTTTCTTTTTGTTTTTTCCTATAAGCTGAAAGATGGGTTTTAAAAAAAATACCCATGTAGTTTAGCCTGTTTTGTTTTCTCACTTCTTGGATGTCACCAGGCCATGGGAGCCTTCTGCTGTGTTAGATTTGCCATGTACTCTGTTATTTCCAGGGATTTGAGGGGCTCAGAAGTTGTGTGACAAATTGCAGCTGTCTTCAGAACACACAACAGCACCCCCACACCATGGCCTCCTGCAGGAAAAGGGTCTCCCCTAAAGCCAGCTTCCCCATGTGACTTGGTTCCTGCTCCTGACGCTGGCCCCCTGGCATCCAGAGCCCCTGCCTCTTGCCAGGCTGGAAATCTGCCCTTCCTGCTTAGAGGAAGGCTTCTAGGGACTGTCTGAAGAGGAGAGAGAAGAACTGAAGTCTTTCATAGTAGTTAAAAGAATCAAATTAGGATTTTACTTTTGCTCATACATCCAGGAGCTGAAGTACGTTTGGCACTGGGCTTTCTGGAATTTATTTATCCATTTATATTTCTCCTTCTCTCTCTCTCTCTCTCTCTCTCTCTGCCACAGATAAAACATGTACATGATTCAAAAATTTATAAAGAAAATGAATAAAAGTAGAACGCTAATATTCCACCCTCCATGCCTCCTGTCTGCCCAGCCATTACTCCATTCCTCACTGGTCATCACAAGAGTTAGTTTCTTGGGTAATTCTGCAGGGGTGCTTTATAAGTAAAAGTGATTATGTATCCTTATTACCCCCATCCTTTGCACAAAAGGCTGCACATGGTACATGGTGTCTGCATTTGATTCTTTCTGTTAATGCACCTTAGAGGCATTTCTATCTCAGTACACAGACAGCTTCCTCCTTCCTCTTTATGGCTGGAGAGTATTTTAGCATGTGGTTATACCGCACAGGTATGGTAGTTCCTAAATGTCTGCTATTCCAAATACTGCTGCAGTCCTTGACACTGGGCTATATGCAAGCATATGGGCGGGAAGGATGGCGGGAATTCCCAGAAACAGGATTGCTGAGTCACAGGCTATATGCATTTGTGTTTCTGATAAATAGCAAAATAGCACCAAGTTAACTGCCGTTAAGTTTTTCTTTTCCAGCATCTTCCCCAACCAACGGTTGCCAACTATGAGAAATCAAAAATGTCTTTCCCATGTACTTACCATTTTCATTTTTATTATGAGTGAAGTTGAGAATATTTTCATATGTTTAAGAGCCATCTGTATTTCCTTTCCTGTGAACTGTTTGTTTGCACTTTGCCTTTCTTTCTATTGCTTGCTGGTTTCTCTCTTGCTGATTTCTGGAAATACTGTGTCTATTTTGAGATTAGCCCTTTGTTATGTGAGCTTTTTTGGGTACATTTATATTGTGTTTACAGTTTTGTTTTGGTTTCTTCTATTGTGGTTCTTTTTTTTTTTTTTTTTTTTAGGGACAGGGTCTCACTACATTGCCTAGGCTAGCCCTGAACTCCTGGGCTCAAACCTCAGCCTCCTGAGTAGCTCGGACTACAGGTGCACACCACCCTGCCAAGCTATGAGGTTCATGTATATGATAAAACGCATAGATCTTAAAAGTAAATGCGATGAATTTTGACAAAGGTATTTTGTGTACCTATTTCCAAATCAAGATGCAGAATATTTTCTTTTTGTCCAAAATCTTTCTCTTGAACCTTTCCATTCAAAGCCTCAATGGGTAACAATTGTTCTGATTTGTATCACTATTGATTAGTTTTGACTGTTTTAAAATTCATATAAATGGAATGATACAGTATAGTATTTGGCTTCTTTCTCTGAATATAGTGTTTTTGAGTTTTATATAAATCAAGAGTTCATAGTTTTTTGTTTTTAGTAATATTTCATGGTATGAATATACTTTATTTGCATTATCCATTCCCATATTGATGGATAATCAGCTGTTATAAATAAAACTTCCAACAATATACAAGTCTTTTGTGGGCATATATTAAAATTTTTCTTGGGTAAACACCCAGAAATGGAACTGTTGGGTCACAGGATAGGTGTTTGTTTAAACTGATTAGAAATGGTTAATTATACAAACTGATTACAAGACTTCTGACTGCTCTACATTCTCACCAGGACCTGGTACTGTCAGGACCGAGTACTTACTAGGTGTCAAATATGTGGATATTGACTAATCACCCCATTCATTTGCATTAAATCTGCCTGTACTTACAACTTTGCTGCTGCCTAAATGTCTGTAAGTGCACAATTGGCCCTCTTTAACCCAGCCACGTCATCACTTGCTTTTGACCTTTTCTTTTGTGCCTAACACAGTGTTCAAAATGTAGCAGGATTTTAGTATAGTTCATAGATTGATTCTTCTCCTCATAATCCCTATATAAATATTCCAAATTTGGAGAAAGCCCACTTAAAACTCAAGGTTATGCCCAGGCCTCACATGCAAGCCCAGCACAGAAGTCTGTTGTCATTCCTGAGAAGGAATAAGGTACTTCTACTTAGAAGAATTTCCAGGTCATGTCAGACAACTGGAATTTACCTATCTCTAGGGATAGTTTGGGTACAGAGATTAAAAATGTTATTGAACATTTAATTCCTATAAACCTCCTGACATTTCTAGCATGTGGCTTGTTCTCTCTATGCTATCAAGTAAGGACCAGCGGGAATAGGCAGCAACTGCAAGAGCAAAAAGTGTGATTTTTTTTTCTTCCTTCCAGGCAGTGGGAAAAGGGGAACCCTGGTCCTTTTCTCCTGGTGCAGCTCCCTGTCCCCTGTATTTCATGTAGGGGTGGGGGTGGTGGACAGAAAGAGGAGTTGCTTTCCCCTGCATATTCAAACCTTTGTGCAACAATCTGCAGAGGGAAGTGGCAGATTCTTTGGCCCAAAATAGATACGCATGTCTGTCCACCAACCGCCAGAGGTTGAGATGAAGTTCGCATGCATAAGCCTCACACACCTTCTGTGAGAATCACGGTATGGGAAGCTTTCTTTTAAAAATATTTGAGGTGAAATGAATATATTATTTTTCAAAGTGAGGCATTTAAAAAAACCCTTTTGTGGTAGCCAGACATTGGAAGGGAAAGCCACAATGGAGATCTCAAAGGAGCTGTGTGTGCCTGTGTGGGGGACGGAGGGCAGGGCACTGCTGGCCTTGGAAAGGATCCTACCTGTTTTGGGGAGAGGAGAGACCCGGGAAGCTGAAGAGCAGGGAGAAACATGCCCTACTTTGCACCATCAAAGCCTCCTCCCCTGGCTCCTGGCCCATGGAGAGATGACTGCAATAACCCAGGGCAGAGCAGGGAGGGCTTGCACTGTACAATCATGAGTTGTGGTCTTCTCAGTTTACTTTGAAGGTCGGAGGAGCAGGATTTTCTGAACAATGGGCGTGGGATATAAGGGAGAGAAAGGGAAAAGACTGCAAGATTTTTGGCCCGAGGAACCAGGAGAACGGAGTTGCCCTGAAGGGAAGCCTGGGGAGCTGTGTGGGGGGAGGGAGCTGCACTGCAGGGCAGGCGGAGGTCACAGCGCCTGTTTGACAGCGGCTTAATAAACCCACCAGGGAATCATGGCGAGTATGGAAGGGCCTGGGTGGGAAAGGTGGGAAAAAGAGCAAGAATTCCTAACAAAAATCAGGATAAAAAGAACAAAGGCCTCACCTCCTTTCAAACATTCTGGAAAGATCAAATCCTGTAACTTTGCCCCTTTCCAGCTCCCGAACCTCCTCCAACAAAGTCTTCCTGTAGGTGTTTCTAATCCTGTATCAAGCAGGAAAGATAACAAGAACATAACACATGAGCTTTACATGCTGTAATGACTCCTTCCTCCCCTTTTAGGTGACAACTGGGCATCCTTTGGCTGCGGGCAACATGGCAGAAGGCAACATAAGGTGCACATCCTCCCCGTGCGGCCCGGGTACTCTTTTCCTGGTAGCTGAGATCATTCGCAGTGCAGGGCAGAGCTGGGCGGTGTATGTGAGCAGCCAGCTGTCCCAAACACTGTGGCCTTCCCATGCAAGCCTACAGCCGCATCTGGGCGTGTGTCTAGGCTGCAGGAGGGCCCTGACTCCAGGGGATAGGCCTGCCAGACCCCAGCCAAACAGGTAGTGGGAAGATTCATAGGACTGAGACAGGATTCCATATGGCTTTTTCTACCATTGTCACCGTTTGGGAATCTTGATGCTTAAGTTCTGCTTCAGCTGTGTGCTGACTCCTGTCCTTACTTCAATCAGAGAGCCCTAGGGCTAGTGGTGCCATTTATAGCAATTGTAAGGACAGAGTCTAAGTCTCAGGACTTCAGGTATCAGGCCTGCAGACTCTTGCCTTGAAACATACAAGGTGACCCAGATAGATGTTCACGCTTTCATTGGGGTCTGTATCTACAGCCAGGCGTCCCCATTCATCCACTCGTGCATTCCTTAAATATATTTCTTGAGCTGCCATTAGGTGCCAAAGCAAAAACAGACATCTTCTCTACTTTCATAAAGTTTCCAACATACAGGGAGAGACAGACGACAGACAAGCAGACAAATGAGCAAGGGCCGAGGGGATGGCTGCCAGGGAAGGGGACCCACGTGGTGCTGCGACAGCACAAGGCAGAGGTAGGAGCTCGTCGAGGCTATCAGCAAAGGCTGCTCTGAGGAAGTGGACTGGAGCTGGGGTCTGAAGGAGGGGTAGGCAGTGACGGGGAGAGAGTGGGGAAGAGCATCCCAGGTAGAAGCAGCATCATACATGAAAGTGCTGCAGTAGGTGGAGTGTAGTAAGCACGGTCAGAAGGGAGGCGGGAGAGATGGGTGTGGCGCAGGCCAGCCACGGCCTTGTGCCACGGATTTGTCCTTGGCCCTGAGGGGAAGTACAGCAGAGCTTTCCCTCCAGGACAGCTCATGGACTTTTGTTTTAGCCATGGCTGTTTCACCCCCAGGCAAGTACCACCAAAAAGTGCAAAAGAGTTTAGGATATAAATAAGACTTGATGGTTGGTGGATTTTACCCCGGCTAAGATGGGAGATGACAGGGAGAACAGAGAGGGTTGGTGGATTGGGAACAATTGGGGAAGTCAACAGTCAACTCTTAGAACAAAAGTCAAAGGATGTGATACCACTCATGTCAAAATAACATTGTAAAAAAAATGAACTAGCAGCTGGGCGCAGTGGCTCATGCCTGTAATTCTACCACTTTGGGAGGCTGAGGCAGGAGGATGGCTTGAGCCCCCGAGTTGGAGGCTGCAGCGAGCTATGATGATGCCACTGCACTCCAGCCTGGGTGACAGAGCGAGACCCTGTCTAAAAAAAAATAAAAAATAAAAAAAAAAAGAGCAAATCTAAATGCTAATGTACAACTGAAGAAAAACACTCCTGTGCATCTAGGTGGTATGCTTTGATTTAAGGAATTTTCTAAGCTGCTACCCAAGAAAGTGAGCTATCATCCCCTCCCCCTCCATCAGCAATCAGTATGTTAGCTTAAGGCCTATGACGTCACTCTGTTTGCATTGTATTGTATTTATCTTTTGCAATCCTCTCTGGCTGAAGTAAAATAATGAACAAATATACAAACATAAACAAACCTAGCATAAACATAAATATAAGCAAATTAACCCTTTACCAAGTTCTTCTCACAATTGATACAAGGTTTATCTACCATCAAGACTTATCAGGGGATTACTGATGGGAAATAATTTCACAAAACAAAAAGGAAGGAAAAGCAGCTAACCAAATATGGTTTAAGTCTTGGAAAAAAGAAGCCAGACTTTATTTTAAAGTTTCAAAAGTTCGTGATTACTCATTATGAAAAAGCTCTGCTTAGAGTATGTTCATCTAAGGGCACTTTTGCACATCACAACCTAAAGAAAGGTCAGGAATAACAAAGGAGAACATTCGGTACAGCAGCTGAAGTAGAGGCACAGGATATGTTTGTGGTTTATCTAAAATGAACGGTTTTTGTGTTAGGGAAAGAAAGGTGTAGAGAAAGTATAGACATCTAACACCAATGCATATTTTAGTATGGAAGACTGTGCTCTGGTCATTTTAAATTAGAGTCTTCTACATATTCTAGGTCAAAAGAAGCTCTGCCTCCCCAAAGCCCTAGCTCTGCAGCCAGGAATACTTTGGTGTTGTGTAAATGCCTTTCTGGCTGTGCATTCTTTAGCACCCATATTGAAGTGCTCAAATAATGGAAAATGGCTTGTTTGGGGACTTTTTGGTTATGATTGTTTTTAATGAAGAAAACTACAGATCTATACAAAACTGAGTTCATAACTGTTCTTTAAATTAGAAAGTTTTTCTCCCCAAATGCCAAAATTTATCAAATAGAGAAAACAATTTTATCTCAGGACAGAAATGTTTACAGTTCAAAGAGGGGTGAGACCTGGAACCAGGAAGATCTTCTAGGAATCGTAACCTTAGAGACACGTTTGATCTCACCCCTGGAGACATATTTACACTCCAAAGGGTACAAACCCATGATCCTTCTTCCTTCATTTCCCAAGGAGAATTTTTTTTTTTTTACATTAGGAAGCAAAGTTTCCCTCCTTTCTCAGGAAGGGAGAGGGGACAGCTGCCATTCTCCAACACAGACTCTCAGGGTTGTATTTTTTGAGTTCCTCTCCTGCAGTACAGCCTTGGCACCTGCAGGCCTGTCTGTCCATTCCTCATTGTATCACCTAACAAGCAGAAAGACTGGGGCGAGGGGAACTAGTTGGCTATTGTTGTGGGTAATAATAGTCTCTCTCTGCCTCTGAAAACTCATGTCTACTTTCAGGATAATACAGATAAATACAGATAATATGAACTTATCAGTACTTTTGCCCCATCTGTCATTGCTAACTTTGGTTGACAAATTAATACCAACATGATGGTTCTTCAAAAGGCTTCTTAAACTCTTAGTCAAGACAATTCTTCTTGCAAGTGGAATGAATGAAAAGATTGTGCTCACGTGTGTGCAAACACACGCAAGCGCGCGCGCACACACACACACACACACACACACGGAGTGGGAGGAGGAGGAGGAGAAAAGAGTTGGGGGAAGGGAGAAGGACAAGGAAGAAAATCTGATGCATTTGTTGGGAAACTTTGGGAAAGACTCAGTTCTCCACTTTGGAGTCTACAAATAATTATGTTAGCCCTGATATGTAGAGAGATTAAGGAAGAATTGGACATCGAAAAGCAAAATTACAATTATCCCTTCCAGTATATGCCTTTCTCTGTTCATTAATTAGTTTGAAATTTATAATGTTTTAGAGCTTTGTTGTTTATGTTACAGAATATGTGTAATAATTCAGATTATAAATGAATTATTTTTAATTTTAAAACCTTATAATTTCATGGGTACTTTAATTTTAGAGATTTCAGATATTTCTAACACCTTAATTTAAAGCCTTGTTTTCTGCAGGACTTGGTCAAAAAAATTGAGATCTTCTAATCTAATATTTAAATATTTTGGAAGAACTATATTTGAGAAATTCTTACTCCAATTTTTTTGAAAAAGTAAAGAATACTTTTCTATTGAATATCTCCCTCCTATTGCTTATTTTATTATTAGTTTTTAATCTGAGATTCTCTGGCATCAGGTTTTGGATTCTGTAAAGTAGACAAAAGTTATATAAGTCATGCTTTTAGAGAATGAAGAAATGGACCTGTTTTCAGAAAAAAATCATGAACTACATAATATTACCATCAAATTTTATATACCCTTCTATGCATTTTGATTTTGTATTTTTTCCTGTCTATATTGATTGTCAGTAAATCTTCAGTGGGACAAAGCAGAAGACATTTAATTCCTTTAAAACTCCCATGACATTTAATATTCATAAAGTGGCACTCAGTTTAATTTGAAAGACATACAATTGGAATGGGTAGTTAAACATGACAGTATATATTTTGATTACCACTTCATTTTTCAACTTACGATTTCCATATTACATTTTGAATCAGGCACGCAATGGGGACTATGAAAAAACCCAGCCAGAAGTGTGGACAAGCCAGGACCATATTGCCCTACAAAAAAACAGAAATAAAGAGTATTTAAAGAAGAATCTTTCAGTTTGTCAATATAGAGTACCAGTGCAGCCATCAGTTTCCTCCCCTCCACCAAAACACCAAAAGATACATGGAGGAGTCATATGAAAACTGAACTACTAAATCAACCGATGTTGCATGAAACCTAAATGTAGTACAGATGTCCCTTGCTATCTAGCCCTGCCCTGCCTGCAGATACCAAAATCCCCTGGTGCTGAAGTCTCTTATATAAAATGGAGTAGTATTTGCATATAACCTACACACACCCTCTCATATACTTTAAATCCTTTCTCGATTCCTTATGATACTTAATACAATGCCTTCACATCCCTTCATTTGTGTGGATTCAACACAGTGCTAGCTGTGTGGCAAATTCAAGTTTTGCTTTTTGGAACTTTATAGAATTTTTTTCCAAATATTATTGATCTGCAGTTTGTTGAATCCGTGAATGTGGAAGCCACAGATATAGAGGGCTGACTGTATTAGCTATCTTAATATAATAGCATAATCTATAAATAACCAACCAAATAAATACTTTGATCAAATTAAGTTTTTATTCCAGGAATGCAAGGATGGTTCAATATTATATTACTTAGCAATACTACTTTAACTGCTAGACAGTGTGTTTAAAACAATTATACCATTATATTCTCCTGAGGTAATTCACTCTTCCATGGGCCTAGCAGATTAATTGGTGGCTAGCTGATTGTTTCAGTTCAGTCAGGGACTGTACTGATTTGAGACTAGGTAAGACTCCCTCCACCTCTAGTTTGCCTTTGACTCTCCAGGGTTTTTTTCAACTGAGTGCCTAGTGTGTTCATTGAATCCGTACTTCTAGTAGGTCCTGAACTCTACTATTTGTCTCCTGATTCTGCTCAATACTCTGCTCTGCTCTTTGGGGGCTTTCTTCTGATGTTTCAACTTCCTACCTCATGCTGTTCCAGAACTTGCCAAATGAACTGAGGGGAAAACCGGCTGAGTGCCTGAGGTCCCCCAATTATCTGCCAAAAATTCCACAGGGTCTCTGTCTCTGTCAGTTTTGTTAAGTTGTATTTTTTGCGGAATTTTTCTGTCTATACAAATTTATTAATTTGTTGTGGAAAGCTGTTTGTAATGTCCTCTCATTATATTTTTGATGTTTGTGTTACTTTGGGTTAGCCAAGAAGAAGACAGCAAGACAGGTTTACATGAACAAGAGATTCACTGGGGGAGGGAGCAGGAGGAGGCACAGAAAGCGTTCAGACCATGTTGCTAGTCTGACACCTGTGCAAAGAGAGAGGGACAGAAGGCGGCCAGGGTAGGAGGAATCTTGGATTATAGCACAGTGCCAAGACATGTTTAGCCAGTCTGATGGGGAGTCCTCAGTCAAAGTCATCCACTGGAGGAGAAGTTTGTATCACTGGAAAAGATCTGCCTTAGTGCCCCCATGCTCAGCCATTGCCTGAGAGCAGCCGGTGGCGAATAAGGCCTCACTGTGCATGCAGGGGTGAGTCCAGAGGGGCTGGAAGCTGGGGCCAGTAGCCAGTGATGCTCCTCATGGCTGCCACAGTGTTTGATATTGTTAACGGTGTTTTTTCTCTTCCTTTTTTCTTTCTTAGTAGTCTTGCTAGAGGTTTATCAGTTTTATTAAACTTTTCAAAGAACCAACTGTGGTCTTTGTTGATTTTCCTCACTGTGCAATTGTTTCCTATTTCATTGATCTCTTATTATTTCCTTTTTCTGGTTTTCTTATATTTGCTTCTCTATTATTTTTCTAGTGTTTTGAGCTGGAAGCTTAAGTCATAGATTTTTTCAGCCTTTCTTCTTTTTTAATACATCCTTTTAAGGCTATAATTTTCCCTGTAAGAAATGATTTAGCTGGACACCACTAGTTGACTATGTATTTTCATTTAAATATCCCCCATTTGGTTCTTTGTCAAAGGTACTTCAGTGTTTTTTTAAATTTAAGTTTGCATCTTTTCCTTTTTAGTTATTTTAAATTATTTTAATTATTCTTCAGATGGCTTTTTATCTCTTATCTCTAGTTCTTGGGGAATAAATTCTTCTGCTATGTATTATATGATGACTGGCTAGAGAATCCTCATATCTTCAGTAGAGGTTTTCTTCTTCTGTGGGAATACTTTGTACCTGGAAAAGTAAAGCCCTATGGGCGGTTTTATAATTACTTTTTGGGAAGAGTCCAAGACACTTCACCAAAACCTAGATGAATTTTAGTGTCATCATATTTGCTTGGAATTCTTGCAGCATGCTTAAATTGAGACTCTTATGTGGTAAACCTTGGGGAAAGGTGTGTCTATTTCTCACAGAGACTTAGAGCCTAGAACTCAAACAGATGACAAGTTTTCTGACGCTTTTGAGTAGAGCGAATGGTGATTTTTCTTCTCCCCTTTCAAGATGGAGCAGTACTTTGTGGCTCCTGGGTTGCTGTACTGGTCTCATTCCCATCCCCCTTCCCTCATGGACGCCAAAGACATACATCCTACCCCAGACACACCGTTAAACTCCAGCTCCCCATCTCTCAGTCCCACGTCAGTATCTAACGCACCCTGCACTGCCAACGTTAGCTCAAGTTTCTTACTCTGCCACTGAGTCCCCTGTTTATTTTGGTGACTTTGGGAATCCTTTATCTGTTGAGATCACCTATGTATAAAAAAATCATTGTAAAATATTTTATTCAGCGTGTGTTTTTAGTATGTATACTCATTTCTGCTGAGATCCATGTGATCAGAAGTTACTCAATGCACCAACATTCAAGGAGCAATTCTGAGATGAATAAGGACTGGTCAGGGAGGTTGGATAAGAAACATAAGAGAATACAAAAAAGCCTGAGAAAATAAGGAACTGAAAAAGTGAAAAAGTAGACACAGGTTCAAACTGAGAGGTCCAATTCCCATTGGATTTGACTGTAAGTGTTTAATTGCAACTTTTAGAAAAGCAATTTTAGAAAAGTGATAGAGGCAAAAACTAGATTTTAGCAGTTTAGGAAAGAACAGGACTTGAGAAATGCGGAGAGCAAGCAGACGCTTCTTTTAAAATATTTAGTAGAAAGTGTAGGGAGAGTTATTGGATATTAGGTAGACAATAAAGCAGGTCAAGACAACGTTTCTCTTTTGTTTCAAGCATTTACTTTCAGACTAGAAACACCTGATAAACCATCAGCACAGAGACATTAAGTCCTAATTTGGATTGTCCCAAATGCTTATCTCTTCAGCTTCAACTACCTACAAAATGTTCATAATTTCTACCCTGTCCACATTTTGGACAAGGTCAACTGGTTATGATCTTGTCTATGCAAAGACAGCTTCTGGTTTGGTGCTTAGGCCCATCTTTAAAATATCCTGATATTCTAACTCCACCTTTCCAGTCAGTACTTTCAATTCGGTTCTCACCACGTGCTTTTCACGTCCATTGGCCCTGCATTCCAGACAAGGCTACAGTCAGAACCATGATGGCTGTGAGACTTCACTCATATACTTTCTTGCCACAAGCCAAATAATCAAAAATCAACTCAGGTGAGCTTCCCCATAGCTCTTGTTTATCTTTGTTCATTGGTTGGTTCACTTATTCCTTACAACTCCTTTAGAAGACTAACTGGAATATGCTTAAGAAATCTTGAGAGCACATGATGTCCTGGAGTGTTCAGCTGAGTTCAATAGAATAAAAGAGTTCAGCTGAGCTTCAGAGTCCAGTAGAATAATGATTTCCTTAATGAGTAATCAGAGGGAATGAAAATTTCATCTCTTCTTTCTGTTTCAACCTATTAAATTTAATATTGACCCAAATTAAAATACAAATTGACTTCCTGACCTATCACCCATGCATGGATTTGCATCACTGGGTCTAGCTAATGCACTTCACAAGCCCAAAGTCCTCTTGTCATTCAAATACAATCCCAAGTATCTCGAATCAAAATTATGATTCAGGAATACTGAGATCTGTGACTTTTATATGGAAAACAAATGTAAGCCAACTTGGGTAACTTCAGCATGGATGTAATTATGTGTGGAAGTTCTGTTTGTTACACTGGACAAGGAAATGAAGAATTTCTTGCAGGCCATGTCAATATCAGGGTGGAAATCCTTTTCTCTGAAGTGTGCATGATGAAATCAACAGATCTTCTCTATGTAAACACACTGTATGTCTTTGCTAGCGATCCCTGGCAGTTCTGCTAAGGGTAAGAAGGTTTTTTATTGAAAAGAAATAGAAACAAATGAAAAGAAAAAATTAAATAAATGTCTTAGAAACAAGTGTCAAGGAGTTAGTTTTCACTCTTTCTAGATTTGAGTATATTCAAGAACGGAAACAATAAATATCCTTAACACCTTGGATCCAGAAACAGGTAGCTTATGCCTAGAATAAGTCAATGTTGGCTCTCTCAATGGAGAATGGCTTTTTTCTAGATGTGTACATGGAAAGGTACATTGGGGAAAAGACTTTTCAAGGGATAATTTAATTTGTCATTATATGCATTTCACTGAGGATTAAGTAAAAATATAACATTTCATTTAATATATAAACCACAAAGAACTGTGTATTCTCCTTCATTAAAAAACCCAACTTACATTTAAAACATTCAGAAACATGCAGGAAAACCAAATTTTAAACTCATTTTAATATAAAATTTATGACAATATAAATATTCTCTCCTAAAATGGGAGTAAAATCAGCATATCCCCATTCCCTTACTACAATGCTTATTCTACCACATTTATGAATTAAGGCTTATTTTAAAATTTCATTTTGTTAACAGCTTTATTGAGGTATAATTGACATACAATAAACTACACATATTTAAAGTAAACAATTTGATATGTTCTGACATATAGTATACCCATAAGATCATTACCACCATCAAGAACACCCATACGTTTCCTCACACTGCAATGTGAGCCGTCCTCCCTGCCCCATCTAAACAATTTGTAAGTTTTTTTGCCCGGTTTATTTTTCTCAGCATAATTATTTAAATATTTATCCATATTGTTGTATGTGTCAACAGATTATTTCTTTTTGTCTCTGAACAATATTCTATGGTATAGAAATACCACGATTTGTTTATCTGTTCAGCTGCTAGTGGACATTTGGGTTGTTTCCAGTTTTTGGCCATTGAAAATAAAGCTGTTATGAACATTAATATTCAAATCCTTTTGTGACATATGCTTTCACCTATTTTGAGTAAATGCCAAGCAGTGGCATGATAAGCTCTCATGGTGGGTAAACTTTTATGAAACTGCCAAGCTCTTTCCCAAAGCAGTTGAACCATTTTACATTCCCACCAGCAGCCGTGTGAGGGTTCCAGCTGCTCCACATCCTCACCAACATGTAAATACAGAATTATAGATTATAAGTTCGTATAATTTTAGCTATTCCAGTAGCTGTATATTGGTTTTATTTGTATTTACCTAATAACTAATTATATTGAACATCTTTTCATTTGCTTTTTGTCATTTCTGTATGTTCTTTGATGAAGTGTCTATTTGAATATTTTGCCTATTATATACTGTATAATTTGGTCATTTGATCTTTATTTTTTCCTTTCTTCTTTACAGTTTGGATTTTCTTTGCTCTTCTTTTTCTAGTTTGTAATGTGGACGCAGAGGCTGCTGATTTGAGAAAGGTCTCTTCCACAGATACAGATGTATAGTGCTAAAAATTCCCCTTCTTTCAAGAATCACAGACCCTTGAGTATTATGTCTGTTGGTTTCTTGTCAATGCCTTCAAACAATTTTTTTTCCTATATTTTGTTCAGTTTTTATAGTTGTTTTTGTCAGGCTATTTCAATACTAGCCACTTGGTCATGGCTGAAGCAGGAAATCTCACAATTCTTATTTACTGGCATTGGGCTGCCCCAGGCCTGGAGGAACAGGATCTTCTCCCATTTTTACAGAGAAGGGTGGAGGTATAAAGGGTGGCTGTTCAGTGAACAGACCACAGGGATTGAGCTGGAGAACTCTGGACTTGTGTTTCTTCATTTAGTTTGTAGCAAGGTTGCCTCTAGTTCTAGTATAGTGGAATTCTGTGATCCATTTTGTAAGCATTGAGGATCTAATAATCCCCTACAATAGGCACAAACAAAGTAGAATTTTAAAATGTATAAATAAGCATAAAAACCTAGAAAATATATAGCCTTGAGGTTTAACATAAGTGAAATAATAGCTTCGATGTAACTTTAAAATATTTGGAAACTTATACCATGTAGTCTATCTAGAGCACTGAAGAATGGCTATTCTAATTAATTAAACATTTTAAATAAAAATGTTTCTTTCTTTCTGTCTTTTTTTTTTTTTTTTTTTTTTTGGTGATGGCATCTCACTATGTTGCCCAGACTGGAGTGCAGTGGTTATTCTCAGGTGCAATTATGGCACACTACAGCCTTGAACTCCTGGGCTCAAGCAATCTTCCTGCCTTGGCCTCCCGAGTAGCAGAGATTGCAGGCATGTGCCAACGTACCTGGAAAAAAATTTTTCTAGATTACCATGCATGCATTACCAAGTACCAAAAAATTTGAGCATATAGTACACCTGCATGAAAAATATAATTACAATATTAGCTATTTTAAATGATTCAGACATTATTACAGTTTTTTCAGTTATGCACAAAAAGTACAAATTTTGGAAAGGGTAGTTAATACAGTTAGTTTGAAGGAATGAGATTTTAGATACAATCTCTATTATAACTACATCAGAATTTAATTGGATCAGCAGCTACTTCTCATTGCATTGATTTTATATTTTCTTCCCAAATTGTTTTGAAAGTAAGTAACATCGGCTTTTATTGTTACTGAACATAAGTTTTCATGAGGGATGTAAATCACATTCACGGATGATAGAACTAACCTGTCTTGTCATCTCAGGAGCAACAGGAATGGTGGGCCAGAAGTAAGAGAAGCTCGCAAGAAACACCAGCCAGCTAATTATGCTTCCCCAAATTGCGAAATGACTAAACTGCAGAAAAAAGAGTATCATAGAAACACTTCAGTCTTTTTCATTTAAAAGAAAAAGCAATATTTATTTAACTCTATCAACTAATGAAATGAGTTTGTCCTGGCCACATGTTCTCATGTGAAGATATTGAATAATCTTTCATTTACTTGAGATTTGGGATTTCCTTTCTAACATACTTATGAGAATACTATGCGGTGGACTCAAAAAACCACTAAAACAACAGTCCCTCGGTCACCCACGCCATGTGGCATTCAGAATCCTTGGGGAAAATGTTCAACTCTTGATCAGAAGTGGTTCATACAGTTGATGAGTTATTTAATGAGACTATTTGCTTCTGCCCACTTATTAATACAAAACTTCCTTCAGGGAAAAAAGTTTGAATAGAAATCATTGAGAGAGAGAAAAATTTGACCATAACTATTTGTTCTGTGTAAATACATAGTTCTGAAACAATGACATACGCTGTGATTCTTAGATTGACTGAACTATGCACATGAGCCTGGTAGACTTTAGCTGAAAGATCATTGCCCATGTCTGGGTTTGGGAACTTCTGCCAGATTCTATAATGGTAAAAACTAAGGAGGTAACTTCTGTTTATCTGATCTGCTGGTTTGTGTTAGCACAGTTTGTGTCAGCAGAGGAATAGTAAGGAAACACCTAGGAGACCTCTGTGCTAAACTTCTGGCTATGCTGGGTGCAGATTTACTTATTTTATTTATTATCAATATACAATAAAGCAATTGGCTACGCCAGATGATTTCTTAATGGCCCCAACGATCTCATCCTATTAGGCTCTCATTACTTAATTATGTCTGAATAACAAAAATATTCACGGAAAAAGCCAATCTGCTATTTCTATTTCTCAAGGTATTTCTTGATATGTGTCTATGAGGCACCTTCAAAGGCAATTTTCCAAGCTCCTTAAAAGTAACCTGTTAGTCAAATGATTCTTCTTTTGGTTACAGTAAATAGAACTGGGGGGTCTCCCTGGGGTTACGAAGGAGATGCTGGAGAAGGATTTCAGCTCAGAACTGGGAACTTTAAATTTTCAAAAACTTCAATGTATTTTCACGTTTAACTGTTCCCTTGTAGTCGACAATGCATTGGCTGTAATGTCAGGCATTTCTATATGGTTCACAGAGTCTTTTCAGATGGTCTCTGTTAGGACTATCCCCCTGGGGGTGGTAGCAAGCCTCTGTGCTGCTCTGAGAGTTATTTTGTTCTCTCTCTGCCTGGGGCTCACTCCCTGCCCTTAAACAGTGGTGTCCAGCATCCTCCTCTTCCCTGTGAAGCAGCGAGGGGGGGGACCCCTCCTGACCATCCCCACAAGGCAGAGTAGCAAAAGAGCAAAAGTGCAAAAGTGAGGACCAGTCCCTTCTCTTTCTTGCCTCCTCCCCAGGCTGGGCTCCTTATTAATGCCCTGGGGGCTGGAGGGAGGGAGCCTGGTGTGTCCTGGGTCAGACCACTGCTTTCTGCTAAGTCTGCTTTGAACTTGGAATAAATAAATAAATATGTATGAATAAGTAAATGAGATTCACTATAAGTGATCACGGATCTAAGAAACACTCTAATTGAGGAGAATTTAACAACAATTAAAAGGAAAAATAGTTTTATTTCCTTTAAATTATAGAAAATAATTGTATCTATGTTTATGTCACATTAATGTGATATAATACCACACTTACAATTAGTATGACTTATGAATTACTAATAAAATATTTTTGTTTAAAAATCCTCAGTCCCAACTTAGTGTTAATGTCCAGTTGTACAGATAGCAGCAGTCAGAACTCTAAATTGATTGCATCAGAGAAGAAATATGTGATATGCTAAAATTATTCAAAGGTGACAAGCTAATAAAAATTTATTTTTTCTCATAAACTTTTTGAGCACAAGTTGGAAAACAACCCATTCACAGCTGTGAATGTATGTACTTATACATATTCACTTAAATTATTGATAAGTTCATAAAAAAATAAAACTCTGTT
The DNA here is from genome assembly GCA_023783475.1 of Daubentonia madagascariensis. Classification (NCBI taxonomy): domain Eukaryota; kingdom Metazoa; phylum Chordata; class Mammalia; order Primates; family Daubentoniidae; genus Daubentonia; species Daubentonia madagascariensis. Next base: position 105,955 of record JAKFHU010000379.1, on the reverse strand, counting down.
TAACCAGAAGTTCCACTTTTTGTAATAATCTAAGGAAAGTATTACTCATGTCTGTAAATACACAAGTACACATATATTCATAACAGTATTGGTTGTGTATTATTTATAATAACAAAAGTTAAAACATCTATTCTAAAAATAATGTAAATAATAAACATTCATGTGATAAAATATGATACTGTCATTCAATAGGTATAAAAATTAAAGATATGGAAAAATATTAAACATCAATTAAGTGAAAAAAGTAAGTTAAAAAATATTAGGTTCATTATAATTCTATTTTTGTGGGGAAAAAAAGCATGCACAGAACACAGACTGAAAGAATAACAACCAAAATGTCAGTATCATTCACATTGAAAGGTATGGACAATATGTATTTCCTTCTTTTACTGTATTAGTTAAATTTTCTGTTATAATTCTGTACTTGGATAATAATAGTAAATGAAGGTTCTCAATTAATGGCATGTTAAATTGGATCTATTTCAAATGTAAGGCAGAAAAATAAATTTCCTAAAGACATTAGATAGTTTAAATCATCACTCAAATATGCAAAACAAAAGAAAGTAAAATATATGGAGACCAGGAAAAATGCTTATTATTTTTCTAAAGCTTGAAGGTAAATCAGCATACAAACAGCTATACTGGATTGAGGAGAAATCCTAAAGAATACTCACTTTATTCCAAGACATTGTCTCCAACCCAGCTTTCAGACAAACGGTAACAACTACGTACTGTGCAAGGTGACATGGGAAGGGGAAAGACAGTGGAAAAGATATATTAAAAATTTCCATTAGAATCCAAGTCTCCCCATTTCCTTCCTGACCCTCCAACCCAGTTCCGCTCCATGTCTGGTGGACTCTGATGTCACTAAGTTGTTAAGTGTTGTGCTAGGTTTTAGTTCTGAGGAGGACACGGTGTTTTTCAATAAATGCTCCATGTTTAGAAACGCTTTAGCATATGACTAAAATCAATGCTTATACCATAAGCTCTATATTTGCATTTTGTATAAATAGCATAGAAGATCTGATTCTACCTAGAAATACAAGCATTATTTATGAAAAATACAGATGAGCAAGATAAATTGAAACCACTATAAATCAAAGAGTGTCTTCACTATCCTTGGCCTTTTGCATTTCTATATATATTTTAGAAACAGCTTATCAAGCCTCTGGTGCTTTTGACTGTGATTATAATAAATCTATAAATCAATCTGTGGAGAGTTGACTTCCTTACAGTATTTAGTTTTCCTCTCAATGAGCATGGTATATTTCTCCATTTAGATGTTCTTAATGTCTCCAATAAAGTTTTATAATTTATCTCAAAGAAGTCTTAAACATTTGTTAGACTTATTCAGGTGTTTTTCATATGTTTGATACTATTGTAAAATGATATTTAAAAATTTTAAATATTCTAAATATTTTTTGCTGATATATTAAAATATAATTGATTTTTAAATGTCAGTGTCAGTAAACTTCCAATTTCTTTTATTAATTATAATATTTTACCTATAGAATTTTTTTGTTTTTTCTATGTATACACTCATATCATCTAGGACTTAAAACCGATTTTTTTTGTTTCCAAAGAGTGTAAATACAGTCAGCCCTCCGTATTTGTGGGTCATATCTTATCTATGGATTCAACTAACCATGGATCAAAAATATTTGAAAAAAAATGGTTAGTTGCATCAGTACTGAACATGTACAGACTTTTTTTCTTGTCATTATTCCCTAAATAAAACTGTAAAATAACTATTTACATAGCATTTACATGTATTAGTAAATTTTAAATAATTATTATAAGTAATCTAGAGATGATTTAGAGTATATGAGAGGATATGCGTAGGTTATAGGGACTTGAACATCCATAGATTTTGATATCCACGGGAGTCCTGGACCAATCCCCCATGGATACGGGGGGATGACTGTACTTCTTATTTTGTCTTCTTATCTTATTGCACTGATTAGAAACTCCACTGCAGTGCTGAAGAGAGGTGATAATAATGAGCATCTTTGTCTTATTCCTGATCTCGAAGAAAAAGCTTTCAATGTTTCATTAAGTATGATCTTATCACAAAGTGGGTTCTTAGGCAGCAAGACATGTGATATACTGAATGTTATAAATCCTACTTTTGAAGTAGTCTTTGATTATGTCCACTTCTCTATGTCCAGTATCAACATGCTACCAACCCTCCATCATCTCATTCCAAAACCCTTTACCTTAAAGGTTCCCAGGGACTGGCTCTCCTATCTCTCCAAGTTCATCTTACTGTTACCCTGAACCTCCCTTGCCCAACACAGTTTTTACTGTGCCCTATTTCCATTGGCCTCTTTTAATTCTCTGAAAATACCAGGGTTGACTCCACTTCACTGGAGGTTTACTCTACTCCCATAGGGGTTATCTTCGGGCTTAGTATTTTCCTCTAATTCACTAACATTGGGATCAACATGTGGGGAGAGGTGGGTTAGTGATCACACCATGCCGAGACTGCCGACTCTCCTTGTACTTCTCCTCTGGCATCACTTTTTGAGGTTTTTAGCCTTAGTCCCCTTTCCTTCTTTAGTGGCTATGGTAAATTATTTTGCTGTAATTTTTTATTGCTGGTTTTACTATCTGGTTATATTTTTTAAGCCTTGGGAGATTGAGATTCCATGAGATCAATTTGCTCTGGCATCTTAACTAGGTATCTCTTATTTGTATGTATGTATTTCAAGTCCTGCATGTTTAGAAACTCTTTAACATATGACTAACATCAATTATGCTTATGTCATAAGCTCTTATATTTACATTCTTTATAAAAAGCATAGAAGCTTCGATTCTACTTAGAAAGCTGAGGGCTATCTCTCTAGAATGTAATTTTTATGAGGACTCAGGTGGGTTTACCACCATACGTTCAACACTGAACACTGTTTCGCACATAAATTAATAAATAAATAAATATTGCTAAATGAACGGGAAAAAACCAAAAATCCCTATAGATATTTAAATTTTTTTTTCCTGGGATTGAGAAAACGGTGATAAGGCCTGAAGAAGATGCATGGAGGTTTGAAAAGAAGGAAACTTGCTCTATACACGTGTCCAAATAAATAAGAAAATACTATCTAACCACATTTGATGTTCAGGAATATATAATATAGAGTTAAAAGCACAACCAATAACATAGAATAAGACAACTAGCTAAAGTGAAAAGAGACAATATACCAATAAATCGTTTCTTATATAGAAGAAAACATGGGAAAAATGGTTTATGATATGTTGTTAAATGAAAAAAAAAAAAGCCCTAAGATGCAGAGGAATATGTTTCTACTTGCCTATAAAAGGGATAACACACAACTGAATATGAATTTACGATTTTTAGAATTCTGAATAAGAAACTACTCATAGTAGTTGCAAACACAAAACTTAGAAACCATAAAGAAAAATATTGCTAAAATTATTAATAATATGCAGAAGAGGGGGACAGCAAGATGGCTGAATAGAAATTCCCAGCAATCATCTCTCTGCGCGAACACCAAATTAAACAACTATCCATGCAAGCAAGCACCTTCAGAAGAACCAAAAATCAGGTGAGTGATCATACTACCTGGTTTTAACATATCAAGGCACTGAAGAGGGCAGAAAAGACAATCTTGTGTTGTCTACACCACCCCACCCCCATCCCCTGGCAGTGCTGCACCAGCACACTGAGTGGAGAGAAACCTATGCACTCAGGAGAGGAAGAGTGAAGTGACTGTGGGGCTTTGCATTGAAACCCAGCGCCACACTAACACAGGGGAACACAGCACAGGGCAGAATTCTGCTGGTGCCCATGGAGGGAGCATTTGGACCAGCCTGGCCAGAGGGAAATCATCTGCCCCAAAGCCCAAGTTCCTGCTAGCTCTACCTCTGGCTGACAAAAAGCAGTCTGGGGCCAGGAATAAATTCATAAGGCAGTCAAGCCACAAAGCTACAGTCCTTGGGCAATTCCTGCAGCTGTGCAGGCTCAGAGCCAGTAGACATGGGGTATATATGACCCAGTGAGACTCCAGTGGTGGTGGCCAAGATAATGCCTGTGTGACTTCCCCCCTCAACTACAGGCAGTGTGGCTCAGGGAGTCTCCTTCCACTTGGAGAAAGGAAAGGGAATAGGTCAGAGGACTAACTTGGGTACCAGCTCAGCCACAGTAAAACCTGAAGCCCCTGAGGCCAGGCCTTAGTTCCTGGATGGCATTCCTGGGCCCACCCTGGGCCAGAAGGAAACATGTTTCCCTGAAGTGAAGGACCCAGTCCTGGCAGGATTCACCACCTGCTGACTAAAGAGCCCTTGGGCTTTGAATAAACATCAGACGTGGCCAGGCAACAGTCACCACAGGCTTTGGGTGAGACTGGGCTGGCTTCAGGTGTGATCTGGCGCTAGTGGCCATGAGGGAGTACCCATATCATTCCTCCCCCAACTCCAGCAGCACAGCACTGAGTGAGGGAAGAGAGTGAGAGACTTTGCCTGGTAATCCAGGGAATTCTACCATGTCTTACCCAAGTCCACCAAGGTGATAACACCAGGAGTCTGCAAGAGTCACAGCATCACTGGGCTTAGGGCCCCCCCCCCCCGCAGTGCTGATATGGCTACAGTGACCAAAGACTTAGATCACAACACTCAATTCCCTTTGAATATCTGAAAAGTCTTCTCAAGAATGATGGGTTCAAACAAGCCCAGACTGTGAAGATTAAAATAAATACCTCACTCTTCAATGCCCAGACATCAATGAACATCCACAAGCATCAAGAACACCCAGGAAAACACGACCTCACCAAATGAACTAAATAAGGTACCAGTGACCAATCCTAGAGCAATGGAGATAGGAGAGCTTTCAGACAAAGAATTCAAAATAGCTGTCCTGAAGAAGCTCAATGAACTTCAAGACAACACAGAGAAGGAACTCAGAAGCCTATCAAAGAAATTTAACAAAGATATTGAAATAATAAAAAAAACAAGCAGAAATTTTGAAGCTTAAGAATTCAGTTGACAAAGTGAGACATGCATCAGAGTCTCGCAACAGCAGATTGACCAAGCAGAACCAAGCGGAAGAGAGAATTAGTGAGCTTGAGACAGGCTATTTGAATATACACAGTCAGAAGACAAAAAAGAAAAATGAATAAAAAAGAATGAAGCAAATAGCCTCAAAAGGGCAAATCTAAGAGTTATTGGCCTTAAAGAGGAAGCAGAGAAAGAGATTGGGGTGGAAGATTTATTCAAAGAAATAATAACAGAGAACTTTCCAAACCTAGAGAAAGATATCAATATTCAGGGACAAGAAGGTCATGGAACACCAAGTAGATTTAACCAAAACAAGAAAAACTCAAGGCATTTAATAATCAAGCTCCCAAAGGTCATGGATAAAGGAAAGGTCCTAAGGGAAGAAAGAAATAAGAAAAAAAATAACATATAAAGAGCTCTGATAGGCCTGGCAGCAGACTTCTCAGTGGAAACCTTACAGGCCAGGAGTGAGTGGCATGACATATTCAAAGTGCTGAAGGAAAAAACCTTAACCCTAGAATATTATATCCTGCAAAAGTATCCATCAAACATGAAGGAAAAATAAAGACTTTCCAAGACAAAGCTGAGGGAATTCAACAACACTCTACTTGTCCCACAAGAAATGCTAAAAGGAGTCCTTCAAACTGAAAGAAAAGGACATTAATGAACAGTAAGAAATCATCTGAAGGTATACAACTAACTAGTAACAGTAAGTACACAAATACAGAATATTCTATTGTAACTGCAGTGCATAAACCACTTGTATCTTGTATGGGAAGACTAAAAGACAAAACTATCAAAAATAACCACTATAACTTTTTAAAAGATAGGTGGCATAAGAAGGTATGGAGGGATAAAACAAAAAGTTAAAAAAGGGTGGGGGGAGGGAATTAAAGGGGGGAATTTCTGTTAGATCTCTCTTTGCTTGTTTATTTGTTTGTTTGTTTGTAAGCAGAGCTGTCATATGTTTAAAATAATTGGTTATAAAATTTTTTTGCAAACCTCATGGTAACTTCAAATCAAAAAACTTAGAACAGATACACAAAAATAAAAAGCAAGAAATTAAAACATACCACCAGAGAAAATCACTTTTAAAAGGAAGATAGGAAGGTAGTCAGAAAGTAGGAGAGGACCATAAAACAACCAGAAATCACATAATAACATGGCAGTAGTAAGTCCTTACCTATCAATAATAACATTAAATGTGAATGGACTAAACTCTCCAAAAAAAGGACACAGAGTGGGTGAATGGATTAAAAAACAAGAGCCAATGATACGTTGTCTGCAAGAAACACACTTCACCTATAAAGAAACATACAGACTGAAAATAAAGTAATAGAAAAAGATATACCATGCAAATGGAAACCAAAAAAGAGCAAGAGTAGCTATACTTCTATCAGATAAAATGATTTTAAGACAAAAACTGTAAAAAGAGACACAGAAGGTCATTAAATAATGATAAAGGGGTCAATTCAGAAAAAGACTATAACAATTCTAAATATATATGCACCCAACACTGGAGCACCCAGATATATGAAGCAAATATTATAAGAGCTAAAGAGAGGCCAATACAATAGTCATTGGAGACCTCAACAGTCCATTTTCAGAATTGGACAGATCACCCAGACAGAAATAAACAAGGAAACATCAGACTTAACCTGCACTATAGACCAAATGGTCCTACTAGATATTTATAGAACATTTCATCCAACAGCTGCAGAAGACATCTTCTCCTCAGCTCGTGGATCATTCTCAAGGATAGACCATATATTAGGCCACAAAACAAATCTTAAAAAATTCAAAAAAAATGAAATCATTCCAAGTATTTTTTCTGACCACAATGGAATGAAACTAGAAATCACTAACAAGAGGAACATTGGAAAATATACAAACACATGGAAATTAAACAATATGCTCCTGAATGACCAGTGGGTAATGCAGAGATTAAGAATGAAACTGAAAAATTTCTTGAAACAAATGAAAATGAGAACACAACATATCAAAACCTACAGGACACAGCAAAGCAGTAGTAAGAAGAAAGTTTATAGCAATAAGCGTCTACATCAGAAAAATAGAAAAGCTTCAAATAAACAACCTAATGATGCATCTCAAAGAACTAGAAAAACAAGAGCAAATCAAACCCAAAATTAGTAGAAGAAAAGAAATAATAAATATTAGAGAAGAAATAAACGAAATTGAAACCAAAAAATTCAAAAGATCAGCGAAACAAAAAGTTTTTTTGAAAGATAAACAAAATTGACACACATTTGGCCACGCTAAGAAAAAAAGAAGATCCAAATAAATAAAATCAGAGATGAAAAAGGAGACATAATTGATACTGCAGAAATCCAAAGGATCACTAGAGACTACAATGAACAATATGCCAATAAATTGGAAAACCTAGAAGAAATAGATAAATTCCTAGACATATACAACCTACCAAGATTGAATTCAGAAGAAATCCAAAAGCTGAACAAACTATTAATCAGTAATGAGATAGAAGGAGTAATAAAAAAGTCTCCCATCAAAGAAAAGCCCAGGACCCGATGGCTTCACTGCTGACTTCTACCAAACATTCAAAGAAGAACAAATACCAATCTTACTTAAACTATCCCAAAAAATTAATGAGGAGGGGATAGTTTCAAACTCATTCTATGAGGCCTGTATTACCCTGATAACAAAATTGGACAAAGACACAACAAAAAAAGAAAACCATAGGCCAATATCTCTGATGAATACAGATGCAAAAATACTCAACAAAGTACCAGCAAACCAAATTCAACAACATGTTAAAAAGATTATTCATCATGAATTCTACGAAGTGGAATTCATCCCAGGGATGCAAGGATGGTTCAACATACACAAATCAATCAATGTGATACATTATATCAACAGCATGAAGAACAAAAACCATATGATCATTTCAATTGATGCTGGAAAAGCATTCAGTAAAATTCAACATCCCTTTATGATAAAAACCCTCCAAAAACTGGGTATAGAAGGAACTTACATCAATATGATAAATGCCATATATGACAGACCCATAGTAAGTATCACACTGAATGGGGAAAAACTGAAAGCCTTTTCTTTTAAGGTCTGGAACAAGACAAGGATGCCCCCATTCACTGTTATTCAACATAGTACTGGAAGTTCTAGCTGGAGCAATCAGACAAGAGAAAGAAGTAAAGGGCATTCAAATTGGAAAGGAAAGAGTCAAATTATCCTTATTTGCAGATGATATGATCTTATATCTAGAGAAACCTAAAGACTCCACAAAAGACTACTGGAACTGATAAACAAATTCAGTAAAGTTGCAAGATACAAAATCAACACACAAAAATCAGTAGCAGTTCTATATACCAACAGTAAAGAATCTGAAAAAGAAATCAAGAAAGTAATCCCATTTACAATAGCTACAAATGAAATAAAATACCTAGGAATAAACTTAACCAAAGATGTGAAAGATCTCTATAATGAAAACTATAAATCATTGATGAAAGAAATTGAAGAGGACACAAAAAAAATGGAAGGTATTCCATGCTCATGGATTGGAAGAATCAATATTGTTAAAATATCCATACTACCCAAAGCAAGGTACAGATTCAATGCAATCCCCATCAGAATACCAATGACATTCTTCATGGAAATAGAAAAAATAATCCTAAAATTTACATGGAACCACAAAAGACCCAGAATAGCTAAAGCCATCCTGAGCAAAAAGAACAAAACTGGAGGAATCACATTACCTAACTTCAAATTATACTACAGAGCTGTAGTGACCAAAACAGCATGGAACTGGCATAAAAACAGACACATAGACCAATGGAACAGAATAGAAAACCCAGAAATAAAGCCACAAATCTATAGTGAACTATCTTTGACAAAGGTGCCAAGAATATACAATGGGGAAAGGACAGACTCTTTAATAAATGGTGCTGGGAAAACTGGATATCCATATGCAGAAGAATGAAACTAGGCCCTTATCTCTTGCCATATGCAAAAATCAAATCAAAATGGATTAAAGGCTTAAATCTAAGACCTGAAACTATGAAACTACTAAAAGAAAACATTTGGGTAAATGCTTCAGGACATTGGTCTTGGCAAGGACTTCTTGAGTAATACACCCAAAGCACAGGTAACCAAAGCAAAAATGGACAAATGGGATCATATCAAGCTAAAAAGCTCCTACACAGCAAAGGGAACAATCAACAAAGGGAAGAGACAGCCCACAGAATGGGAGAAAATAATGGCAAATATCCATCTGAGAAGGGACTAATAAGTAGAACATATAAGGAGCTCCAACAACTCAACAGGAAAAACATCAAATGATTCAACTAAAAATGGGCAAAGGAGCTGAACAGACATTTCTCAAAAGAAGACATATAAATGGCCAACAGGTATATGGAAAAATGCTCAACATCATTAGTCATCAGAGAAATGCAAATGAAAACTACAACGAGAAATTATTTCACTCCAGTTAAAATGGCTTTTATCAAAAAGACAGGCAATAAAGGATGCTGGTGAGGATGTGGAGAAAGGGGAGACCTCGTACACTGTTGGTGGGAATGAAAATTAGTGCAACCACTATGGAGCAGCATAGGGTTCCTCAAAAAACTGAAAATAGAACTAACATATGATCCAGCAATCCCACTGCTGGGTATATATTAAAAGGAGGGGAAATCAGTATATGGAAAAGATCTCTGCATTCATATGTTTATTGCACCACTATTCACAATAGCCAAGATTTGGAATCAACCTAGGTGTCCATCAATGGATAAACAGACAAAGAAATTGTGGTGCATATACACAATGGAATATTATATAGCCACAAAAAGAATGAAATCCTGCCATCTGAAACAACATGGATGAAACTGGAGAACATTATGTTAAGTGAAATAAGCCAAATCTCACATGTTCTCACTCATATGTGGGAGCTAAATATTGAAAACGATTGATCTCACAGAGACAGTCTAGTGACGGTTACCAGAGGCTGGGAAGGGTAGTGGGGAGGGGTGGATAAAGTGGGGTTGGTTAATGGATGCAAAAATATAGTTAGTTAGAATGAACAATATTTGACAGCATAACAAAGTGACTATGATCAACAATAACTTAGGGCATACTTTATAATAACTGAAAGAGTGGAATTGGAATGTTCCTAACACAAAGAAATAACAAATGCCTGAGGTGATGGACACCCCCATTACCCTGATTTGATTAATTCCCATTGTGTGCCTGTATCAAAACACCACATGTACCCTCTAAAGATATACAACTATTATGTACCCATAATAATTAAAAAGAAAAAATTAATATGCAGAATATATATTAACATGACAAAAATGCCATGGAAAGTGAAAATGTGAAACTGGGTAAATATTTTGTAACAAATATGAGAAAAAAAGAACATTCTTAACATACAAATAATTACCATTAATTAATAAGAAAAACACCAACAATTCAATAGAACAATTAGTAAAGTAAATCAAGAAGTTGTTCACAGAAAAAGAAATGGCAATGATTTTTAACCTTATGCAGATATGCTCACCCTTACAGCAAAACTGCAGTAGGATATAATTTCACCTACTTGATCAAAAAGTGTGATAAGACCACTGCCCATGGATGCTTGGGGAAACTGACATCATGATCACTAAATCTGTGCTACCTCTTTGGAGAAATATTTGATAATGTCTTTCAAAATTCACAATGCCCACTGACCCAGCAATTACACTTATAGAAAATTATACTACAGATGTATTTACTCATGCATATAAAGAATAGTCTTTGTAGCATTGTTCATAATGGCAAAGGGCCAAAACCAACCTTAATGTCTTCTAACAGGAGATTGGTTAAATAAATAATAATGAGTTATTCACACAAGCAGCCCAGAAAGGATGAGGTAGATGTTTATAGGCTGATTTATAACCATCACCAAGGCACACTGTGTAGTGAAAAAACAAAATGTAGACGAGCATTCCCTACTTGTACCAAAAAAAGGGGAGGTGGGTAACATACATTTGTGTATTTCTACATTTCACATTTCTAGAGATATATATATATATGTATAAAAATAAATGCAATCACTATAATAGTTTCTTCTTGGAAAAGGTTTTGAAGTGTGAGGGAGACTAAAAGTTCATGGGATGTTGTCTTATAATTCTTGAATTTTTCTACTAAAAGCTAGGATAAGTGATTTAATGCACATAGATGATCTTACCGTATAAATAAAATTTCCAAGAAACAAATAGTCTGTAGTGTAACCACGCTCTAAGACAGTATCTGAAAAGTGAAAAAGTCATTTTTATCAGAGTCCAAAACACAGATTTCAAATTTATTTTTACCACAGGAACCCATACTGTACACCAAAAAATATTTATCCATTATCGGTCATACTTCTAAATTTCTCCGACAGTGACAACAATGCTTCCTTTGCCTATCACAATTGTAACATTTTTTCTATCTCTTACTCTTCCTAAAGATATATTAAGTAACAAATGAATAAATACATCACAAGGAGTACATGAAGGTAATTATTAAACCTAGTTTTATATGCATCTAAACCATCAGGTACAACCTATCCATTGAAAGTCCAAAGAGTCCAGTGAGAAATACTAGGTAACAAGACTGCGATTTTAAGAATTTTTTCATCATATTTTTGCACTATTTCTTTTCTAGGATTACTAAAATAATAAGCCTAACATCATTTGAAGTTATGATATAATTTCATAATTCTCTTCAACTATTGCTAAATCTGTTATAAAATTTATGAATTTCATCCTATATGAAGGATCAACACTATCGCAAGATTGAGGTGATTTATGCATACCTTCTTTACACTTAAAAAATCTGAAGTACATATTGGTGGGGTCTCATCCTGGTTGATATGGAAATTTTGGAGTGAAATTCCTGACCCTAATACCAATTCAGATAGTATACTTGGGTACTTGAAGCTTATTTATTCTGTTTTCTCCTGAGTTAGAACCCACTAATATACTCAAGGCTTATAGCCTTTTCTAAAACTACATGAAAGGAAATATTCAGGGCATTTGATGGAAGGAAACTACAGATAAATATGTGGGTCAGGTGAGACCAGCTGGGAGAATGACTATCATGGTCTGGATTGTGTATTGACCTAAACTTGGTGAATATTATTGGGTGTGGGATAACAGTATAGATGAGAACAATATCGTAAATGACTAGAAAAGGGAAGAAAACTACTATATAGGAAGGAAATATTTGGTTATATTGTCCAGGTATGTATTCACAAAGGAGAGAGATGAAGTACAAGCTACATTGGGACAGAAGGAAAACTTCTAGTATAAGCATAGCGGTATGAAGCAGAAATTCCTTTCCTTCTGGGTATTATACAAAATCAACAATGCAAACAGAGAAAGTCTCCACAAAATCCATGTCAGGGAAACAAACAGACAAAAAAAATCCATAGATTCAGAAGCTAACGAGGGCTTCCAAGCAGTTAAGGTGAGCACAGAAGCTGTGCTTGGTAAGTGGTAGTAAAAGTTGCCTGATGTAAAGTAACTATCAAACTGACTTAAGGGAGAAGATCTCAGAAAACATCAGCAAAAATATACTCCTTAAAAACACCTTTTTCAAATAGCTGGGACATTTGACCCTTGAACAACACAGGTTTGAACTGTGCAGGTCCACTTTTGTGAAGATTTTCTTCTGACTCCGCTACCCCTGAGATGATAACACCAACCCCTCTTTCCCCTCCTCCTCCTCAGCCTACTCACCATGAAGACAACAAGGACAAAGACCTTTATGATGATCCAGTTTCACTTAATGAGTAGTAAATATATTTTCTCTTCCTTATGATTTTCTTCATAACATTTTCTTTTCTTTAGCTTACTTTACTGTAAGAATATAGTATATAATACATATAACATACAAAATATGTGTTAATCAACTGTTTATGTTATCAGTGAGGCTTCTGGTCAACAGTAGGATATTAGTTGTTAAGTTCATGGGAAATCAAAAGTTATACTCAGATTTTTGAGTGCACAGGGGTCAGCACCCCTAACCCCTCCATTGTTTACGGGTCAACCGTAATTCCATGAAGAATAACATAAAGGAAACAGGCATAGCACCCATAGGAAGAGACTATTTCATAAAAGGCAGAATGTTCTATTTCATGATTGGTATGGTTATTCATTACATTATATATTTATGTCTTATATGTAAATTATGTTTTTAAATGGTTTAAAAGGAAATGAGTGGAAAAGAGCAGCAAAACTTTTCAGATGAAAAATGCTTACAAGAGAATATTGCAACACAATCCTATTAGAACCAGCCAACAAAGAAATGATTGAAGAAACTGGGAGAAAAAGACTTGTTGAGAGCATTTGATATACTTAACCACAGAATTAAGACTAAAAAAGAAAAAAACCCAAATGTGCTAGAATGATCAATCTGGTCGTACTTATACGCCTATACAATGTGCAAGTGATGCAATTTTATATAATACATTATGGTACAAGTGACATAGATGAGAAGTAGAGTAAGACTGCAGATGGTCTCATCTGTAGTAACTGCAAGTCAATAAAGAACCTTCAAAGCCAACAAATCAAGAAATGGAATTATAAGTTTATTTAACAGTATGAAGGTATGCCATGTGCAAGACAATGGAATGCTGGGGGAAAGCAAAGGAAGAAGGAAGAGAAATATGATAATTTTATCATTATTCATATGAAGAAACAAATGGACTTGTCTAAAGAAATAGAGTGATTTTTATGTAAACTTATAACAAAAAATTCAAATTTTCCTGAACATCAGAAGACTACACAGAAAAGCAAGAAAAACCAATCTCATAATTAAAGATTATAAAACTACAGGAAATGCAAAGTCATATGAGATGTCTCAAACAAAACCTGTTTTTAAAAGATAAATTTCAGATTGAATCTTAAAATACAACCAAATTCTATGCTATGTACAAGCAACATACCTAAAAAAGTAATTCATAAAGTTTGAAAAATAAAGGATGGTCAAGGAAAATACAAATTAAAAGCATAAGACATGATAATAACATTAGTTACAAAGAAATCGAGGCCAAAAAGAATTAAACAAGACAAAGAAGGATACTTTGTAAAACCAAATGATACATGTTACGATGGATATGAAACAGGTAGGAGTACTGGTGCAACAAACAACCATTTCTAAATCACAAATTATGAGAAATAAAAAAGGAAAACAAATATGATAGTAGGAAAAGACTTTCACTCACCTTTCTCAGTCCATAACAGATCAAGATACAAAAATTAAGCATGACCAGGACTTCTGCTTCCACTCATGAAGAAGTAACAGGGCTTTCCCTCCTACGATAATCAATTAGAAAATTTGACAAAATACATGAAATAACTGTTTTTTCAGATATTGGGTAAAAGGCAGCACAGAACTTTTATCTGTGATAGGGTAAAACATTAAGTGAGTCCTACCATTGCCCTTGCTTCATACCTGGAGGCAATTTCTGGACTACTGAACAGGAAGGGAGAGCCCAAAGAGAAGTCAACATTTTTGCTGAGTTAATAAGACACATTGGACTTGAGAGAGGCCAGGTGGCTGGAACTTGCAGAACAGAATATGGAAACTATCCAAAGAATGACCTCCAGAAATTCACAGAGGAGTCCTCATAAGTCCTTAGCTGAATGCCAATCTGCATATGTGTACTGAGAAATTCCACAAGGCCAGCAAAGAGCAACTACCATGGAAAAATGAATTACTATAAAACTGCAAGCTGAAAAGTTGTGAGATCTAATATAGAGCTAGGAATTGCTCCAATTTCCATAAGCCAAAGTGAAAAGACCTTTTTCAATATACGAAGCATTCAGTAGAGACCCAAAAGGGAATGACCTTAGTAGATGAACTAAGTTTGTCCTAGAGTAAGGAATACACTATTACTTTAAATACTAATTTAAAGACAAGAAAAACAAGTTTTGAAAGGATCAAACTGATCCACAGGCAACTTGACTACTTGCCAAAACAAAGTCCGATTGCTTAAATATATACAACAGAACTGTTCAGCAACATAAAATTCATAATGCCCAGCATCCATTATAAATTTATGACATGCAAAAAAAGCAAAAAATCTGATCAATAACCGAGAGAAAATTGTGAATAGAAGCCAACCCAGAAATAAAAGAGATGTTAGAATTAGCAGAAGGTAAATACTACAAACATGCTTACGAATTTGAAGAAAAATATGAACATAATGAGGCAAGAAACGAAAGATATGAAGAATAACCAAATAGAATTTCTCAAGATAAAAGTAACATTTGAAAAGAAAATGTCACTGAATTGTGCTTAACAGCAAAGACACTGCTAAATAAAACATCAGTGAACTTAAAAACACAGCAAAAGAAACTAAAAATAACAAAAAAGAGAACAAAGATAGCATAAATGAACAGAGACATGGGAAATATCAAGGGTTCTAACATATGTATAGCAGGAGTCCCAGAAGAAGAAAAAAGAGAGAGAGACAAAAGAAATAACGAGTAAAAATTTAAAAAATTTGATGAAAATTATAAACCAACAGATCCAAGAACTTTGAGCAATTTTAGGAAATATAAAACAAATGAAACCATACCACAGCACATCAAAACCAGCTGCTGAAAATAAGTGATAGAGAGAAAAATCTTAAAATCACATAGAGATAGAAAACACACTACATAAAGAGGAACAAATATAAGAATGACCACAGACTTCTCAACAAAATAATGTAAACCGGAAGACAATGAACTGATATTTTTAAAGCAATAAAGAGAATGAACTATAAAACTAGAATTCTATACCCAGCAAAAATATTTTTTTCCAAATTAAAGGCAAAATAAAGACTTTTTGGACAAAATATTTTAAAAATATTAATTTGCTTTAAATTTAGGAACAATGTAAATTTGCTTTAAATGCCTATATTAGCAAAGAAGAAGCCTACAAGATCAATAACCTAATCTTCCAACAAGTTGGAAAAAGAAGAGCAAATTAAACCTCAATTAAATAGAAGGGAAGGAAATAATAAAAGCAGAAATGAATAAAATAGAAAACAGGTAAACAGAATATAAAATCAATGAAACCAAGTTATTCTTTTCAATCTATCAATAAAGTTGATAAATCTCTAGCTACATATCAAGACAAAAAAAGTCAGAATTACTATTATCAGAAATGAAAGAGAGGATATCAGTAGTTAACAGTACAGATCTCACAGATAATGAATATCATAAGCAAATTTACAGCAATAAATTTGGATAAAAATAAATTTGGATAAAACTTGGATAAAAATAATAAATTCCTTGAAAGACAAAAATTAATAAAATGGATTCAATAAAAATCCAAATATTCCTATATCTGTTAAAGAAATTATATTTATAATTAAAAACTTTCTCACAAAGAAGACTCTAAGTCCAGTTGGCCTTATTAGTAAATTCTAGTAAATATGTATGAAAGAAACAATATTAATACTACACAAACTTTTTTCAGAGAACAGAAAAGTGGAAAACACTGCCCAACTCAATTAAAAAAGCAAGCACTATACAATGCTAATTCAAAATCCAGATGATATTACAGGAAGAGTGCGACCAATGTCCATCACGAACATAGATGTAAAAACCCTCAGCAAAACGCCGCCAAACGGAACCCAGCAGCAGGCGGAGCCGCCTCCTCAGCCTTCCTGGCGCGGTGGGGCCGCGTCAGCCCCGCCCCGGCGGCTCCGCCCGGGAGCCCTGCCCACACCGCTAGCGCGCCAGCTCTGCGGGGCGCGGGCCGGCTCACCCAACCCAGCCTGCCCAGCCGCACTGCCCCCCTCCTCTGCCCTGGCAGAGATTAAGGACTCACCTGGAAGTCCCCCCACCCCACCTGGGGCATAGGCCTGCTTCTGCTGCGGGACTAGAGCAGGTCACAGGACTAAAAGCAACATCGCCGCTTGTTCCTCCCGGCCAGCGCCGCCTACTGGCAGGCAGGTCAGTTTGCACACCCTTTACAGCATTTACTGACTCCATCGTGAGATGAGTGTGTGCGGTGTGTGGGGGTCCAAGAAGTGGCCACCTGGGGGAGCGCCCACCCCTCCCCGCAGAAAAACTGCGCTACTGGATAAGGGTGGAAAGAACCCAGCCCCAGCCAGGGACTTAGCATACAAGAGTTCAGCCCCCTGCACCGTGAACGTCTCTCCCCCTGGCTTGGAGAGCTTGTGCAGCCCCTCCTACCAGTGGCGCCCCATAGTGGCCTGAAAAGCAACTTCTGGGCCCCGCTGAGGCTTGGCAAAGCCTTTCAGCTCCCACAACCCAGCCACAAACTGCCTTGCTCCTCCCCCACCTCCGTGTTGGCGGAGATAAACCCCCTGGGAGCTACAGGGTCTCTCCTAAAGCTTGGGGCGCTCACATACTCCACCTGGGGGACCAGAGTCTTCTACGAATACAAAAGAACATCTTGGCAGCTGGCTCTAATTTTAACATCTATATTAAAATTCAAAGAACATAGAATAGCCAAAACTTTTTCAGAGAAGTTTTTCAACCTGGTTTCAAGATTTGCATATGAAGTATAGTAATCAAGAAAATATGGTCTAAGAATAGGCATATGGATCAACGGAACAGAAAAGTGATTCCTGACATAGATTCACACTTATACAATGGATTGTTTTTGCAAAGATACCAAGATAATTCCATGAGAAAACATGGTCTTTTCAACAAAAAGTACTGGAATAGGACATCCATATACAAAAAATAAACCTTCACCCTTACATTATACCATAAACAAAAGTAAACTCAAAATAAATAAAAAACCTAAACATAAAACCTAAAACTAGAGAACTTATAGAAGAAAACAGTATTAAGTCTTTGTAACCTTGGGGTAGGCAAAAATTTCTTAGGACAAAAAGAAAAAAAAAAAGCAGAGATCAAAAAAATTTTTGGTAAGTTGGACTTTAAATTTAAAATCAGAAATTTAAAACTTCTGATTTTAATGACATTAAGAAAATGGTAGTCAAGCCACAGATGAGGAAAAAAATCACAACTCGTACTTGGCAAAGGACTTGGATCCAGAAAGAACTCTTGTAACTCCATAAGAAGACAAACAATTCAATTAAAAATGGACAAAATGCTTGACAATATACTTTCCAAAGGAGGTATACAAACGGCAAATAATCATATGAAGAGAGGCTCTATATTATTAGTCATCAGAAAATTGAAAAATCATAAAGAGATTGGGTATAATATTTTAGTGATGTCATAAATGGCAAAAGACATCATAAAGCATTTGGGGTGAATTTATTCATATTGAATTTCTAATTTAAGATTATTTGATAAGAAACAGTTAACCATACATTTGAAATTATAGTCCCTGACGTACCTATATCTAAATTACAGATATAGGTACAGATAATAACCCATGGGATTAGCTTCTGTGGCAGCAGAGCTTTTAAAAGACCTTTCTGTGATGGGTCTGATGGTCTGATGCCCAGGTTGTGACTCTCTTCCCATTCCTGCCCTCTTTACTACCACAGCTACTGGAGATACCTGCTGCCAGACCCTAGCACCTACCCACCTGACTCTCTGAGAACTCGGAGGGTCATAAATACTGGTAAGTAAATTAAGAGGGAAAATGCACCCAAAATTCCAAATAAATTTTAAATGATCTTTTAGAACATGATCTTTTTATTAGCTTTCAGCCACCAGAAATGTAATTAACACTATAGAATTCAAAGCATTTAAAAATACTGAAAACAATGAATACGACTTTATAGTACTGGAAGTCCCTATTTCTTGCCTGTTTCTCCTTCCCTTTAGCGCTTGTACTAGTGATTCCCAAACTCCTTTGTACATTGGCATCTTCTGGAGAGCTTCATAAACTATTGATGCCCATGGCCTAACCACAGAGAGAGTGATTCAATGAGTTTGGGGTGTGTCCTGGGCTGTGGAATTTTTAAAAATTTCTAGGTGATGCTAATGTATAGGTAAGTATAGGAACCACTGGACTAGAAAATGGTCACGCCCATGAAGTTCTGGGCACATGCAAGATGTTCGCTAAATGTTAGTTCTGCTCTCCCCACTCCACTTTCTTTTTAAAAAATTTTATTTATTTATTTTTTAAATTGATAAATGAAAATTGTGTGTGTATATATGCATATATACCATGTCAAACATATTTTGAAATATGTTAACATTATGGAATGGTTAACTTGAGCTAATTAACATATGCATTACCTTATAGGTTTTTTTATGGTGAGAACACTTAAAATCTACTCTCTTAGCATTTTTCAAGTACACAATACATTGTTATTAACTACAGTCACCATGTTGTACAATAGATCTCTTGAACTTATTCCTTCTATCTAACTGAAATTTTGTATCCTTTGACCAACATCTCCCCAACCCCTCCAACCCTTGGTCTCTGGTAACCAACATTCTACTCTCTACTTCTATGTGTTCAACTTTTTTAGTTACGTGAGATAATGTGGTATTTTTCCTTCTGTGCCTAGCTTATTTCATTTAACGTAACGTCCTCCAGGTTCATCCATGTTGTCATAAATGACATTTCCTTCTTTTTAAAAGCCGAATAGTATTCCATTGTGCATATATACACTATATATTTATTTTTCATTAATTTGTTGGTGGACGCTTAAGTTGATTCCATATCTTAGCTCTTGTGATAATGCTGCAATAAATGCAGCAATAAACATGAGAGTGCAGATATCTCTTTGATATATCGATTTCATTTCCTTTGGATCTATACACAGTAGTGGGATTGCTGGATTATAGGTAGTTTTATTTTTAATTTTTTGAGAAGACTTCATACTGTTTTCCATAATAGCTATGCTAATTTACATTCTCATCAACAGTGGCAAAGATTTCCTTTTCTCCACATCCTCCCCAACACTTGTTAGCTTTTGTCTTTTTGATAGGAGCCATTCTAACAGGTGTGAGGGGATCTCTCATTGTGGTTTTAATTTGTACTTCTTTGATGATAAGTAATGTTGAGCACTTTTTCATATACCTGTTGGCTATTTGTATGTTTTCTTTTGAGAAATGTCTGTTTAGGTCCTTTGTCCATTTTTTAATTGGGTCCTGTTTGAGTTGTAAGAGGGTTGTTCCTCTTATATGAGTTTCTCATATATTTCAGATGTGAATCCCTTATCAGGCATATGGTTTGGAAATATTTTCTCCCATTCTGTCTGATTGACTCTTCATTCTGTTGATTGTTTCCTTGGCTGTGTAGAAGCCTTTTAGTTTGATGTAATCCCATCTGTATATTAATGCTTTTCTTGCCCAAACTTTTGAGGTCATATCCAAGTAATCATTGCCAAGATTAATGCCATGGAGATTTCCCCCTATTTTTTCTTCTAGAAGCTTTACAGTTTTAGGTCTTACATTTAAGTCTTTAATTCATTTGGGGTTGATTTTTTTATGTGGTGGGAGATGAGGGTCTCATTTCATTCTTCTTTAGTGGATATCCAGTTTTTCAAACACCATTTATTGAAGAGACTGTCCATTGCATGTTCTTGGCACCTTTGTTGAAGTTAGTTGGCTACAGGCAGGTGAATTTATTTCTGGGCTCTCTATTCTGTTCCATTGGTCTATGTGTCTGTTTTTCTGCCAGTACCACACTGTTTTGATTACTATAACTTTGCAGTATATTTTGAAGTTAGGTAGTGTAGTGTGATGCCTCCAGCTTTGTTCTTTTTGGTCAAGATTGCTTTGGCTATTCAGGATCTTTGGTGGTACCATACAAATTTTAGGATTATTTTTCTATTTCTGTGAAAAATGTCATTGGAATTTTGATAGGGATTGCACTGAATCTGAAGGTCTCTTTGGGTAGTATGGGCATTTAAACAATATTAATTTTTCCAACCCATGAACATGGGATATCTATCCATTTGTTGTGCCTTCGATTTCTTTCATCAATGCTTTATAGTTTTCAGTGTACAGGTATTTCACCTTCTTTTTTAAATTTATTCATAAATATTTCATTATTTTTTGTAGTTATTGTCAATGAGATTGTTTTCTTGATTTTTTTTCAGATAGTTCATTGTTAGTGTATAGTGTATAGAAATGCTACTGATTTTTATATTTGATTTTATATCCTTCAACTTTATTGAATTTATAGCTGCAACAGTATTTTGGTGGAGTCTGTAGGGTTTTCTGCATATAAGATCATGTTGTCTGCAAACAGGGACAGTTTAATTTTTTTCTTCACAATTTCTATGCCTGTTATTTCTTTGTGTTACCTAATTGCTCTGGCTAGGACTTCCAGTACTATGTTGAATAGATGTGAGAATGGGCATCCTTTAGAAGAAAAGCTTTCAACTTTTCACTATGGAATATGCTGTTAGCTGTGGATTTGTTATATATGGCCTATATTGTGTTGAGGTACATCAAAAGATTTTTATTTTGATGAAGACCAATTTATTTATTTATTTTTGTATTATTTGTGTTTTGGTGTCATATCTAAGAAAGCTTTGCCTAATCCAGGTCATAAAAATTCACTCCTGTGCTTTCTTCTATGAGATTTATACTTTCATCTCTTACATTTAGTTACATAATCCATTTTTAGTTAATTTGTGTGTTTGGTGTGAAGTAGGAGTTCAAATTTATTCTTTTGCATGTGGTTATCCAGTTGTCCCAGCACTATTTGTTGAAAAGACTGTTCTTCCACTCCCCTGCCATTGAATTGCATTGGCACCTTCATCAAATATCAATTGACCATAAATGTGAGTGTTTGTTTCTGTACTCTCAGTTTTATACCTTTGAGCTACATGTCTATCCTTATGCCAGTACCACATTTTCTTGATGACTGTAGCTATATAGCAAGTTTTGAAATTGAGAAGTGTGTGTCTTCCAACTTTTTTTTTTTCCAAGATTGTGTTGGCTAATCTATGTCCCTTGTATTTCCACATGAATTTTAGAATCAGCTTGTCCATTTGTGCGAAGAAGTTATCTGGGCCTTTGAAAAGGATTGCATTGAATCTATAAATTGATTTGAGGAGTATTGCCATCTTAGCTATATTAAGTCTTCAAATCCATAAATATAGAATGTCTTTATATTTACGTAAGCCTTCTTTAATATCTTTTAACAATGTTTTGTACTTTGCAGAGTATAATATTTGTGCTTCTCTTGTTAAATTTATTCCTAAGTATTTCATTCATTTTGATTCAATTGTAAATGGACTTGTTTTCTTAATTTCATTTTTAGTTTGCTTATTTCTATTGTGTAGAAATAAATTGATTTTTGTATATTGATCTTATATCCTGAAACCTTGCTTAATTTGTTTATTAGTAACTTATTAGTTCTGACAGTATTTTAGTAAATTCTTTAGTTTTTTATATATAAAAAAATTATGTCATATGCAAATAGAGATCATTTTACTTCTTCCTTTCTGATCTGGAAAATTCCATTTTCTTGCCTAATTGTAATGGCTAGAACCTCCAGTACGATGGTGAATAGAAATGGTGGAAAGAACATTTTTTACCTTGTTTGTGCTTTTTGGGGGAAAATCTTCAGTCTTTCACCATTAAGCATAATGTTAACTGTGGGTTTTCATAGATGTCCTTTATCTTTAGCATTATTTGAAAAGTGGGCCTTCCAACAACAAATTCTGTCACATTTTGTTTATTCTGGAATTTCTTTATTTTGCTTTCATTTTTTTCTTAAATAGAGATGGGGTCTTGCTATGTTGCCCAAGCCAGTCTTGAACTCCTGGGCCTGAGTGATCCTCTCACCTCAGCCTCCCAAGAAGCTGAGACTACAGGCATGCACACCATGCCCAGCTTTGTTTTGCCTTTATTTTTGAAGGACTGTTTTGCTGGGCATAAGATTTTTGGTTGACATTTTTTTTCCTCTCAGGACTTTAAATCTGTCGTCTCACTGCCTTCCAGCCTCTATTTTCTCTGACAAGAAGTCAGCTGTTATTTTATGGGAGTTCCCTTGTACATGATGAGTCATTTTTATTTTGCTGCTTTCAACATTGTTACTACAATGTGTAAGTGTGAATCTCTTTGCATGTATCTTACTTGGAGTTCATTAATCTTCCTGGATGTGTAGACTAATGTTTTTCAGCTAGTTTGGGAATTTTTCAGCTATTATTTCCTTGAATATTTTTTCTGCTCCATTATCTTTCTCCTCCTGTTCTGGTACTCCCATTGTGCTCACACTGGTGTGTTTAAAGGCTTCTCACATTTCTCTGAGGCTCTGTTCATTTTTCTTTATCCTATTTGCTCTCTGTTCTTTAGACTGCATACCCTCTATTGATGTAACTTCAATTCCAGTAATTCTTTCTTCTTCCACTTCACATCTACTGTTGAGTCTGTCATGGTTTAGTGTCCACAGCTGGACTTTGAATTTTTGCCCCAGTTCTTGGGCTCCTGGCTTGGAAGAATCACAAACCAGGCCTGCACGACGGAGAGAGATGACAGTCACTCAGCAAGTATGCGTGAAGAATTTATTGGAAATAGTGAAGTTATACGATAGTATAGGGAAGAAAGCAAAGATGTTTCCTAAGGGGAAACAGGTCTGTCTCCGTGAGTGGAGAAGACCCTAATTAGCTCTAAACTTTCTCCTTTTATATGTTAGCAATTTATGTAGATGTAAAGGTTAATCACAAAGTTAGTCGTAATTACCTATGATTATATGTCACAAGGTTTGGGGACTGAATCATACAGTGATGGAGAAAGTCACTTTTTAGGGTGTCGTTCCATTGTCTAATCAGTGGTCAGTGTTCCATGATTTAATTACCCCATTCTTTAAGACTGAAAGAACCGTTTCTCCTGAGTATTTTTCTATAACTACTTCCTCCTTATTGTTTTTCTAATTTCCATTACCTCTCACCTATTTTTCTGTCCCTAACAAGCCCATCTGACAAATTTTCCATTTTGGTTACTGTACCTTAAAACTCCAGAATTTTCATTTGGCTTTTTATTGGAATTTCTATCTATTTATTGATAATCTCTATTTGATGAATCATTGTCTTCATACCTTCAAGCATTATGGTTAAATATGACATCTGGGTCCTCTCACAGGCAGTTTCTATTGCCTACCTTTTTTCCTGCATATGCATTACAGTTTTCTGGGGTTTTTTGCACATCTTGTATTTTGTTACTGATGTTGAAAACTGGACATTTTACATAATATAGCATTCTAGATACTGATTCCCCAACCTTCTTTTCAAGGCTTGTATTTATGGTTGATGTTGTTTGTTTGTTTTGTGACTTGGCAAGACTATTTTAGCGATGTGTTTTTCCCCCTGCAGTGTGAAAACTTGGTGTAGCTCATAAGAAGGCACAGCCTTGGGCAAGTCACAGTCACCTGGATGGAAATGGTTTAAGGTTGGGATCTCTTTAACTGTAATTTTCCCTGATTTCTCTGTCAAGCTATTCGACTCATTTGGTATTACACCAGGTATTAGGCTCCACTAATTACTGGCAAATTGTTTTATTGTTTTCAACAATATCTTGGGGCATAAATTGCTTGGTAGTCTAATCCAATTAAATTCAGGCAGGAGTAGTTTTAAGACCAGCCTTTGAGGCTTGTAATCTCATCTCAGAAGAACTCTTGTGAGCTGTCTCTTTCCCTGGTTCTCTCATAGTTGGCCTATGATTTACCTTGTTGCTCTTAAGAGGAATTGTTTCTTGAGAGCATCCTTAGATTTGAATTTTCCCACATTCTGTTCCAAATAAAGTCATTTTCTTTGGGGAGGGCTTTGGAGCTCTCTTTTCTTATGTACTGCCTCTCCCTATAGGCAAAATCTTTGAGCCATTACTCTTGGTGCTAGTGGGGTGCTGGTCACTGGTCGTCTTGGCTGGCTTCTCCCAGGTTGCCATCTCTGCCCTACAACCAAGCTGGGCTGAGGGTGTGCAGGGGCCCAGTATTTTTGGCCTGCTGTGCCCAAGGTGGAGACTCTGTCCTGTGGACTTAAGTTGGTTGGAAAAAGGAGCTCTAACCTCTCAGCCACACTCATCAAGAACTCAGCTTCTTCAGATCAGAGTTGGAGGGAATGAGAGATGCTGCTGGCCCCTCCTGGTGGGACATGGGAACCCTTGCCTGAGAGCTCTGAGGATTGGCAGTCCCACATCGCTAACCACACCTGCCTAGAACGGGACTTTCATCAAGCTAAGCTGTCATGGCCGGAGGGGAGAAGTAGGTCATGGCTCAAATGCCAAAGATTCTTGTTGTTCTCACTGAGTTTTAATAGATTTCCTTGAATAAATGTTTCTTCATTTGCCTTAGGACAATTTACAGGGAATTTACATGGTTGTGTTCTTTTAGTTTTGACCAGCTTTGCTTATTTGGATGGGGAGTAGGTTCATGGAGCTTTTCACACTGTCATTCTGGAAGTGGAACTGAGTCTTCATAAACTTTTGACTTTGCTATTTTTGTTGTTAGCAGTTGAAAATTTTGTTCATTTTTCTTACACTAAGCCCTTGAGCAATATAATGACAGATTTATTCTTTTAAATATAAATAAACACACTCAACTCAAACTCAGTTCTTAAAAATTTAAATGTATCCAAGATAAGTACAAGTTGCTATAAATGCCCAATATAAATTAAATATGGTTATAGAAAAATACTGATATTCACACCTTAATTTATGGCTTGTGAACACACAGCACATCAACAATATACTCCATAAATATATCTCCTAGTTTTGGATATATTAAACCCAAGCCATTTTAGAGAAAAACTTCACACATAATGTTATTTGGACAATTTTATGGCAGGAAAAGGAGACTTGGTCATGTAATTAGGTATAAGGTTAAATTTCTATATGATCTTGTTAGACTTATATTACAGTCTAAATTGAAGCATGAAGTTTGAGAAGTAAAAACAAGAAATAAAGTAGACATAAATTCAAACTCGCAAATAGGAGGCATCTATAATTCTTTGGAAATGTTGTGTTTTCCATCAGAATTCCTGACTCAAATATTAGCGATTAACAATAAAAGCACTAGTTCTCAATTTATACATGTTAGAGGCAAAGAGGATGGGTTCTAAATGTCAACTGTTACATGTTCAGACTGCAATCTGTTAGCCAGAGGAATGCCTACTTATGGGATTTATGTGAATATTTTATTTTTTTCTAAATTCTATTTTTGTATCCTCTAGCTCTTTTTGTGGACACGCACACATAGAAACATTAACTGCAGTGAGAATAACACATTCTTTGCTGAGTATTTGAAACAATAAAGCCATTACCCTTCTCCAGCATTTTTGTGGGAAACCAGAAGATAATGAAGGAGTGGACCAAAGCATTTATACATTGAATCCAAAACACCTAAAAGAAAACAAAGCAAGACAGTCAAGATGGTATTTTGATCTAAATCTAAAAATATGTGACATTGTGAAGTATATTTGCTGTGTATAACACAATTACAAAGCTAAAATGTTTTTCTAGAGACTGAAAAAATTCTATTTTTTAAATTCTACTTTTACAAGAAATGACTGTGAAATTATAGGATAATATTATTCTAAAAATAAATTTATTAAATATAAATGTATAGAACTAAAATACAACATATTTGTTGTAAAAAATTATGAAGTCTTAAATTATCCAGTGAAACAGAACCAGAAGTAATTTTTTTTAAAAATGAAAATATTTTAAATTTTAAATTATAGTACTTTAAATGTAATTTCATATCATATTTTATTATGATATATTTTGATCATTTACATTTACACCCTGATCCTGGTCAAAATAATTTTTAACAGACCATGCATAATTTTCTTAAATGAAATCTCAGAAATATAAAATCTCTGGGCTCAATCAAACAAGGGTGCACATTAGTTAGATGATAGAACAGCAAAAACAAAAGGC
This sequence comes from Daubentonia madagascariensis, assembly GCA_023783475.1. NCBI lineage: Eukaryota > Metazoa > Chordata > Mammalia > Primates > Daubentoniidae > Daubentonia > Daubentonia madagascariensis. Next base: position 79,145 of record JAKFHU010000379.1, on the reverse strand, counting down.
TTTGCTCTTTCAATTTTAAGTGTATCAGTTATTTTCATGCTTACCAGGGAGACTTATAAATAAAGGACTAGAAAAGAAAAGAATGTGGAAAAAACATATCTGGTCTGTGACCCCGAATTTCCTGGAGTAAGGCAATTTTTAGGAAGAGTGTAAGAAACCAGTTCAAAAACAAAATTAATGTCACATAAGGCAAGCTCATGGCTTGTGGAACACTGGGCTCAGACAGTACACAGAAAGTTCTTACCTCAATAGTGGAGAATAATTATCCCTGGACTTAGCACTGCTCATGTCCTAACAAATCTTAAAAGTCACACTCAAAAAGATCAAAGTGTTTCCAATTACCTTGCTTGTGTCCCAGAGAAAAACTCAAGAATATTTATAGGAATACAAAAATATCCAGGACTTACCTAGGTAAAATTCATATACCAGGCATCTAATCCAGAATTACTAGACATATAAAGGAGCAGGAAACTACCCAAAATAAGGAGGTAAATAAATCAATCAAATCCAACCCAGAAACAACAGAGATATTAGAATTTGCAAACAAGAATGGGGAAACAATTATTACAGCTGTATTCTATGTGTTCAAAAGTTAAGTAGGAACATGGGAGATATAAAAAAAAATCAAATAGAAATTCTAGGGAACAAAAACTACAATGTGTGAGATACAAATAGGATTGGGATTAATAGAAGATTCAACATTGCAGAAGAGAAAATTAATGGCAGATAGGCATTGCAGAAGTAAACTTGAAGACAAAGTGATGAAAAAAATACCTCAAATGAAATACTGAAAGAACGAACTTCTAGAAAACACAGCTTCAATAAGGTTTTGGACAACTTCAACTGACCTATGTGTAACTGGAAGCACAGGAGAGGAGAAGACAGGCCAGAAAAATAAATTTGAAGAAATAGTGGTTGACAGTTTCCCAAATTTGACATATACTGTAAACCAGGTAGTAAGTGTTTTAGGCTTTGAGGGCCTCATAATCTTTTTTGCAACTATTCAACTTTGCCACTGTGGCACTAAAACGGCCATAGATAATTGTAAATAAATAAGCATGGCTGTGTTCCAATGAAACTTTATTTATAAAAACAGGCAGAGGACTGGATTTGACCTGTAGGTCATAGTTTGCTGATCCTACTACTATAAACCCACAGATTCAAGGAGCTCAATGAACCTCAACAGATCCAAGAAGCATAAGAAACATGAAGAAACAAGACATCAGAATGAAATGCTCACCTGCAGTAATAAAGAAGAAAATCTTAAAAGCAGTCAGAGGAAAAAAAGCCGCATTACTTATAAAGACATGAAGGTGAGGATGATAGCAATTTCACATCAAAACAACGCAAACAAGAAGACAATGGCAAGTACCAAAAGAAAGAAACTATCAACCTAGAATTTCATACCAAGCAAAAATAACTCTTAAAAAATGAAGGCAAAATAAAGACTTTTTCATACATGCAAAAGCTGAAAGACTTTGTCACCAGCAGATTTGCACTATAAGAAATGTTAAAGGGAGTCTCTCAGACAGAAAGAAAATTATAACAGGCAATGTGAATGAGAAATACATAGGAAAAGACAGGAACTTCTCTTACTATTTAAATCATTAACAATAGTTATTTAAACAAAATATGAGCAATATAGTATGGACTTTATAGAATATGTAAAATTAACATGTATGACAACAATAGCTCAAAGGTTAGGAAAAGAATGGAATTTACAGTGTATGTACAGTAGTACATCACTTGTAGGTAAACTGTAATAATTTAAAGACATATACTATAAACCCTAAAGCAACTTCTAAAATAAGAAAACAAGGAGTTATAGATAATAAATCAACAAAGAAGATAAATTGGAATTCATGAAAATTAATCAAGCCAAAAGAAGGTAGAAAAAGTGGGAAAAAATTATAGGTAGGACAAATAGAAAATGGCAAGTTGGTAAGTTTAAACTTTACCATATCAATAAACTCATTAAATGTAAGTGACTTAAACATCTAATTAAAAGGCACATATTGTCAGATCAGATAGCAAAGCAAGACTACAAGCTGCCTATAAGAAACACTTTTAAATATGAAGACACAAATAGGTTAAAAGTAAAAGAATGGGAAAAGGTACACCATTCAGACACTAAGGAAAAAAAAGCTGGAGTGATTATATTACTATCAAAGTAAATTTTGAGAGCGAATAATACTACTAGGAATAACAAAAAACATTTCACAATGATAAAGGGATAAATCAAGAGAATATAACAACCCTAAATATTTATACACCTAATAACAGAGCTGCAAAAATACGTGAAGCAAAACTGGTAGAACTTTTAAGGGACATAGCTCAATCCACAATTATGGTTGGCGATTTCAATACGTCTCAATAACTGACAGAACGAGCAGGGAGAAAATCAGTAAGAATGGGGACATTTTGAACAAAACTGTCTTCAAACTTGACCTAATTAATACATTTTTTCCACTGAAGATGAAATATTCAGAAGATAGACTATACCTTGAACCATAAAACAAGTGTCAATACGTTTAAAAGGTTTTTTATGTTTCTTCCAGGTGTCTATAATTTTTAAAAGCTTCACAAATGATTGAGATGCACGGTTTATTCAAATTTGACAGAGTGTGTGTCATTGTTCTCACAGCCTGCGAAATCCCTTTACCTCCCCCACTGAATATCAACTCCTGTGATCTCAGGCAGCAATCATTCCAGGATAATCCCGTGAAGCCGCGTCTCATCTACGAGTAGACCTTGGTCGCTCTTTTATCCTTCCTAGGACTACCCATTCCACAACATGCCTCCTGAAGCCACTTAGTGCACATTCTGTGAGAACACACATGGTACCTTGCTTCATTTTCACAAGACTTTTGTTTCCATTTCCCAATACTGTTATTTCTCTTATTTGAACCATAATTCCCTGGCTAAGCTACAGTAGCATGAAGATGGCACAAGGCTGCATGTCTTGTGTTTTAAAAATTTTTCCTAAAGTGTTACAAAGGGAAGAGAACAAAGGTACCTTTGGAATCAAGTCAGATGAAAGACGTGCAACAAATTTTCTGTTTACCTTTGTGCTGAAAATTTCCCCTGTCTGAGAGATGGTGTAGAGTTGTGGATACTTGAGCAGGCTCCTCTGACTGCAACATTGTTCAAAGATTCCCAGAGTTAAAGGTGGTAATGAAGTGAAAATCTACATAGAAAACAAGAATCTATTAAAAGGATCTTTTAATCTGTACCTGAGTTAATAATATTGCACCAATGTGAATTTCCTAGCTTTGATAAGGTGATTACTAAAATATCATTATGGGGGAAGCTGGGTGAAGGATATATAGAATTCTCAACTATATTTTTGCATCTTGTGCTAAGTCTTAAACTAGGTAAAAATAAAAATTATTTACAAAAGAACTATTATTGAGTCACATAGATTCAAAGAAATCTAATCAGTCAAATTATGACATAATTTTCCGATTGATCAAAAAAGCTTTGATTCAATAGCTTATAACTATGTACATTATTTATAACTATAAAATGGATACATTTTATTTTCTTGTGTTTATGAGCACAAAGAAAATAAAATTGAGTGTATGGCTATTTAAATAATAGGCATAATATTGGCCAATAAATCTAGCAATATTGACATCTAGTTCCCTCATAAGAACCAGTTGTTTTACAGCTTGTTCACTTGCCAGGACTTGGCTCATAGAAGTCACTCAACAGATATTGTTAATTGAATGTTAGACTAAATGCAAACTACTTTACAAGAACTCCATATCTTTATTATTATCATCAGAAACAAAATAGAGGTTTCCCACTCATTTATTCTTTAAATATTTATTGAACAACCATTATGCCAGGAATCATGTTAAGTGAAAAAGACATAATCCTTGAAAGAACTCTGGATCTTGTCAAGGAGGGAATCTTGTAATGGTACGCACAATATTATGGGAAAAGTGGGGAAGGAGGGGAGAGGGAAAGTAAAGGGAAGGAAGGAGAGGGGAGAAAAGGAGAGAAAAAATGAGAGGAGAGGAAATTCGAGAGCAGGAAAATGAGCTATGCCATGAAAACTGACAGGTGCTGTCAGATAAACTTCTTAATCCCCTCACGTGCACAGATGGAAGTAAAACTCAGTGGAAATCAAGCAGGTGGGAGGGGGGTGGAGGGGATGGGTGGAATCATATCTAACGGGTACAGTGTACACTATTTGGGTGATGGGCACACTTATAACTTTGACTCAGGCAGTACAAAAGCAACCCATGTAACCAAAACATTTGTACCCCTGTAATATTCTGAAATAAAAAAAGAATAAATAAATTTTAAAAAAGGACTTCTTAGAAAAATGATATTTGAACAACACCTGAAATGAATTATTCCTGCTTAATTTCTGATCCACATGGTTTCTTTTCCGATGGCAGTTTAACCATGGATTCATCATGTAGAGCAGCAAGAGGGGGGCAAGCTTCAATGAGCAAGCATCTTTCACATTTCTGTTTTTGCTCAAGTTTGTTATTGTCTCATTGGTCAATCAAGTCACAGGGGCAAACCCAGAGTCAGTGTGGGTGGGTAAACCAAAAGATGTGGATACAGAAGAACACGAATCAATTGGGGGCCTTCATTAGGACCTCTGTGTATTCCTTAGAATTTTGTACATAGACAATATTGACAGAGACTAAAGAAAGCTTTCCTTCCCTTCCAATCTGTTGATTTTTTTTCTTATTGCACAGGCTAGGATCTCCCGACAATGTTGAAGTGGTAAGAGCATACATTCTTGTCTTGCTTCTGATCTTAGGAGAACACATTCATTGCTTCACCACTAAGTGTGATGTTAGCTGTAGAGTTTTAGTAGAAGCACTTTACTGATGCTCATCAGGAATAAGTGGTAAATTTTCTCAAATAATTTTATGCATCTATTGAGATGATTATATGGTTCTTCCTTTTTGCCCTATTAACATAGTGGATTACATTGATTGAATTTTAAATAGTAAACCAAACTTGCATTCCTGGGATAATATATTTAGGTTTGTATATATTGCTCAATTTGATTTGCTAAAATTTTATTAGGGATTTTTGCATCTATGTTCATAAGGGATATTAGACAGTAATTTTATTTTTCTATAATACCTTTGTCTGACTTGGGTATCAGGGTAATGCTGCATCATAAATCAGTTGGAGTGTTTCCTCCTCCTCTTCTCTTTTCTGGAAAAGTTTATCCAAATTTGTGAATATTTCTGGCGGATTTTCTTGATGGGAAGGTTTTTAACTAAACTCTAAATTTTTAACAGATATGGGATTATTTGGGTTCTTGAGTAATATTTGGTGGTTTGTGTCTCCCAGGTAATTTGTCCATTTTATCAAGAAATTTGTCAATTTTATCCAAGATGTAATAAAAATTGCTCATAATTCTTGCTTATAATCCATTTATTGTCCACAGGATCTGCAGTGGTGACCCCTGTTTTATTCCTGATATTGTTAATTAGTATCTTTTCTTTATTTATACATTTATTTTGATAAATTTGACCAGTCTGAATAGACATTTACTAAGCTTGTTGATCTTTTCTGAGAGCCAGATTCTTGTTTCATTGGTTTTCTCTATTGTTTCTGTTTTACATTTACTTGATTTATGCTTTTATCTTTATTATTTCTTTTGCTCTGCTTGTTTGGGGCTTCATTTACTTTTACTTTTCTACTTTCTTCAGGTTGATTATGGGATCAGTAATTTTAGACTTTTATTTTCTAATTATATGCATTTTAAAATATAAGTGTTCCTCTATGCAGTGCTTTATCTGCATCTCATACAATTGAAAAGTGGTATTTTCATTCTTGTTCTGTTCAAAATATCTTCTAACTTCTCTTGTGAGTTCTTCTGTGACCCATGGGGTATAGAGAAGTGTGTTCTGTAATTTTCAAATATGTGGTTATTTCCCTAATATATTGCTGTTATTGATTTCTAGTTTAAATCCATGGTGCTTTAAATTATACTGTATAATTATAACATATTCTGTACGATTTTAATCCTTTCAAATTTATTGTCTTGTATTACTGCCTAGAATGTGCTATTTTGGTAAATGTTCCATGTGTACTTGAAAAAACGTATATTCTGTTGTTGTTGGGTGGTCTTTTCTATAAGTATCAATTTCGTCAAGTTGGTTATACTATTGTTCAAATCCTCAAAATATGCTTTCTCAATTTTTATTTACAGTTTCTATCAATTATGTAAAGAATCATTTAAATCTCCAACTGTAATTGTGGATTTACTTAATTTGCCATTCAATTATATCAGTTTCTTCTCTATTTCTAATAAGTTTCTAATAAGATATCATATTAGTGATTATATATTTAAGATTCTAATGTTTTCTTGACAAATTCATCCCTTTATCATTAAGAAATGTTCCTCTTTATCATTAGCCCCATTTCTGGTTTCTGGCTGCTATTTCTGATACTAATAGAGCCACTCCAGCTTTCTTTTGATTAGTATTTACATGGTAAATCTTTTTTCACCCTTTTCCTTTTGACCTGTTTCTTTATTTTTGAAGTATGTCTCTTGTAGAAATCATATAGTTGTGTCTTGACGTTTTTAATCTGATATGACAATCTCTGCCTTTTAATTGGAATATTGTGTTCAATATAATTTTAAATATGTTTGGGTTTAAATCTAGCATCTTATAGTTTGTTTTCTATTTGTTGCATTTATTCTTCATTTTTACTTCATTTTATGACTTTTTCTGCATTAATTGAGTATTTTTAAAATTTTATTTTATCTCCACTATGGGTTTATTAGCTTTACCTTTTTGGCATTATTTGTTTAGTTGTCCTATAGGGTTTGCAGTATACACAGGTAATATATCACAATATTCACATAATATCGTAGCTCAAGTCCCCTCTCCCATTTATTGTGCTATACTCATCATTTATTTTAATCCTACATAATCGATAAGCCTCACAATACAGTATTAGGTTTGTTTTAAATAGTCAAGTATTTGTTTAAAAGATTGAAAATGCAAAAAAAAAAGTTTCTTATATTTGCTGACATCATTAACATTTCTGGTGCTCTTCAATTCTTTGAAGAGATCCAAATTTCTTTGTGGTATACTTTTTCCTCTTGCTTGAAGAACTTCATTTAACATTTCAAGTATTATGGGTCTTCTAGTGATGAATTCTCCATCTTCTTGGTTTGAATAGGTTTTTATTTCACTTTAATTTTCTAAAGACATTTTTGCTCGTTATAGAATTTCTTTTTTCTTTCAGAATGTTAAAGATATTCCATTGTCTTCTGGCCTGCATGGTTTCTAATGAGAAGTCTGCTTTTATTCTTTTTAAATTTAAAAATTTTTGTAGAGACAGGGTCTTGCTCTGTCCCCAGGCTGGAGTGCAATGGCCCAATCATAGCTCACTACAGCCTCAAATTCCTGGGTTCCTCCTGCCTCAGCCTCCAGAGGAGCTGACTACAGGCACATGCCACTATGCCTGGCTAATTTTCAAGTTTGATTTTAGAGATGAGATCTTGCTATGTTGCCCAGGCTGGTCTCCAACTCCTGTCCTCAAGTGATCCCATACAAGCATTCTGTTATTCACTTTCAATACAGTATTCAATAAATTACATAAGACATTCAACATTTTATTATAAGATAGGCTTTGCATTAGATGATTTTCCCAACTGTAGGCTGATGTGAGTGTTCTGAGCACATTTAAGGTAGGCTAGGCTAAGCTCTGATGATTGATAGGTTAGGTATATTAAATGCATTTTCACTTATCATGGGTTTATTGGAATGTAACTCCATCAAAATTGGAGGAGCACATATATTTGTGCTGCCTGCTAAGTATACAGATGATTGACTTAGAAACTCTTCACAGACACAAACAGTGAAGAATGTCACTAAAGGCTGTATGCTATCAGATAGAGATAAAAAATGCTTACCACATTGTACAAGCTGATGCACCAACGTTCAAATATAATCTGCCCAGAAAATCCATTAAAAAAGGTGAACCAAAGCTGAAAGACAAGGAAGCCAAATAAAACATTCTATCAATGTTTTATTATATATCCGTATATTAAAAAGAAGTAGGACAGAAAAGGGACTCCTTCAGTTGGCTGAGCAGCTAGAGAATAATTACTGAGGGGGCCATACAATTGTTCTTTCATAAATTATGAGTTGAAAATACCACATATTACTGATATTAAAAAATATTGATGTACTTTGGTAATTCATGGCATACATATTTATAATAAAATATGAATTTCTTGCAAAGGCCATTTGCAAAAAAAATCTCCCAAATCAAGTAACAAAAGTTTGTCTTTGTAACAAGTAGCAAACTGTATGTCTTCCATGGGCACAATCATCTCAAATATCCTTTCTATATCACAGTGTGTTAATAGAAATAGCCAGCATATATGGGGCACTTATATACCAGGCACTATGATATTACTTTAAATGCATTATCATATTTAATCCTCATAACAATATTATAAACTAGATATTATTATTATCTCAATTTAAGAATTGTGAAAACCAAGCCTCAGGGAGGTTAAATTAATCACCCAGGTCACACAGATAACAAGCAGCAGAGATGGGATTCGAGTTCAGATCCATATGACACGTGGCCCATACTCTTAAATGCACATGTCAGGGGTGATTTGCTAAAGTGTGTCATTAATCATAATACTCTTCATATAGTTAACATTGTAAATTAGAAAAAGATCCTCTTTGGCCAAATTTCATAGTTTGGGACTGTGAAGATAGAAACCTCAATTCCCTCTTTTTAACTATGAGAAGTACTCTTTATTTTTTTAATTTCAAAATATTAAGGGGGTACAAATGTTTTAGGTTACATGGATCACTTTCGTAATGCTTGAGTCCTGCCTAAAGGTGGGCCTCTCACCCAAATAGTTTTTATATTAACCATTAGGTTAGTTTATTCTCCTTCTCTCCTCCTCCCTCCCCCTGGGTTGATTTCCACTGAGTTTTACGTCCCTCTGTGCACATGTGTGCTCATCGGTTAGTTCCAATTTAATAGTGAGTACATGTGGTGTTTGTTTTTCCATTCTTGAGACACTTCACTTAGGAGAATGGTCTCCAGTTCCTCCAGATTGTTGCAAAAGGTATTAATTCATCTTTTTTGTGGCTGAGTAGTACTCCATGGTATACTTATACCACATTTTATTAATCCACTCATGAACTGATGGGCACTTGGGTTGATTTCACATCTTTGCAATTGTGAATTGTGCTGCAATAAACATTTGAGTGCAGGTGTCTTTTTGATGAAAAGTCTTCTTTTCTTTTGGGTAAATACCTTTGGGATAGCTAGATCAAATGGTAGGTATACTTTTAGTTCTTAGAGGAATCTCCAAATTGTTTTCCATAGAGGCTGTACTAATTTGCAGTACCACCAACAGTGTATAAGTGTTCCTTTATCTCTGCATCCATGCCAGTATCTATTGTTTTTGGACTTTTTGATAAGTGCCATTCTATTAATAACTGGGGTAAGGTGATATCTCATTGTGGTTTTAATTTGCATTTCTTTGATGATTAGTGACGTTGAGCATTTTTCATATGTTTATTGTCCATTTGTCTTTCCTCTTTTGAGAAGCTTATGTTCATGTCTTTTGCCCACTTTTTAAGAGTGTTGTTTGTTTTTTTCTTGCTGATTTGCTTGAGTTTTTTGTAAATTCTGGTTAATAGCCCTTTATCGGCTTTGTAGCTTGTGAATATTTTCTCCCATTCTGTAGGTTGTCTAATTGCTCTGTTGATTGTTTCCTTAGCTGTGAAGAAGCTTTTTAGTTTAATCAAATCCAATTTATTAATTTTTGTTGTTGCCATGATTGCCATTGGGGTCTTTTTCATGAATTCTTTGTGTAGGACAACATTTAGAAGAGTTTTACCTAAATTTTCCTCTAGAATTCTTATGGTGTCATGCCTTAGATATAAGCCTTTTATCCATCTTGAATTAATTTTTGTGAGTGGTGAAAGGTAGTGGTCTTGTTTCATTCTTCCACATGTGGCTGTCCAATTCTCCCAGCACCATTTATTGAATAGGGCTTCTTTTCCCCAGTACATATTGTTGTCTGCTTTATCAAAGATCAGTTCATTGTAGGTAGGTGGTTTTATATCTGGGTTCTCTGTTCTGTTCCATTGGTCTATGTCTCTATTTTTGTACCAATACCATGCCTTGTAGTATAGATTGAAATCTGGTAATGTGATGCCTCCATGGTTAAGATCACTTTGGATATTTGGGTTATTTTCTGGTTCCAAATGAAGCATAGAATTATCTTTTCTAGATCTGTGAAGTATGACTTTGGTAATTTGGGATGGGGATTGCATTAAATTTGTAAATCACTTTGGGTAGCATAGACATTTTAACAATGTTTATTCTACCTATCCATGAACATACTGTTTTCCCATTTGTTTGTATCCTCTATGATTTCTTTCCTCAGAGTTTCATAATTTTCCTCGTAGAGATCTTTCACCTCCTTAGTTAAGTATATTCCTACGTATTTTATTTTCTTTGTAGCTATTGTGAATGGTATTGAGTCTTTTATTTGACTCTTGGCTTGACTTTTATTAGTATATAGAAATGCTACTGATTTATGCATTAATACATGGATTTTGTATCCTGAGACTTTACTGAATTTATTTATCAATTCCAGGAGACTTGGTGGAATATATGGGGTTTTCTAAATACAAGATTATATCATCAGCAAAGAGCAATACTTTGATCTCTTTTTTCCCAATTTGGATACCCGTAATATTCTCTTGTCTGATTGCTCTGAATAGGACTTCCAGCACTATGCTGAATAGAAGTGGTGACAGTTGGAATCCTTGTTTTGTTCCAGTTCTTAGGCAGATGCTTTCTAACTTTTCCCCATTTAGTATGATGTTGGCTGTGGGTTTGTCATATATGGCTTTTATTATTCTGAGATATGTTCCTTCTATGCTGAGTTTCTTGAGGATTTTGATCATGAAAGGGTGCTGGATTTTGTCAAATGCTTTTTATGCATCTATTGAGAGTATCATTCATCTTTGTTTTTGCTTTTGTTTATGTGGTGAATCACATTTATTGATTTATGTATGTTGACCCATCCTTGCATCCCTGGGATGAAGTCCCCTTGGTCCTGCTGGATTATTTTTTTGATGTGCTGTTGAATTCGGTTTGCTAGTATTTTATTGAGGATTTGTGCATCTATATTCATAAGGGATATTGTTCTGTAGTTTTCTTTTTTTTCTGTGTCCTTTCCTGGCTTTGGTATCAAGGTGTTGCTGGCTTTGTAGAATGAGTTGGGGAGAATTCCCTCCTTCTCAATATTATGGAGTAATTTCTGTATTATGAGTACCAGGCATTCTTTGTACGTCTGTCAGAATTCAGCAGTGAATCCATCTTGTCCAGGGTTTTCTTTGTTGGGAGTTTTTAAATTAATGTTTCAATCTCACTGTTTGTTATTGGTTGGTTCAGGAGTTCTATTTCTTCCTGGTTGAGTCTTGGGAGGTTGTGTGTTTCCAGGAACTTGTCTATTTTCTCTAACTTCTCTAGTTTATGGGTGTAGAGACTTTCATAGTATTCATGGATGATGTTTTATATTTCTGTGGAATCAGTTGTAATGCCACCTTTTTCATTTCTGATTGAGCTTATTTGGGTCCTTTCTTTTCTGTTCTTGGTTAGTCTAGTAAGAAAGCTGTCAATTTTGTTTATCTTTTCAAAGAACCAACTTTTAGTTTCATTAATCCTTTGTATTTTTGTTTTGTTTTGTTTTCCAGTTCATTTAGTTATGCTCTGACCTTCATTATTTCTTTTCTTTAGCTGGTTCTGGGTTTGGTTTGTTCTTTGTTTTCTAGTGCCTTGAGATATGACAATTTGTTGGTAATTTGTGATCTTTTTGTATTTTTGATGTGAGCATTAAGGCTATGAATTTTCCCCCTGAGGAATGCTTTTTCTGTGTCCCACAGATTTTGATAGCTTGTGTTCCCTTTGTCATTCAAAGAATTTTTTAATTTCCATCTTAATTTCATTCTTGACCCAGTAACTGTTCAGCAGCAGGTTGCTTAATTTCCATGACTTTGTGTAGTTATGAGTGTTTCTCTTGTGACTGATTTCTAGTTTTATTATGCTGTGGTCTAAGATGGTACATGGTATAATTTTGATTTTTTTGGCTTTGTAGAGACCTGTTTTGTCTCTACAAAACAATCTTGGATAATGTCCCATGTGCTGCTGAGAATAATGTATATTCTGTAGTTTTTGGGTAGAACGTAAATGTCTGTTAGGTCCATTTGATTTAGAGTTTAGTTTAAGTCCATTGTTTATTTATTTTTTGCTTTGATGACATGTCAAGCTCTGATGGTGGGGTGTTGAAGTCCTCCGCAATTACAATGGTGCTGTTTATTTGCTTGCTTAGCTCTAGTAAAATTTGCTTTATGAATCTGCGAGCTTCTGTGTTGGACACATATATGTTTAGGATTGTTATGTCTTCTGGTTGGATAGCTCCATTTTGTATAATGACCCTCTTTGTCTTTCTTTACTTTTGTTGGCTTAAAGTCAATTTTATCTGATATGAGAATAGCTACCCCTGCTCTCTTTTGACTTCAATTTACATGGAATATTTTTTTCCATCCTTTCACATTGAGTCTGTGTGCATCCTTGTGATTTTGATGTGTTCCTGGAGACAGCAGATACTTGGGTTGTGTTTTTTCATCCATTCAGCCGGCCTGTGTCTTTTGAGAGGTGCGTTCAGTCCATTAACATTGATTGATAGCATTGATATTCAGGATGTTGGTCTGTTCATCCTGTTGGGTGTTCCCTTATTGCTTTGTTTTACCTCTTGTTCTATTGTTTTACAGGAGTTGTGACTTTTGGGTTTTTTTTTTTAAGGTAAATTTATGCTGGTGGGTATCTGTTGTGCTGGTTTGTGTATAGTGCTGTTCTGAGTATTTTGTGCAGGGCAGATCTGGTCATGACAAATTCCCTCTGTGTTTGCTTGCCTGGAAAAGACTTAATTTCACCATCGATTGTGAAACTTAGTTTAGCAGGATACAAAATTGTATGCTGAGAGTTGTTCTTTTTAAGTTAATTGAAGATGGGTCCCTAATCCCTTCTGGCTTGTAAGTTTTCCCTTGAGAAGTCTACAGTTTGTCTGATGGGTTTTCCTTTCTAGGTTATTTGATGCTTTTGTCTTGTTGCTTGCAGAATTTTCTCCTTCATTTTGACTTTGGCCAAGTTGATTACTGTGTGTCTTGGAAATGACCCATTTTCTATGAATCTTCCTGGTGTTCAATGTCCATCTTGTATCTGTATGTCTGAATACAGGGATACTAGGGAAGTTTTCCTCAATAATTTCCTAAAATAGGTTTTCCATGCTTTTAGTCATTTCTTCTTCTCCCTAGCTCTCTAGTGACTTTTCCATTTTTTGTTATTAATTTCCTGAAATTTTTTTTGGTTCTCTGTGTTAGTTTTCAACTTTCTCTTGAATTCCATTCATCTTATTTGCCATCCATATTCTAAATTCCGTTTCTGTCATTTTGGCAATTTCCTTGTGGGTGGAGTCCACTACTGTAGCTCCATTATGTTCCCTTTGGGGTGTCAAACTATTTTGTTGTTCCATGTGCCAGGGTTCTTTTGATGGTTTCTTCTCATCTGGCTCCCCTTGTCTCAGCTCTGGGTTAATAGGATTGCAGGGCACCTCTTCTCCTTTGCTGGGGACTCTCTCAAACCAAGTCCAGGAGTGATGGTTGCTCAGGGCTGGGGGGTCCTGAGTGAAGTGTTGGACTTTGGGGAGGTTCCACCAGCCCAGTGGTAGTGGTGGGGACTCAGTAGTGGAGTCTGGGGGTCCAAGTACAATTCTGGAGTCTCAGGGGTAGAGTGGCAGGCCTGATGGGGGTCCTGGAACTATAGGGGAAGAGCCTTGGACTTGGGCACAGCAAGAGCTTCAGAGCTGGATCTGGGGAATTCAGGGTCAGAGCCACCCTTATGGGGGGCTGTTCCACCAGTGTGGGGCCTGGTGATGCCCTGTCACACAGTCTCTATGCCCTAGAGTCCACATAGGCTGGTCAGAGCTGCTGTTTGGCCCAGGTTATTCCCCCAAACCTAGAACCCACTGATGTGGTCAACCCCGGCTTCCCAAGTGGTGACTGTAGCATCTGGGACTCCTGCTGTGTTTGGCTCCCACACCAGGAAGGAGGTGTGCTTGGCCCCCAGTCACAGTGCACTACACAGGGTAGTGTCTGTTCCCTCCCTGGTTCAGTGGGGTGATGCAAAGGCTACTGCTGGGAGGCTGGGTGTCATGCAGAGCTGGCTCCATGCACCAGAATGATGAGGATGGTGTTGGTTGCAGAAACTTGTGATTGGCAGGCACTGGCTCTCTCTTGCACCTACTCTCCAGTGGAATGTCTCCGCATAGACCCTGAGCAGTTCCCTCATCAGCCAGTGGTCTGTAGTGGAGGAAGGAGACCCCTCACAGATTGAGCTGCCTGTAAATTTTGTTTCTTTCCTAAAAAGCAGTGTACCCTCAGGTTGCTTCTATCCTGCTGTCTTCCCCTCTTCAAAGCAGTGTCAATTGTATTGAGACCCCCAGATTAATCTCTGAGATGGTGAGTGATGCTTGTGAGTAAGGATCAGCCATGCCTTATTTGATTGAATTGGTACATGTTGTAATGAGCTATAGAGTTGTTCTCCCTGTCAGTGGCTGATGCTTGCAGGAGAGAGCCAACTGCAGAGATGTTTTTTTGTGCCTATGATAAGCTGTAGTCCCACAGGTGGAGCACTTGAATGCCCCAGGCTTTAGGAGGGGTATTGTAGCTCCTAAGGTGTTGCTTGACCTCCCCCAAACTACTCTCCCTGTAGAGAAAGTCTGGGTGTGGTTAGGTTGTGCAAGTCTGGAAGGCTTTGCAAAGCCTTGGCAGGGCTCAGAGGTTGTTTTCCCGGCCACTAGGGGGAGCCACTTGGAGGAGGGTGGAGACAGGCCCTCCAAGCCAGAAATGCTGCTTGTGAGGGAGGGGGCTGCATTTCCCAGACTGTCTGTGGGTGTTGGGCTTGCACAGGGTGAGAACTGAAAAAATGTGTGGAATGGAATGGGGTAGATAAAGAACTCAGATAAGGACCTCATGGAGGGTGAAACAATAGCCTCAGGGGTCTGGAGAGTCCAAAGGTTGTAAAGATAAGCAGCTGTTCCAGAGAGAACTCCCCCCCCCCCCCCCCCCCCCCCCCCCCCCCGCCAAACTTTCATTCAAACCTTCTATAAAGCTTGCCACTCTCCCCTCCTCAGTGTGGACGCTCTTTTCGGCCTCCACCCACCTGTACCCAGGTGCCCAAAATAAATGGTGTTTTGCTATATCTCAGGCTTGAGTGTTTTCCTCTCGGCTCCGACCTAACAGTGGGGACTGAGCTCCGCCCCTCTTGCATTGCCCCTGCCCTTCGGCCCTGAACACGGTGCACTCAGTTGCTGTGGCGCTGGCTGGGATCCTCCCTGCCAGAGCCTGTGCTGCACTTGGTTGCTATGGCACCATGGGCCGGGCTGGGATCTTCCCTGCTGGAGAGCCCACCCTAGCCGACAGCACAGCTTTCCTGTGGCGGGGGATGGGCACTTCCCCAGTTCACCACATCTCAGACCCCCATAGTTTTCTCCCATCAGTTCCACCCACATGGGCTCTCTTGCCTCCCATGTCCAGCTCCTAAACCTGCTCCCCACGTCCCCCAGTGACCCATTTTAGTTCTAGAGGCACAGGATCTGGCCTGTGTGTCTGACCTGCTTGCATGCATCTCTGCAAAACACCAGTGGGCAGGGAGCTCCCAGATTGGGTGCTCTGAGTCCCCTGTAGGTCCCCAAGGGGAGAGTCATGGGCCCCAGTCTCTGTGGAAACTTCAGACTGCAGGACATGCCAGCTGGGGGTAGGAGGCTTCTCACCAAATTCTCAGCTCAAACTACTCTCCTGGTTGCAGTGGGTGGGGGAGGGGTGGGGAGAAACAAGAGTCTGAATGGAAGAAAGCCTGATCTCCAGCCTCTTGGGTCACCCTTCTTGGAGGGGAACCCTGCGCGGAGTGTCCAAGCTCTGGGATCATGCAAGTTCTCCCCACAACTCCATGGCTGCCACAGTGCTTGGGTTTGTGGGGGCAGAAAAGCTTTGCAGTAACTTGGTAGCCCGCTGATCACTAGAGGATTTTGAGAGAGAGAAAGGGACCCCCCTTACCCATTCGCTGGGCTCTGAGCCTCCCTGGTCCCCCCCAATAGCTTTTTTCCTTTATCGAGAGGTAGTCTTTAAATGCATACAATTTAGAGTCAGATATACCTGGCTTTAACTTGGACAAGTGATTTATCCTCTCTTAGCTTCAGTTTCTCATAAGATGTCTAAATTTTAAATAAGATAGTATATTAAAAATGATTATTGTAGTGCCTGACAAACTGATACAATTCAATAAATATATTTTTGTTACTTGACCATATCTGATAGATGTATAATATAATTTAAAAAAATAAGCCTCAAATCCTTTCTAGTATGACTAAAAATTATCAACAAAATGTATTTATAAAATACAAGTCATGCTCTGAGGCATCTTGCAATTTAATTGGTTAAAAAAAACACACTTTTCCAGACTTACAGAGAACTACTCTACCCTCACAATCCCAAGTACTGGTGTGGGTGGCAATTTGGGGACTTCTTGAGGGTACAGCAGCAGACTACCAGCTTGTCCAGGGTTGCTCATTTTTTCCCTGGACCTGAGCTGTGATGGTGGGTGCTATACTGGGTGCACACCAGTTGTGGCACTTTATTCTGCCCAGGGAACTTCAGACCTTGTGTCTTCACATCACTGGATTTCCTGCACACATGCCCCTGCAGCTGCTCAGATTGGGGCAGCCACATGGGGCTGGCTAGACCCAGGTGAGCTGCAGGATTCCCAATGGTCTAGCCCATAGGGATTGACATTCCTAAGGGAAAGGAGAGTGCAGGGTACCAAGGGGACACCCCTTGGGACAAAGGAAACCAGAGCACGAACTTTTCTGTGCTCAAGAGCTCTGTGCCTGTGGGCTGAGAATGATTATGCCTCTTTCAGTGGGGGTGCAGGTGCAGGTGCTGTGCTCTGTGCTCTGCTCTGTGGGGGAAGAGTATGGTTCCACTATAGTGTCCAGGCAGCCCCTGTGCTCAGAATGGACATGAGGAGGGGAAGTCCCTCACCCACTGCTGCAGACACAGCTGGGGCTGCTCTCATGGGAGTTTGGCATGGGTGTGCCTGTGGACAGCCATTCTAGGGCTACTGGGGCAGCTATGCACCCACTGGCAGTGTGCCCATCAGGCCTAGGCTTGGATGAAAAGTGCCCCCTTCCCTATGCAAAATGGAGATAGACAGTGGTGTCTGTCTTATCTGAATATCCTGAGCACCAGGACAGGAGCATGACAGGGGAGGTGGATCATATTCCTGCCAGCCCAAGCCATGGAGCTGGGGTTGGCCCCTTCCCCCCTGCAGAGACTTCAGTGCATTTCACTGGAGCTCCCACCACCACCCCTGTCAGGGCTGGTGCTTGTGCCTGCCACTAGGGTATTGTATATACCCATATGCTTTTGCCACAGCTGGTACTTACCCATAAGCATCACCTACTGGCCTAGAGGTTGAACTGCACAACTCAACACAAAACCTGATGGCACAAACACACAGTATTAGGGAACAAGATGAGCATCCTGAGATGTCAGTTATCCCTGCCCCACAGTCACAGCCTAGCACATTGCTACCATAACTAGCATTTGAAAAAGCCACCACACGAAGGCTATCTAAAGCCAAGGAACTAATACAGAGGCTTTGCCACTGAAGGTACTCAGAACCAAAGACAAACAACCCTACACAACATTCAATATAGTCACATCTTCAAAGGGAAAAAATCCCCTCCAAATGAGAATAAATTCAAATATGAGAAGATAGTTTATGAAGATGAGATGGACCCAGAGAAATAATTCTGGGACTATGAAAAAAGAGTGTTACATCACCCCCCTACGATCTCACTTACTCTCCAGCAATGGATGCTAAAAAAAATGAAATCTTTCAAATATCAGATAAATAATTCAAAATATTTATTTTAAAGAAACTCAATAAGATCCAAAGGAAAGTTGAAAACCAAAAAAAGAAATCAGAAAAACAATGGAGGACATGAGTGAAAAATTTACTGATGAGATAGATACAAAAACAAACAAACAAACTTCTAGAAATGAAAAATTCATTGAAGGAATTACAAAATACAGTGGAAAGCAATAGAACAGACCAAGCAGAAGAAATAATTTCAGAACTTTAAAACAGGTCTTTTGTATTAACCCAGATAAAAATAAAGAAAAAAGAATTAAAAAAAGAACAAAGCCTTTGAGAAGTATAGGATTATGTAAGATGACCAAATCTACAAGTTATAGGTATTCCCAAGAAAGAAGAAAAAGTAAAAAGTTTAGAAAACATATTTGGGGAAGTAACTGAGGAAAATTTTCTTACTCTAGCTAGAGATTTAGACATTCAGATACAAGAGGATCAGAGAACTCCAGGAAGATATATTGCAAGGCAAACTTCACAAGACATATAATTATCAGACTATCTGAAGTCAATGTAAAGGAAAAATATCCTAAAATTAGCAAGAGAAAAATGTCAAATCATCTATACAGGAAATTAGACTAACAACAGATTTCTCAGCAGAAACTGTACAGGCCAGGAGATGTTGCAGTCTTCTTTTCAATCTTCTTAAAGGAAAGAACCGTCAGCCTTCAATTTTGTATCCTGCTAAACTAAGCTTCATAAATGAAGGAGAAATAAACTCATTCCCAGATAAACGATTGCTAAGGGAATACTTCACCAGTAGATTGGCCCTATAAGAAATGCTCAAGAGAGTTCTAAACATGAAAACAAAAGGCCAACACTTGCTAGTATAAAAACATACAAAAGCATAAAACTCATAGGTCCTATAAAACAATTACACAATTGAGTCTGCAAAGCAACTAGGTAACAACTAACATTAGACAGGAATGGAACCTCACATATCAATATTAACTTTGAATGTATATGGACCAAATGCTCCACTTAAAAGATATGGATTGGCAGAATGGATAAAAAAAATAGAATCCAACCCTGTGCTGCCTACAAGAAACTCACTGAACAGGTAAAGATTCTTACAGACTCAAGGTAAAGGGGTGGAAAAACATATTCCATGCAAGTGGAAACCAAAAGAGGGCATTTTAGGTATGCTTATATCAGATAAAAACCAGACTTTAAACCAACAACAAAAAGAGACAAAGAAGGTCATTATATAATTATAAAGGGATAAATTCAACATGAAGACATAACAATCCTAAATATATATGCACCCAACACTAGAGTACCCAGATTCATAAGAAAATACTACTAGACCTAGGAAAAGAGACAAGGATACAAAAATAGTGGGGGACTTAAACACCCTACTGACAGCACTAGACAGATCACTGAGGCAGAAAATCAACAAAGAAATACTGTATTTAAGTTGGACTCTAGACCAAATGTATCTAACAGACATCTACAGAACATACTACCCAACAATTTCAGAATATACATTCTTTTCATCATCGCCTGGAACATTTTCCAAGATAGAGCATATGTTAGGCCACAAAATAGGTCTCAATAAATTTTTAAAAATAAATTATATCAAGTAACTTCTCAGTCCACAGTGGAATAAACTACAAATCAATTCCAAGAGGAACTCTCAAAACTATACAAACACAGGAAAAAACAATCTGATCCCGAAGATCTTTGGGTCAACAATGAAATCAAGATGGAACTTAAAATTTTTTAAAATGAATGAAAATGCACACACAACATGTCAAAACTTCTGGGGTACATCAAAGCAGTGCTAAGAGGGAAGTTTATGGTGTTAAATGCCTACATCAAAAAGATAGAAAGTACCTAATGTGTCACATCAAAGAACTAGAAAAACAAGAACAAACAAAACCCAAATTCTAGAAGAAAGCCTAGGAAAAAACACTTCTGGACATTGGCATAGACAAAGAATTTATGAGTCAGACCTCAAAAGTACAAATATACAAAAATACACAAATGGTACTCAATTAAACTAATAAGTTTTTGCATAGCAAAAGAAATAATGAATAGAGTAAATAGACAACCTATGGAATGGGAGAAAATATTCAAAAACTATAATCCAACAAAGGACTAATATCCAGAATCTAAAAGAAACCGAAACAACTCAACAAGAGAAAAACAAATAATCCCACCAAAAAGTGGGCAAAGGACATGAACATTTTTCAAAAGAAGACATATGAATGTCCAATAAACACGAAAAAATGCTCAACATCACTAATCATCTGAGAAATGCAAATAAAAACCACAATGAGATACCATCTTACACCAGCCAGAATGGCCATTATTAAAAAGTAAATAACCAGTAGATGTTGGCAAGGATGCAGAGAAAAGGGAACCCTTATACACTGTTGGTGGAAATGTAAATTAGTACAATCTCTATGGAAAATAATACGGATATTTCTCAGAGAAGTAAAAATAGAACTTCCATTTGATCCAGAAATTCCACTACTGGGTATCCACCCAAAGAAAAAGAAGGCATTATATCAAAATATACCTATACTCATATGTTTATTGCAGCACTATTCACAATAGCAAAAATATGGAATCAACTTAAGTGTCAATCAATGAATGATTGAATAAAGAAAATGTGATATATATTATATATATTTAAATATACACACACACACACACCATGGAACACTACTCAGCCATAAGAAAGACTTAAATCATGCCTTCTGCAGCAACATGGATGGAATTGGAGGCCATCGTCTTAAGTGAAATAACAGTAGCAAAAAGTCAAATACCACATGTTCTCACTTATAAGTGGGAGCTATATGATGAGTACACATGGACATAGACAATGGAATAATAGACATTGGAGACTCAGAAAGTTAGAAGGGTAGTAGGGGTGATGAGGGATGAAAAATTACCTAATGGATACTATGTAAAGTAATCGAAGGATTGTTAAACAAAAAGCCCAGACTTCACTAATATGCAATATATCCATGTAACAAATCTTGCACACATGCCCCCTAAATCTATTTTTAAAACCATACACAAATAGTTATATGGAATGAAATGCAGCTTATAATCAAGTATATTTCTAAGAAGTATAAATTCAGGAATCACTGTTAAGTACTGACATTAGGTTTTAAGGGCCAATACACCCATGGTGTGGAAAGGCACAAATATTTCCTATAAAATCTAGTCCCATTTCCCAGAGTCAGTAGTTTAGTACCAAGTAATCCTAGACAAGAATTTATACCCTTCACTTGAAATAACATTCTTGACTATAACATATTTGTGAGACTTTGACAGCTTCTCTAAGTAGGCTAGGACTTGGCAAGATGTTTCTGAAAAGAATTTTGACAGGCCAATTTTAAATGCTATTAGTTCCAGGTGCTGCAGCTTGTTGATGCCATAAACAAGTCATTTTGAGCCTTTACAATTCAATGGAATTCTTTATGGAAGCAAAGTATTATTGGATAATTAGATCCATATATTTTATTGAAACTACTTATTTGGTAGATAAAGAATAATAACAACAAATTAAATAAAAATTCTACAAGTGGACTGGCTTTCTGCCAAGCTCAAACACTCAAACTTGATTTTATTTAAATTTTGGAAAATACCATTTGATGACATAAAAAAAGAATGATAAAACACAATATTTTAAATATTTATAAAATTCATTTGTTACTGATTTTATTCATTCACAACATACATTATGGCTTTTAATGTACTATTAAATCTGTCTTTCAAACTAGTTAATGCCCAATGCACCTCCAAAAATATAAGTGCAGGCAAACTCATCAATACATCAATATCATTTTTAGTGATCATCAAGTGGAAAAACAGATATGCCCATGCAACTATGTGTTCCACTATCAGAATTAAGAGAATCCCTAAATTGGCATGCACAGTTAACTGAATATTAGCTGTTTATATAAATTATATTTTATTCTTTAAGGTATATGAAAAAATGCAACTAAATATATTTAAAACTGGGAAAGCCAGAGTCCACCTAGAGATAACTCAGATTTGGTGAGTTGATAGAAAATTTTTCCAGATGTTGCTGGCTTGCCAAGCTCCTCAGATTTTCCTCAAAAGGAGTTTTATTTGAGAAAACTGACCTAAAGTTCCTAGTGTTTTTTTTATTTCTTGAAAAAGTAACCTTGTTTACTCTACTTGTCATTTGACTGCCAAAAATATAATAGTACTAGCAAAATCCTCAATAAAATACAGTATTAGCAACTAGAAGCTATCAATGTATTCCAGAGATACAAAGCTGGTTTGGTATTTGAAAATTGATCAGTGTAACTCATATATTGGCAAGCTCAAGAAGAAAAGTCAAATGATTTTATCATTTGGTACAGAAAAATCATTTGAAAAAGTCCAACACCACTTCATGATAAAAACTCTCAGCAAACTAGGAATAGAGGGGAACTTCCTCAATTTGATAAAGGGCATCTACAACAAAACATACAGCTAACACAGTACTAAATGACAAGAAACTAGAAGCTGTCCTGCTAAATTCAGGAACAAGGCAAGTTATGTCCCCTCTCACCTTATTCAATATAGTACTAGAAGCTCTAGCTAGCACAGAAAGGCAAGAAAAAAGAAAAAATCATAAAGTTTAGAAAGGAAGAAATAAAGCTGTCCCTTTTTGCAGATGACACGACTATGTAGATAATCCAAAGAAATATACAAAAAACTCCACCCATCTATGACTAATAAATGAGTTCAGCAAGGTTGCAGGATCAATATGCAAAATCCAATCACATTTATATATACTAGCAATAACATGTACACACTAATTAAAAACAAAAAGCTGTGCTGACTTTAGTGGCACATATACAAAAATTGGAATGATACAGAGATTAACATGGCCCCTGCATAAGGATGATATGCAAATTCGTGAAGTGTTCCATATTTTTTCTGTTCTTACCAGTTTAATATCCAGTATGTCCTCTATCCAAGGACAATATATTAAATGAATTTTTGGAGCAGGGGGATGGACTAAGAGCTTGCTTCATCCACTCCACTAAAAAGAAAGAAAACAAAACAAACAAAACAAACCCCACAAAGCCATTTACAATTGCTCCAAACAAAATGTATGAACTATTTGGGTATGATCTAATAAGGGTTCACTGGATCTGTATGCTGAAAACTATTATACAAAATGCTGATGAAAGAAATCAAAGAAGACTTAAATACAGTCACACCTTGTTTTATTGTGCTTTGCTTTGTTGTACTTCAGAGATACTGTGCTTTTTACAAATTGAAGGTTTGTGGCAACCCTGCATCAAGCAAATCTGCTGGCATCATTTTTCCAATAGCATGTGCTTAAGTTGTGTCTCTGTGTCACATGTTGATAGTTCTCTCAGTATTTCAAACAACTGGATATTCCCCATCTTTCTCCCTCTTCTCAGGCCTCCCTATTCCTTGAGACACAATAATACTGAAATTAGGTCAATTAATAACCCTACAATGGCCTCTCACTCTTCAAGTGAAATGAAGACATCTCTCACTTTAAATCAAAAGCTAGAAATAATTAAGCTTAATGAGGAAGGCATGTCAAAAGCTAAGATAGGCTGAAAGCTAGGCCTCTTGCACCAAACAGTTAGCCAAATTGTGAGTGCAAAGGCAAAGTTTTTGGAGGAAATTAAAAGTGCTACACTACTGAACACACAAATGGTAAGAAAGTGAAACAGCCATATTGCTGAGTCATTCTACCAGATGGTAAGACTGACTATATAGCTACAGTAATTAAGACAGTGTGGTATTGGTACAGAGATATATACATTGATCAATGAGTCAGATGAGAGAATGCATGAGTAGATCTACACAAATATGCCCAAATGATTTTTAAAATTTTTATTTATTCATTCATTCATTTATTAGAGACAGGGTCTTGCTATATTGCCCAGGCTGGCCTTGAAATTCTGGACTCTAGAGATCTTCCTGCCTCAACCTCCAGAGTAGCTGGGACTACAGGCATGTGCCACCATGCCCAGCTAAAATTTTATTTTTAATTGTGGTAAGAAACACATAACATAAAATTTACCACCTTAACCATTTTTAAGTATACAGTTAAGTAGTGTTAAGTATAATATATTCACATTGCTGTGCAACCAGCCTCAAGAACTTTTTCCTCTTGCAAAAATGAAACTCTATGCTCATTAAACAACCTCCCATATCTCTCAACCCCAGCCCCATTCTACTGTCTATCTCTATGAATTTGTCTACTACTCTAAGTACCTCATATAAGTGGAATCATATGGTATTTGTCTTTTTGTGACGAATTATTTCACTTAGCGTAAAGTCCTCAAGGTTCATCCATGTTGTAGCACATGACAGCATTGTTTTCTTTTTAAGAATGAATAATATTCTGTTCTATGTATATATCACATTTTGTTTATCCATTCAAACATTGATGGACATTTGGGTTGCTTCTACCTATTGACTATTGTGAATAATGCTGCTATGAACCTGGTGTGCATATATCTCTTTGAAATCCTGCTGTCAATTTTTTTGAATATATGCCCAGAAGTGGGATTGTCGGATCATATGGTAATTCTATTTTAAATTTTTTAAGGAACTGCCACACTCTTTTACATAGAGATTGCAACATTTTACATTCCCACCAACAGTGTGCTACAATTCCAATTTCTCTGCATTCTCACCAATACTGGTTATTTTCTGTTTGTTTTTTATTTTTTTGGTAGTAGCCATCCTAATGGGTTTGAGATAGTATCTCACTGTGGTTTTGATTTGCATTTCTCTAATGATTAGTAATGTTGAACATAATTTTATATGCTTGCTGGCTATTTGTATATTATCTTTGGAGAAACATCTATTCAAGTCTTTTGCCCATTTTTAAATTAGGTTACTTATTGTTGTTGAGTTGTAGGGGTTCTTTTTATGTTCTGGATATTAGCTCATAATCAACTATATGATTGGTGAATATTTTCTCCTACTCCATAGATTGCTTTTTCACACTACTGATGATGCCCTTTGATGCACAGAAGTTTTTAACTTTGATGTAATCCCATTTGTCTGTTTTTGCTTTGGTTGCCTGTGTTTTGCATCATAACCAAGAAATCATAGCCAACTCAATCATGAAGATTTCCCCCTATGTTTTCTTTTAGGAGTTTTATAGTTTTGGGTTTTACATTTAAGTCTTTAAGCCACTTTGAGTTAATGTTTGTATATGGTGTAAGGCAATGGTCCAAATTCATTCTTTAGCTTATGAAAATCTGATTTTCCCAATACCGTTTGTTGAATAGGTTGTCCTTTCCCCCTTGAGTCTCATGGCACTCTTGTCAAAGATCATTTGACCATATACACTAAGGTTCATTTCTGAGCTCTCAATTCTATTCCATTGATCTATGTGTCTGTTTTTATGCCAGTAACACACTGTTTTAATTACTGGAGATTTGTAGTAAGTTTTGAAATCAGAAGTGTGAGTTCTCCAACTTCATTCTTCCTTTTCAAGATTGTTTGGCTATTTGGGGGGTCCCTTGAGATTACATAAGAAATTTAGAATGGATTTTTCCATTTCTCCAAAAAACATCGTTGGGATTTTCATGGGGATTGTACTGAATCTGCAGATCACTTTGGGTAATATTGACATCTTAATAATACTAAGTCGTCTAATCCATGAACACAAGATGTATTTCCCTTTATGTGTGTCTTCTTTAATTTCTTTCAGCAATATTTTTGAGTTTTCAGTGTACAAGTCTCTCGCTTCCTTGGTTAAGTTTATTCCTAAGCATTTTATTCTTTTTGTGGCTATTGTAAATGAGGTTTTAAAAAATTTCCTTTTATCATTATTCATTATGAGTGTATAGAAACACAACTGATTTTTATGTGTTGATTTTGTATCCCACAACTTTGCAGAATTCATTTATTAGTTCTAACAATTTTTGTGGAATATTTCACATTTTCTGCATATAAGAGCATATCATTTATGAATGGAGATAATTTTACTTCTTCCTTTATGATTTGGATACCTTTTATTTTCTTTTCTTGCCTAATTGTTCTGGCTAGAACTCCCATTAACTATGTTGACTAAAAGTGGTAAGAGGGGGCATCCTTGTCTTGGTCTTGATCTGAGAGGAAGGGCTTTCAGTCTTTCACCATTGATTCTGATGTCAGCTGTGGGATTTCATATATGGTTAATTTGTTGAGTGTTTTTGTCATGTAAGGGTGTTGAATTTTTTCAAATTCTTTTTCTGCATCAGTTGAGACAATCATGTGGTTTTTATCCTTCATTCTATTAATGTGGTGTATTAGACCAGTTGATTTTTTTTTATGTTGAACCATCCTTGCATTCCAGGAATAAATCCCACTTGGTATGGTATATCACCTTTTTAATGTGCTGTTGAATTTGGTTTGCTAGTATCTTGTTGAGGATTTTTGCATCAATATTCATCAAGGATATTGATCTATAGTTTAGTTTAGTTTTCTTGTAGTAAATTTGGCTTTGGTATTAGGGTAATGTTGGCATCATAGATGAGTTTGGGTGTGCTCCTTCCTCTTCAACTTTTTGGGTAATTTTGAGGAAGATTGTTGTTAATGTTTCTTTAAATGATTGGTAGAATTTTTCAAAGAGGCTATCTGGTGCTGCACGTTTCTTTGTTGGGAGGTTTTTTATTACTGATTCAATCTCTTTACTACTTACAGGTCAGTTCAGGTTTTCTATTTCTTCATGATTTGCCCCACTTATTTTTGAAAAAGTTGCAAAAGCAACTCAATGGACAAAGGACAGATTTTTCATCAAATATTCCTAAAGCATTTGGATATCCATGGGCAAGATAATTAAAAACAATCTGAACTTCACACCTTACACAAAAATTAACTGCAAATGGATCATGAAATAAATGTAAAATTTAAACTTTTAGAAAAGTACATAGGGGAAAATCTTTGGAATCTAAAGCTATGCAAAGAGGTTTTCCCCCCCCATATGACACCAAAAGCATGACCCATAAAGGGAAAAATTGATAAATTGAATCTCATTAAAATTAAAAACTTTTGTTCTGTGAAAGACCCCATTAATATGATGAAATGACAAGCTACAGACTAGGAGAAAATATTTGCAAACTGTATATATGATGAAGGACTAATAGCTAGAATATGTGAAGAACTCTCAAAACTTAACAGTTAGAAAAAACCCTAATAATCCAGTTAGAAGATGGACAAAAGTCAGAAGAGACATTTTACCAAAGAAGATATACAGATGGAAAATAAGCACATGAAAAGTTGTTCAACATCATTAGTCAGTAGGGAAATGCAATTTAAAACCACAATGCAATATCTATCTATCACATCTATCAAAATGGCTAAAATAACAAATAGTGGTGATTCCACATGCTGGCAAAGATCCAGAGGAAACAGGATAACAGATGCATTGCTGGTAGCAATTTAAAATGGTAAAGTCACTCTGGAAAATAGTTTGGCAACTTCGTGTAAAACTAAACACATTTACCATAAGCTACAACAATTGCACTCTTGGATATTTATCCTAAAGAAATGAAAACTTATGTTCAAACAAAAACCTATATGCAAATGTTCATCAAACGTTTATTTACAATAGCTTCAAACTAGAAACTACTCAATGTTTTTCAACCTGTCAATGGTAAAATAAATTGTGGTCCATCCATGCCATGGAGTACTACACACCAATAGAAAGGAACAAACTATTGATATATGCAACAACTTGAATCAATCTGAAGGGAATTATACTGAGTGAAAAAAATCCAGTCTCAAAAGGTGTAAACACAAAGGGGTAGCATGACAGAGATCCTTGTGGTGATGGAACATTCTGTATCTTGGTTCCTGTGGTGGTTGCATGAATCTAAAGGTGAATAAAAGTGCATAAAGCTACATAAACACATACACATGTACACACATGAGTACATGTATAACTGGTAACATCTGATCCAGCTCTGTGTATTGTACCACCAAAAAGGTCAGGCCCTTTCCTATCCCTTAGTGGAAGGCATTGAACTAGGAAAGTAACAATTGCTTCATGACAAAGATTTTCCATTTCAGTAGGAGCATAGCTAAAATCCCAGAGAGCTCTTCTGTGTTTAATCATTGGGAGAATCTAGAGCTGGCAGAGATACAATCTGGTTCTAAAGAGGATATTGTTTTTAAAGCACAGAACATGTCAATAAGTCATCATAAACTCATGAGATGTTTTACTTATGCTATAATTTGAATGTTTGTCCCCCTAAACCTCATGCTGAAATCTGCTCCCCAATGTTGGAGGTGAGGCCTGATGGAAGGTGTTTGGGTCATGGAGGCAGATCCCTCATAAATGGCGTGGTGCCATCCTCACTGTAATGAATGAGTTCTTGCTCTATTCATTTCTGTGAGAGCTGGTTGTTAGAAAGAGTCTGGAATGTCCCTCCTCTCTCTCTTTTTTCCTCTCTCACCATGTGATCTCTGCACATGCTGGCTCCTCTTTGCCTTCTGCCATGAGTTGAAGCAGCCTGAAGCCCTCACTACATGCAGATGCTGGCACCGTGCTTCTTATACAGTCAGCAGAACCATGAACCAAATAAACCTCTTCTCTTTATAAATTATCCTGCCTCAGGTATTCCTTTATTGCAAATGGACTAAGACAATTTAACATACATTTTTTACTTGATCGTTTTTATGAACAAAACTTAAAGCAGGATTACATTAACAGCACTAAGTAAGATAAATATTAAAAAAAAAAATTTAACTACCAAGCCTGATGTCAAGGAAAGACTTAACTCCTCAATGGAAGAAATTTTATCTCTTTTCTTACCTCAACAACATATAGTACTACATTCTTGTAGAAACAATACAATATGCATTTGGTCACTCGAAAATAATTCCAAGCTCCATGAACCAACAGAAGTTTCTCCAGGTAGCTAAACTGAAAAACAGAAACAACAGTCAATGCAAGTTCAAATGAACTTTCTACTTGGTGATAAAATTCACAAAATGTCATTTTGCCAGTATTTCACAACCCAGCAGTTCCCTCTGTAGAGAACACAACACAGAAGTTGAGCAGAATAAAACCAATTCCATTGACAACCTGATGTGGCAGTTCACTATGAAGGAAATTAATTTCTCTTATGTCCAAAAAAAAAAAAAAAAAAAAAACCATTAAATATCACGTTTTTGCCCAGCAAATGCTTGTCACATGCATGGCTTTTAATTGAATCTGCTACACATTTAGGATCTTAATCATGAGAAGGGGTCAAAATTATTTAATGAAAAGAACATCAAGCTAGGCCACAGTAGCATAAGCCTGCAGTCCCAGCTACTGCAGAGGCTGAGGCAAGAGGATCACTTGAGCCCAGGAGTTTGAGGTGACAGTGAACTATGATTGCACCAGTGTACTCCAGCCTGCATGACAGAGCGAGACCTTGTCTCACAAAAAAAAAAAAAAAGAAAAAAAAGAACATATTGAGATCAGGTGAAGTAACAAAGCCTTATAGGAATCATCCTCACATTTCTTATAATAAATAAATTAAGAGAAAAATAAACAACAATTTAAAAGGGAAGTAATGGGCAACCACTGTAGCACTCCTCAGTCTCCTCACCCCCATGTACATTTCCTTTTCCATAGCACTTATCACTTTCTAACACAAGATACACTTGACTTGTTTATTGTATTGCTGTGTATTTTTACCTCCTAGAACGTAAGCTCAACAAGGGCAGGACTCATTGTTTACTTTATTTGCTGATGAATCCTGAACACCTACAAACATGCCCAGGATGTGATGGCACTCAATAAACATTGCTTGAACAAATAAATATTCAGGAGAGTTATTCCACAAAATGAGGTAAGTCATAGTAATTTAGTGACTCCTAGATTTAAATACTGACTTCAAAATAGCAGCAGTTGGTACATATTGGAAAGCTGAACTTTTTTAAGAAGTCTATTTAAGAGTTGGGAACATAAAGGGGGCAGGACAGGGAGGAAGACATTGAATTATAAAATGCACAGCTAAACCAAAAACAAGTGAATTTAAAAAGAAAGGTTTTTTTTTAAACCTACAGCCTGACATTAAACTTGAGTCATTATAGACAACATTCTTATTGTCTCAATTTTTAGCATTGCAATGATTTATTTCCAGGGAAAAAAATTTCTAAATTAAAGCTCTATTTCTTAGGATGATTTACAAATATTAAAAACTTTGGGGAGAGTGCAGAAATAATGTACTTTCTTCAGAAAATAAAAGATCTCAGTTATGAGCAGAATTTTATACTGGTATGTTCTGGGAAAGGGGAAAGTTGTACATTACCAAGGGGCTGCAAAGTAAAGGATGGTTGTTTGACCTACTACTGCAGCTCAGGTAAGGGTGAAGGGAGATAGGGCAAAAGTAGAGAAATTGTCTACCACAGTACTGGGTAAAAAAAGTCGTTTGGGGAAAAGTATAAAATGGCACACACCATGGCTGAATAACCTCTCCCTGTCTCCAGTCAAGGCTGCTTTCAATTAAAGTAAGATGGGAAACAAAAATTGATACAGTTTAAAGTGCTTTCATTAACCTGAAATGACTTTTTAATAGGAGCCAAAGCATGAATCAAATCAATCTCCTGCATTGGGCACTGGCTTGCTGTACAACTTAGGGATGGGTGGAAGGAAGTTTCTACACTGTTTCTCCAGTGTAAAAACAACAAGGCACTCTTGTTAAACAGCAAAGAAAACTGCATGGTGCTCTCTCTATCACTGGTGAATGCTGGCTCCTACTAACAGTCTAAATCTCCAGTCTCCAGGACCATGAGGTTGGCTGTTTCCATTCACCAAGTAAGAAACAGCTGTATTAATGGGAATTGCCTCTACCAAGACTGTGGCTATGTGCCTGGAGAAGACAGAAAATGAGAGACCTACAGGGAACATCGCTTAGGAGACAATGCATTATAAGTGAGTAAAAGACAATATTGTTCTGGTGAGCAAACTTGCTTGATCCTAGCTTCAGGGTCATTAAGGCCAAATAATGGTACTGCTGCCAGTAATTCAGCCACTGGTCTCCTACATAAACATGCAGGGGCTATAAATCACAGGCTACACACTCTTAGATGTCTACCAAAAAATGGTACCGCCACTTCAGAAGACAGTTGGGAGGTGTGGAAGTTTTTTTACAAAAGTAAACATACACTTACAATACAATCCAAGAATCCCATTCCTTGGTATTTACCCAAAGGAGTTGAAAACTTACATCCACACAAAGGCCTGCACACGGTTATAGCTGCTTTATTTATAATTGCCAAAACTTGGAAGAAACCAAGATGTATTTCATTAGGTGAATGAATAAACAAACTGGTAATCCAAGCAATGGAATATTATTCAGTGCTAAAAATAAGTGAGCTATCAAGCCACGAAAAGACCAGGAAGAACCTTAAATGCATATTATTAAGTGAAAGAAGTCAGTCTGAAATGGCTACTTACTGCATGATTCCAACTATATAACATTCTGAAAAAGTTAAAACTATGGAAACAATAAAAAGATAAGTTGTGTCCAGGGGTTACATGGGGTAGGGGGTATATAGGTGGAGCACAGAGGATTTTTAAGGCAGTGAAAATACCATAATGTTGTATACATGTCACTCTACATTTGTTTAACAGTACCTTTCCAAACCCATGGAAGGTACTGTTAAACAAAAATTATAGGAGACCATTGTTTTGGACTAAATTCCCACACTAGGCTCTAACAGACCAGACTAAAAATCAAAATGGAGTCACCCATGCTCATCAAACCAAAAGTGAGTTGTTGTCTGGACTTCCAAGAAGTCAGGAGAGAGAGAGAGTGGTCTGATTCCCCGAACAGGCCAGTTTCCATCTTCAATTGGCATGATAATGAAGTTTCCTCTGTTTTAGTCCTTGCAACAAAGAGTAACCTGAAGAAACCTGATGTTAACCAGTTATCTTTCTATTGTTTTGTCTCCCTGTCCCTGCCTTATAAGAAATGTAATTTTGAAATGACCAGTCTGACTTTTGTTCTTTGTTTTTTGTTTTCTTCAGCCCTTTCTGTCTGTAAAACCAACTCACTCTGCTCAACTCATTGCAATACTTACTCTATTTTATGGAACGAAGTGTTGCCTGATTCTAGATTACCAATAAAACCAATTGAGATCTTTAAACTAAATTTGTTGTAATTTTATCTTTTGACAGTACAACATCAAGAGTAAACACTAATGTAATCTATGGACTTTGTGTGATTATGTTGTGTCAATGTAGGTTCATTGACTGTGTGAAAGGTGATCGTACAAATTGAGTATTCTTGTCATACCCAACTAAAACAGAGTTAAGAGGCCTGGGGGGAAAAGCACTCAGGGCACACAATATTGCTCCTGAGCCTGGCTGTTTAATCTGCCTGATGTAACCTGAAACTAGTTTTATCTAATGGCAGCTGAACAACCTGAGAATAGTTTTAGCCATTGCCATCACTTACCAATCAAAACTTGCCAGCTCCCCAAAACCTTACTAGTGCCAATGAACTTTCTCAAAAAACAATATGTAACATTTGTGGTTTCTAAAAATAAAACCTCCAACCTCTTTGTTCTTCAGACATACAGAAGACCACCTAGTCTGTGTGTATGCCCTGAATTGCAATTCTTGCTTCTCAAATAAAACAGGTATTCATCTCTATACTCTAATTTACTCTAATGTATTGGTGTCAGAAGTCGGATTACAAAGCTGACTCAACTCAGAGAGAATCACTGGCACTTGAAAATACAGTGTGAGGTAACTGCACTGGGGCTCTTTGAGCCCCCCATTTCTGCAAGTTGCCTCTATTCCCCCTGGTGAGTTTTTCTTGTCCTGAGTTCTGATTTTGGTTGAGTTTTGTTTTATTTGGGATTTGGTTGGGAAGGGGTCTTTCCCCCTCCTGTTTGAGAGGGGTCTTTCCCATCTGGTTGGGAGATCTCCTGTTTATGAGGACTCCACCCCTCCTGGCAGACCTCAGCTGTGAGGTCTGGGTGAAGGGTTTTTTTGTCCTTCCAGGTGAGGCCTCAGTGAACGGATCT
This sequence comes from Daubentonia madagascariensis, assembly GCA_023783475.1. Classification (NCBI taxonomy): domain Eukaryota; kingdom Metazoa; phylum Chordata; class Mammalia; order Primates; family Daubentoniidae; genus Daubentonia; species Daubentonia madagascariensis. The sequence goes on along the minus strand of JAKFHU010000379.1, from coordinate 46,124 downwards.
TTTCTTTTTCCTTCAGTTGGAGAAGGTATCTTATTGTCCTTCTTGGTAAGTATGTACGTTATTTTCTGTTGGTCTTTGCATTTATTTGACCTTTGCATGTTCAGTGCTTGAATCTAATTGGTTTTGTGTATTTGGCATTAAGTCAGAGCACCTACCCCTCATCAGGGACTTCAGCTGGTTATATACTTAAACATTTTGGTCCATGATCACATATTTTCTTATCCCAGTGGACTGAATATGTTAAAGATGACCTGGAATTACAGTGGCATTTCTGGGGTTCTTTTGACCTCTCTAAACTTGGTCATCTCAGAAGCAAATTAGAAAGCTGCAGCTCTAAAACTAAACTATCTGAATGGAATGTATATCTTAATTGGTACATTGAAGCATCTAAACAAAATCAAGATTCAAAATTTGCCTCAATCCAAAATACTGTCACTGAATTGAGTGAGAAAAACGGGTAAGAGAAGAGAAAAAGGCTTTGGAAGCCCAAAATCTTTCTGTCTCTCAGGTGCCCTCTCTACTCTTCACTTTCCAAACTTCCTTTCTTCTCTATTAAGTCATTCCCCACTAACACCCCCTATTCTTCTTCCCAACCTCAGCATACAACAACTTTCCCCTTTAAAATCATGCCCTCTAATGATCCTGAGACTCCCCACATTTCTTATGTCCTTTGGACTAAAACTGAACTCCATGCTACAGCCAAGAAATTTCCTAAAGTTACTGAGGAGCCCCATCAGTTTGCTAGTGAATTTCACATTACAGTCCTGGCTTACCAGTCTGGCTTCTGCAATTTTTACCAATTTGTTCACATATTTGTGGCAGAAGGCCAGGCCAAACACTAGGTGGCAAAAGCAGATTGGACCAATCCCCAACAGGGTTTAGCAAGACCTGTATGCACTTCCATAGAATCTGGCCTATTGGGAAAAGGCTTGAAAACTTACAAGGAATTTACATAGAGCTCTCCTCCTTGAAGTATTTCCTGAGGCCATAGACTGAAATAAAATTCAAACTTGTACTCAATGAACCAGTTCATAACTATTATAGTTGACTCCAAGTTATATTCAGAGAAAATTCTGGCCTTTCCATGGATTTTGCACCTTTAATTCTATGTTTGTTAAAGATCTCTCCCAAGAATTTTCTCAATTTGTGAAAAGAGCTCACAAGGAATGGGAGATCATACCAAGTGCCGAGTCTGTTAATTTGGCAAATCAATTGGCTTTCACCCTAGATAATACCAATAAAAAAGACCACTAAAATTCTAAATTTCCAATTACAACAGATGAGTGCTCCCAGAAAAAACTTGGAACCCTAAATGTCATAACACTAATCCATGAGAGCTATTTTCTGAAATTGGTATTATTTTAAACAGGCCACTGGAAGAAGAACTCTCCTAAACTTAAATAATATAGACAGCATACGTCACATGAATGTTCAGTTTCTCCCTCCCAGTGAAGTGGCTCCAAGGATCTGCAGGGATTTTTTCCAATCTTCTCCCTTAATCACCTTGAGGAAACCACTCTTCAAATTGGAAATGAGATCCTAACTGTTGTCATAGACACAGAAGCAACCCTATTAGTGCTCAACCCCAACAACCTCAACCAGCCCGTGCCTTGGAGTAATAGACAAATTCAAATGGTGGGAGCTTCTAATAAACCATTGTCAGCCTTTCTGTTCCAGCTTATTACTTTCCACCTTCGACCTTTACAGGACACCCATCCTTTCTTCCTAGTGGAGTCTGCTTCAGGTCATTTACTAGGACAATATTTTTTTGAGAAATACCATGCTGGCATTTCCTTCTCCTGAAAAGGGGAAATAATTTTACAATTCAATGGACCTAATACTTCATCAGACTCCACCATTGATGTCTTGCGTATTTGTTATGCTCTTCTATGTAATAAAAACATCTCTGTTGACTCCCAAAATTCCTTATTAGAATAGATACCTGTCTCTTTATGGCCATATCAGCAATACATGTCAGTAAAATTCATAGCACACCCCTGATCAGAATCCAAATTGACCCAACCAATCCCTTGCTTAATATTAAACATACCCCTTAAGCCAATTGGCTTTACAAGGTATCAAGCCCATCACTGAAGAATACAAGACTCAGGGGGGCAAGAAGGCAGACTGGAGACATTGCTTTCTGAACTGTCCTGGAGGGAAGGAAGAACTTCAGATAAAGGAGAGAGGAGAGGGATGCAACTCAAGTGTAGATCATAGAGAGACATGCTGGAGCCTGCCAGGGACCTCACGGAGGAAAAATCACAAAGCAGAGAAGGAAGAGAACAAAGGAAAAAAGTTATCAGTGAGTTATCAGTGAGGATCAAACCCAGAGAGGCTTGAAGCCCAGAGAAAGGGTAAGGAAGGGTCCCTTTCTGGTCCCCACACTCCTTTGGTGATCAGCAGGCCACCAAGTTACTTGGAGGCTTTTCTACCCCCACGAGCTCAAGCACTACAGCAACTATGGAATTGTGGGGAGAACTTGCTTGATCTCAGAGCTTGGACATTTGGTGTTGGGCTCGCCTGCAAGGAGGGTGACCCAAGAGGTTGGAGAGCTGGCTTTCTTCTATTCAGATGCTTATCATTCCCCACCGCGCCCCCACCCACCGCAACCAGGAGAGCAGTCTGAGTTGAGCAGTTGGCAAGTGGCTGTCTGCCTCAGCTGCTGGGTACTCCAGTCTGAGGGTTCCACAGAGAGTGGGGCCCATGCCCTCCCCCTTGAGGACATGCAGTGGGCCCAGGGGGCCTGATCTAGGAGCTCCCTGCCCACTGGCATTTCATGGAGATGCACGCCAGTGGGTCAGATACGAAGGCTGGATCAAGTGCCCTCTGGACTCGAGTGGGTTGCTGGGGTACATGGAGGAGGTTTGGGAGTTGGTCTTGGGAGGCAAAGGAGCCCATGTGGGCAGAACTGATGGAAGAAAACTGTCAGGGTCTGAGAAGCAGTGATCTGGGAAAGCGCCCATGCCCCCCACAGGAAAGCCTCACTGTTGAACTAGGGTGGGTCCTCGAGTGGGGAATATCCCAGCCTGGGGCACTACAGCAACTACGTGCAGCAAGATCAGGCACCTGGACTGGAGGCGATTTGTGGCCCCTCCCCCATGACCAGCCCTCCCAGTCTGTATAACTTGCCTTGACTCACCTCCCAGGGGCTTTCCTTAGAGACTGGGGAAGTAAACTTGGTGCCCTGTTGAGGCTCAAAGCAGCACTGCTGGGCTAGGATGGGTCCTTTGGCAGGGAAGATCCCAACACAGGGCACCATAGCAATGAAGCACGGATTGCCCAGGCCATTGGGGATTAACAGCCCCTCTCCCATGACCAGCTCTCTAGGTCTGGAGAACCTCTCTTGACTCTCTTCCTAGCAGCTCCCCATAGTGGCTGTGGAAACAACCTCTGAGCCCTGCTGAGGCTTTGCAAAGCCTTCCAGTTTCACACAACCTAACCATGCCCAGCCTCTCTTCTCCACCCTCTTCTGCTGTGGTGGGGTCCAAGCAACACCATGGGAACTACAGGGCACCTTCCAAAGCCTGGGGCATTCAAGCACTCCACCTGAGGGACTAGAGGTTATCACAGGCACAAAAGAACATCTCAGCAGCTGGCTCTTTCCTGCAAGCATCAACCAATGACAAGGAGAACAACTCTATAGTTCATTACAGTATCTACCAACTCAATCAGACAGGATGTGGCTGATTAATACTCACAAGTATCACCTGCTATCTCAGAGATTAAGATGGGGGAACCAATATAATTCACACTGCTGGGAAGAGGTAAAGATGGCAGATAGAGGCAACTATTCTTTTAGGAGAGACACAAAAGTTACAGGCAGCTCAATCTGTGAAGGGTCTCCCTCTTCCACTGCAGACCTCAGGGTCTATGCAGAAACATTCTACTGGAGAGCAGGTGCAGCAGAGATCTGGTGCCTGCCAATAACAGACTTCTGCAACTGATGATATCCTGATCACTCTGGCACACAAAGCCAGGTTCACTTGGGACCCAGACATCTAGCAGTAACCTTTGCATCACCCCAGCTGGGCCAGGGAGGGAATAGATGCTCCCCCATGTCATGCCCTATGACTGGTGAGTGTGACTACTCTCTGGCATGGGATCCAAAGAGAGAGGAGCTTCAGATGCCACAGACACCACTTGAGAAACCTGGGGTGACTGCCCCCAGTGGGTCCTAGGAATGGTGGGAGAACCTTGGCTGGCCAGCAGATCCAGCCTGCCTATGTGGACCCTGGGCTGCTGAGACAAAACCTGCCTGTGCAACTGGGCATCAGCAATCCCCATGCTGCTGGAATAACTCCCCATATGGGTGGCTCTTCCCCTGAAATCCCCAGATCCAACTCTGAAGCTCTCACTGTGCCCAATTCTGAGGCTCTACCCTGTAGTGCCTGGGTCAATGCTGGGCCTGCGATTCTACCCTTGAGTCTCCAAGTCCCCAAGACCAGTCCCCAAGACCACACAACTGAGTGCCCACCATCACTGCTGGGCTGAGAAAACCTCCCAAAGGTCCAATAATTCACTCAGGACCCTCCAGCCCCAAACAGCCATCACTCCTGAAATTGGTTTGAGAGAGTCCCCCCAGCAAAGAAGAACAGGTGTCCTTCAATCCTATCAACCCCGAGCCTAGAGAAGAGGAGCCAGATGAGAAGAAACCAGCAAAAGAATACTGGCAACATGAAAAAACAAAATAATTTTATATCCCAAAGGGAACATAATGGAGTTACAGTAGTGGTCTCCACACATAAGGAAATTGCCAAAGGGACAGAAATGGAATTCAGAACATGGATGGCAAATAAGATGAATGGAATTGAACAGAAAGTGGAAAACCAACAAAAAGAAGCCAAAAAAAATATTTCAGGAAATCAATGAAAAAAATGAAAAAGTCACTAGAGAGCTAGACAACATAAGAAAGGAAATAATTGAACTTAAAGAAATGAAAGAGTCATTTAGGGAATTTAAAAATGCAGTAGAAAGCTTTAACAACAGGCTAAACCAAGCAGAAGACAGAATCTCAGAGCTTGAAGACAAGGCTCTCGAGATAACCCAGTCATTCAAAGAGTCGGAGAGGAGTAATAAAAAGTCCGAGTGATCACTGAGAGAGATGTGGGACTATGTGAAGCAAACTAACATTCAAATTATAGGTGTCCCTGAGGGAAAAGAAGAAAGATCTAAAAGCATGGAAAACCTATTTGAGCAAATTATTGAAGAAGACTTCCCTGGTATCACCAGAATTTCAGACATACAGATACAAGATGAACATCAAACACTGGGAAGATTCATAGCAAATAGGTCATCTCCAAGGTACATAGTAATCAACCTGGCTATAGTCAAAATGAAGGAGAAAATTCTGCAACCAGCAACACAAAAGCATCAAATAACATACAAAGGAAAACCCATCAGACAAACGGCAGACTTCTCAGCGGAAACCTTACAAGTCAGAAGGGATTGGGGCTCCATCTTCAACTGACTTAAAGTCAACAACTGCAAAACTAGAATTTTGTATCCTGCAAAACTAAGTTTCACAATAGATGGAGAAATTAAGTCTTTTCCAGACAAGCAAACACTGAGGGAATTTGCCATGACTAGACCTGCTCTGCAAGAAACACTCAGAACAGCACTATACACAAACCAGCACAATACGCACCAGCATAAATTTACCTAAAAAAAAAAAAAAAACCCCAAAGTCACAACTCCTATAAAACAATAGAATAAGTAGGTAAAACAAAGCAATAAGGGAATACCCAACAGGATGAACAGACCAACATCTCATATATCAATGCTACCAATTAATGTGAACACACTGAATGATCCTCTCAAAAGACATAGGATGGCTGAATGGTTGAAAGAAGATAACCCAAATATCTGCTGTCTCCAGAAAACACATCTAAACCATAAGGACACACACAGACTCAACGTGAAAGGATGGAAAAAAATATTCCATACAAAAGAAACCAAAAGAGAGCAGGTGTAGGCATCCTCATATCAGATAAAATTGACTATAGGTCAACAAAACTAAAGAAAGACAAAGAAGGTCATTATATAATGGTAAGGGGAGCTATCTGATAAGAAGACATAACAATCCTAAACATATATCCACCCAAGACAGGAGCTTTCAGATACTTAAATCATATCTTAGTAGAGTTAAGCAAAGAAATAAACAGCACCATCATAATTGCCAGGATCCTCAATACCCCACTGTCAGAGCTCAACAAATCATCAAAGCAGAATATAAATAAAGAAACAATGGCCTTAAACAAAATTCTAAATCAAATGGACCTAACAGACATTGACAGAACATTCTACCTCAAAACTACGGAGTACACATTCTTCTCAGCAGCACATGGAACATTCTCCAAGATTGATCATATTAGGCAACAAAACAGGTCTCAACAATTCAAAAAAATAAAAATCATACCATGTACCTTTTCAGACTACAGTGGAATAAAACTACAAATCAATCACAAGAGAAACACACATAACTACACAAAGTCATGGAAATTAAACAACCTGCTGCTGAACAATTACTGGGTCAAGAATGAAATTAATATGGAAATAAAAAAATTCTTCAAGCTCAATGACAAAGGGGGCACAAGTTATCAAAATCTTTGGGACACAGCAAAAGCATTCCTCAGGGGAAAATTCATGGCCTTAACACCTACATCAAAAAGACAGAAAGATCACGAATTAACAACATGTCACACCTAAAGGAACTGGAAAAGGAAGAACCACCCAAACCCAAAACCAGAAGAAGAAAGGAAATAATGAAGGTCAGAGCAGAACTAAATGAATTGGAAAATAAAAAAAATACAAAAGATTAATGAAACAAAAAGTTGGTTCTTCCAAAAGATAAATAAAATCAACAGACCTCTTGGTAGATTAACCAAGAACAGAACAGAAAGGACCCAAATAATCTCCATCAGAAATGAAAAAGGTGACATTACAATTGATACCACAGAAATACAAAACATCATCCATGAATACTACGTAAATCTCTATGCGCATAAACTAGAGAACATAGAGGAAATGGACAAGTTCCTGGAAACACGCAACTTCCCAAGACTCAACCAGGACGAAACAGAACTCCTGAACAGACCAATAATGAACAGTGAAATTGAATCAGTAATAAAAAAACTCCCCCACAAAAAGGAGCCCTGGACCAGATGGATTCACAACTGAATTCTTTCAAACCTACAAAGAAGACCTGGACAATACAGAAATTATTCCATAATATTGAGAAGGAGGGAACCCTCCCAAACTCATTCTACAAAGCCAGCAACACCTTGATACTGAAGCCAGGAAAGGACACAACAAAAAAAGAAAACTACAGAACACTATCCCTGGTGAATATAGATGCAAAAATCCTCAATAAAATACTAGCAAACTAAATTAAAGAGCACATCAAAAAAATAATCCACCAAGATCAAGTGGGTTTCATCTCAGGGCTGCAAGGATGATTCAACATATGTAAATCAATAAATGTGATTCACCACATAAACAAAAGCAAAAACAAAGACCATATGATCCTCTCAATAGATGCAGAAAAATCATTCAACAAAATCCAGGACCCTTTCATGATAAAAACCCTCAACAAACTAAGCATAGAAGAAATATATCTCAGAATTATAAAAGCCATATATGACAAACTCACAGCCAACATCATACTGAATGGGGAAGAGTTGAAAGCATTCTGCCTAAGAACTGGAACAAGACAAGGATGTCCACTGTCACCACTTCTATTCATCATAGTGCTGGAAGTCCTAGTCAGGGCAATCAGGCAAGAGAAGAACCTTAAGGTTATCCAAATTGGGAAAAAGAAGGTCAAACTATCACTTTTCACTATGATATTATCCTGTATCCAGAAAACCTAAAAGATTCCACCAAGAGCCTCCTGGGATTGATAAACAAATTCAGCAAAGTCTTAGGATACAAAATCAACATAAATCATAAATCATGCTACATAAATCAGTAGCACTTCTCTATACTAATAACAGTCAAGCCAACAGTCAAATAAAAGACTCAATACCATTTACAATAGCCACAAAGAAAATAAAATACCTAGGAATACACCTGACCAAGGAGGTCTCTACAAGGAGAATTATGAAACTGAGGAAATAAATAGCAAAGGATACCAACAAGTGGAAGAACATATCATGTTCATGAATAGGTAGAATAAACATTGTTAAAATATCCATACTACCCAATCTGATTTACAAATTCAATACAATCCCTATCAAATTACCAAAATTATACTTCACAGATTTAGAAAAAATAATTTTATGTTTTGTTTGGAACCAGAAAAAAGCCTGAATAGCCAAAGCAATCTTAAGCAAAAAGAACATATCCGGAAGCATCACATTACCAGACTTCAAACTATACTACAAGGTTATAGTAACAAAACAGCATGGTATTAGTACAAAAATAGAGACATAGACCAATGGAACAGAACAGAGAACCCAGATATAAAACGACCTACCTACAACCAACTTATTTTTGACAAAGTAGACAACAATATACACTGGGGAAAAGAAGCCCTATTTAATAAATGGTGCTGGGAGAACAGGATAGCCACATGCAGAAAAATGAAACAGGACCCCTGCCTCTTACAACTCACAAAAATTAATTCGAGGTGGATAAAAGACTTAGATCTAAGGCATGAAACCATAGGAATTCTATGGGAAAATGTAGGAAAAACTCTTCTAGATATCAGCATAGGCAAAGAATTTATGAAAAGGGCCCCAGTGGCAACCATGGCAATAACAAAAATTAATAAATGTAACTTGATTAAACTAAAAATCTTCTGTGCAGCTAAGGAAACAATAAACAGAGCAAATATAGAACCTACAAAATGGGAGAAAATATTCGCAGCTACACATCCGATAAAGGGCTAATAACTGGAATTTACGAAGAACTCAAGCAAATCAGCAAGAAAAAAACCCAAACCATTCTATTAAAAAGTAGGCAAAAAATATGAACAGAAGCTTCACAAAAGAAGAAAGACAAATGACCAATAAACATGAAAAAATACTTAACATCACTAATCATCAGGGAAGTACAAATTAAAACCACAATGAGATATCACCTTCCCCAGTTACAATGGCTTTTATTAAAAAGTCAAAGAACAATAGATCCTGGGGTGGATGCAGAGAAAGGAAAGAAACTGGATGAAACTGGATTTATTATATTTTTGCTAGTTATTTTTTTGTATTATGATTTTTAACCTTGTTCTTATTGCCTGTCTAATCTTTGTAAAGCCAACTGTTCTAACAGGATAATGTTAGCTCAACACCTTGAGATTATTGTTGATGCCTCTGGAGCAGAGAAGATGGAATTGATGTTGGATTCTAAACAGACCTGCCCTGAGAAAATTTTTCCTTCTGGCCTCTTTGTTACTCAAATGTGGCCCTGGTCCCTGACATAGACCACCACACCTTCCACTTGCTATGGGACAGAGACAACTGGTCAGTTCCATATCAGCACTGAGGGACAATTAAGCCTAACTACAAAACCATCACTGGTTGATCAGTGATGCTTTCAGAGAAAGATCTTGATCAAATGGGGGAAAGGTGAAAGTTGATCATACAAATTGCATCATTCTTGTTATACCCAACTAAGTCAAAGTTGAGAAGATGGGGAAAACCCACTCAGGACATACAACATTGCTCCAAGAAAATAATTCTCTGTGAGCCTGGCTGCTGAAACTGTCTGCCGTAACCTGAAACCAGTTTCATCTAATGGCTACTGGAACAACCTGCTGTGACTCTAAAAATAGTTTTACCTGCTGCTGTCACTTACCAATCAAAACTCACCAGCTCCCCCAAAACTTACTAGTGCCAATGAACTTTCTCAAAGAGAAATACATAACATTTCTCTCTATTTTTTAAAATAAAACCTCTAATCTTCTCACTGTTCTTCAGACATATGAAAGACCACCCAGTCTGTGTGTATGTCCCAAATTCCAATTTTTGCTTCCCAAATAAAATGCTTTAATTTCAGAGGTTCATCTCCATGAAACAATTGTAGCAAATGTACCACTCTGGTGGGGGATATTGATATGAGGGAGGCTGTGCATTAATGGGGTAGGAGGTACATGAGAAATCTCTGCACCTTCTGCTCAGTTTTGCTGTGTACCTAAAACTGCTTTAAATAATAAAGTCTATTTTTAAAAAAGGCCTGTCAAAATGCAGTGTCTCCTTTAAAAAAAAGGGGCAGGGGGAGAGGGAGAAAGAGGATTTAGAGATTATATTAGCAGGGCCATAGATTCTTGGTGGCCTCAGTTTGGACAACGCTATAGCTGGTCAGAGGAAACCTCTACTGCTCCAAAGCGTATCAGTACAAAACTTAAGAGAACCCCGAAGGCGGCAGTAGTTTCACACAGCAAGCAGTTTGCAGAGGAGGGGTAGACCCCAGGAGTGGACTGAAGGTCTTTAGCATCCTCCTTGCCCAGCTGGTTTCCCATACTGCTGACCTGTGCGATGGCGTAATCCGAGCTGTTGGTGGCCTGCATGCCCTCATTCCCACTGATTCCCACACCCACGTGGGCCGTCTGGATCATCCCCACGTCATTGGCGCCGTCCCCGATGGCGAGGGTGATGGCACTTACATGCCTCTTAACCAGGTCCACTATTTCAGCCTTCTGGAGGGGAGATAGCCTAAAAAGGAAGGCAGAAACAAACACTTTTCAGTGTTTTGTTTTGTTTTATTTTACTTTACACTATTCTAAAAGTCTTTATAAAGCAGTCAACAATAATCTGTGCATAGGCACATTTAAATGGCATTTACTGGTAAATTTCCCAATTCTTTAATTAAGCTATTTATGTATATGAAAAAGTTCCCACCCACCTGCACCAAAAAAAAACAAAACAAAACTTCCCAAAAAAAAAAAACACCCAGAAAAAACCACATAGTAGCCTCTTCAACATCTCAAAATAAATACACATTATCAGCTGCCCAGTGCGCATGCATATACACTTCAGTTTGCTATTTCCCCACAACTCTCCCTGTTGTCTAACTCTGGCCTGCTACATTAATTCACATTGTCTATCTACATGAGAGGAAGAAATGAAGGTCTACTATTTCTGAAACTATATAACAGTTTAGTGGGGGATGTAGAGTAGCCTTCAAAAATCAAACTGCACTCAAGGGAACCTGAATAATACAAGATGTTAAAAAATGAAGATATCAGTCAGGAGAGTCCAGATTATGCTCTGGTAACAACAAACAAACAAAAGCTAAGTGACTTAACACAGCGGTCCCCAACTTTTTGGCACCAGGGACCGGTTTCATGGAAGACAATTTTTCCACAGATGGGGGTAGGGGGTGGGGAGGGGAAGCAGAGTTCAGGCGGTGATGCGAGCGATGGCGAGAAGCTGTAAATACAGATGAAGGTTTGATCTCTCACCTGCCACTCACCTCCTGCTGTGCGGCCCGGTTCCTAAGTTTCATGGAAGACAATTTTTCCACAGACTGGGGTGGGGTGGGGGTGGGGAAAGCAGAGCTCAGGGGGTGATGTGCAGCCCAGTTACTAACAGGCCACAGATCGGTACTGGTGCATGGCCCGGGGGTCGGGACCACAGACTTAACACAATGGATGTTTCTTTCTCATGCTGTGTCAAATGCAGATTAGGATATATCATTGATACCTTTTTTCTCAGACAAGGTACAAAAAAAATTTAATAATCCTAAAAATATTTCAGGCTAACAGACCCTACCTGCCCATGAAATATTTACAAAAATACCAAGGAAGGAGAAGTAAAACTTTCATCTTTTATTCATCATCCATTTATTTGTTCACTTAATAAGCTGGACACACACCTCTATCAAAAAATGGTAAGGGACATACAAAAGTTCTATTTTCTACTAAGTGAATGACCTCACTTATCATCCCCTTCCCATAAAACAGTTCATAAAAACTAATTTAATTTAAGTTAAATTAGGTGAGATTATTAAAAACTGAAAAGATAGTTTATCTCCTTGATTAGAATGCATTAGATATTTTTGCTTCATAATGAAGAGAATATATTGAGTTAAAATCACCATATTATAGATAAAGTATGGAAAAATATAAAAAGTTTTAGAGTAGAAAATGTTAGAAACCAGGTGTGTAAGTCTAGTTCCCATCAAGAGATACTGATTCTTTCACTGGAATACCTCCAGTGATAATAACGTCACTGTCTGGTCTGGCAACCACTTTCACATTTAGACTATATCTGTGAAAAAACTAACTTGTATTAATCCCCAATCTGACTCTTCATATTTTCAAATCTTAATTCCATTCTTTGGGCCAACCAAAGCTCTCCAAATACACGGGCCCACTAAGCCTTCTCTTCCCCCTTGCTAAACATCATCAAGTCCTTCACTCATCTCATCATGTAGTTCTGGGACCCTCCACCAAAATTCCAAGTCAGTTCTGACCAGCTAAGAATAGAACTGGATTATCACCATTCTAATTTTGGATCCTCCTCTTCCTCCTCAATTTATGAAAATAAAGCCTAAAATAATATTAGTTGTTTAACAATTATCTGTTAATATTAAGCTTCAATCAATAAAACCACATTAAACTGTGTTCCATGTATGAGCATTAAGTCTTATCTCCCCAATCCTGGAGTTGTATAGCTGTACCCACTGCTGGTCTTTACATTCATGTCTGGAAAAGTTCATTTTGTCATTCTAATGGTTGAAACAACTTGGTAGTCCCATAGTGGTCTATTCATGAAAACTGAAGTAAGGGGGAGAAATCTATCCGGGATGGTAAGGTTATATAAGAAAAACAAACTCACTTTCTCCTACTATAACACAGCACAGAACACGTCTGTGACCAAATGTGTGTGTGGTTTTCCTCGTACACCAAGCAAACAAGCAAGCGAGCAAGCAATTCTGCAGTGGACACCATCTGGGTGTCCTCTAATTCAACTCAATTCTGACACTATCTACCTGGAGGTAGTGTCAGATCCTACCGGTTGAGAGCTTAGTCCCACAAGACTGCCCCCAACGTCCAATGCCAATCGCAGGCCCCAGGTTGTGATCTGCGCTTCTGACACAACAGTTATAAACCTGGGTTCCCACGACCCCCTCCTCAGGTTCAATTAATTTTAGAGTAGCTTAAAGAACACAGGGAGATACTTTACTTACATTTACCCATTTATTATAAAACATATGACAAAGGATACAGATGATGAGATGCACAGGGCAAGGTATGTGGAAAGGGGCATGGAGCTTCCATGCCATCACCTGATGTGCCACGCTCCGGGAATCTCCATGTATTCAGCTATCTGGAAGCCCATCTGAATTCTGTCCTTTTGGGCTTTTATGGAGGCTTAATTACATAGGCATGATCAAAAATTACATCACTGGCTTTTGTTGATCAACTTAACCTTCTGCCCCTCTCCCCTCCCCAAGGGTTGAGGGATGGGGCTGAAAATCCCAACCCTGTAATCATGCCTTGGTCTTTCTGGTGACCAGCCCCCATTCTGAAGTGACCTAGGGGCCTTCATCCACCAGTCATCTCATTAGCGTGCAAAAGACATTTTAATCACTCCTGAGATTCCAAGGGTTTTAGGAGTCGTGTGTCAGGAAGCACGAATGAAGAATAAATATATATTTCACAATATCACAAGGATAGAAAAAGGAGTCAATATGCTATGTTTTAAAAGCATGAAAATAACAAACTATAGTCCTAAAACACACCAGGAATTCAAAACAGACATTAAACAGCTGATTTCTACTCTGTTAAACTGTATAGACACCATTATGTTCCAATAAAATAGCATTTCACATGTCAGTTACAACTAAAAGCCAACTCTCACTGTCAATTTGAATCTATGACATGGTCCAAATGCCAAATTAAAAAATGATTTAGAAAGAGTACATAATAGACTCCAACTTATAAAAATGTATTCCAGACACATTTGATTTAATTTAACTGTTTGTGGTACCTTTTATCATATATTTTCATGGATTAAGAATAGAAAAAGATAAGTAAACCTTCAATTGACTGGAATAATGTTATGGTTTTTCCATGGGTACATACTATCCACTTCCTTATCAACACAATAGGTGCTAGCAATAAGAAATAAAAGTGTTTTCCACTTGAAATGTATAAAATATGTTCAGTATATTTGATGGCACAGATGTTTTCTTGGACATATAAAAAAGTTTTCTTACTAGATTTGTTTGGAATTTGCTCAGTAAGCTATTTAAAGGTAATCTCATGTTCATTAATTATTATTTATTTGACAAATAGTTATGTACCTCAGGGAGGAAAGCAAGTATAGAAAGAAATAGTTATGTACCTACTATAAGTGAGGCACATTCTTGATGCTGAAGATAGAGCAGAGAATAAAATACACAAATGTCCCTGCCCTCATGAAGCTTACCTTCCAGTGGAGAGCAGATAGACAATAAACCAAAATAAATAAGTAAAATATAAATTACGGCATATGGTGATAAGAACTATTAGAAAAATAAATCTGGAGCATTATAAATTGAATTCTTAAAATTATGATAATTTTCCTCTTTTAATTATGAGCCATTGATTAAGCAATTTTAACAAACACTGTATGTCACCCTTCCAAGTATCTAAACTTTTTGATTTCTAAATGATATTTAGTAAACAAATTGTTGGTCAAAATTTTAACAAAAACATCCTGCACCTGTTAATGGTAGTATTAGGATGTTAGACAATTTGTTCCTGCAGAAAACAAGTACAAAACTAGAAAAAACTATTACAAACAAACATGTCAGGGCACTGGAAAATGACCAAGGATGGAAGAGAACTTGAGAAATATTTATTCAGGGAAAAAATTGCTACTACATCAGATAAGTAGAGCAAGTTTGTGACCTTGCCTAGAGGTATTTCCTGGGGTGGGGCAAAAATCTGCAGATTTACTGGTGGAAAATGGTGGACGTGGTTTAGAGCAGGCAGTGAGAACCCATGGCTTCACCCACTGCAGGTGGCATATTGAGTTCAGGGAGGGCAGCAGATCAGCTAGAAATTAAACAAGGAGATTTTGAAAGCAAGAAAGTCATAGAAGGGCTGAGATCATAAACTCTCCACACATTGCTAGCTGACTGCTAAATTAAGCATGTGCAGGGAAGAGCCCAGAAAGCCTGGTGAAGATGGCAAGCTGGGGAGACTTGGGGCTTGCTGTACCTTTGTAAACATTTCTCCAGTCACACGCAGCCTTGGCAGCAGAGAATAGAAGCCTTAGAGCTTGAATTGTCTGGGAACAAACTTCCTCAAATAATTGGGTGACAACAAAAAAGACTCTGCAGACACAGGAGAAGCCTCTTTATTTTTTAAAAAGTTGACAAAAACATCAGCAACTGCAAACCAACAGAGTCTCCTGAATCTAGGCAAATTACTAAACCACTGAACCAACAAATTCAGAAAAATAAATTAGAATCCAGACATACAACAATGTATTTTTCTACAATGTCTACTTTTTGACCAAAATAAAACATTACTAGATGGGCAAAGACGTGTGAAAGCACAATCCATACACAGGAAAACAAAGCAGTCAATAGAAGCTTGTTGCAAATAGGCCCTGAAGTAGAAATTAGCACACAAAGACTTCAAACCAGCTATTAAAACTATTTTCACAGAATAATAGGAAAGGACTTTCAAAGAATCAAAGAAAAAATATGCAAGTTATGAGTCAACAAATAGAACATCTCAACAGAAGAATGGAAACTATTAAAAAATAGAAACTCTAGGGATGAAATGAAAAATTTACTACATGAACTGAACATCAGATCTGAGATGGTAGAGAAAAGAATCAGTGCATTTGAAGGTAGATCAACAGAAAATATGTAGTCCAAAGAAGAGCAGGGGGTGTGGAGAAACTTGGAGAAAAACGCACAGTGCCAGAGAGATCTTTCAAGGCATTCAGCCATTTGTAATTGGAGTTCCTGAAATGAAAGGAAGTGAAAGTTGCAGGAAAATAGTTGAAGAAATATGGCTGAAAACTTTCCAATCTGGTAAAAACACATCAACTTGAGGATACAACGAATCCAAAGTAGAAATACACAATGAGAACAACACTGAGAGCTGACAAATGCAAACTGCTGAAAGCCAACTACAAAGACAAAGTCTGGAAAGCTGCAAGGGGAAAATGATACATCACATCCAGGGTAACAATAATGACATGAAGTTCTCATAAGAAACAAGGGAGCCAGGAGACAATAGATAGACAAATTCAAAGCACTGAGAGAAAAAAAATACCCATCAACCAAGTTTGTTTTCCAGTAAAACTATTCTTCAAAAACGAAGTTGATATAAAGACTTCCAGATGATACAAAAAAAGAAATAATCCATTAATAGCAGAATGGCACTGCTAAAGGAAATTCTTCAGGCTGAAAGGTACTCTCACCAGAAGGCAACTCAGATCTATAGGAATAAGGAACAACAGAGAACATTAATATCTGGACAAATATAAAATATTCCACGCATGTATGTGTGTACATGTATATACATGTATTCTCTTTTCTTAATTTCTTCGAAATCCATATGACTGTCTGAATTACAATTTATGACACTGTGTTATTCGGTTGATAGGTATATAAACGTAAAATATATGACAATAATAGCACCAAGGAAGGAGAAGAGGAAGTAGAACTATTTTTCTTTAAGCATTGATTTAACTTCATCTCACAAAATTTGATATGTTCTTTCATTAGCATTCATTCAAGATACTTGTGCATAATTGTTATATCTTACCAGCAGTGCCTCAGTATCAACTTGAAGTAAGTATTAACTCGGCATTGTATTCCCTAAAACTAACAATAGAACTAGAGATAAAAGCAGTAGAGAGAAAGCAACAACTACAAACTAACAATAGCAGTGCAGATCAAAGCAAGAGAGACAAAAAGTAAATAAGGAATTAAGTGGTATACTAAAAATATTTGTTTAACACAAAAGAAGTCACTCAAAAAGAAACAGAGGAACAAAAGAGAGATGAAAAAAATGGAAAACAAGTAGCAAAATGACAGACCAAAATTGAAAGGCAGCAATAATTTTATTAAGTGAGAATAGAATAAACACTCCAAGCAAAAGCTGGAGATTGTCAGAGAAGATAAATCCAAGTATGTGATATGCAAGGAGAATATTTTAATTTTAAAAACACAAATACGTTAAAATGACATAAAAAGATATCTCTTGCAAACAGTAAGAGACCTGGCTATATTAGTATCAGAAACAAAAAATAGACTTTAGGGCAAGAAATATTACTAGAGACAAAAAGGAAATTCCATAATGATAAAAAGGTCAACACAACAGTAACAATTATAAATATATATGTACCTCACAAGCGGGACCAAAATATGTGAAGCAAAAATGAGAGACATGAAAGGAGAAATAGACAACTCAACAGTTACAGCTGAAGACCCCAATATTCCTCTCTCCGGAGGTAACAGAACAGCTGACAAAAAAAATCAGTAACAACATAGAATTAAGTAACACTTTCAGCCAAATTAACCTAACTGACTCCGTCCCAGTAGAATACACATTTTTTTAGAACACATGGAACACTCAACAGGATAGATCATATTCTGAGCCACAAAGTAAGTCTCAATAAATTAAAAAGATAACAGTTATGTAATGTATTTTCTCTGGAAATAGATTTAAATTAGAAATCAATAGAAAAAGGAATTAGAAAGGAATATAGGGAATACTCAAATAAATATGTGGAAATGAAACAACATAATTTTAAATAACCTATGAGTCGGAAAGGAAATCACAAGGAAAATTAGAAAATACTATACGTGAACTGAATAATAATGAAAACATGACATATCAAAATCTACAAGATGTAGTTAAATCAGTGGTTAAAGAAAGATTGATAGCTTTAATGTTTATAGTATAAAAAAAGAAAGGCTTAAAATCAAGAAAACCTTCTACCTTAAGGAGCTAGAAAAATAAAAATAAATTAAAACCAAAGTAAATTGAAAGCAGAAAATAATACATATCAGAATATATTATATATAATAATATTAGCTATGATTATATTATACACATATCATATAATAATATATGACATATTAACATTAAATATTATATGTGATATATATTATGAAGGAATTCAGAACACGCTATCCAAAAATATGCTGCTCTGGTATATTGACTATTTTGAGTTAAAGACACTTGAAAAACAGCAGATGCAAGAAAAATACTCTGACCTGCCTTCTTTTTCTTATCAGGAGATGAAATTCCCATGTGAAAGATGTCCTCCCTATACCAGAAGGAAAGTAACATTCTTACCAAGTATGAGAAGTTGAGACCAGAGAATTGTTTACAAACATCCCTTGTTAAAATAATTCTTATCTTCCTTTACCCTCCTTACATAGTTTAATTACCTTTCCACAATTGCCATTCTTTGTTCAACTAATATAAAAGCATTTAGATTTTGCACTTCTTTGGGTCTTCATTTCCTTTTGAAGGCTCCTGGGCCATGTAAAGTATATGTATTTTCACTTGTATTAAATAAATTTGTATGCTTTTCTCCTGTTGATCTGTCTTTTATCAATTTAATTCTCAGGCCCAACCAAAAAAATCCTAAGGTAGAGGTAAAATTTTGCCTCTCCTACAATTATGTATCAAAACGTAAATAGAGACTAGAAAAACAATGGAGTTGGCCCTTTGAAAAGATTGCCAAAATTAGTAAAGCCCTAGCTAGACTGATCAAGGAAAAAGGAGAGAAAACAGACACAAAGGACAAATATGAGGAAGGAAATGTGATCTCAGAGGCCAAAACAGATGCCCCTTTAACAACTAAGACAGACCCTAAGGTTAAGGAAACAAAGTTACCTATGGGTTGAGGGTTCAAGGCCCAGCTGGCATGGCAAATTTCTGAATTCCTATGGCTAAACTCCCTAACATGAGGAGCTGTCAACTCTGATTTACAACCCAGACCACTGTATCTCTGATTGGACAGCGGACTAGCTTTACAAGCATTCTTTTCTGATAAGCTATTATAGACCTTAAGCCAGTTTCATCCAGCTTGTAGAGGCTGTGCGCAAACTTTGTGTTCTATAGTTCACCTTTTAATGCAAAGAGCCACATTCCATCTCATTTTATTGCTAAAATCCACCCCAAAGTGAACATGGGATGTATGTTACATGTGTATTTATCCATTATGCATGCACTTGGCTCCCCTCAAAGTTATGTGTATAGCTTTTCCCCAAAACCTGCTGAATATGTATGACTCAGGCCCTCTCATCGCCATCTTCCAATGGCTCTTCAAAGAAAGAGCACCTTCAAAACATGCCACAAACTGTCTCTTCCTGGTTTGCAAACCGGTATCACCAATAAAGCTCTCCTTTCTAATATTTAGTCATCCTGGCGGTCTTTTGGATGACAGAAAGAAGGATCATCACCACAGATAACACAGAAATAAAATAATAACAATAATAATAGAATATTGCGAAAAACTATGCCAGCAAATTTGAAAACTAGACAAAATAGATTCCTTGAAAGACACAAAGTTGCAAAACTGACTGAAGAAGAAGCAGAAAATACCTGTTAAAGAAATTGACTTATTAATCAAAAACTTCATGAAGAAAAATCGAGGCCCCCAGTGAACTCCATGAAATATTTTAGGAGGAAATAATACCAATACTAAAGAAAGTGTTCCATAAAACAGATGACAAAAGAATACTTCCCAAATTATTTATCAGGCCAGAATTATTCTGGTACTAAAGCCAGTGAAAGACATGAAAGACATGAAAAAATAAAACCACAGACAAATATCCCTTGTGAACACAGATTAAAAATCCATATTTAAATTTTCTTAATGAAATAAGAAGAATATCTTAGAGATGCAGCATTCTCTCCTTCCCTTCCACCACTGCCCGTTTAAGTTACAGGTTTTAGCTAATTCCATGCCAAATTGTTTTAATCAGTTCAGAATATAGCTCTGTCAATAGACTTCAATTTTGTATTCTTTTATGTTCACTGTTCATTTAACGAAAACACTTAAAGGGTGAGCAGAGAAACTAAGGGCCTGAATTATGTAAGCCTAGATAACTGAGAGTTGGTGTCATGCTTGTATTTGGCTGAGGAGCAGCCTCCACAGGAGCTGGACAGAGGACAGCAAGCTCCTCTCTGCAGTGTCTTCTCCAGCTGCTTGTGCCTGTCCACTGTGGCACACACTCCCCTGAAGGCAGATGCTCTACAGTACTCTTTCTTTTCACATTCCAGGGACAATTCCCTCCTCTGATAGGACAACTCCCTCCAAACACCTAGGTGTGTATTAAATTTAGCCTAAAGCTGCCTTCTTACGTATTTTAAGTTCAGATCTAAAGGTTTCTCTGTACATAGTGAACAGTAACATAACTGGATGTATAAACAGACTATAACCTACTCTTGTACCAATCCCTGAGTTTTGGCCAGTCAAAGGTGGCCAACTGTTCAAATTGCATTCAAATAAGGCAAACACTGAGCTGTAACCAATCCAGCTGTTTCTGTACTTCAAATCCATTTTCTGTATGTCACTTTCCTTTTCCTGTTCATAAATTGTCTCAGACTATGTGGCAGCAGCAGAGTTTCTCTGAACTCATTCTGGTTTGGGGCTGCCCAATTTGCAAATCATTCTTTGCTTAATTAAACTCTTTGAAATTTAATTTGTCTGAAGTTTTTCTTTTAATAGATGGTGTCAGAAGTGGGATCTGAAATAGAGCTTCAAGTGACCCCCAGGAGCACTGAGTGACCTAATGAGATACCCACCTGGCACATTGCGGCCTTTGATTTCTCACAGCAACATGGGATCATGGGTAAGTTCTCTCTCAGATTCCAAAGCTCCATGGATTTGTGATTTGAATTATCTGAATTTGAGCAAATTTTTTATCTGAACTGGGTTCAGAAGTCATGACAGAAACTGGACTGGGTCCGGGATCAGATTGGATATGATAATTAACTGGCTTGGATCCAGTTAGAGGCCTCAGATATCTTCCTGGGTCGGGCAGAAATGGCAGTAAATGGCAATACTACAGGGGCTGCAAACTTCAGCTTTTGGAAATTTGCAGGGATTTTTTTTTGTGTGTGTTCTATCCCCTTTGTTTCCTTTTCTTGCACATTTAGGTAGGGAAAGATTACTGGTTAAGTTGATCAAGGATATCTGAGAGTCAAAGCCAAGATTCAAAGTAAAAATGGGATGCTTGATTTCTGAAGAACTGAGTACTCTACCTTCTGGCTACGCCTGCCTGCACATGCATAAGAATTAGGTCCCAGATGCAGCAAATGCTTACAGAAATGGCAAAAATGTTACTAAAGGTAATGTAAAATTATAGTGGAATGTTCCAAATGAACAATATGGCACTTTAAGAATTTCATTGAAAATGAGGGCTCCTGAATTAGTCTCATCCGGGGATGCCTACTGATGTACAGAAGCTTCTAAAAACTTTTCAATATTTTTATTAACTCTTTTAAAAGATTCTTTATAAAAGGAAAATAAAATCTTAAGTGACAAAGTGATAAGAAAAATTGAATCTGCTAAACTTTTGGCTTGGTTACTATCCCACCCCAAAGGCAAAAAGAAAGCTATCCTGAATAAAGTGTTTATAAAAGGTAGGCCCTCATGTAAAGCAGGCTTGCTTCTTTTTCAGAGCTATCTACCCATGATGAGTCCAGGCATACAGAATGCTTTCTTTGCCCTATTCCTTAATGGGCTCCACCTTGAACTCAGAAATTTTAGCTAAGAATCGGGAGCTAAGTTAAAAAGACTGCCTATTGAACTAAATTGGTCTCCAAAATACACCTTTCTGTCATTTAGCTGGCTGGCTATCTTGAAACCCTTTTATAAAATAAATTTACATTGATCTATAAAGGAAATTTCCATTTGTAACGGTGTCTGAGGGAGGACTGGGTCACTAGAAACTCTTACCATTGTTTTAAATGTACATAACAAGTCTTACCTTTGTTTAAGGTGCTTTTCCTGGCCATCTTGTCTTAACTAGACTTTTACCTACACCATTTTTCCTTGCTTTGAGCAAATGAAGGGATGATATTTATGCCTTAAGTCTTAGCTCTGTGATTTTGAGATATAAATTTTCTACCTTGTTTCACCTAAGAGTTGTCCCTCTAGAAATGCAAGTTTAGGGTTGCCTAGCTAGCAATTGCTGAGGGCAATGGAACAAGCAATTGAAAGACTGATAGTCTGAATAGGGAAAAGAAAAACTATTTGAAAGCTGGCAAATGAGAATCCTTTATGAAAGCTATAAGATCTGCTTCTGTCTGTGTCTGTATGTCTATATGTCTATATGTATTATGTGTATGTGATAATATTTGGTTAATAAAAATAGTTTTTAAATTGTTAAAATAAAATGGGAATGGCTTCAGAGTTGTCAGTTAAATATAATTCAGACTTTTTTGCCTGGATCTACTGGTCAGACAGGTTTTTACTGTCTCTGATATATGTTTTAAGATCATAAAACTGCTGCTTCCATAATATTTTTGATACTTGCTTGGCTTGTCTGTGAGCTGGTATTTTTGGTTTTGAGCTTCAGTGAAGGGGTGGCCTTGCAAAAATAACAGGAAAATACCTAATCCCACAATTTTCCCAGTAACAGTTAAAGATCAATCCTATGAGTTCTCTCACTAACAGGCACTCTGCAGGATTTCTGTTTTGTACAACTTCTGAAAAGAGCTGAATGAACAGAAAAGAGATATAAATCTCCCTCTTTCAAAATTGCTTTTTGATAATCCACTTTTTACAGCCTAAAGAGTTCCTGAGTGAACAGCAGGGTGAAAGCTCCAAGCTTCAACCATATCTCAAGGACGGAGTCACAGCTCCTGTGATAATCCCTTCTCCAAGGAAAGGCAGGAGAGCCAACTCTTGGACTTTGACATTCTTGCAGTTTTTGTTATCTACCTGCAGCCAAGAAGAAAGAGTGGATGCAGCCTTTTCTCGACTATACCCTGCCATTTTTACAACTCCCTTTAAAAAGCCCCAATAGCTGGTTTTTGGGGCCAATACATTCTTCCTCTTTCCACCTCTGTGCTGGTCCTTTTCCCTTCACCCCCCAGGGAAAGTAAATAAACTTTTCTTTCTATCCTAATCTTTGTCTGGAGAAATCTTTCTCAAAACCCATGTGCACCAGAATCTCCACCCTAACACTGGATTCTGAGGTCTAGACAGGAGGCCATAGTGAGGCTTGGGGACATATTCTCAGTACCTAGACCACCAACTACACAACAGAGCCAAGCCCAATATGATGACCACTTCCTCCCTAACCCAGCTTTGCTTCTTGGCCATTCTAGGAGGGGCTCCTTCAGGCACCATCTTCACAACTCTATATTCTGTGCTGAGCTCCACACCTGGTATGTAAATTCGGGACCCAGACAGGCCTTGCCCTTTATAGTTGTCCCAGGTGCCATGTGGCTACTTGAGCCCCTGCATGACTGGGGAAGACATTAAAGATGGTACCTATGTCATAGTTTCAAAATTCTTTTCAGTAATTTAAAATCTTTAAGTCATGTTATGATAAATTAAGCAATAGATAATCATAAAATGTCTGAGTCATTTCTAAGTATGTTAAAATACTAAAACATCTATTATTAAACACAAATCTAAATTTATATACTTTGGCATCTTATTTTTATATGATATAGGAGAGCTAAATATATCTGTTAATAAACAAAAATTTGAGAAAACATTTTTCTAAATATTATAAAATAGTTTTAATCTACAAATACTAATATAAAACAGTTCAAAATTATTTACTTTCTAGGGTTTTCACTAGAAATTAGGGTTAATAAGAGTTAAAATTATAGTTAACATATGTAACTAAAACCATTATATTAGCTATTAGGGAAACAATTATGTATACAAAATGTATTTTCAAAAAGCAAGGTATGTTTTTGGTGAGGAAAGATGTAAAAGCATGAAAATGTGTGTTTGTTGAGCAAAAAATAATTTTGTCTAGTTTAGAAGTTTCAAATGAAGGAATTAAAAAAGATATAAATAAAACTAAATGAATACGAAAAATTGGGAAGAGAAAGGGAATTAAAAAATTCTAAGAGATTATAAAAAGCTTACAGAAATCTTGTGTGGTCAAAAGCTGACTTAGAATGGATGGGTTTGTTTTAAGGGTTTTATTAAAATTAGCCTTAGTATTGATAATATAGTAATACAAAAGTAAAATGTGGTATTCTCTTTTGAAAAAGAAATTTGCACAGTATTAATAAGAGACAGTAAAATATTTTTGCTGACTTTTTGAATAAACTGGAAAAAAAAGAGGGAAGAGGAGAGACAAATTCTGTCTCATGCTGTCTTTATTAGATCTTTCTATTGTTTGAAAAACTGAGTCTCCTTTCTATCAAAGAATACAGGTTTTTGCTTCTTAAAGCCTTTTAATTACCACTTGGCTAAATGAGTGACTATTATTTTGCAGTGACCTGTGATCCTATTTTGACTAAGTATTGTAAACCTTTGACATTTGACAGGCTTCCCAAAATCAAATTTCAAATTCAAAACTAAGTCTTTTTGACCTCAAACTAACTTTGGGAGCCCCTGCAGCATCCAAAAAGAGAGATAAACTGGCTTATTTGAACGTTAAGTTATATGGGAAGCATTGCCAGATAAGAAATGATATTCAACTTTCTTCCAGTTATATTTTTATGGATATGTTAATACATGTTCTAAAATTGTACGAAATTCCTAAAATTCTCATATGTCATGGTATGTTATCAGTCATAATTATAGTTATTATGTTAAATTATTATAGGCCGCAGAAATAACCAAATTTCCTTGTCAATTGTACCTTTAACTATGAGCATTTTTAAGTAGTTTCCACAGTTAATTGCTTATTTCTGGTACATTTTCTAAAAGCTCTTCACAAACAGGTAAAATTGTAAAGTGTTGTGTCTTCATGAAGGTTCATGGAAAGGACCCTGACAAGCACCCTTGAATACAGGTTTCTCATAACTTTAGGATCATATCATTTGGACTAGGTAAGAATTCAAACAATTCTAATGAAGAGACTGACTGATTTGTAAAATTGTAACCCAAGCAAGAAAAGAATTAATTGAATACCAAGAAAAGACTTTGCCAGATTTTCATGATAAAGCAGCCAGTATTGAAATTGTTTAGATATGCAATTCAAATGAACTCCATGGTCCAAATCAAATTACCTATGACAACCCATCTAATAAACAGTGCTGTGCACCTGAATTGGAGAAACAAAATTTGTAATTCAGAGGATATAAATCCAGGTGTTAAGTGTGGACTCACGGAGAGCCTGGATGGCCACCTGGTCTTTCCTGCATCTTTAAAGCTTCCATTAATAAAAGCTCTGCACTCCATGACTCATTATGGAAGAGATAAAATGACACAAATTTAAAACATATGTGTGTGTCTGTGTGCGTGTACATCAACTGTTCTAAATTGCTAACATGGTTTATGAACAATGTTTGGTTTATCAAACCCATAATCCTGGGACAATAACTAAAACTTCAGGTACCTGATAGGCCTTTCAAATACATACAGAGGGATTTTGCTCAATTGCCATTTCCAGTGCATGTTTCCTGGTTGAATAGAAGCTTTTCCATACAGGAGGGCCAATGCTATAACAGTAGCTAAGAGGTTATTAGAAAATGTGTTTCTCTCATGGAAAATTCCTGCAGAAATCTCCAGTGATAGAGGTATTTGTTTTACCAGACAAGTTGCAAAACAGTTAAATAAGGAATTACAGATACAATAGCATTAGGCAAAGCTAACTGAATCAACTAAATTGCCTTGGTCAAAGGTATTGCAGATTGATCACAATCAGATCCACTTCCAATGGAAAATTTAAGTTAACCCCTTATGAAATAGCCACTGGAAGGCCTATGCTCCTATTGACAGAACCTCATGTATCTTCTGCTACTAAACTCTGATACAACTAGATGCTGCAAGGCTTTAATGCATTGTGCCAAATGTATTTTCACTAGGTAAAGAAAGCTTTTACTGGTCCATGAACTGAGGACAATCAAACCCTTCATGATCTAAAACCTGGAGATTGGGTCTTCTGCAAATGGTATCAGAGAAAGACTGCCGCTGCCACCCACACTGCAGCAAAACTTCAGAACCTTGAAGTCTGGGTCCATAATCTCACAGTTAGAAGGCACCTCCAGACTCTTGGAACTGTATATCCCTTAGAGAACTTAAGGTAAAGTTAACCAGGGAAAGTTTCTCCTCTGAAGAAGGTGGCACCCTAGAGGTGGACAGCTTTCTCAAGATCATGTATCCAGACTCTGCTGTCATGAGACTCTCACCTCTCTTAATTTTTCCTTACTTATGCCTCTATGAACAATAGAACTGGAAAGGGGGTCTTATGTGTACCCATTGGGTATACTTTCATTTGTGGAGGATTATTTAGCCAACCTTACACACGGGCAACCTTATGCCTTGATGGCTAAAAGATGAAGGGCCAACATGGGTGAGAAATTTTAATGGTACCTTTGTTGTTCCATAATCAGTCAGAAACAGAACATTGGTCCACTCCTCTTAACCTACATCATAGGTTAAAGAGAACATTGCCAGGATGACTTCACCCTTCTGGATAGGCATCATTTGTTAGGTCTCTTTTTCCATGATTTGGAGTAAATGAGACAATTATTAGAAATTTATCTCTTGAAATAGGCTCTATAGCAGATTCTACCACAAAGCCTATGGTTACACAGCAGACTGTGCTGTGTAAATTCTCGTGCTAAAGTTGTGCTAGATAGTAAAATTGCTCTAAATTACTTACTGCCTAAATAAGGAAGACTCTGTGCGGTTACTTACACTACTTGTTCCAGATGGATAAATACATCAGATATTATGGAGATTCATTTGCAGGAGATTTATGAACAGGCTGTTTGGTTGAAATGAGTAGACTCTTTATCTGGTTCATTCTTATGATCTATTTGAGTTTAGTTGGTTTGGTTCATGGGGACTTTGGCTAAGGGACATACTCCAAACTCTTGGTATTATTCTCCTGAGTCATAATAGTAGTCTTCCTGGTATGATATAGTCTCCCAAGTGTTTTAAACATTCACATGTGGCCATCCATAGAATGTCAAATGGTCTCTCTTTGACTGCAATGACAAAACTCAAAGAAATGTGTGATCACAAAAACACCAGAACCCAGGAATGATGTGCTGAGACTAGAAACCAAACATGACGGTAACTGAGGATGGCACTAAAGCGCTAAGTTTTGGTCACACTCTCACCTAAGTAAGAACTTGCCCAAAAGGGGGAAATTGTTAAACAAAATTATGGGAGGCCATCGCTTGGGACTGACCTCATACACTAGTCCTCAACACACCAGACCAACCCCAAATGGAGTCACTCATGCTAAACGTGACATAGTCAAACTGAAACATTGAGGAAGCAGATAGATTCCCCCAAAAAGACCAGGTTTTGTTTTTCTCTTAAAAACAGGAGATTCCAGCACAAGGAGGTCCCCTCTACTCTAACCCATACAAAAAAGTAACCTGAAGTCCTTGTTCCCACCTTACAAATCCCACTGTTCTGCTATTTTCCAGTGAGATTTGAGACCAAATAAGCACACTTACGATGGTGACAGAGTGACATCAATGCCTACTGTTTTGGTTGACCTCTCAATTTTAAGTTTAGCCTAAAGCTGCCTTCTTACATATTTTAAGTTTGAATCTAAAGGTGTCTCTGTACATAGTTAACTGTAACCTAACTGGATGTGTAAACAGACTGTAACCTACTCTTGTGCCAATCACTAGGTTTCAGCCAAAGGTGGCCAACTGTTCCAAGTGTTCAAATAAAGAAAACACTGAGCTGTAACCAATCCAGCTGTTTCTGTACCTCACATCTATCCATAAATCCTCTCTGACTGTAAAGCAGCACTGGAGTCTCTCTGAACCTATTCTGGTTCAGGGACTGCCCAATTCACAAATCGTTCTCTGCTCTACTAAACTCTGTTCAATTTAATTTGTCTAAAGTTTTTCTTGTAACAGGCACCAACAGCTCTTATATCCCTTTGATTTGGGTTTCATTTTAAGCCCCTAACTGACAGCAAGTATCTACTTTCATAAGATCCAATGAGACATGATGACATATTTGCTGAGATTTCTGGTAGAGAGAACAACATATGAGAATGCTCTGGTTTCCCCATGTTTGGGGGTTTGGATTAGGAGTTTGGTGTAACAAGAGGTAGCAGAGTTGACACATAGTCTGTTAACAATCAAGCTCAGAGGATTATTATTTCATCTGCATGCTTCCCAGTAGAGTATAGAGCACTTAGAAGGCATTCAGAAAATGCCTAAAGGGGACCCAGCCTGGGGCTAAAGCCTCCATCCAGATGAGTCAAATGGGAGAAACATTTCAACCCTACATCAAACTATGACTGAAGCCAGATTTCAGACAATCCACCAATAATTCACTGCAAGCCAATGGCTGGGATATCCTTAGGAGCAAAATTACCCCCCGTATTTTTCTCTCCCTGCTCGTTCAGTGTATTCTTTCACTGCCTCCTCCAGTTTCCACCAGTATGAGTTGGGAGTTTGAGTAGAAAAAAAGTGAGCATTCCTTAAAATATTTTTTATGATGCAAAATGAAAACCAGTTAATTAAATCTAAATATTTAGAAGAAACCAGTAATTGTGCTGAATTGGCTATTGATGCATTTGTTTGCTTCCCTTGAAGTCAGCTCTAGCTGCAGACTTTTCACTTAGGTGAGCTAATAAATTCCCTTTTTGCCTATGCCGAATTTGAATTCCATCATTTGTAACAAAATTCCCATCATTTTCAACACAGAGTTCTAACTGTTAGAAGACAAAGTCAAAAAGAATCCTGAAGGCTGAACTACAAACACAATGGGTTAGAGTGGGGTGAAGAAGAGAAGCTGTTGAATTTTTTAGGAGATCCTGAATGAACGTGAATGCAGAGGGACACTGAACTAAGGGAGACATGCCCATAATACTATTTAGAAGTCCAAGGCATAAATATACTTTAGTAATTGGTTTATCTAATATTTTCACTGAGGAGCAATGAGCAATTGATTCCTCAAGTGATTAGACATAGAGTTACCATAACCCAGCAATGCCACTCCTAGGTATATGCCCAAGAGAAATGAAAACATTTGCCCACAAAGAAACTTGCACACTAACGTTTACAGCAGCATCATTCTGTACATAGTCTCATTATTTTCTCAGTTCCAGCCATCTTTGTTGGAGATGATTTGCATTTTTTTTAAAATAAATTTTTTGGCTTGCACTAAAACTCATAACTTCACTTTTCTCCAGGTAACAGTAAATTTTTTTTCTGATTTGTCCATCCCTGTAAATAAACTGAGGGTCTTTATTCTTACTGAAGACTTCTTTTGTCTTGTCATATATTGATAAACAATTTACCAATGAAAAATTATAAATTGTTTCCTAGTAAATCTTAAACCTGACACTTAGAATTAAACAAAGGCCCATTCATTTCAGTTTGAGCATATATTCCCCCAAAAAGTAAATTTGCTTCTGCAAGAACTTATATTTCCATGTCTATATTTTCTTTATGTAAACAGTATTAAGTATAGCAGGGGAAAAAAAGAGCAGTGAATATATTCTTACCTACAACATAATACGGCTCTACATGAGAGGGCCAAAGTTAGGAACTTCTTCTTAATTTCAAAATTGAGGGCATGCTTCAATGTTTCACCATCAATGATTAGGGCCACATCATTTTCTTTACCTAACAAGTTTCCAAGATCTTGACAGTTCTGATTAATCATTTGTTGTGCTGCCTAAAACAGAAGGGGGATATCATTTTATATTTCTCATTTTAAATATAAATAAAAACATGTCTGAGTCAATATGGTAGACTGAGCTATGTGTTTACCTTTCTTCCCTTCAAAAATTTCACTGAAATGAGACTAAAACATAAATGGGTAATGGACAACATGAAAAGATGCTTGACATTATTAGCCACCAGGGAAATGCAAATCAAAACCACAATGAGATATCACTTTATACCCACTAGCATGGCTAGATTCAAAAAGTCAAATAACAGCAAGTATTGGCAAGGGCATGGAGAAATCATAACCCTCTTACACTGCTGGTGGGAATATAAAATGTGCAGCCACTGTGGAAGACAGTCTGACAGTTCCTCAAATGAATAAACATAGAGTCATCATATAATGCACCAATGCTAGTCTTAGGTATATGATCAAGAAAAATGAAAACATATGCCCACAAAGAAACTTTTCCACTAATGTTTATAGCAGCATTATGCATAACTGCCAAAAAGTGGAAACAACCTCATAAAATGGTTAAACAAAATATGGTATATCCACACAATAGAATATTTTTTTTTTTTTGAGACATGGTCTCACTCTGTGGCCCAGGGTAGACTACAGTGACGTCATCATAGCTCACTGCAACCTCAAACTCCTGGGCTGAAAGATCTTCCTACCTCAGTCTCCTGAGTATCTGGGACTACAGGCTATTTTTTCTATTTATTGCAGAGACGAGGTCTTGCTTTGTTGGTCAGGCTGGTCTCAAACTCCCCCCATCAAGTGATCCTCCTGCCTTGGCCTCCCAAAGTGCTAGGATTACAGGTGTGAGCCACCACGCACAGAACATTCTTTAGCCATAAAAAGGAATGATGTACTAACGCATGCTTGAACATGGATGAACTTCGAAAACATGGTAAATGAAAGAAGCCAGTTACAAAAGACAACATGTCATATGATTTGATTCATGTGAAAATCCAGACAGGCAAACTCACAGAGACAGAAAGTAGATTAATGGTTGGAGGGGTAGAGGGAAGGAATGATAGGGAAGTGATAGCTAAAGAGTATGGAATTTCTTTTAGAGGTGATGAAAATATTCTAAAATTGACTGTGGTGATGGCTGCACATATCTATGGCTATATTAAAATCCAGTGAATTGTACACTTTAAACAGATGCACTATATGCTATGTGAATTATATATCAATAACGCTGTGTTTCAAAAAGCATATAAATAAGAATGAATTCACATCAGGTGGAAAATACAGAAGGGTGCTAATAACAAACCAGAAAAGTCAGAGAATTTGGGGAAAATATTTAAAAGATGGGAACAGAATAATGGAGTAAACGCCTACAAAACAGAGTATCAGGTTTCCAAGAGACAAGCACATTGTGGAGATAGGACCATCACTCAATCTAAGGTGAGGGAATCGCCTCCCTTAGCTTATTTTTCTCACCCCATCCTATTTTTCCTTCAAAATTCAAATGAACCTCTAAATTATCCAGATTTTAGATAAATGACTGTCATGCCAGTGCCAGAGTGGAAGATTTGGGTAGTGGAGTACTCCAAGTAAAATACTCAATAATATTTTAAGTCCCGCAGACTAACACTTTCCCCTTCATCAAATACGAATGGAATTAAAAAAACACAGAAAAACATCAGTTACCCCTCTCTCTCGAAAGATTAATGGACTAGTAAGTGTACCAAATATTTACTGATTTTTGCATCTCTATTTTATTTCTATGACTAAAGTGAATGCCATAAAAGTACTAAGTCCTAATTAAAAGTTTATTATTTAATTATTTTACTTAACCATAATTTCCAGTTATATTCATTGATCTACAGAAAGCAGAGAAAGATTTTTTATGGTCTCTGATTTCTTTAAACATATGAATAAAGGAAATTTTACCAAAATGTGCTACTGGGGGAAAAATTCTAAAGCACAACGGATACCAAGCACCAAAAAAAAAAAAAAAAAAAACCATAATAAAATAATCTTCATCCCTATTTTTTTTTCAAAAAGTTCATGACTCATTATGCAATGCAATAATTGTCTTTCCTGGAAGAAAAGGTAATTTAATAATGCTTGAATTACAGAAGGCCCAATAACAGATGGACTTCAATCACTTGAAATTTGGTTCCACACTGAGTAGGAACTATTCCGTGTACCATAATATGCATATTGCATTAAGCATTTCCACTTCTGCCTTTTCCACACAGTTGACTG
Source organism: Daubentonia madagascariensis (assembly GCA_023783475.1). Taxonomy (NCBI): domain Eukaryota; kingdom Metazoa; phylum Chordata; class Mammalia; order Primates; family Daubentoniidae; genus Daubentonia; species Daubentonia madagascariensis. The sequence continues at coordinate 14,193 of JAKFHU010000379.1, read as the reverse complement.
AATAACATTCTGTCAGTGCTCCCAAGTGACTGCAATTGTTCTGTCCCCCAAAAAAGGACCTGACAAGATTGAAGTTTTCTCACCTTCAGTAATTCTTCTCACATTTCACTTGATTACTGAACCCAAACTTGGTCAATTCTAATTAATATACTGTTTTCAATTTTATGATTGCTTAGAAAAACTGTATTCTTGGCATTAAAATGGTCAATTTTAATGTCTAATTTTTTTCTTCCACTTCTTAATTTTCTGCTTCTCTTTACCAGTGCTTCTGCTGCCAATGTTAGTGGTAGTTAAGATAATTCCTCTGACGTGGTTCATTCTGGAATGTGACTACGTTAGTGACTTGCTAAATTAATTATGTAAACCCTCTTAAATGGGATAAAAATTATAGAACTTCAGTAACTTGCAGCATATCATATAGGCAAATTACATTATATACTTTAATTATGTAAAACAAGCGTATTTGTAATTAAATAATGATTATTTAGGGATAATGAGTTTTGAAAATGACAACTTTAAAATTTGTAAGAACTTAAGAGAAAAGCTTAGGGAAACAAAATACCAAAATCACTGTGTAAACCACAATATTTAAGTGAAATAGGACTTTCTGAAATAGGTCGCACTGACAAGAGTAGCTTCTAGAAAATTCCAACTCACACAACTAATTCTAATTACTTATGCAACTGAGACCAAAATATTCCCAAACTTTATAAACACAAATTTGAACACATGTCTCAGTTGCATTTGGTGGATATAATTTAGAGAAATAATAACTATAATTCAGCCTTCATCTAATATTTAACAATGCAGGAACTTTAAAAAACATATAAGAAGATTCCATTTCATATTATATTCTTAAGAGCCTTATTAATATTACAAAAGCCCTATACAATCCCCAAAATATATGCAAATAAATTGAAAAATAAAGAAAAATGATAAGCTGGGTGTGGTGGTGCACCCCTGTAGTCCCAGCTCCTAGGAAATCTGAGGAGGGAGGATTGTTTGAGCCCAGGAGTTCAGGTCCAGCCTGGGAAACACAGAGAGATCCTCCTCTCTATTAAAAAAAATTTAAAAAAGAAAAATTATAGAAAAGATACCAAAACTGTTATATGCTATGAAGAGGTAAGACTTACTCACATTCACTACTCCTTAAACATAATGAGATGTTTTCTTGTAAATATCTTATGCTGAATACTTTATTGAGATAAAACAGACAAACAGTAAAATGTAAAAATCTCAGAAGAACAGCTCAATAAATCTTTAACTATATATAGACCTATGTAACCATCACCTAAATCAATATATAAAATATTTGCTGGACTTTAGAAAGCTCCCTGTCTTCTAAAGGTGCCCATTACAGTGAGTCACCTGCCCCTAGAGGCAACCCGTGCTCTGATTTCTGTCTGTCTTGATTCATCTTGCCTGTTCTTGAACTCCACATAAATCGAACCATCACTATGTACTTTTGTGTTTGGCTTCCTTCACTCAACATAATATTTTACAGATTCCACTATGCTGCAGTATATATCAATGATAGTTCTTTTTAATTGTGTGGTATTCCACCGTTTGAATGTACCAGTTTGTTTCCTGTTGATAGACATTTGAGTAGTTTGTAGTCTAGGGACATTATGAATAAAGCTGCTACTAATATTCTTATACAAATATTTTGGTGCACATATGTATTACTTTCTCTTGAATATATATGTAGTAGTAGAATTGTTGGCCCACGGTGCAGATGTATGTTTTGTTTTAGTGGAAATCACAAAACATTTCCCAAAATGGTTGCAACCATTTTACACTCTCACCAGCAATGGATAATAGTTCCAGTCACTCCACTTCCTTGCCAACACTTGGTAATACAGGTCTTTTAAATTAAAGCTATTCTGGCATCTCAATTTCAATTTCACTTGCATTTCCCTAATAAGTACTGATGTTGAGCATATTTTTATATATTTATTGGCCATTCAAATATCTTCGTTCATGAACTGCATGTTCAAGTCATTTGCCCAATTTTATTGGGCAACCATTCCAGATTCTGAATGAAAAGTTAGTGACTTGAAGAAACAGGGCCAAGCAAAACCTATTTCTGGTACGGTGAAAGAAGAACCACATCCAATTTCCAGAAGCAACAGTGACAATAATTCAAGAGAGAGTGTTCGGCTCTTAGACTTTGTTCTATTGTTGTTCCTGACTGCAGGGTCTCTACACCAAAGTGATCATGTCTTCACTTGGCCAGTTTCACAGTATGCTTTTACTAATTGCTTCTGGTGCCTGGTTTCCAAACCTGTTTTTCTTGGTCTCCCAGAAATTCTATGAGCTGACTACTGTTCCATAATAAATTATTATTCTCCTCCAATTAGCCAGAATTGTTTTCTGTTGCTTCCAGTTAAAAACTATGACTATGACTGATAGAGATGTAATAAAAGTGTTTATTCTGAGGAAAACTTAAAATCATAATAAAAATTGATTATTTGATGCATACAAATTAAGAAACTAGGAAAAACCAAATGATTTAGATTAAAAACAAAAATTTAATGAAACAGAAAATAACATAAAAGGTGGGAAAAAAACCAACAAAAAATAAGACCCAAACTTGTACCTTTGAAAAGGTCAATAAACGAAATAAATCTGTTTTCACTTCTCTTTCCCACAAGGAAATTCTATCTATCAAAGAAATATTTTCAAAAATGTTACTATGAGATAAAACTAAAATAAACAAAAACTTATAAAAAGGAATACAACACAAAATTATTTCAAATTTTAAGTAATTATGTATACTTTTATATCAACAGTATAGAAGCCTAAATGACATTATCAAAATTGATCAAAAGAGAGTTCTTAATTCTGGTATAGACTCTAGAGACTGAACCAAAGCAGGCAGGATAGAGGGGAGTAAAAACGTGCAACGCATGACCAGCATTGAATATGTTTTGTTTGCTTTTTTTCTGCTTTGCCCTCAGGGTAGCTATGGTAGTAACAATGGCAGTAACATGGAAGCAACTAAACTCTAACTAGAAAGACTGTCATCTTTCTGGCCAGAAGAAGCAGGGGAAAGAGCCCAGGCAACAAGGCCTACCAGAGAGTGAGGAGGGAACTTTGGAAAAGAGAAAGGCAGATAAATGAAACCATAAAAATTGTGTTTAAATGTAGCCCAATCTCTGGCTAAATTCTGAACACGCATGTGTAGGACAAACTGAAAGTATATTGCATCTAAGACTTAATGAACTGAACTGAGCAATATCATTGAATCCAGAGTCACCACAATGTAATATTCATAATGTCCAAGATTCAATCACAAATTACTCAACATAAGAAGAACCAGGAAAATATGATCTGGTATTGAGAGAAAAGACAACATGTGCTAACCACAAGATGACTCAGATGCCAGAATTACCAAAGACTTTAAATAAGCTATTAAAATTATGTCCATAGAGAATAAAAATATTGGAAATTTCAGCAGAGAAATAGCAAATGGAAATTTTAGGACTAAATAATACAATAGCTGAAATATAAAATTCAATAGATGGGCTCAATGCAGAATGGAAATGACAGAAGAGACAGTGAACTTAAGATAGACCAATGAAAATTGTCCAATATGAATATGAAAAGACAAAATATGGAAAAAATAAAGACCCAAATATCTACAAAAAAATTCCCATGATCTAACATACAGATAACTTAAGTTCCAAAAGAATTATCTGAAGAAATGATGACCATAAATTTAGTGAAAAGCATAAATCTAGAAATTTAATAAACTTGGTGAAGCCCAAACAGAATAATTTAAAAACAGAATACTTAGGTATACCCTAATCAAACTGCTGGAAACCAATGACAAAGAGAAAATCTTGAAAATAGAGAAAAAGACAAATTACATAAAGGGATATAACAAGTTGAATGACTGCAGACTTCTCAGGAACCATAAAGGCCAGAAGATAGTTGAACAACAAATTTAAAGAGCTGAAAAAATTTTAAACCAGAATTCTATACCCAATGAAAATATTCTTCAATTATGAAGGTAAATAAAGACATTCTGAAATGAAGAAAAACCAAAGAAATACACCATCATTAGTCTAAATGCATAAGAAAAGCTAAAGAAAATTTTCACCTGAAGGGAGATGATGCTGGAGGAAAACTTGGCTCTTCAGGAATAAATGAAGAACGTTGCAAATAGTAAATACACAAGTGAAGTACAAAGGACTATTTTCATCTTAATTTATTTCAAACATGTATAACTGTATAAAGCAAAAATTATGCCATTGGTTTGTGGGGATTATAAAGTATTTAGATGAATATATTTATGAAAATTATAACATAAACATCATTGGGGGTGGGAAATGAACTTATATAATTGTAAAGTTCTACATTTTATGTTAAGTGTTACTATATTAACTCTAACAAGAACATGAAAAATTAAGGGTGTATGTTTTAATCCCTAGAGTAGCCACTAGAATAATAATAATGTAAAACGTTTGGCTAAAAGCCAATAGACTGATTAAAATGGAATTCTAAAAAATATTCAAATAACCTCTCTTAAAAAAGACAGGAAGGGAAAAACAGAGAAATAAAAACAGGGAAGACAAACAGAAAATAACTAATAACATGTTAGACCTAAGTGTAATGATATTAATGATTACATTAGCTGTTAATGGATTAACCAGCACCATTAAAGGCAGTGATTGTCAGAATTGATATCAAAAAAAGCAAGATAAAACTATATACAGACAGTTCCTGACTTATGATGGTTTGATTTATGATTTTTTGACTTTACAATGGTGTGAAAGTGATATACATTCAGTATGCTCCTCAACTTACAATGGGGTTACTTCCAGATAAACCCATCATAACTCAAGGAGCATCTGTGTTTTCATAAAGGGATACATTTTAAACACAAAACAGATAAGATAAAAGTAAATGGATGGAAAAAGATAAATAATGCAAACAGTAAACATAAGAAGGCTGGGATGGTTATATTAATATCAGATAAAATAGACCTAAAGTCAAAGAGTATTGCCTAAAATAAAGAGGGACATATCGTAATGATTAAAAAGTTCACCTCATTAGGAACACATGACAATTATAAGCATATATGCCTAATAAAAAAATTCAAAATACACGAACCAAAAATTCACAGAATTAAAGGGAGAAATACAAATCCAAAAATCACAGTAAGAGATTTAAACAACCCTCTCAGAAATTGATAGAACAGCAAGGAAAACAATCAATAAGGAAATAGTTAATTACAACAGAACCCTCAACCACTCTGATTGATATTTATAAAATACTATACACAACACCTAGAAAATATATATTCTATTCAAGTGTATGTTTTAAGTTCACCAAGACAGATCATATACTGGATCATTAAATAAGTCGCAGTAAATGTAAAAGAATTAAAACCAACTAGAGTATATGTCTTTTGTCCAAAATGAAATTAAATTAGAAAAAAATAAGATATCTATGAAAATGCCAGATATATGAAAATTAATCAGGGCATTTCAGCCATAGGTCAAAGAAGAAACCACAATGGAAATTAGAAAATATTTTGAAATGGTGATAATGAAACTACAACAAATCAAATATTCATGGAATGTAACTAAAGCAATGTTTAGAGGAAAAATTATAGCTTTAGTGCCTAAATTAAAAGAAAACACATGTTGAAAAACAGTGACCTAAGGTCTCACTTTGTGATAGGCAGTATCCTAAGAGTCTCACCCAGTAATGTGCATGCTCCATGTACTCCACCCCCCTTCAGTGTGAGTGGGCCTGACCTAATCAGGTAGGCCCCTTTAAAAGAGAATTTAGAGGCCACAAGACAAGAAGTCAGAGATATTTGAAGCTGCATCAGATGGTCTTTTCTTGGTCTTAAGGAAGTAAACTGCCTTGTTGTGGAGAGGGCCACATAACAAGGACCTGAGAGTAAACTCTAGTTGCTGAGGGCAGTCCCTGGTTAAGAGTTGGCAAGAAAATGGGACCTCAATTACATGGCCACAAGGAAGTAAATTTCACCAACCAACTGAGGGAGCTTAAAAGTAGTTCTTTTCTTAGTTGAGCCTCCAGGTGAAGATGCAGATGGTTGAAAATTTGATTTTAACCTTGTGAGATACTGAGCAGAGGACCCAGCCAAAACACGCCAAACTCCTGACCAATAAAAACTATGAGATAATAAATTTATGTTGCTTTAAACTGCTATATTTGTGGTAATTTGTTATGCAGCAATAGAAAACTAAAGCACTATTTTAAAATATAGTACATTAATAGAAAAATTGAGGTATAATAAGGTTAACAGATCAGGAGACAAGTGTCATTGAAAAAACAGCTTGTTATACTCACAGATCCCAAGAGAAGGGGGCACACCATGCCACAGGTGGCCACGTGAAGAAGCACTGGGGTGGATCAGAAGGAAGAGGGAGAGGGGCAAACTGTGGGCAAGAGCCTTTACTTGATTTCCACGGGAAGGAACAGGCAAGGCAGAGCAGCAGGTTTAGGACTGGCTAGTTTTAATGATTTTAGCAGGCTCTAGGGTATACAGGCTGTCTCTAGTTATCTGGCACCTAATCACTTGTATGATTAGGGCAAATCCACAGTGGCCCAGAGTGTGACAGTCCCATAAAGGAGGTGGTAGGGGTGTGAGCTCTGGTTGGTTGGTTTGCATATGAAATGTATGTTCATGGGCTAATTGTTTATTATCTCTAGGAACCGACTAACCCTGGGAGGGGCAGTCCCTCTAGGATTAACAAGGTCCCAGATGTCAAAGCATCAAAATACAGAAGATAAAAGACAAATTGAATACATTCTTATTTCAAAAAACTAGAAGAAAAACCAAGTAAACACAAAGCAAGTAGAAGGAATGAAATAGCAAAGATAGGCGTAATAATCAATGACATTGAAAACAGACAAATACAAAGCAAATTAACAAAGTCAAAATCTGGTTCTTTGAAAAGATCAACAAAATTGGTAAACTCATGGCTATACTGACCTAGAAAAAGAGATAATACAAATTATCAGTATCAAGAATTCAGACGAGTTGTCATCACAAAACCTACAGACAATAAAAGGATAATAGGAAATATTATATTTTGGCAGTACTGTGTGCCTGTAGTCCTAGCTACTCAGGAGGCTGAGGCAGAAAGATCTCTTGAGCCCAGGAGTTCTACACCAGCCTGGGCGACTTAGTGAGAACTCATCTTCATTTAAAAAAAAAGAAAAAACATTTTGAACAAATTTATTGTAATAAATTCAAAAATTTGGGTGAAATGAACAATTTCCTTGAATGAAAAACACAATTAGCAAAGCTTAGTCAAGAAGAATGCATTTCCTAACTAGCTCATAGGTATCAAAGAAATTAAATTCATAATTAAAAACCTATTCACAAAGAAAACTCTAAATTTATATGGTTTTACTGATGAATTCTGACAAACAATTAAAGAAGAAAAATATACAATCCTACACAAATTTCCAGAAAAAAATGACAGAACATTTTCTAATTGATTTTATGAGGCCAGCATTACTTTCATTCCAAAACCAGAAAAAGACACTACAAGGAAATAAACAAACCAGTATCCCTCATATTATGTTGTGAAATATATATTGTGTCTTCCTTCCATTTCCTGACATACAGCTCCTAAAATCCTTGGAATCTCAAGAGTGATGAGTGTCTTTTTTAAAAAAAAATTTACTTTTTTAAATTGACACATAGTTATACATATTTTTTGGGTATATAGTGATGATTTCATACATATAATGTCTAGTGATCAGATCAGGGTAATTAGCATATAAATCTTTTGTATGCTAATGAGATGACTATTGGTTGGAGGCCCCTAAGTAGCTCCAGGATGGGTGCTGGTCACCAGAAAGAATAAGGCATGGTTAGAGGGCTGGGACTTTCAGCTCCTTCCCCTCCAGCCTCTGGAGAGGGGCGAGGGGCTGAAGGTTAAGTTGATCACTAATGGCCAACGATTAATCTGTCATGCCTATGTAACGAAGCTTTCTATAAAATCCAAAAAGACTGTTTAGAGAGCTTCAGGATAGCTGAACATGTGGAGGTTCTGGAAGGTAGTGTACTGGGAGAGGGCATGGAAGCTCTGTGCTGTTTCCCATATCTTGCCCTATGCATCTCTTCATCTAGCTGTTCCTCTGTATCTTTTATTGTATCCTGTATTGATAAAGCTGTAAGCACAGGTGGTTTCCTTGAGTTCTGTGAGCTGCTCTAGCAAATTAATCAAACCCAAAGCGAGGGTGTGGGAACCCTGATTTAGAGCAGGTCAGTCAGAAGTATAGGTGACAGACTACTAATTGCAAATGGCATCTGAAGTAAGGGCAGTCTTGTGGGACTGAGCCCTTAACCTGTGGGATCTGATGCTATCTCCACGTAGATAGTGTCAGAACTGAATTGAATTATAGGACATCCAGTTGGTGTCTGCTGGAGGACTGCTTGGTGTGCAGGGAAATACCCCTGCCCCTACATTGGAGTCAGAACTATTGTGTTAAGTGGAGAGTAGAGAGTAGGAAAAAAAGTTTGGTCTTTCCTATGTCCTTACAGTTCATGAACATAAATGCAAAATCCTCAACAAAGTAAGAGCAAATTGGATCCACTAGTATACTTTAAAAAATGATACAATATGATCAAGTAGAGTTAATCCTAAAAACATGCTATGTTAGTTTTAACATTTGAAAATCAAAGTATTTATCATATTAACAGATTAAAACAGAAAAATCACATGATTTTCCCAGAAGATGCAAAAAAAAAAAAAAAAGCATTCGAAAAAAATTAATGCCTATTCAAATAACAACTCTCAGAAAATTAGGAGTAGAAAGAAATTCTCTCATTCTAGTAAAGAACCTCTATGAAAAATTTACAGCTAGAATCATACTTAATGTTGAAATACTGATCATATTCCCCCTAAGATCAGGAACAAAAAAGAATATCCACTTTTATAAATGATCTTTGACATTGTACTTGTATAAACATGGCAATAAGGGGGAAAACAGAAAACAAGGACTAAAGATTGGAAAGGAAGAAGTAAAACTGATCCAATTTTCAAATTACATAATTATAATCTGTAGACAATCTACAATACAACTAGAACTAACACAAGTGAAGTGTTTCCCTGAGTTCTGTGAGCCACTCTGTGAGAGTTTGGCAAAGTCACAGAGTATAAGATTAATGTAAAAAATGGAAGTTTGTTTCTGTATATTAGCAGCAAACAATTGGAAAATTAAATTATGACACAATTCCATTTACAATGTTGCCAAAATACATAAAATACTTAGCAATAAATTTAACAAATTATATGTAAGACCTTTATACTAAGGCTACAATAATACTTTTAGGACTGTTTTTTCCTTTCAAAAACTGGAATACCATTCATTGTACAAACTTAAACTGAAGGTAAAAAATAAATCAAGTTACTTGGGTTTCAGCAATGATATGTAAAGTGCTTGGATCTACCACTCCAATCCTTACAGAAAAAAAACGCTGCACAAACTGAAAATCACCTTTTCTGCACCCACCAGAGAACTGAGGTCACAAGGAAAACTGCCACCCCCAAATCTGGAGAGACACGTAAATACAGGGAATCACAACTGGCATCTGCCTACCTGCAGCAGAAGCTTCTGGAGCCACAAACTGGTAGGAAGACTGACATGGTAATGTTGGTGAATTGCTGGAGGCCAAGTGTGGAGTAGAATAAAAGTAAGAAACTCCTTGGGTTGCAGTCTTAGGAGGACTCCCACACTTTCATGGGTTTTTCTTTGATGAACCTCACTAGGTTTCCACAGTGAAAAGGCAAGAAAAATTCCCCTTAAGGCTCAGATGTGAAGATGGGGAAAGTAACCATTTTGAAAAATACATTCTCCATAACAAATGCCTATTCTCCAAGGTTAAAGACTTTACCAGAGCCTTATGCCTCCTAGAGGAAAGGGCATTTGCCTAATTCCAGCCCCTTCTAGCCTTCCTGTCTCATCTAAGGGGAGGAAAAAAAGGCTAAGAAGCACTTGCGAAGTGGCAGATACAAGCTCTTTATGTGTCATTGCTGAAACCCAAGTGCCTTCAAAGTTTCAGGCTCACTAAAAAAACAAGATTAAATCATAAGATTATAGAACACTTCCCCTCCCACATAGCTTATCACCACACCAACAGGGCCCTCGTATAATAACAGTGCATTACAGATGAAAGAGCTGGAAGACACAGACTCTATTTAAGGAGGAGTTCTTAGGGAATTCCAAAAGACAACAGGGAGAAAAATCAGGGACACTATAAGAATTTGGAGCCTCTGGAGTCTACAGCTAAAGCAAACATTAAACACAGCCCAACTCCTAGCCAGATTAGCACAAAATTTCAAAATTAAAATCCTTTTACTTCAGTTCCTATTGCCACATCCATCATGTCCAGCCATCAACAAAAAATTACAAGCCTTGCTAAAAGGCAAGAAAAAGTACCATCTGAAGAGGCAAAGCAGGCATCAGAACCAGACTCAAATATGACACAGATTTTGGAAGTATCAGACAGTGAATTTAAAATAACTATGATTAATATGTTAAGGACTCTAATGAAAAATGTAGACAACGTAAAAGAACAGATGGACAATATAAACAGAGAGACTGAAACTCTAGGAAAGAATAAAAAGAAATGGCTAGGAATAAATAAACACTGTGACAGAAATGAAGATTGCCTTTACTCAGCCCAACAGTAGGTTGGACATAGCTGAGGAAAGAATTAGTGAGCTTGAAGATGTGTAAGAGAAATTTCCCAAACTAAAATATAAACTGAAATTAAAAAGAATTTTAAAAACTGGAACAGAATATCCAAGAACTGTGGAACAAATTTTAAAAGTTATAATATATAGGTATGTAACTGGAATACTAGAAGGAGAAGAAAGAGAAAACAGAAGGAAGAATTTAAGTACTATTAGCTGAGAATTTTCAAAAATTGATGGTAGACACGAAAACACAGACCCAGTATGCTCAGATAAATACCAACAGACTTACCCCTAGACATATCATATTTAAACTGCAGAGAACCAAAGACAAAAGCAAATGTTGAAAGAAGCAAGGGGGGCGGGGAACCCTTATCTACAGAGAAACAAAGATAAGAATTATAGCCGACTTCTCCTAAGAAACCATGCAGTCAAGAAGAGAGCGGAATAAAATATTTTTAAAGTGTTAAATGAACAAGAAACACAAACCTAGAATTCTATATCTAGTGAAATTATTCTTCAAATGTGCAAGAGAAATAAACACTTTCTCATACAAACAGAAAGTAAAGAAATTCATTGCCAGCAGAGCTACTCTGTAAGAAATATTTTTAAAAGTTTTTTTGAAGAAAAAAAATTAAATGTCAGAAACCCAGAGCTATAATTTTTAAATAAGAAAGAGTGTCAGAGAAGAAATAATGAAGTCTATTTAAAATTCTTAAAAGTAAGTCTAAGAAAATTATGCAATAAAAAAATTTAGTAGAAAATAACTGACTGTAGCTATTCAATTTTTAGGTAAAGGCAAGGATGTTCAATATTTCATTCCAAATTGTTCTCCTTCTTGCAATATAAATGCTACCTATCTACTCAAACTTTTGATAAAAATGGCTATATACGCAAAGATTTGTTCACTTTTTTAATTATTAAAATCAAAGATCTGAGTCCTGAAATTTGGCTGCACACCAGGGTGGTGACAAAGGACTAGGCTCACAGAATGGAGCACGAGAACTCATCAGAGTCAGGAAGAAGTAGGAACTAGAAGTGATCTAGGGCAGAAGGTCAATAGAATTTGCAGATTCTTGGAGAAAACCAGGACATTCTAATAGATTTAAGTGCAATTTCAAGGCAATCTTATGTAGATTTTAAGGAAATGGATAACCCCCAAATAACAAGTGAGTTGCACCCATATGAAACATAATTTTTAAAAATCACTTACCTTAAGGGAATTTGCATTTAAATGAATTCGAGGCATTTGACCTGATATCAGTTTGCAGGAATATGCTAGAAAGAGAAAAATAAAGATGTCATATTTGAAGGCCTAATGCCTTCTATGAACACTAAAAAGAAAAAAAGGTCTGTTTATATTCTTCCTTAATCATTCTCTCTCATGACTATTTCAAAGCCTAGTAACTCATCAACAAAGACCAAGCAAGAGGTTGTAGAGTGAAGGGGAATTAAAATTTTGGTTCATTTTAATCTTAGCAACTCAAATAGAAATGATTGGGAAGGTGAATATAACTAATGGCTAAATCTGTACTTTTAAACATCTGTGGATTTTAATTTTTATTAACTTTCTACGACGTGAGCTTAGATTCATGCATTATAATAATTCCAAGTCTTTCAGGAAGTCAAATTCTGTTTTATCAAACTGCTATATCAACAGTATTACACCTGGTATACTAATAAAATTGTAGGTATGACTAAAAGAAGTAAACTCACGCAATTCTCATAATAACACTCAATATGATCATTCAATGAGATAGCTTTTCAACTTGAATGTTTTAAGTCTCATTTCAAAAATTAAACCGGGAAGTTAACAACAAAACAAACAAACAGGATTAGCTTAAGAGGTCCTGTTAAAGAAGAAATTATTCTGATACTTGTTAAAACAGTAAGGAAGACTTTATTCAGTACTATTGCAACAGGGGAGAGAGATCAGGCTCAACTCCAGATACAACAAGGACGAGTAGGAATTTACAGGCAAGGAGCAGAGTGAACAGGTTGGTGGATGAAAAATTACTAAGAGGAGACATCAAAGGTAGAGGGATTCTTGCTTAACTGACCTAAAAGTATTCTTGCTGGAGGCAGGCCAAGGTCTTTTACATCAAATATGGGGAATGAGGAACTTGATCAGATATCCAGGGTGATCAGACATCAAGGGTGGGAGGAACAAAGTAGCAGAATTCTTGCTAACACTTGGCTAGGCATGCCAGAGACAGGCCAGGGGCCAAGGTGGAGGCCTCCTCAAAAACAAGGCTCAGAGGAATATAACTAAAGTTTAGTCAAGGAGACAGTCTTTGTCAGGCCCAAATACAAAATTATGTCTGTAACTAGAGGAATAAAACTATCCTTTGAGATAGATGCACCCTTACCTAACAGTATAATCCAGTCTTTATATAAGGAGTCAATTTAAAGTGAAAGGAATAGGTCTTTGAGAAGCTGAGGATACATCACTTTCTTTTCCTCCAAAAGGCTCAAAGGGACACAATTTGAAAGCTATTGGATAAGTAGAGGGAACTAACCCTGAGGTGCAAAATAATGGGAAGTAGTGATTTGATTGCAACTGGAGAGCCCTGCAAATGTTGAGCAAAGTAGGACAGTATTTCTCTTCCTTCGTATAGGTTCAGTCTTCGTCTGTGAGAATTAATGGTTGTCCTAAGGAGATGGTATACGGCATGTGTCTGTGTGTGTATCTGTGTGCTGTTGGGGCTTAGAAAACAATACCCCAAAATGAAGGCCTTAGAAGCAGCCTCAGAATTGGAAGTTTTTGTCTGATCTTCTCCTGCCCTCCTGGGTAGACTCTTCTTGATTCATTTATGACCTTCAATTTAAGTTTATAAAATGAACAGTATTCAAGTTTTTGAAAGGCATAAACAGTCTAAAAATATTATTATAGTTTTTAGTGTAGAGGTTTTACATATAAGACCATAAAACCTAAAAATATTACTCTAAATTTCCCTCCACCTTTCTGTGTAAAAACTGGCCATAAAGAAATGACCTGACATACCTTGTTTGACTGCGGGTCATAAGACCCCCACCCCAGGCAGAGTCCTGCCCCACACCCAGAAGGAAGGATGCATGCTCAGAGTGGCCAAGAAGAACCCAGACAGACAGGCCCTGCTGGGTTTCCCACTCAGTCTATTAGTGTTGGATCATACCCTTTTTGTCCAATCACATTTCTACATGGTTACCCATACTTTGTTGAACCTAAGCATAAAAACGGACAATTTCTCCTGTATTGTTGGGTCTTCATTCTGAAGGCTCCCATGTATACATGTTAAATAAGTCTGCAAGCCTTTTCTCCCATTAATCTGCCTTTTGCGAATGGATTTTTCAGTGAACCTTCAGAGGGCCAAGTTCCCTTTGGCCTCTACAGTGCGTTTAATTCTGCAGCTGTCCTCTAGCCTATTACCCCTGCTCCATGCTCTAGAATACCATTTCATGCTTTTTCCTCTCTCCACAAATGTCCAAAACATACTCCCCAGTCTCCTTCTCAGCAAAA